>CM056055.1:178541610-179254110 GCA_029574335.1 Rana kukunoris | reverse complement strand
TCTGTATACAGTTCCGATGGAACTGGAATTTTAGATGTATAATTTATATTTTGTAATAAATCTTATTTTTAGAGAAATCTCCTCTCTTTTGACTATATCTGTACCAAACTATAGTGCCTGAAAAGTCCATGACTTGCCCATTGGTCATTTCCCTTTTCAATCTATTTAGGACATTGCTTATCTATTTGTATCCACATGCCCACTACATGTGAGGATACATCCAATTCTTTCAACCCCTTTCCTGCCAGTCACCAGTCACATTTACACAGTAATCAGTGCAGTTTTATGGCACTAATCGCTGAATAAATGTGAATGGTCCCAAAAACGTGTCAAAAGTGCCATAAATCTATCCCCTATTTTGTAGACGCTATATTGTTTGCGCATACCAATCAATATACGCTTACTGTGGTTTTTTTTAATACCAAAAAATATGTAGAAGAATACATATCAGCCTAAACTGAGGAAAAAATAGTTTTTTAATTTTTGAATTTTTGATATTTATTAAATCAAAAAGTAAAAAAGTGGTTTTTTTTTCAAAATTGTCGCTCTTCTTTTGTTTATAGCGCAAAAAATAAAAACCACAGAGATGATCAAATACCGCCAAACACAATCTCTATTTGTGGGGGGGAAAACATAAAAATTTCATTTGGGTACAGTGTTACATGACCGCGCAATTCAAAGTGCAACAGCGCTGAAAACTAAAAATTGGTCTGGGCAGGAAGGGGATGAAAATGCCCTGTATGGAAGGGGTTAAAGAAGCTGCTAGCATTAGAGATGGATATACAAATAACTTCTGTGTAGCAATACAGAGATTAATTGCAGCATTTCAATCTGAAATGTGATAATATATGGATCAATCATATAATGTAATAAAATATTTCAAATGTGATGATATAAAAAGTTTCAGCTTTTCTTGTGAAGATCCAAAAGTGCAAACAAAAAGTCCACATCCATCACCACGACATGGAATTCACCAAGTGAAGTTCCTTCCACATAAACAGATGAAAGGCACACTCACCACAGGGAGTTACTGCCAAGTGATAAGCAGCAAACAGGCATCAATCACCCTCTTCACAGGATTGGTCACTTCCACACTTCTCCACTAGGGGCAGTACTCTGCGTATGTGCTCACATACCAACGCAAAACACATAGGTGTGCGCACAGGGTGTGCCAGGTGTGCCCAGGCACACCCTAATCACCCTGTGTAGATAGATTCCCCCTACTGCCCTAGTATCCCTTCCATCCGCACTGCTGCTGGCTTCCCTCCTCTCCTGGTGGCTGATGCTGCAGGATGTTTTAGGATGAATGGGGGGAAGGGGCCAGTAAATATGTAATTTACTGACCCCTTCCCTTTCTGAATGAACACAGTGAGCGATCGGTAGTGTGTGTTTGAGCTTTGGGGTGCAAACCCTAATGCAATAAGCTGCGCACACCTATGGCAAAACACCATGAATAAAATATTCATCATAGTGGAGGAATTATTGTTCTCCTTTCCACAAGTATGGGAGTGCCATAAAAAAAAACAGGGCAGTTAAAAATAACCCATGAAACTAGGGTTGCCACCTCATCCCTTTAAAACTGAACACATTAAACAGGTTCTGTGACTGCTTAGGGTGGTAGTTAAACTCACTTGGTGCCTTATCTGCATTAAATTAGCCTCAGAATCTGTGTAATTCATATGTGTTCAGGTTTAAAGGGAGGAGGTGGCAACCCGACACGGAACATCTGTGAATTCCATGTAGGCAAACACGGTCCTTCACACAGATGTATGCTTAATTAAACAAGGCCCAAATCTACCCATGCAGTGTGATTTATCCCCCCCCAGTGCATGTCGTAAGACCTCTTGGGAAAAGGTAAAAGTACAAACACCTTATTCCTTATTGATTTCTACCTTCCCATGCCACTTGAAGCCACTGCACTATGCTGCTCAATGCAGCTCCCTGACATCACCTACAATGCAGGACTAGCAGTCCTGCATTGTAGGTGATGGTGGTGAGGAACCGCCTAAAACTTGGTAACATTGGACAGTGGAGGGGAGCCAAACATACATGTAACCCACACAATGCATTGGAATATTAAACAGCTGATCTTTAACCACTTAGAAGAGCATTTTGCTGGTCAAAGACCAGGCAACTTTTTGAGATTCCGCACTGCGTTGCTTTAACCACTTAAGGACCTGACCAAATGTGACTATGTGTACTGGTGTCAGTGTAGTGTTGTGCAGACTTACTGTGATCATCTTCTCTCCTCAGCAACGGTTGAAAATACCGCCGAGAGGAGAGATTACATCACTTCCCCCTTCCTGTGTTTACACAGGAAGAGGGCGGGTGGTGGACGCGCATTGGCTGGGAACGATCCGGAGGGGGCGGACAAAAACGAACAGCCGCCCCCTCGTCCCGGATCGCTCCTGAAGCCACAGGAATCGCCGCATGTACCGGGGGGGGGGGGGGGTGTCCCGATCAGACCCCCGACCCACGTCTAGGCAGGGACGTACAGGTACGCCAATGTGCCTGTACGTGCCATTCTGCCGATGTAAATGTACATGCGGCGGTCCTTAAGTGGTTAACTGACAATTGCGCGGTTGTGCGACGTGGCTCCCCAAACAAAATTGACGTACTTTTTTTCCCACAAATAGAGCTTTCTCTTGATGGTATTTGATCATCTCTGCGGTTTTTATTTTTTGCGCTATAAACAAAAATAGAGCGACAATTAAAAAAAAAATGCAATAATATTTACTTTTTGCTATAATAAATATCAGCAAAAATATATATTTTTTCCCCTCAATTTAGGCCGATACGTATTCTTCTACATATTTTTGGTAAAAAAAAAAAATCGCAATAAGCGTTTATTGATCGGTTTGCGCAAAAGTTTATCCTGACTGCGACATTATGGTGGACACATTTTTGGGACCATTATCATTTTTACAGCGATCAGTGCTATAAAAATGCACTGATTACTGTGAAAAGGACACTGGCAGTGAAGGGGTTAACCACTAGCGGGCACTTTAGGGGTTAAGTGTGCCCTAGGGAGTTGCTTCTAACTGTAGGGGGGATGGGCTATGTGTGACAGGACAGTGATCACCGCTTCCGATTACAGGAAGTTGTGTTCACTGTCCTGTCACTAGGAAGACTGGGAAAATGCTCTTTAAATAAGCATTTCCCCCTTCTTCCTCACTGTGACACGATCGTGGCAGACTATGTCCTTGGAACCCACGGTCAGAGTCACAGAGCTTGCGAGGCGCGTGCACAATGGCAGTTTCTTAAAGGGGACATATATATGCATCCTTTTGCCTGCCCGTGCCATGCTGCAGACGTATATCTGTGCGTGGCGGGCGGCAAGCGGTTAAAGAGGAACTGCAGTCTGCTAATATAATTTGTAATAAAAACATCTTTGCCATTCTGAAGCTTCCCTCCAACCACTTTGCATATTTTATATATACTGTGATTCTGTACTTGCCAAATATGCTGCAGATATTTCTCTACACTGGGTCTGGTTGCAACCATTTTAACTGGACAGATGAAGCTGCTGCCTGTTCACTTCCTGGATTTACACAGAGGCACGGCTCTAGCTCTGCAGCTTTCGTTGGCCCTCTTATGACTCACCTCCCTCCCTTCCTGGCAAACTCTCGTGAGAGCTGTGCATGATGTCATATGCCTAGGCTTTTTATCAGACAAACAAGAAGTGGGCTGTATAAGGTATTTACTGGCAGAAAAACAATGTTTTACTAGACAAAGTTAAAACAACAAGGGCAGAAGATTTAATCGATGGAAAGATGAAAAAAATGACTGAAGGTCTGATTTAAAGCGGTTGTAAAGGTAAGTCGTTTATTTTCTAAATAGGTTCCTTTAAGCTAGTGCAGGGGTCTCCAAACATTCTAAACAAAAGGGCCAGTTTATTGTCCTTCAGACTCTTGGAGGGCCGGACTTTGGCCAGCGAGAGTGAAAATGTTCCTGGCATCAGTGGGAGTAACCATCTAGTATTAGGGGGAGGAATAGTGCCCCATTGCTGGTATCATAGGGAGGAAAAGTGCCCCATTAGTGGTGTCAGTGGGAGAAATGATGCTCCATTGTCGGTGTCAGATGGCAGAATAGTGTCTCGTATAGAGCTCCAAGGGCGGGATAAAGGCAAGCAAAGGGCCGCAGCTGGCCCTCGGGCCGCAGTTTGGAGACCAATGAGCTAGTGCATTGTTGATTCACTAACCTTTTCCTTTGATTTCCCTTCTAAATGTTTTTTTTCTTTGTTTGAATTTCTCACTTCCTGTTTCTCCTCAGTAAGCTTTTCACCATCATCTGAGCGGTGGAAAGTAATTTAGAAGCCTTCTGAATACCTTAATGAGAAAAATTCAGACAAAGAAAAAAAACATTCAGAAGGGAAATGGAAGGAAGAGGTAAGTTAACCAACAATGCACTAGCTTAAAAGGAACCTATTTAACCCCTTCAATGCCAGTCACATTTATACAGTAATTAGTGCATATTTATAGCACTGATCGCAGTATAAATGTGAATGGTGCCAAAAATGTGTCAAAAGTGTCCGATGTGTCCGCCATAATGTGGCAGTCCCAATAAAAATCGCAAATCACCGCCATCACTAGTAAAAAAAAAAAATAATAAAAAAAAAATATTCTGTCCCCTATTTTGTAGGCGCTATAACTTTTGCGCAAACCAGACGCTTATTGCGATTTTTTTTTTTTACCAAAAATATGTATCGGCCTAAACTGAGGAAAAAAAAAATATATATTTTTTTTTAAATTGAGCTATTTATTATAGCAACAAGTAAAAAATATTGTATTTTTTTCAAAATTGTCGCTCTTTTTGTTTATAGCGCAAAAAAAAAAAAAAGACGCAGAGGTGATCAAATACCACCAAAAGAAAGCTCTACTTTTGGGGAAAAAAGTATATCAATTTTGTTAGGGCGCCACGTCGCACGACCGCGCAATTGTCAGTTAAAGCGACGCAGTGCTGGAAGCTGAAATTACACCTGGGCAGGAGGGGGGTATATGTGCCCAGTAAGCAAGTGGTTAAGCAATGATGGGTTTCTGATGCTGGATGCCAGGAAAAAGGAAAAAGAAGAAGATTGTGTATCAGATTCCTAAGTGAACACACATTTGGACAGTGCTCTAGAATTGTATAAATTGTCCCCTTTGCTTATTGAGCCAGCAGTGTTCCCACCTACATACAAAATTGCACAGCTGATATCAGTGCCAGACCTCATTTAAACAGACTCAGCCATGATAATTAGGATTGATGCTGCAATTAGCACTTTATGCTGGATTTCACACCGGTCCTGTTGTATTCTTGCACATACAAAAATGTGAAAGACATATTCTGCAAGTTCTTTCCCCGTGGAGTTGCTATTTATACATTTTCTAATTCAGCAGTTTATGGAAATGCTTTGCCATAGTAAATTGTCTAAATTACAGAATTTAATCAAACATTTAGTTTACTTCAGCAACACAAAAAATGCAGCTACCTGGTAGGGGACCAGTATTGTTTGTCTCGGGTATAGGTAACACAAGTCAATACATTTTAAAGCTTGGCAATCTAAATCTCCTGCAAAGTAAGCTGCCCCCTCCAAACTTTGGGATTTTGGGGGTGAACCCCATCCACCCCAACACTTTCCAGCCGGTTGTACAAAACAAATGCAGTGGAACCTTGGATTACAAGCATATTCTGTTCCAGGAGAACGCTCGTAATCCAAAGCACTCGCATAGCAAAGCAATTTTCCCCATAGAAGTCAATAAAAATGAAAAAAAAAAAAAAATCCACATTTACTTCTACCGCATGCGGCCAGAGTTGAGGGGGCACGGAAGAGCCTCAGAAAGGCTCGGGGACAGCTTGGCTGAACTTGAAAAACCTCTGAAAGGCTCATGAACTGAATATTTCCGAGTATTTCCAATCGGCTTCGGCGCCCCAGCAACTCTGGCCAAATGCAGTACTGCACATTGCTGTGGCTTGAATCCTGATGGTTTTGCGAGACAACGCTAGAAGACCGAGTCAGGATTTTCCCCCAAAAAATGCTCGTATTGCAAAACGCTCGTTAACCGTGTTACTCGCAATCTAAGGTTTCACTGTACATAAAACACATTTATTGGATTATAGATAAGGGTTTACAATCACTTTAAGGTGTAGTAATCTAATTAGCAGGGCCCCCGAAGGATGACAAGTATTCTTTCTCTTGTTTCACATCAAAAGGTCTCCAGAATATCACTTTGTAGTCCCTGATCTGTTACATGACTCCACGGCCTCATTCACACCCAAGCAGAACAATTTTTAGGTGTATTTTTGGAGAGTTTGCAAGCATTTTACATGTGTACTTAAGTTTCAGGCATTTTTGTTTTACACAATGGCAAGCACTGGAGGAGACTAGTTCTTACAGACTATAAAAAACAAAAAAAAACGTAAAAAAAATGCTCGATTTGCAAGTTTTCAGGCATTTCCATGTAACTTTTGGAGCATTAGGTATTGACCTACACAATGGTCAGGTATAAATTGTACTAGATCAGACACTATGCAGAAACACTTGTTTTTAAATGTTTGCTCTTACATTTTTATACCGTATATAACTTAAAAGAATAAATGTTTTCAACCACAAAAGGTCTAATTATTCATTAACCACTAGCCTAGCGCCTGCCGTCATATGACGGCGGGACGATGAGGCTCTTGTTCTAGCCGGACGTCATCGCCTTCCTAAAGCCACCTAGGGGCGCGCATATGCACCTGCTGCGTCACTGGGGACTCGATGCGCGTGCCCGGCGGCCGCGATTGCCCAGTAACTGAGCAGGACCGTGGATCTGTGTGTTTAAACACACAGATCCACGTTCTGTCAGGGAGAGGAGACCGATGGTGTGTCCCTTGTAAATAGAGACATAGATCGGTCACCTCCCCCAATCAGTCCCCTCCCCCCCCAGTTAGAATCACTCCCTAGGAAACACATTTAACCCCTTGATCACCCCCTAGTGTTAACCCCTTCCCTGGCAGTCATATTTATACAGTAATCAATACATTTTTATAGCATAGATTTCTGGATAAAAACGAATGGTCCCATAAATGTGCCAAAATGTCCGATGTGTTCGCCACATGTGTCGCAGTCCCAATAAAAATCGCAGATCGCTGCCATTACTAGTAAAATAAATAAATAAAAAATGCCATAATTCGACCCCTTTTTTGTAGCCGCTATAACTTTTGCGCACACCAATCAATATACGCTTATTGCGATTTTTTTTACCAAAAATATGCAGAAGAATACATATCGGCCAAAACTGAAGAAAAAATGTGTTTTTTTTATATGTTTCTTGGGGATATTTATTATGGCAAAAAGTACAAAATATTGCTTTTTTTTTTTCAAAATTTTGCTTATCTTTTGTTTATAGCGCAAAAAATTTAAACTGTAGAGGTGATCAATTACCACTAAAAGAAAGCTCTATTTGTGGGAAAAAATGATAAAAATGTCATTTAGGTACAACGTTGCATGACCACGCAATTGTCATTCAAAATATGACAGCGCTGAAAACTGAAAAATGGCCTGGGCAGGAAGGGGGTGAAAGCAGGGCCGTCTTCATAGCATCATGGGCCCCTGGGCAAAGGGATGCTCTGGGGCTCCTACAATGGAGACAGTGCAGGTAAACAGAAATCAAGTAGGTAGGAGGCAGGGGATATCTAGGGTGTAGAGGGGTCAGAGTGCTGGGGGGATAGCTAGGATGTGGAAGGGCAGCCTGGGCTCAAGGATCAGCTGCCTTGGGGAAAGGGCAGGAGGGCAGGGGCCCCCATGCAGTGCCCAGGTGTGCCCTCTCATTAAGACACCCCTGGGTGAAAGTGCTCTGTATTGAGGTGGTTAGTTCTAGCACTAGCACATGCACATTAAAATAAGTAAGATTTTGGCCAACTGAGGACCACATTACAAACAAAAAATTGCTCAGAACACTTACCAGCCAGCCTATACAAAAACCAAACAAAAAAAACCCACACAAATCGACCCTAACAATTCAAGTTAAAAGGGTTTGGTTGCACACATGCAATATATGTGGAAGCTGCAGTGCCTCCCCAAGGCTCCTGTGTGTACTGCAGTCCTAACTGTATTTCATAGTGTCCAAGTTAGAGCACATATAGCAGAAGTGCTGAACCAGTGGCCCGGGGGCCACATGTGGCCCGCGACCTCCTGCTCTGGGATGAAATAGAATAGAATACTGTTATTAAAGGTCAGTTTATTACTAAAATCACAGTGTATATATGGACATATCTATTCTGCAGTGGTTACTGGGCTTCTTTCAAACTGATCTGCAGGTGCAGAACAGTTTACTTGCACTGAGCCATAGACTTCTGTTATTACCTGCGAGTTTAGTGAACATTCTGAAAGTGCACCAATCCTGCAGAATATAAACAGAAGTCTATTGCAAAGTGCAGGAAAGCCACTTGTCATGATCCCGCAGTGCGGGTAAACCACAGCGCATCAGTGTGAAAGCACCCATTGGCCACTTTCACACGGTCAGTCCAACAGCCTGACTAATTGAACCCTCCATTCACCTCTAAGTAGTGGCAGACATAAACCAACTGGTGTCCTACCTCCAATCCGATCCACTAAAAAAAAAAGTATAGTGGGCTGTGTCAGACCACCCCAATGTATAACTAGCCTTTGCAGAGCAGACACCGACATGAAATCCACCGCTCCGCTCATTGTTACGAAGTCGCTTGAGTGGCCCTCTCTCTTCAAAAGATTTGGCACCCCTGACATATAGCAATGGATAAATTAAGGGCAGATTTACCTGGAAGAAGCTTACCCCTCCTAAAAGGGCACAGGGACACACTAGATGCCCAGCAAGACCAAAATGACAGCTAAAGATATCCAATGTGTCCCAATGTCAAATCCAGCTAACAAGCTTTAGAAAAAGATGGCAACCACCCCAATTTATAACTAGCATTCCTCTAGGCAAACCTGCCCTTAAAGCGGAGTTCCACTCAAAAGTGGAACTTCCGCTTAATCCACTCCTCACCCCCTTACACGCCACATTTGACATGTATTTTTTTGGGGGAGGGGGGGGAGTGGGGGCTTCAGGAGGAGTGGGACTTCCTGTCCCACTTCCTCCTTCCACCGAGGGGCTGCTAAGGCGAATAGTCATATCGCCTTTTGACAGCCCCTCCCTGTAGGCGATCGCATGGGACACATGACAGGTCCCAGGCGATCGCCTGTCCAATCAGATGGCGCAGCGCCGCTCGCGCATGCGCAGTGGGTGCCCGGCCGTGAAGCTGAAAGAGATCACGGTTGGGGGCCAACACTTAGAATGAAGACGCCGGCCGGAGAGGGGGGGGGGAGAGGAGCAGAGCCCCGGCCGGGGCGTCGCTGGAACGTGGAACAGGTAAGTGTATGTTTATTAAAAGCCAGTAGCTACACTTTTTGTAGCTGCAGACTTTTAATAAACATACAAAAATGACTGGAACACCCCTGTAGCTGGCCAGCTAGAACCTGTCCTATGTAGCTAATGTGACTTGCATGTATATACAGCTAAACCTGCTAAGAACCTAATGTAGAGCACATGTTTATATGTGAGAGACAAAGGCAGAGTTATTCACTGTGATTTTGTGTTTGGATCTTATATAACAGTTGTATGTTGTGTTCACAGAAGCAAAAGAAAAAATATGCCTTTAAGAGTCATTTGTTTGTGTGGCAGCAGGTAAGAAATGACAGTATAATTCATGCCAGCAAGCATAATGTTAAGCTTTTGTGACTCATCAGAAGCCTTGGCCCAATCACAGCTAATCTCACATTGAGCAGAGACTTGACCAGTCACAGCCAGCTTTACAAACACTCTGTCTGGGAGGTTCCTAGTGCTGTACATGTGCTCTGCAAATTACTTCATTCCACCACAGAGACATACAGAGAGCAGTTCTTATGGAAGCCAGAGGGCAAAATTTGGTAATTATACAGTTATATACATGTTCTTATTGTAAATAGTGTGACTAGAACTGTATACTGATTAAGCTGTGTGTTCACTTGTAGTTCCACCAAACCTGAATCACTCATCACTCACCATACCATACCTTCAAACCAAACCAAGCTAACCCTGCAAACCACAGTTATGCCTTTCAGAGAAATCAGAGGATGCTTTGATAACTTACACAGAGAGAGAGAGAGAGTAAATACTGAAGAAAGACATATATCCATCATCTTATGTTAAATGACAAGATTGAATATCTGAACCACCATTTTCTGTTATACTTTATTCATCATGTGTTTTGTACATGGACTGTCTGCTGCAAAGCAGCAGTATTATATATGAAGAAAAGTGAAGTTATTAAAGAAGTTATTTTAAGCATTTGGTGTGCTCTTTAAACCTACTGCTTCCATAGAACGGCACTAGAGGAATTTTAGAGTAATAGACAGTCTTGTTGGACTGAAAAGTCAGAGATATCACAATTCTTCTAATGCCACAGCGCATGAGGCACTTCATAGTGCTGCGCCTGCCACACCCCCTTTAATTTATCCCCTGCAAAGTATGCTTTAACTTGGAGATTATCAAATATATCATTAGGATACAGAGGAGCCTTGGTGAGGCACTGCAGCTTCCACATATTTGCAAACCTGTGCGACTAAACCCTCTCTCTTTAATGGGAATTGTTGGACAGGGTCATATTGTTTTTATTATGCAGGCTGGCTGGTAAATGTGGCGAGAAATGTTTTGTTTGCGATGTGCCAAGTCCTTCCATGTGCACCTTACTGCAAAGGCTAGTTATACATTGGGGTGGTTGCCAACTTTTTGTACTGCTTGTTTGAGAACCACATTACCAGTTTAGAGATTAATTTGTTAAAAAAAAAAAAAAAAAAAATCTATTCATCACTTTTAATTTTTCTCGTCACCGTGGTATAAAATTATCATCGATTTGTCCCTATTGTTAGAAATGGAAATGTTCAAACTGTGTATGGCAAGCTTTAGACACTTCCAGAAGCGGAGAGAGCTATTGCTAGCAAGTTTTGTGACAATGATTAAAGTCTCATTGCAAGTAGATAAAAAATTATTCATAAAAAAAAAAAAAAAAAAAAAAAATGCAGGTCAATGTTCTGAATTAATCAAGTTGATGACAGGATCTGTTTAACAATAGCTGATTAATGGGCTGTAGAATACCAGTCAGTCTTCATGCTTGTAGAATTGGGCTATTTGTTATCCCTCTTGACTTAACTACTCTGGAAAACATCTGCGTTTTTCCTTCTCGATTTTTTACATACTGTCAGTAGTCAGTAGCTGGAGCATGTCTCATGTGTGGAGGATTAGAGGCACTCTTAGGTAACCTGTCCCTCAATATATTTTCATGGCCAGAACTAAAAACATGGAAGTGCAGCTGCTGTTTTAGACCAGTGAAAGATTTATAGGTTGGACAAGAATTACGGACGGCTTAGCAGGGACCGGAAAGGGGAAAATTAGGGCCTGCTTTGTAACAGATCAGTAGCTCAGCAACTTGTAAAAACAGATTGTCCAAACAGTTGTTCCAGTTGGGCTGTAAAGTATTCCCTTGTTTGTGCTGGAAGAAGCAAGACGCGATCAGTCTGCAGAGAACAGTTTTGGAGATCACAAATGGAAATATATAAGGCTGCGGATTTTCAGCATGCAGAATAAGACAGATCCAGATGAGTGATATGTACTGGATGAAGGGAGAAAGTTTTTGTGATGGCCATGTGTTTCCCCACTATAACTATTGGGGGACAGTTTTTGTGAAAGCCAACAATGGGACAGTATAAGTGGATAGGTCTCATGTGACTTATAATGACCCCAGTCATTATTGATCTTCAGATAAGTACTTGTTGTTTTATTAGGCGTCTCCATAAAAAATAAATCATTATATATATATATATATACATACACACACACACAGTACATACCAAAAGTTTGGACACACCTTCTCATTCAAAGAGTTTTCTTTATTTTTATGACTATGAAAATTGTAGATTCACACTGAAGGCATCAAAACTATGAATTAACACATGTGGAATTATATACATAACAAAAAAGTGTGAAACAACTGAAAATATGTCATATTCTAGGTTCTTCAAAGTAGCCACCTTTTGCTTTGATTACTGCTTTGCACACTCTTGGCAGTCTCTTGATGAGCTTCAAGAGGTAGTCATCTGAAATGGTCTTCCAACAGTCTTGAAGGAGTTCCCAGAGATGCTTAGCACTTGTTGGCCCTTTTGCCTTCACTCTGCGGTCCAGCTCACCCCAAACCATCTCGATTGGGTTCAGGTCCTGTGACTGTGGAGGCCAGGTCATCTGGCGCAGCACCCCATCACTCTCCTTCTTGGTCAAATAGCCCTTACACAGCCTGGAGGTGTGTTTGGGGTCATTGTCCTGTTGAAAAATAAATGATGGTCCAACTAAACGCAAACCGGATGGAATAGAATGCCGCTGCAAGATGCTATGGTAGCCATGCTGGTTCAGTATGCCTTCAATTTTGAATAAATCCCCAACAGTGACACCATCACACCTCCGCCTCCATGCTTCACGGTGGGAACGAGGCATGTAGAGTCCATCCGTTCACCTTTTCTGCGTCACACAAAGACACGGTGGTTGGAACCAAAGAACTACATTTTGGACTCATCAGACCAAAGCACATATTTCCACTGGTCTAATATCCATTCCTTGTGTTCTTTAGCCCAAACAAGTCTATTCTGCTTGTTGCCTTTCTTTAGCAGTGGTTTCCTAGCAGATATTCTACCATGAAGGCCTGATTCACACAGTCTCCTCTTAACAGTTGTTCTAGAGATGTGTCTGCTGCAAAAGGTGGCTACTTTGAAGAACCTAGAATATTAAATATATTTTCAGTTGTTTCACACTTTTTTGTTATGTATATAATTCCACATGTGTTAATTCATAGTTTTCATGCCTTCAGTGTGAATCTACAATTTTCATAGTCATGAAAATAAAGAAAAATCTTGGAATGAGAAGGTGTGTCCAAACTTTTGGTCTGTACTGTATATATATAGTAAGGAACTGGTATAATGAATTTCAAAAGGGTTAACAGTTTACTCCTTGTAAGGCCTCATTCAAAGGAGCGTACCTAACCACTTCAGGACCGGGAGAATTTACCCCCTTCCTGACCAGAGTACTTTTTTTGCGATTCGGCACTGCGTCGCTTTAACCGACAATTGCGGGGTCGTGCGACGTGGTACTCAAACAAACTTGACGTCCTTATTTCCCCACAAATAGAGCTTTCTTTTGGTGGTATTTGATCACCTCTGCGGTTTTTATTTTTTGCGCTATAACTAAAAAAACGCGTCAAAAAAAAAAAGCAATATTTTTTACTTTGTGCTATAATATCCTTAAAAATATATATAAAAACATTTTTTCTCAGTTTTTTTTTCTACATATTTTTGTTTAAAAAAAAAAATCGCATTAAGCATTATTGATTTGCGAAAAAGTTATAGCGTCTACAAAATATGGGATAGTTTTATGGAATTTTTATTATTTTTTTTTTATTAGTTATGGCGGCGACCATCGATTTTTAACGTGACTGCGACACATCGGACACTTTGACACCATTTTGGGACCATTGTCATTTATACAGCGATCAGTGCTATAAAAATGCACTGATTACTGTGTAAATGACACTGGTAAGAAAGGGGTTAACCACTAGGGGTTGATTAAGGGGTCAAGTGTGTCCTAGGGAGTGATTCTAACTGTGTGGGGCTGGGCTACAAGTGACACGACAGTGATCACTGCTCTCAATGACAGGGAGCAGTAGGTTACTGTCCTGTCACTAGACAGAACAGGGAAATGCCTTGTTTACAAAGGCATGTCCCCATTCTGCCTCTCCATGACACGATCGCAGGACACCAGCAGACAGAGTCCGCGGGTCCCACGGTCACGGAGCACAGGGTAGGGGCATGCATGCCTGCATCTACAGGAGGTAGTCGGCAAGCGGTTAGAGGAAAAACTCTGGAAAAAATTCTTGCCCCACTGCATGGGTTAACTGCTCATTTTTGTCTATGGGATTGAAGAGTGGAGAAATACTTGCCTAATCCACTGACACCCCCACCCCCCCCCCCTTAGAACACTAGTGGTCTTGTGAATAGAACTGTTCCTGACGTAATCATGCCCACAGACTCTGGATGCGAGGACAGCAGGAACAGTCCACCGCTGTACGTGGGGAGCACGGTTCTCCAGAGGATTGAAGGGCCTGGTAAGTACCCTTGCACCCCTAAACTAAACGAGCAGTTAACCCATGCAGTGCGGGCAGAGCACCACTGCACAGGAGAACAACATTTTTTAATGGAGTCCTGCTTCAAAGTGGTAGTATACTCTATACTATCACTTTCACTTACAGGTAAGCCTATAATAAGGCTTACTTGTAAGTATAAAGAATATCTCCTAAACCTGTACGGTTTTGGAGATATTCCCCCCGCAATGCGCCACTGATTGCAGCGGCGCATGCGCAGCGGGGATCCTTGGCTAAAGGGCCGGCAGCCGCCGGACCTTGCCGAATTGAAGTCCGAATGCGCGGGAGTGACGGCATCACCACTCCAGCCAATCACAGCGCTGAAGCGGCGATACCCGGAAGACACGCCGAGTCAGGACCAGGTAAGTTCTCTTCACCTCGTTCCGAGGTAAGTATTTCATAATAAGCTAGTATGCGGTGCATACTAGCTCATTATGGCTTTTTCAGGTGAGGAAAATAAATAAAAAATGAATCGTGGGTATACAACCGCTTTAAGTTTACACCCATCAAGGCTGTGTTTTGCCTGCACAGGTGTTCCGTGCATCTGCTTGCAGGCAAACCCATTCATGACAATTGGGACGCATCGGTTACACTGACACAACCACTGCTCAAAATTTTACAGCCATGTGGGTGCATGTCCACAAATGTACAGTGTTCAGACACCTGCACCCATTGAATGTGAAATTGGGAGCAGCATGCAGCCACTACATCCCCAATAGAAAGTGATGGAACTGACTGCCTGCATGCAGATGCCCAGAACACCTGTGCATCCTATGCAGGAAAAATACAACCCTTACATGGGTGTCTGCTTAGGTACGCCTGTGTGAGAGACCATAAAGATATTCTTGTTCTCAACCTTGAACATTACATCTTAGGTTTCTAACCATTGAATCCAGACCATGTAAAACTTTATGCAGCTATTGTTCTGCAAAACTACTATTTTCTCCATTGAGCATTGCAAGTTTAAAGGGGTGTTCCAGCCAAAAGTTTTGTTTATTAAAAGTCAGCAGCTACAAAAAGTGTAGCTGCTGGCTTTTAATAAACAATCACTTGCCTGCTCCAGCATTCCAGCGACGCGCCGGGGGGGCTCCGCTCCTCTCCCCACCTCCTCCCCGTCCGGCGTCTCCATTTCTACTATGGGCACCTGGCCATGACAGCCTTCGGCTTCACGGCTGGGCACCCACTGCGCATGCGCGAGTCGCTGATTGGACAGGCGATCGTCTAGGACCTGTCGGTGTCCTAGATGATCGCCTACAGGGAGGGGCTGCAATAAGGCGATTAAGCCTAATCGCCTTACCAGCCCCTCGGCGGAAGGAGGAAGTGGGACAGGAAGTCCCACTCCTCCTGAAGCCCCCACTCCCCCCCCCAAAAAAATTACATGCCAAATGTGGCATGTATGGGGGTGAGGAGTGGGATAAGCGGAAGTTCCATTTTTGGGTGGAACTCCGCTTTAAATCCGATATTACCTCAATCAGGCTAGACGGCTGGCTGACTTCCAGATTTTAGTTGAATGAATCAATGAATGAATGACTTGTATAGCACAACGCATGCAAACTGAATCGCCTCTGGGCGCTTTTTCCAGCCAGTGTCTGCTTGGCTGGTGCGGTCATTTTTACCCCGTAGGATCTTGACACGCTAGGGACACACAGTCATACACACATATATACATATATACTGGGCCAATTCTTTTTGGAAGAGGTCCAATTGACCTACCAGCATGTCTTTGGAGTGTGGGAGGAAACCGGAGTACCCGGAGGAAACCCACGCAGACACAGGTAGAACATGCAAACTCCAGGCAGATGGTGTCGTGGTCGGGATTTGAACCAGCGAACCTTTTGCTGCTAGGCGAAAGTGCTACTCACTGCACCACTTTGTTTTGTTACTTTATAAAATGTATAGATTGAACTGGGAATTGGTCTTTTCCTATGTGGTACAAGGCTAGGCCAGGGGTCGGGGCCCTTCTGGGTTGTGGCAATTTCAGATAAAAGCCTAAAGATTTTATTCCGATAGGAGCATAGGAAGTTTCAGACCAAGCTGGTAGGTTTCACATAGTCTCCAATAACAGGCAGAGTATGAGCAGTAGAATTTCTGTAGTTTATATGGCGTGATATACCATCTGTGATCAATCTTTGAACGAGTTCCCAATGATTGGTGCATCAGGACACTTGATAATTGAATCACTCCTTTCTACGCAGATTCTGGGAACTCCATCTCTAATTTAGTTTTCCATTTAATCATTGGGAAATTTTAGTAAAGGTTACGTTATGGTTTAACGAATAATAAAATAATGAAATGCCTTTAACAAGTGGAGAGGGGTTATTGAAGAACTAGAGAATAGAGGGGGTCTCTGAGGCGTTCGTAGGGGACTACTAATTAAAAATAAATGTCTATAGTATTCAATAAACAGCATTTCACGTTTAGTACGTTTACGTAGTTTTATAAAGTACATACTAGTGTGACCCGAATCAAAGGCTTAAATGTAACCAACTTATGTGCGTTCATAAGTAAAAACAATATGAGTTATACTAGCAAAGATCAGAAAGTATAGCATGTTACAAGCTAGGTTTTCAGTAACAATACACATATTATAAATTATATGAGAGTATTAGGAAATGGAGGGTGAGGGCAAAGGGGAAGTGGCAAACGTATGTAAACCGCAAACTGGGAGCCACTCTTAGGCTGCGTACACACGATAGGATCGTCAGAGGAGAATGGTCTAAAGAACCGTTTTCGCTAGTCCAAACCAATCGTGTGTGGGCCCCATAGGTTAGTTAACCTTTGGTCAAAAAAATGAGAACTTGCTTTAAAATTTAAACTAATAGACGCCTAACGATAGGTCAAAACCGATCTTTAGTAGGCACGACCATCGGTTAAAAATCCACGCATGCTCAGAATCAAATTGACGCATGCTTGGAAGCACTGAACTTCATTTTTTTTCAGCACGTCGTGTTTTACGTCACCACGTTCTAACACAATCGTTTTTTTTAACCGCTGGTGTGTAGGCACATCAGACCATCAGTCAGCTTCATCGCTTAACCGTTCGGACCGTTCTCATCGGATGGACTAATCGTGTGTGCGCGGCCTTAGATTGGATAGGAGAGGCGGGCCCTGCACAGAGGACAGTCAAAAAAAAGAAAAAATAGCCGAGGCCTTCCAGAACAGGAAGCTGGGTTCACATCTCCGACGAATGCAGCTCACAGCCAGGGGTCCGATGCATCACTGTTCACCATTTTCACTGACAAAACAGAGCCACATTTTTGGCTAACTTCAACCCTGAAACAGAGCCAGACACACAGGACCCCTGTGCAATCCGCTCTGGAGCCACACCGGATATATGTGAACTGGCTACATAGAGAGCCGGTCACAAACTTCTGGCATGCGAATTGGATGCGGGGAAATGCTCATCCAATGCACACTAGTGTGAACCGATCATGAGACAAAGAAGGGGCAAAGAAATCGAACAGGATGGAAAGAGGAGATTAGAAGGACGTTATGGACATCCCAACCGAAAATCCGGGGCTTTCAATGTCTATGGCAGTGTGTAGCTTTTGGGAGACATGGAGAAAAGTGTGTAATGTATCCACGGGGACTAGATTTTTAAGAACGTCTTAGGCGGCGTACACACGATCGGACATATCCGATGAAAACGGTCCGCGGACCATTTCCATCGGATATGTCCGATCGGGAGTTTGATCCGATGGCGTGTACACACCATCGGATCAAATTCCCCGCCGCCGGAAGGCGCGGTGACGTGGCGGTGACGTGGCGGTGACGCTGACGCCGCCGCGTCACCGCAACGTCACCGCACCAGGAAGTAAAACACTTCCGCGCATGCGCCGAATCCATTCGGCAGCGGCGCGGCGGTGGTGGGAGCCGACATGTCTGCTGGTAAGTGTACTAACCAGCAGACATGTCGGGCGGACAGATTCCCACCGGATAGATTTCAAAGCATGCTTTGAAATCTGTCGGGTGGAGAAATCTGTCCGCTAGCCCATACACACGAGCGGAGATGTCTGCTGAAACGGTCCATCGGACCGTTTTCAGCGGACATATCCCCTCGTGTGTACGCGGCCTTACACATGTCTCGAGGACTGCTAGTAAGCTTTTCGTTAATAAAAAAAAGTTGTGATGTAAAAATTGCAAAGATCGCCATTTTATTCCCTAGGGTCTCTGTTAAATAAAAAAAAAGCATAATGTATGGGAGTTATAAGTAGTTTTCTAGCAAAAAATACTGATCTAAACTTGTAAACAAAAAGTGCCAGAAAAAGCCTGGTCTTCAAGTGGTTAATACAAAACACTTTTTGGCTAATGGTGCCTTACTCCCCACTCTTCTATTTTTCCTTAGCTACTTCTGGGGGGTGCCCCTGTGCTCACCCGTGGGGGTTTTGGTGGTGGAGAGATTTTTTTTTTTTTGGATCTGGGCATGTGGTGGATTTTAAAAGAGGAGTTTCAGCCTTTTAGTGTTTATTAAAAGTCAGCAGCTACAAAAAGTGTAGCTGCTGACTTTTACTAAACAGACACTTACCTGCTCCACGGTCCAGCAACGCGGCCGCCCAGAGCTCCACTCCTCTCCGGCTGGCGCCTCCATTCATAGTGTGGGCACCTGCCATGACAGCTTACGGCTTCACGGCCGGGCACTCACTGCACGAGTCGCGCTGCGCTTTATGAAAAGACAGGCGATCTCCTGGGACCTGTCACATTTCCCTGGAGATTGCCTAAAGGGAGGGACCGCCTAAGGCGAGAAGAGAAGTCGCAGAGGCAGTCCCTGGGTGGAAGGAGGAAGTGGGAAGGAGGAAGTGGGACAGAAAGTCCCACTCCTACCGAAGCCCCCACTCCCCCCCAAAAATATGACATGCCAAATGTGGCATGTAAGAGGGTGAGGAGTGCTTAAAGCGGAAGTTCCACTTTTGGGTGGAACTCAACTTTAACTTGGCCTCAGTGAGTAAGATAACATTATTATTGTAATATCGTAATACCTTGGATTGTGAGCAACGCGGTTAATGAGCACTTTTTTTAAAATCCTGACTCAGTTTCCGACTGTTGTCTCGCAAAACGAGCAGAATTCAAGCCTCTGATGTGCAGTACCGCATTTGGCTAGAGGTGCGGGAGTGCCGGTGACATTCGGAGCCACTCAAACTGAGTCTTTCCGAGTGGCTCCGGTGCCCCCCAACCTCTGGCCACATGCGGTACTGCATACCATAGCAGTCACTGTGGAACAAATTATCTCAGTTTCCATTGGCTTCCATGGGGAAACTCGCTTTGATATACAAGTGTTTTTGGATTACAAGCATTCTTCTGGAACTAATTATGGTCTTAATCCAAGGATTCACTGTATATACTGTGATGTATGTTTATAACAGTTATGTACTTTTGTATAGAATACATTTTTCTCTACTTCTCATGATTGTTTAGATTTTATATCCCATGAAATCTATTTGAAGAAGCATGTCTATCCCATGAAACGCATAGAGGTATGTAAGAAAGATGAATGAGGACCCCCTATATAAATTGTGAAAAGCTATAGCATATGTGATATGACATAGCGCTGCACTTTTATTTCTGTTATTTTTGCAACTATTTGTTGTGCTAGCTGCTGTTCATTGTTTAAAGGGACAGGGTGGTATTACACTTTCACTTTTTATGCGATATGAGTAACCCTACAGCAAAGTGGGATTCTTAATCGAGTTAAACCTTATTTTAATTGTGAATACATGAGGTTTTTAAACCAATGCTAAATAAGTTTATAAAATAAAGTGATTTTAGCATGTCCGTTCTTCAGCACCTTCAAAATCCACAGTGCTCTTTTAGATTTTCTAGTGTATTTAAGATATGTGATAAGAATAATAGTGCACTAATCCTTACAAATTGTGAATCAATTCGAATATCCAAAAACACATAATGACATTGTGTGAATAAATGGTACCATATAAAAAAAAAAAAAGACACCAACATACGAAAAAATTGGTAAATTGTGTTTGAAAAAGAAATGTGCAAAGTATATTCAGTATCTCACAAAAGTGAGTACACCCCTTACATTTTTGTAAATATTTTATTCTATCTTTTTATGTGACAACACTGAAGAAATGACACTTTGCTACAATGTAAAGTATTGAGTGTACATTTTCTGTCCCCCTCAAAATAACTCAACACGCCCAAACCGCTGGCAACAAAAGTGAGTGCCCCCCTAAGTGAAAATGTCCAAATTGGGCCTAAAGTGTCAATATTTTGTGTGGCCACCATTAATTTTCAGCTCTGCCTTAAAGGGGTTGTAAACCCTCTTGTTTTTAAGGTGAAAAAACTGACAGTGACCATCACCCTAGCCCCCCCCCCCCCGTTTTACTCACCTGAGCCCTTCGATCCCTCGGCGGAGGCACGCTTTAGCCCTCTGCCCGTGGTTTTCAGCTCTTGATTGCAAGGAGGAGACGCGAGAACCGCCAGGAAACCCCAGAAAACGATAATCGGGGCCACACTGCAAAACAAAGTGAAGGCAAGTATATGTTGTGGCAAGTATATGTTTTTTTTTTAAATGACAGAGGGTTTACAAACCCTTTAACCCCCTTGAGCATGGAGTTCACAGGTTTCCACTGGAGTCCTCTTCCACTCCTCCATGACGACAGCACAGAGCTGGTGGATGTTGGAGACCTTGCACTCCTCCACCTTCTGTTTGAGGATACCCCACAGATGCTCAATAGGGTCTGGAGACATGCTTGGCCAGTCCATAACCATTACCCTTAGCTTCTTTAGGAAGGCAGTGGTGTTTTTGGGGTCGTTATGTTAGAATACTGCCCTGTGACCCAGTCTCCAAAGGGAGGGGATAATGCTCTGCTTCAGTATGTCACAGTACATGTTGGCATTTATGGTTCCCTCAATGAACTGTAGCTCCCCAGTTCCGGCAACACTCATGCAGCCCCAGACCATGACACTCCCACCACCATGCTTGACTATAGGCAAGACACATTTGTCTTTGTACTCCTTACCTGGTTACTGACACAGTTTGACACCATCTGGACCAAATAAGTTGATCTTGGTCTCATCAGACCACAGGACATCGTTCCAGTAATCCATGTCCTTAGTCTGCTTGTCTTCAGAAATCAGATTGCAGGCTTTTAGAAGAGGCTTTCTTCTAAGACGACAGCCATGCGGACCAATTTGATGCAGTGTGTGGCATATGGTCTGAGCACTGACAAGCTGATCTCTGCAGCAATGCTGGCAGCACTCGCATGCTTATTTCCCAAAGACAACCTCTGAATATGATGCTGAGCGCCTGCATGCAACTTTTTGGTTGACCATGGCGAGGCCTGTTTTGAGTGGAAACTGTCCTGTCAAACTGCTGTATGGTCTTGGCCACCGTGCTGCAGCTCAGTTTCAGGGTCTTGGCAATCTTCTCATAGCCCAGGCCTTTATGTAGATCAGGAATATGCAATTAGTGGACCTCCAGCTGTTGCAGAACTACAAGTCCCACGAGGCATAGCAAGACTGATAGCCACAAGCATGACACCCAGAGGCATGATGGGACATATAGTTTTGCAACAGCTGGAGGTCAGCTAATTGCATATCCCTGAGGTACAACAACAATATTTTTTTTTGAGATCCTCAGGGAGTACTTTGCCCTGAGGTGCCATGTTGGACTTCCAGTGCCGATAAGACAGTGATAACACCAAATTTAACATACCCGAGACCTTGTAACGAGTCATAAGACACCGGGGGGAGAAAATTTGTCATTGGGCCCAATTTGGTGTACTCACTTTTGTTGCCAGTGGTTTAGACATTAATGGCTGTGCGTTGAGTTATTTTGAGGGGACAGGAAATTTACACTGTTATACAAACTGTACACTCACTACTTTACATTGTAGAAAAGTATCATTTATTTAGTGTTGTCACATGAAAAGGTATAATAAAATATTTACAAAAATGTGAGGGTGTACTAACTTTTGTGACACACACATATATAGATATATATATATATATATATATATATATATATATATATATATATATATATATATATATATATATATATATCTATATATCTATATCTCACACAATCCCAAATTAACATGCAAATTCTTCTGTGAAACTTTAATTAGTGTACTCCAGGATCCAGGCCACACAATATTGCGAGTGTGTGATTTGAAGAAAAGCCATCACCGCCACCTGAGTGCAATGCCTGCTCACCTTATCTATAGTCCCCCTTGGGTCAAATCACGCTTTAATGAGGTGAATAAGAGATCAACCACATTGGAACGGACCATCCGCTGTTAATGGATCTTGTATATTCCTCTGTACACCTTGGAACCCCACTTCTTAGGGTGAAATGTTCAAAGCAAACAAAAAAGCAATGTCTGTTTAAACATAAAATGGTCCACTCACATTTTACATATTTTGCACAATACCTGTTATAGTATAACACTCTTAGACAGCTGCTCGCCTCATCGTGCTTCAGAGGATACAAGCCACCAGAAGTGACATCACTGGATTTTTGACGCGCTGCGTCTCAGGTCATGTGACTTTTTCAAGGGAAGAGTGTCACTATGGAATATGAGCCATGATTTGCGTATCCCTATGCAATGACAGGTGATACTTGGATTATCTTGCCATCATTAACCTCCCTGGCGGTATGATTCTGTCTGGAATTACGTACCAAAAGCGGTACAATTATTTTGCATGGAAATTCTGCGTTTTATACTGTAGGCCTGCAATTTTTAGGAATAACTCACTTAAATTTGTCCAAATCAGAGTCTAGTAGACATCCCGGGTATGATAAAGTTTGAAACACAAAATCATAAAATTATAATATAATAAATAACTATAAATAATTATAACAAATAATAATGTAATTATAATAAAAATTATTCACTAATGTAATCAAATCAAAATCACTGAAATTTGCTCAGTTGCAGAATTGTCGCTGTCATTACTTTTATTTTTTTATGACGAATTTCCCCACAAATCGCTATCGCTCAATTCTGCAAGTGATTATCATTATCGCTGTTTTCTAGCTGCTCTAAAATCACTTTTGACATAAAGGGACACTTTTGGTTGCTATGGACAATCTACAGTTTGCAGGCACAAAAAAAAATGTTTTTATTATGTAAAAGAACATGCAGGGCACTGGGCAGACCACTAGGGACAGGGGGGGTGTGTACTTTTTACATACAGTACTGTAATCTATAAGATTACAGTATTCTGTATGTAATGTGTTTGTTTACTTTTTTGAATTTGCCGCCGGTCTCCGCCCCCGTGCGCCGTTACGTCGCAGGGAACGGAGATCGGCGGCGCGCGGGCACTGTGCGAGTCGAATGGAGGACGCCACTCGCTCACACAGCGGGGATGCATCGCTGGATCCAGGGACAAGGTAAGTACAGTACCCCGCCTGGATAAAAAGGTAAGCCAGCGCGCGCTGCAGGCTCTGCATATTCACCCCGAGCGCGACTCGGGGATATCGATATTTACATGAAAAATCCACCCCGAGTCGCGCTCGGGGATACCGGCAGGGGGGTTAATACAGAATAATATGAATAAAAATAATCATAAATTATCATTAAATTAACAAAAGTAAATAAAAATTATAATAGTTATTAAAAATTCTTGTGTAATAGCAAAACATTTACCAGATCCCCCATCCAAATCAGAATGTACCTTTTTTCTGTGAAAAGGATTCTTTAACTGCAAAATATGCTATGCCTGTAAGAATAGGAACCTTAATGGCCAAAAATGTGTAAAATGTATTTCCAACACCACTGAAATGGAATATTCAATTAAGGAATTAATATCCTGTAGAACAGAGGGTGTAGTATACATCTTACAATGTCCATGTTCATTACAATATGTAGGAAAAAACCAAACGACCTATATGGAAGAGAACACAAGAACATATACAAAATATTCAAAAAGGTTTTCCTAAACATAGGGGGTCATTTACTAAAGGCAAATCCACTTTGCACTACAAGTGCAAAGTGCCCTAAAAGGGCACTTGGAAGTGCAGTCGCTGTAGATCCGAGGGGGACATGCAAGGAGAATAAAAAAACAGCATTTTAGCTGGCACATGATTAGATAAAATCAACAGAGCTTCCCTTCATTTCAGATCTACCCCTCAGATTTACAGCAACTGCACTTCCAAGTGCACTTTCAGTGCAATTTCAAGTGCGCTTTGCACATGTAGTGCAAAGTGGATTTTCCTTTCGTAAATAACCCCCATAGTGTCATGATAAAGACCCTTCAGGCTATAGAAAAGTACAAACGACATTGGAGAGGGAAGTAAAGTAAAAGTTAAACAAAAGTGAATCCAGATGGATTTTTGAAACTTTCTCTCCTTTTAAAATAAATATTTGTTTTTGACTTGAAATCGTTTAATTTCGGATTACTACATTTTATCTGCAAAAAATCCATTTATTCCCGTGACCATAATTTAACATCCCACGAGATGGCAGTATTTTATGTAGGATTCAGGGCGATATGTGCAATTACAATCTACATCCACCAGAGGGTTTCTCTAGAAAGTTTCTATAGGAATAGGCCTTATACATTTATAAATTTAACAATATGTTCCGTAATTCATATACACACAATATATATATATATAGGCATGTCCTATTAATAGGAGGCCATTGAGTTTAACCACTTAAGGACCGCCGCATGTACATTTACGTCGGCACAATGGCACCGACAGGCACATCAACGTATATATACGTTGGTGCCTTGGGGGGGGATCGGGGGGTCCGATCGGACCCCCCCCCCCCCCGTACATGCGGCGGTCCGCGCGGCTGCAGGAGCGATCCGACAAGAGGGGGCGGCTATCCGTTTTCACCCGCCCCCTCCGGATCGCTCTCAGCCAATGCGCGCGCCCCCCCGCCCTGTCACTTCCTCCTCCTGTGTAAACACAGGAAGGAGGAAGCTATCTGATCTCTCCCTCGGCGTTTGTTTCAAGCGCCGCTGAGGAGAGATCACAACACAGCAAGTAAGTCTGCACCAACAGCACACTTACACACAGACACAAACACATTTAACCCCCGCGATCGCCCCCCCCTCCCCCCTGTCACAGTGTCACTGAATGCAGTAATCATACATGTATGATTACTGTATTTAGTGTCAGTGTGACAGACAGTGTGACAGTCAGTCAGTGTTAGTGTCAGGGTAGCTCCCCCACCCCCCCAATAAAGTTTTAACCCCTTGATCACTGCCCTAGTTAACCCTTTCACTCCCTATTGCCAGCATCACTAAGCGATCATTTTTCTGATCGCTGTATTAGTGTCGCTGTTCCCGCTAGGTAGCTCATTTTTTTTTAATGCGATTTTTTTTTTACTAAAGACATGTGGCTAAATAAATTTTGGCCTAAATGTTTGACTAAAATTTAGTTTATTGGTTTTTTATTATAACAAAAAGTAAAAAATATTGATTTTTTTTCAAAAATGTCGCTCTATTTTTGTATATAGCGCAAAAAATAAAAATCGTAGAGGCGATCAAATACCACCAAAAGAAAGCTCTATTTGTGGGAAAAAAAGGACGCGAATTTTGTTTGGGAGCCACGTCGCACGACCGCGCAATTGTCTGTTAAAGCGACGCAGTGCCGAATAGCAAAAACCCCTTGGGTCATTTGCCAGCGTATTGGTCCGGGTCTTAAGTGGTTAAATTGCCCAGAGCGGTTTGGAATAGGACAAGCCTAACTTAGAGATTCTTTTTACTGCAATCATTTTTATTAACTATCATTATGTTAAAGTAAAATTTATGGTTTAAAAGTTAAAGTTAAATTTATGTTAAATTTATGGTTATTTTATCGATATTGTTCTGCATCAGCAATAGAAAGATGATCCAATTACTCACCCGTCACAATGGCAACGGATACACAAATCATGTCTCAAATTCCATAACACTCGTCACTAGGATCTATTCCCTTGAGAAAGTTATGTGACAGTGGCGCCAGGAGGAGCTGATGTCACTTCCGGTGGCTCGTATCTTTGGAAGCACGGTGAGGAGAGACGTCTATGAGCGTCAAAACATTGTACAAGATATGCAAAATGTGAATGGACTATTTTATGTTTAAATAAACAAGTATTGTTTTTCCAATCTTGCGCAGTGACATTTTTTCATTTGCTTTGAGCATTTGACCCTAAAGAAGTGGGTTTCAAGGTGTATAGGATCCATAGCAAGGAATAACATGTAAATGAGCTACTGGTGTGGCACGCCCCCAAACACTATACAAAATGGAAAAATCCTTCACAGGGATTTTTTAGCAGCCAAGAAATTATTCAAGTTTAATCAAAATTCTTTATTTTTATCAAAGAGCTAATTTACAAATTCATGAAAGTTGTAAAAAAATTAGCTCTGGCATTCACATGAAAACAACATAACCCATCAATCACGATAAAACCGCACATTTGTATGGCACACGTTGGCATTTGACTACAACGTGGTCATCCACATAATACTCCTACGTGTTTCGACCCTTCTAATTATGGTCTTCTTCAAGGGGGGTTTTTTGTTGCTAAAAAACCATGAGGGAATTTTACATTTTGTATACAGGATCCATTAACAGCGAATAGTCCGTTCCAATGTAGTTGATCTTTTGTTCATATCATTAAAGCATGATTTGACCCAAGGGGGTCTATAGATGAGGTGAGCAGGCATTGCACTCAAAAAGTGCAATAGCTTTTCTTTAAATCACACACTCGCAATATTAATGTGCGGCACGGATCCTGGAGTGTACTAATTAACTGTATCACACAAGAATTTGCATATTAATTTTGGATTGCATGTGGACACATACTGTATTTATTGGCAGGTAAACTGTGCCTGCGTGTTATACAGAGGGGGCTGTGTAAAGTTTTTTTCCCCCCAAACTTCCCCCTTAAAGTTAGGGTGCGTGTTATACGCCGATAAATACGGTATATATTATACATACAGTTGTGCTCATAAGTTTACATACGCTGACAAAATTTATGATTTCTTGGCCATTTTTCAGAGAATATGAATGATAAACTTTCCACTCATGGTTAGTGTTTGGCTGAAGCCATTTTATAGCAATCAACTGTGTTTAATATTTTTAAATTATGACAACAGAAGCTACCCAAATGACCCTGATCAAAAGTTGACATTCCCTGGTGATTTTGGCCTAACATGCACACAAGTTGACACAAAAAAGGGTTTGAATGGCTATTAAAGGTAACCATCCTCATCTGTGATCTGTTTTCTTGTAATGCGTGTGTGTGTGTGTGTGTGTGCGTAAAATGTCAATGAGTTTCTGGACTCCTGACAGACCCTTGTATCTCTTATCCAGTGCTCCACTGACGTTTCTGGATTTTGAGTTTTGGGAAAAGCAGAAGAATTGTCAAAGGATCTGCAGAAAAAGGTAGTTGAACTGTATAAAACAGGAAAGGGATAAAAAAGATATAAGGAATTGAGAATGCCAATCAGCAGTGTTCAAACTCTAATCAAGCAGTAAAAAAAATGAGGGGCAAACCACGGTCAGGTAGACCAACTAAAATTTCAGCCACAACTGCCAGGAAAATTGTTCGGGATGCAAAGAAAAACCTAGAAATTTCAGGTGAAATACATGGTGTAGCCGTTTCAAGATGCACCATAATGAGGCACTTGAAGAAAGATTGGCTGCATGGTCAAATTGCCAGAAGGAAGCCATTACTATGCAAATTCCACAAATTATCCCACTTACAATATGCCAAAAAACAGACAAGCCTCAAACCTTCTGGCACAGTCATTTGGAGTGATGAGACCAGAATTTAGCTTTTTGGCCACAACCATAAACACTTCATTTGGAGAGGAGTTAACAAGGGCTATGATGAAAGACCAATCATTCCTACCGTGAAACACGGAGGTGGATCACTGATGTTTTGGGGATGTGTGAGCTACAAAAAGGCACAAGAAATTTGATTAAAATTTATGGGAAGATGAATGCAGTTTGTTATCAAAAAATACTGGAGGAACATTTGCATTCATCAGCCAGAAAGCTGGGCATGGGACCTACTTGGACATTCCAACATGACAATGATCCAAAACACAAGGCCAAATCGACCTGTCATTGTCTACAGTAGAAAAGAGCGAAGGTTCTGGAGTGGCCATCCCAGTCTCCCGATATCATGGAGCCTCTCTGAGGAGATCTCAAATGTGCAGTTCATTGAAGACAGCACAATAATTTACAGAAACTGGGCGACTTTTTGCCAAGAGGATTGGGCAGGTTTACCATCTTAAGATAAAGACCCTCATCCACAAAAGACTTCAAGCTATCATTGATGTTAAAGGGGGCAATACACGGTATTAAGAACTGGGGTATGTAAACTTTTAAATGGGTAATTTGGCTAGTTTCTGTTGTGATTATTACTTAACAGTAAACACAGTTGATTGATAATAAATGGTTTCAGCCAAACACTAACCATGAGTGAAATAAAAGTTTGTGCCATCATTCATATTCTCTAAGAAATGGCCAAGAAATCATAACTTCTGCCAGGGTATGTAAACTTATGAGCACAACTATATATATATATATATTACACACTGTGGAAATTAAAGATTAATTCCTTGATTAATCCTTATTTTTTTTTGATCAAAATTCTTTTGATCGGTACTAGTGGCGCAATGGATCGTAAATGATCCGTGATTTGAACGGGTCGCCATATGCGGATTGGCACCCCACGTGATCTGGAGCTCCGCTGCTGCCTCAGCCATAGGAAAGGCCGCGGCTTTGGCCTAGCCCCCAGAGCGGCGGTCATCTTGGTCCACCCGACGAGCGGTGCGCCAATGTCATCACCTGCTTCTCTGCCATTACTAAGCAAGCACTAATCTTCCTATACAGTGGGGGGAGATGTCTGTGGATATTACAGTGTGGGGGGGAGATGTCTGTGGATATTACAGTGTGGGGGGGAGATGTCTGTGGATATTCCAGTGGGGGGGGAGATGTCTGTGTGGATATTAGTGGGGGGGGGGGGGGGGGGTGTCTGGATATTACAGTGGGGGGGGGGGGGAGATGTCTGGATATTCCAGTGGGGGGGGGGAGATGTCTGGATATTACAGTGGGGGGGGGGGGGGAGATGTCTGTGGATATTACAGTGGGGACTATATATGGTGCTGATCCGAAAAATGTATGTGTTTTATAATTAATCAAAATTAGTCGATCGATAAAAAAAAAAAAAAAAAACATTAAATCGAACACAAAATGTTTAATCCGTAACAGCCCTAATATTATATACACACACACACACACACACACACACACACACACACACACACACACATATATATATATATACCCTTTGGACATACCCCTGTAACCTGTTTTCTACAAAAGAACAAACTTACTCCATTGCAGGTCAATGCTAATCATCAGAGATTGTGTGGCTGGCCTATAGCAGGATCTCAGAGCAAGAATTACAAGAGTTGAGAAAAGTATTGATCATTTTTAGAAAGCTGGAATCAAAGGAGGTCTGGTTTAAAATGAGCTTGCAAATTTTTTAATACAAAAATTATCTTCATAAAAATAAAAGCACAAGAAGCCATTTTTTTTTCTTTTAATTTTCATTTTCAGTAGGAAATAACTCCAAGACAGCATATTTTAACATATACACATTCTTAAAAGTGCTCACACACAAATATATTGAAAGAAAATTTGAACCTGGGGATTAGCACATCACTACAAGAGGTCATAATGCAACATCCCCACATCAAACAGCTGCCAAAGGACACACACTCATAAAAAGGACTGAATGATGTAAAACAATGGATGATTTATGCAGACATCAGTGTGCTGCTTGTACATATTTCCCACTTTTCTTTTAATTGAAAAAATATGACTAATATTAACAGCAATACTTACACTCATTTCATCACTGCACCATTGTAATGAATTTTTTTTTTTTAAGTCGGTCCACCCCCAAACCGATTTTAGTTTTCTGGGGTTGCAGGTGAATTAAAACACTCCATGATTTTCTCTCCAACTCCAGCAGTGGAATTTCTGAAAAGATTCCCCAGTTCAGTGTAATCATGAATGGGAAAACTGTATTCCCCATTTGCAATGGCTTTAACAGGTGAGTGGAACCAGGAAACTAGATGCAGAGATTACACCGCTAGAGAATGAAGAAAAGCCAACCAAGGTATTAAACCTGCCATCATTTTATATATTGGTTTTGGGTGGACATGTCTATTAGGAACCAAAATATTCTTGATCAATGCATAATGAAGCAAATTAACCAAATGACTGATGTCACCCTGTACAGTAAACTGGTTAAGGCACTGGTGTCAACCAGGTTCCCCCTCTCACCAAGCAGATGGAGCAAGCTCAATGCCCTATGGCATGGTCACTGCCTGCTCCCTTTCTCTTCAAGCATCAGGTCCCCATCATTACCGTTCCAAAGTCAGTACACACTCACAATCCTATACACTCTTCTGTCTTTCTATAGTTGCATGAAATTCTCTGCCTTAAATATGACCTTTAAGATGAATGCAAGTCATTAGAAAGGGCACAATGTGTTCCTAGAATACATTCTCCCCCAATGAAAGCACTATGATTGGAAAAATGTATATCCTACACTATGAATTTGACCCTATTCTTTTCAGCAGTACCAGCTGCCTGTATCCCAGCTGGAGACAAGGAGCAACGTAAAAAATCTCTCCAATGGGACAAAGACAAAAACATATCTTTTGCAGAGTGGTGAAGAGTTACAATTGTTGGAAAGGTTTTTAAAACTGAACTCTTCTGCTGTGGCGACAACCCTCTCAATGCCCTGGTGTCAGGCAGGAATTGAAGGAAACACTCAGAGAATTGTAAAATCCTCTCCACTCTATTAAAAAAAAAATGAAAAATGTCTGGAGTTAGGCTTTAATTGGTTGGAACTAGTCAACTGAAAAAATGTTAAACTGTAAGTGTCATATCACAACAGTAGGACAGTATTAAAAAGCTTAGGAATGCAAGTTTCGTTCCCTGTTTTGAAAATGTGATATAAGGGTCAAATCACTAATGCATGATTTATGTCTACACCATTACTCATTAAATGTAATAACCCAGACATCACATAGTTCTGGATTTGTTATACTACTGCCTGAAAATTTCAACCATTAGGACTCATGCACACTGGGCATCAAAAAAATGCTTTTAAGGGCATTTTGCTTTCTTTCTACCTTTAAGCGCCCCTCCACCTTAGCCTATGTGTCACACATGTTCAGGAGAGGAGCCATCGGCAGAAATAAAAGAAAAAAAAAAACACCCAATGCAACTAAACATTCCTAAACGCTAGAGTTTGTTCATTTCAATGGCTAGAATTAAAGTATAAGTTCACTCTAAAACTAAAATCTGTACATTTACATCTGTGATCCAAGACTAACCTATCTAGCCCTGTAAAGAATAAATTGCTATACATACCTTTGTTGAAGCCGCTCCCTCCCACGCTGAGCTGTCAGTGGTGGCTTCTCTGTGCAGGTGTGTGCCGGGGAGGCAGCCGACAATGGAAGACTCATAGGCACTCTATGAGCGATGTCACTTCCCAGTAAACAACCTTTTGTTGGCTTTTACTGGCACAGAGCTTCCACCACTGGAGAGGCTTTAGAAAAGGTATTTATAGCAATTTCTTCATTACAGGGGCAAGATAGATTAGCCCTAGATTGTGGATGCCTGTAGATTTACCAATTCTAGTTTTAGGGTGATTATCTACTGGTACTTTAATATTCTGGCCAATGGAATAAAAAAACCGAACACACTTGACACGCCTAAATGAATTTGCAAAACGCATTAGGCATGTTTTTTACGCTGCTTTTCTCCCGCCGGAAGAAAATGCATTCAGAAAAGCTGGACATATGTCCAGTGTGCATTAGTTCTTAAAGCGGAGTTCCACCCAAAAATGTAACTTCTTTTCGGAATCTTCCCTCCCTCCGGTGTCACATTTACCACCTTTCAGGGTAGAGCAGATACCTGTCTAATCTAGTTACACCAGACAGCAAGGACCAGTGGGATCACGCAGTGCCACTTGCACAAATGCGCACTAGGGAACCAGGCTGCGATTCCCTTACCGAAGATGGTGGCACCTCCACCCGAAGGACAGATCGGCTTCGGATGCCGACATCTCGGGCAACCTTGGAAAGGCAAGTGTACATAATTTAAATCAGCAGCTGCAGTATTTGTAGCTACCGACTTTAAAAAAATAAATAAATTGCTCACAAATTGGTATTTTATTTCTTGGACAATGATCTCTACCTGGAATGGCTCCTTCTCCTGCCCACAATAAACAACACATATAAAGTCACACCTTTCATTAGTAAGAAGCCAACGGTATTTTTAAAGGAACAAAAACGCACACAATCTTCGTGAATCGACCTTTACATAGAAAATATCACAAACATGGATGTCAGAATAAAAAAATATAGTAAATTTAGTTGATCTGATAAAACCTCTAGTGAATTGAAAATGTTATTTTCTGCTGAAACCAAATGCCGCATATTGCAGGGTTATGAAAATGTAATTTCAGTTATGCTACAGCTAACCCTACAGTCCAGTCTTATGCGTAGAAGAAAATAAGTCTATATGATAATTACAAGTTTTTATGTGGGTATAGTGTGATCTTTAATGGAGCCGGCAGATGAAAACTGGAATAAAAGTGCAGCAGTGGCCAGCCTCAAGTCAGGTTTCATCTCTGAACTGAATAGGACAGTGATGGCGAGCCTTGGCACTCCAGATGTTTTGGAACTTCATTTCCCATGATGCTCAACTACACTGCAGAGTGCATGAGCATCATGGGAAATGTAGTTCCAAAACACCTGGTGTGCCAAGGTTCGCCATCACTGGAATAGGGGAAACTGCCATGCTTAACTACTTACACTATTTTTTTCCAGTTTCTGTAAATCAGTCCGATGTGCTGGTGCTTAGATAAACCTGAACAAAAACTTCTGCCTAAAGAACATTCCACAATTACATTTTTTAGCTTATTATAAAAAGACAAAAAATTAGGGACAAAAATAAAGAATACAATAAAGTAAATAGCTGTGTTTGCTTCAGTCACAAGTTTGCTTGGTAAAAAAAAAAAAAAAAAAAAAAAATGTACAATATTTTACACATATACAATCAAAAGCAATGTGCTCACTTTGTAAACTGATAAATTCAGTATCAATGAAGAGTCAAAATGTAAAGCCAAAAAATTGTGCCTCATCACTCCTGTACTAAAACAAGCAATGTACATAATTCACTAAATTAATGGAAACATGGCCTCCTTTAATAGATATAGTGCAAAGAGCATTTGCATCCCTAAAGCAAGATTAAATCAATTTCTGAACATTTAAAAAATACAATCTGTCACAAAACACTGAAACAAACCACTGTGGGTGTTTATCGTGTTTTGTATTACCCCAAGTCTTCTCGGTACAAGACATTTAATATAAAATGTAGGTGTGAGCCTCAGCACCCAATTGGATCCATGTTTTTATTTTCCAGGACTCAGCAGAAAAATGAGAGATGGAAATCAATAACTTATTATGGACACCATTTTTCCTACTGTTTTTTCTTGGTTTGGAAGTCCTATTAAATATCTGCAACATAAGGAGAAGTCAACTCTGGTCTGGCAGTGTATTCTGGAGAACTGCTGTACCTCATTTATATTCGTCATCTCCTATTTTTAGAAATCTTGTGCTGATGCAGAATTTTGTCAGACCTGAAAAGATTGTGCATTTTAGAATTAGGAACATGGTGTCAGCTACACTCACCTACTGATGCATCCCTGCTTGCATCTAAAGTGCAGAAGTCAAGATTATTGCAGACATGCAGTTCAGCCATAGGACCTTTTGTCTGACAGGATCACGTGTACAAATTCACTAGCATGAAAAGGTCTCATGTGACCATCACTGGAATGATCCTGAGAGGACTGGTCTTTTTGGGGCTACCCTATGGGCAACAACTGGTTGTTCTGAATCAAAAGGCTGGCCTTTGCTTTTTCTGCATAGGCAATGTTTTTGGGGCCGAGACCCATCCCTGTCTTCTACAAATAATTTTTCCCTGACAGTAAACAGGATCCCTCAACCTTCTCTAGATAATAAATAGAGATCATAATAGAGAGACTGAAGCAAACACAGTTTCTAACGGAAGAGCTAATGAAATCTCTGTATTTATTCTATTAACAGTTAGTCCGGTTTTTGAAGCCACAGGGATGCTAATCTGCTGATCTTTATACCAGACACCCAGGATATTTATGTGGTCTCTGAAGATCATTGCCAGTGGTAGAGCAAGCACAGACACAGCTCACCTCTCACTGATTTCCAGCTATTATATGCTGGGGAGAAGAAACTCCCATTTTTTGTGCAACAACTATCAGAATAGGGTTTGCAAAAAGTTTTTTCCTGCAATTGGATTGGGATATTGTTACGTGGTACATTTGGACGCAAATAGAGCTTAGCGTGGTTGTTCTTTACCAGTAAAAGAAAAATAAAATTAAAACCAAAGAGAAATAAAACAATTTAAAAATAGATAATACTGCTGCTTTTGTGTGACTCAGCTAGGCATCAGGCTTGGGCTAGAGCACATCTTCCATGTAAACAAAATCTTCTAATGTAGTCACCACAAATACAGGTGACCATTTTTTTGGAGTGGACACAAAGAGGCAGCCTACCGTTTCCTAGGATGATCACTCCACCGTGAGGCTGCTGGATATTGACTGACAACATAAATGTCTAAATTATGTACAGGTACACTTTAATGGCAATTTTTATGGCCCAACTAAGGTGCTTCTGAGAAAAGCAAACCTACCAAGTGTATTTTGGGTGCTTTAATAAAATCAGAGAAAACAGCATGTTTATAGCAGCCAGATTTTCTAAATTTGCCATAGATATACGACAAATCAAATCTGATTGGCAGCTAAGGGCAACCCAAGTTAACTAATTTGTCTAGTAACTGCTTGTGTTGCCTTCAACTGGTTTCTCCCTTATATAAGGGATATACTTGTATAAGGGATGGTTGGCTGGCAACATAGGCAGTTCTTTCCTCAGACGTTTTCATATTTTGTGTGTCTCCAGAAGTGGTCTGACACATCAGCCTATCACATTGATCTAATATTTGAAAGTGATGTTCCCTTCACCAACACCATCCATTAATTTCTCAACCCTACACTACATCTCATCCCTAATTTAACACTGTTCTTTCTCTCGTTTTCATTGTTTTGGTTTTCCTAAAGAAAACTCAATAATTGTGTTTGTATATACATATATAAAAAAACAAAAAAACACAAAGAAGGGCAACACTTCTTTCCCCCGTAACAGTGAGTTTGACAATTAATAAACGCTTAACAAAACAGAGTCACAAAGGACTGTGTAATACACTCAAGTGAATCCACCCAGACTCGCGCACACACATTTACGCGCACACACATTTACACACACACACACACACACACACACACTATTTGGTGTTATATCTCAACACTCACATTTTTGTTTTTAGTTTGTCTTTAAGGCAGTGGTTCAGTGAACAATTAATAGGAAAAAAAAAAGAAAATAGTCTAAGCCTATGTACATAGGCAATCTCAAAATGAGGTCCATGGCTGTTCCTGCCCATATCTACAAGATCATGTTTTGTCCTGCGCAGGATTATTATAGATGTATTGCAAAGAGGTGGATCACGTTCCATGTCCTCTTCGCCGTCAGTGCTAAAACCTGGATCTGGTTTGTTCATTGCTTTAAGGTGCTGCTGCCCGCAGGTGAAGAGGGAGCTTTACATGTATATATGGACTCATTGCTCACAAGCCCGAGGGTCTGACGTACAGTTGAGACAAATCCGTGATAAAAATGCTGGATAGGTCACTCGAAGGTCATCAAGTTGGCAGGAACCTGTGAAAATATAGAAAAGTCGCAGATCAAAAAATGCAGGTAGGCATTTATATAAATGATTTGACCACTTTTCCCCCAGTTTGATAAAAAATTTATAAAAATCAAACATTTTAGATACAAATCTGATTACTAATCATTATATGCTCAGACACAGTTTTCTGTCATGATAATGGTTATGTCACAGACAGGTCTGCTTCTAATTCTGAGACTGAGCGATCGCTAACAGTTGCATGTTTTAGATGGACATTGGAATCCAATCAGCATGGTTTCTAATCGCATGCCCACCATGATGGCCATAGTGGTCACTGGTCATAAACGTGATTAACAAGAGACCTCATGTTATCAAAAATATTTTCCAACTTGCTAGGGTGTCATTCTCGGTCAATGACGTTTTGTTTGGGAATGGTGTTGTAAGAGTAATCATAAAAACATCTGACAAGACGACACGCTTTGTTTGGTGTGTGGCCACAGCCCATCCATCTCATAAAAATTCACCATCTACCCCCAAAACCCCTACAAAAACAATTAGCCAAAAACCTCTCTCCTGATGTGCCGGTCTCCTCATCTGGAAAGGCCAAAAAGCAGTTTTCAGTGGTCAATGTATCACTATTTTAACTTCAGTCAAAACAAGTTCCAGAGCTGCTCGCCAACTGTTAAAAAACAAACTCAGGCATTTGGAAGCTCAAATACTGACCTCTCACTCGCTTCCTATGCTCAGAGACATGGTCAGCACTAGGGGAGGCCTGAAGGACATTGACATAGGAAAGGTTGGCGACGCGCTCCATCTTATGCAAACATATTATGATAAGGGTAATAAACCGCATTCTTCATTCTCACCCTGCCTGCATAGCCCAACCCTTTCATGACTACTATGACTCGACCATCCCTCATAATTCTTCCCCCCCGACCTTCTTCAGAAAATAAATTAATATCTGTCAGAGAGCAAGCTCTCGTCTAAGTCACCGTCGCACACAGCCATATCACGGATGAGGGTATCGCCACCTGATGGCCTGCCCTATTGCTTTTACAAAACTCGCCTTCCCATCCTCCTACGGCATATCACCTCCCTGTTTACTGTAATTCCTTTATAGCTGACCCCCCTGTTTTGCGAGAGATATGCAATCTATATTTATTACAATGATCCCTAAACCTGGAAAAGAGAATACATTGTGCTCCAATTACAAACCAATTGCGCTTCTAAATTTGGATCTTAAACTCTTTACAAATATTCTCGCAAATAGATTGAACAAACTTTTTCCGTTTGTAATCCACAAAAAACAGGTAGGATTCATTCCTTTCTGCCAGGCAGGTGACAATACCAGTAAAGTTATAAATCTTATCGAAGTGGCAAACAGGAATCAGACAGAGGCTTTGCTCCACAGCCTTGATGCAGAAAAGGCCTTTGATTGGCTTAGCTGGTCTTTACTGTTCATCACTCTTCGTCACCTAGTAATAAAGGGCCCACTCCCACTCATCTATACTCCCTCCCTTCGGCATGTTAGAACTCCATTCTTCATCTCTTCCCCTTTCACCATTTCCAAACAATCAAGGCAGGGGTGCCCTCTCCCCCACCGACTTCTCTAGTGGCCCACAATAGACTAAACCCTGACATACAAGACATCCCAGTCTGAAATAGAGATTTTTAAGATCCTCTTTTTTGCAGATGGCATCCTTCAGTCAGCTATCTACATGTTCCCCCTCTAACTTACATAGAGAGCTGGATCGAAATAGTCGGCTTTCCAGTTATAAAATCAATACTACCAAAACAGAGGCCGTTCCCTTTAACATGTGGCATTGAAAGCTACAACTCTTATCCCACTTGTTTCCCAACAGGTGAAAGTCTTTCACACTTAAATATTTAGGCATTTACCCTCACACCTTTTTACGATACGCTTTACAAAAGCAAATTTCCCTTCTTTACACAAAGCTGTTCTCAGACACTCTCCTTTCTGAATGAAAACTCACACACTCTCCCTATTTGGCTGTATGGCCACCATTAAAATGACATTCCTATCCAAGTTTCTTTACTCTGAGACCCTGCCTATCCTTATCCCGTCCTCTCACCTTAAAAAAAAAAAAAACTCAAAACAAATTTGCTTGCCGACACAGGATAGCTAAATCTGTCCTTTATGCCTCCCAAGATCAGGGCGGTCCTGTCTTCCCAAATGTTGCTTAATGTTATCTGGCTGCTCTGTTATGTTCCCTTGCTTCTTGGTATACCTTCTATGCATACAACCACCAGACAGAGGCCGAGAAGCTATGGTTGGCCCCTATTCATCCAAACTCTTAATTGTGGAGCAGCGATACCAATATTGATTTCCCACTTATTGGGACCTATGTCTCTTCTGCAAACCTTATGGAAACATAGTAAGCAGTCATATCCCCTTACTTCAGAAGCCTCCTTAGCAACTTATTTTTTATTTACACCCAATATCCCTGATAGTTTAACATTGCAGATGTTCCATTTCTGTAGGGAAAAGGCCTTGTATCACTTTGGTCAAATAGTGGATGCTAGATGGTCTTCCTTTCAGGAAGCCTATGATCTTTTTAAGCTATTTACAATTACCGGGAAAATCACTATGCACAATTCCAAACAAACTACCTCCAATTTGCTAGGCTGAAGGCATGCAAAGATTATGCTTAGAGGGTCCAACTTCCAAGGAACTGATCTCCTGAATTTCTAAAGTTCTTATTTCAGTTCCTACCAAACTCTTAGCACAGCACGCCTCTATAACAAAATGACAGTGGATTTTGGGAAACGCACTACCCTTGAGAAAAGGCCACTAAAAGTTAAATTTTGTACCTTATAGTAAAGCATAAGATTCTCTTCTACTGGTATCGAACCCCAGACCTGCTACACTCCATATATCCCTCTGCTGACAACTACCACATACACTGGTCATGTTCTCTAATGCAGGGCTCAAAATTTCAAGCCCTGAGCTACTAGCCAGGCCTCAAGAATTACTCGCCACCAGTTGTCCCACCCAATTCATACACTGCCCTGCGCCTAATTGCGCCTGTAAACACGCCCTCGTAGATTAGCTTATGGCATGACACTGTTAAATGTTTTATGCAGAATCAAGTTACACAATTAAATATTACCAACAACAACTTTAACAAAATGGGACAGGGCACTGGGGGCAGACCAGAGGGACAGGACACTAGAACTGGGTCTCTTCCACATTCTCTTGCTGTCTCCTCTGCAACTCCCATCCATCCTCTATCTCTCTCTTTCCCTCTCCTATTCATCTCATCATCAGGAACCTGTGTGTGCGGCTCCACGCTTGCATGTCCCCACTTTCCCCTTTTATTCAGGCTGGCAGTGAGGAGAGGAGCTGCAGCACAGCGTGAGGGAGTACAATTCAGCTCTGAGATCCACACAACTGCACAGCCATTGACACCATAGCACAGTGCTCAGGCTGAACTGCTGGACACTTACATAGAGCACAAGGAGAAGAAAACTGCACAAACTGGAAGGCTGCCGCTCTCATGTCAGGGCAACTTTCAGTGAGCGCTGCACTGGAGTGGTAATTTTCACAATCCTCCACCTCACTCATTACTGCCTGCTCTCCAGCTACATTTATCGGAGGGGGGGGCAGGCTCAGAGAGGTCATACTGTTAGGTCCCATGGCTTAATGAGAATTGTAAGGAGAGCACCTGTGTACTGCTCTGCCTGTGTGCGGCTTACCATACTACTTTTCCCGAACATGCATCTTTCCTCTTCGGCCGCCAAACGCATCGGGACTCTAAGTGTAGGCACAGATTGGAGGGAGATTGGTCACGCAGCCCTGTCATCACTCGCCCCCAGCTTAAATGCACTCGCCAAATGCTAGTAGGCGAGTGGAAATTTTGAGGGCTGCTCTAATGGCCCCCACTGGCAGATAGTTCCTACTCCTGTCCATGCTATCTTTGTATCCACTTCAACTCTCTAGCCTATCTTTTGGAGCGCTTAACAATGCCATGGTAGTTCATTAAAAAAGGCTGTCGGTACTTGTAGTTTATTTTTCCCTTCACAGAAGTCGGCCAGACCGGCAATGTTTTTTCTTTTTTTTTTTAAATGGTGATAGAAATTCCGTCAGCGACGCTGGTGAGTGCTGATCCATATACTTTCTTGTCTCCCCTTATTTTACTTCTCCTGTCTCCTTTCTTTGCTCTTATTTCACTTCACTACTCTCTCTTTCTCTCCCTTCTCTCAATTGTTTATTGTGCTATTGTTTGCTCAGTTTTGGGACTGTTGTGTTGGCCTCAAGTTGGTTTGACTAGTCCTGATACCTTAGGTCTATTTAACTTAACACATAGTTGAGGGAGTCGTTTTGGTGCTTACTTAAGAGCGGGGACATTTGGTTTTACCACCCTCCATTAGTTAGGGGGGAGGCCTGCCCACGTGGCTCGAATGTCCCGGGGGGGCGAGGTGACCCTTTTGTCCCTGTAGTGACGTAGGCTGCTGCTCCCAGTTACAACGGCAATATGAGCTCGGACTAGATGCACCCGTTAATGTCCCTCACCTTTTCCTTCCCTCCTCCTTGTCCCTTATCCTTTCCCTCCCTCCCCCTCTTCCCCCTGGTCTTGGTTATTGTTTTTTTTTTTCTTCTCAATTTGAGATTGTTGTATTGTGCTGCTGTCAATACTACTTGAAAATGAAAATAAAGATTTTGCAAAAAAAAATGGTGATAGAAAGCATGGGGATAAGATCCCCTGTTTGCTGTCACTAAAGGCAGCAGAGCAGGTGGTGGCTGCAGGAGTGGGAACAGGTTACATGTTCCACTCTATAAACAGGTGGAACATGTAACATGTTCCCAAAGGTGAACTTAAACTTTAACATATTTACATGTGGTCAATTGTGCTTCCTGCACGTACACACTTCAAGGAGTGGGAGAGTGGCATTTACCTAGGAACTGTTTTTACATGTGCAGCTTTACTCAACTAAACTATCTAACCCCACGGGTAATGCAGGTTCTCCTACCTGCTGTCTGTTGCTTTGGCAGGCTGCACTAAGGTGTTTGAACCACAGCATAGCATTCGAACGGTTCCCAGCCTGAAACTTGTAAGAGTTTCCTGATGAAAAAAAAAAAAAAAAGGTTATTGTTCATCTACATACATTTTTATTTTTTTTACATAATTTTTTTTTTAGACTAAGCTCTAATGAGCAAGACCCTCTGATTCCTCTTGTACCGAATTGTAATGTAACTGTAATGTCTGCCTTTATTTTGTTAAGCGCTGCGCAAACTGTTCGCGCTATATATAAAACATGTATAATAAATAAATCATACCACTATAAAAAATAAATAAAAATATGTGCATTACTTACTTTAAAAAGGTACATTAATCATTCGAGCATAAAGGCTAAATCTAATAATTCACTACAAAGTTTTATCAAGAGTTTGGATGTCTCTATGGTCAAATTTTTGGAAAAAGGCAAAATAACCTTTTTTGTTAAAATTAACCAATTTCCAATTATTGTGACCTATAAGGAAAAAGCACGCAAACATACAACCAATGCAATTATACGGACTGGGGTCTCCTAAACACTGCCAGGTGCTAGCCTCCAAGGAGTCAGTCTCGCCCACTGTAGATGTAAATGCAACAAAACTGGAAGTGCACACCTGAAGAACGCGCGGTCTAGGAAAAGGCAAATTTGCTTCAACTTGTCCCCCCCCTAACCACACCCCTCTAATGTATTTCACCTAATCATGAGCTTGGTTGTAAGGTTCTATGACTAACCCTGTGATAGAGTGAAATGTGATGGAGGGGCATGGTTAGGGAGGGAACAAGCAGAAGGGGATCTGTCACTCCATAGAGTGGGTGGTCTCCAGTATGAAACAATTAGGGTATTATGGCTGTGGAGTCACAAAGACTGGAAAAAAATAATGATTTCAGGCAACATTTAACCAAAAATTAGGATCACCGATTTGGGGTGGACTTGCTCTTCAAGCCTTGGAAGCCTACAGTATCAATATTGTATTTGGGGGAAGAATCACTTTTCTTGCATTTCAACAAAGTCTGTATCTCAGTGAAGAAAGGCAAACCTCTTATTTTTCTGAGACCAATTAATTCCTAAATCTCTAAATAGTTATGACCATGTTAGCATGCCTTACCTTTTTCAGAGTCCGTGAGTAGAAAGAGATCAAGGTGATCGGGGTCATCAGCCATCATCACCATCCAGCCCAAAACTGATACATTTTTTGTAGATGTGGACTTGAACTGAAAGACATTGGCATAAATAATCATTTCCTGGCTGGTACTGATTTTTTAGAATTTTCTTCCCACAGATAGAGCTTTCTTTTGATGGTATTTGATCACCTCAGTTTTTTGTTGTTTTTGTTTTGCTAAACTAAAAAAGACCAACAAGTTTTTGTTTCCGTTATAAAATTTAGTTTTAGTCACCGACGGGCACTGATGAGGCAGCACTGATAGGGTACACTGATGGGCACTGATAGCCAGCACTGTTGGGCAGCACTGGATAGGCAGTGCCGATTAGGAGCTACTGACAGGCATTACTGATTGGCATCTGAAGGGCACTGATTGGCACATTTAGGGGCACTGACACGCAATAGTGATGGGACAGACTGGCAGCTGATTGGCATCTCTTATGGGGCCTGCACTGATAATGTGCTGATTATCAGCGAACCTTTTGACAGGGAGAGACACTGATCGGCTCTCCCTGTCAGCGCAAACGGAGAGCCATTTACTGGCACTTCCTGGTTCATGTTGTGATCAGGTCTGATTGGTCACAGCCGATCATGTGATAAGAAACCTCAGTCAGAGGCTCCTTACCATGATTGGAGATGCGGTATGTCAGAGTGACACACAGCACCACCGATCGACACGCTGTGGACGCCATGGGCGCACACTGGCATGTTATCCTGAAAGACGTTGTATGACGTCCAGTCAGAATAACAGAACTACGTTCATTCTGCTTAGGCTGGGTGAAAGTGGTTAAAAATGAGGGTGTATAAAGTTCATTCTCCAGTAAGGACCGGGTTTCCGAAACTTTGCTTAGTTTTATATGATGATCATCACGGACTCTGGCATGTCCAAGTAAACCCATAAAGATACACAGATCAGCACTGCTGCCATTGGCTGCATGTACTAATTGAATGCTGGTTTCTTAGCAGGACCATTGGACAGAAGTCAGTTTAATGTCCAGCTCCTGTTGAACAGAGGTACACACGGACTGACATCGGATTATGCTCAACTCGGCACGTGTATACCCAGCTTAAATCAGAGTTGGATGAGCCATAGCTCTGAAGCTTTAGGAGAAATGCAGATTTCACCAAAACAATCACAAAGGAGGCTCTCATTGTTTGTCTGTAGAGGAGCCTGCACACAATTGTCTAATCCAGCAGAGAATGCAATGTGCTCAAACATATGATTGCAGTTTATTTCCTTTAATCATTTTCTTTAAACACGGCCACTCATCCCATTCTTTGTTCCGAAACGCTTAACCCTTTCATATGAGCTGAATTTTATTAACAGACTATTTCAATAATGTAGCAAAAATAGGTTTTGAAATTGAGAGAAGGCCAATGATCACTGCTTGGCCAAGAATGTGCCTCAGTGTAAATCATCCAGTTAGGCCTCATTCACACAGGAGTAATATAATGTACTCTCGTGAGAGGGCCATGTTTGCCTGCACGGGGATGCACAGGTGTTCCATGCAACCCCGTGCAGGCAGTCCCATTCATGTCAATTGAGATGCAGCAGCTGCACAGACACAGCTGCTACTCCCAATCTGACATCTGCATGGTCCCGAACACAGGCAGTGTGCATGTGAACAAGGCTTTACAGTGCAGTGGAAAGTATCACTTAAGTGGAAGTAAACCCTGATGGGTTTTAGTTCTCTATGTGTCGCTGCAAAGGTACAGCATAATGGGCTACTATGCACTGCATAGTAGCCCATTATGTGACACTTACCTGCAGGAGAAGCCTGCTACGTCACCGTCTTCCACGCTGGCAGCGAGCATCCATTCTTTACACCTCTTCCTTCCGGGGGTGCAAACTCCGGCTCTGTGACTGGTTGGAGGCACGGGAGCGCCATGACCCCGGCTTGAAAATGGCACAGCGTGCCCTTCCAAGACAGAGCATGCGTCGCTGAAGACGTTGCTCGGGAGAAATTGGAAATATCTCAGAAACCGTGTAGGTCTCGGAGATATTGCAAGCACCTACAGGTAAGCCTTAATCTAGGCTTACCTGTAGCTGTAACTTGTCCCCGAGGGTAGAGACGAGAGTGTTCTGGCACTGGAGGAGAGCCAGTCATGTGACCTGACAGGCCATATAACCAAAATCCCCTCCCAGCTTTATTTGTTGTTCGTTTACAGAATTATAAATTACGTTCCGTTCTCAGACAGCTTCAGAGTCCCAAAGCTAGTGGAGCACAGAGCAAATGTGTAAAGCAAACCACTGAGCTTTATAATTGTGTGGCATTTGTTTATTTTGTGAGCCTCTTAGGCTTGAACTTTTTTGGCAAGTACCAGAGAACTCCTCCATGTCTTGTGAATATAAGCATTTCATTATCACAACTAAAGCAGAGGTGCACCCTAAAAAAAAAAAAAAAAAAAAAAAATTGCCAAAAAAGGCTACAAAAAAAATTAGATATTTTTTATACTAATCTGCCGCCACCTCTACCGCCGTGGTCTTCTCTCCTTCTCGTGTTGCCTCCTGGGAAATGAGGAGTGGTGTCTTCTGGGACCTTAAGTGTGTCCCAGGAGACAGCCGCCCCTTTACAAAGCGCCACTGCATGTTTCCCTTGGTGAGGATCGTGCATCTGGGACCAGGTCCGAGGGACGGATCGGCCTTGGGTAGCCGACATCGCGGGCAACCTGGACAGGTTAGTGTGCTTATTAAAAAAGTCAACAGCTACTGTGTTTGTAGCTGCTGACTTTTATTTTTATTTATTTTTTCTACCGACGGACCTCCACTTTAATGACATTGAGAAATCTGGCAAAGGCCGCCATTTTTTCTACATAGAGGTATACTTACAAATGATTTACTTTTAATTAAAAGACTAATACTTACATGCTTCCTTTCTGTGGCTTTTATGGATTTTGCTGCATAGTATATAAGTTGTGTACCGCACAGTACTGCCCAGTATTTGGTCCACGATGCCACCTGCGTGAAAACATTATAATATGACATGTAGCTTATACTACCACATACAGCTTTTAAAAGAGGCAATACTGTTGAATACAATAAACAGCTGACATTTCTCTATCCATGCTTCTTAACTTAGATGGGAAAATTGATGGTGTTCTCTCATTTAGCACAAGGGATAAAAAGAGAAATTCAAAGCATGTATGGCCAGCTTAAAGCAACTGTAAAGGTATTTTTTTTAAAAACCAACATCTCTATACTTACCTGATCTTTCTCTTTTTGTGTTCCTCCTCTCTGTCCAGTGCCTCCATGAGAAGCCACTTCACACATATGGGGAGGGGTGGGGGGCGGCACTCATGTATGCTCACTCCTGAGCTCTGCTGCTGTGTCCATTGACACAGACAGCTGAACTCGGGCCTTGCCCACCCATCACAGTCTTTGACAGCACTTGAGAAAGGTTGAGGGAGGTTGCTAATGATGACTGTATATACTCGAGTAAAGGCTGACCCGAAAATAAGCCGAGACATCCAATTTTTCACCACAAAAAAAATAAAAGAAAAAAATGGGAAAACGTATTGAGTTGAGCATAAGCCTAGGGTGTCCATGCCTCACTGTGCCCATCACTAGACTGTTTAACATGGCAGTCTACGGAAGGGGTGCCTGGCTTTGAAAAAAAAAATGGTGCTCCCCAGCCGTAGGTCCCCCCAGATAATGGGGCTACATGTGTGCCAAGTTCCAGGTCCAGGGAATCTATGACTGGCCGGTACCGGGTCCCCAAAATCACCAGATAAATTACTGTTTAACATGGGAGTCTATGGAAGGGGTGCCCGGATTTGGAAAAAAAATAAAATAAATCTGTGCTCCCCGGCCATAGGTCTCCCGGACAACAAACTTTGCACACTTGTAGAGGAAGAGTGGGGCTACAGGTGTGCCAAGTTTGGTGTCCAGGGGTACCGGGTCCCCAAATTCCAGGCGATCAGGTGCAAAAGGGTGACTCGAGTATAAGCCCAGGGGGGCTTTTTCAGCACAAAAAAAAATGTGCTGAAAAACTTGGCTTATACTCGAGTATATACGGTACATTTTTTCCCTTAATGCAATGCAAAATACATGTTTAGGCTTTAGAACCACGTTAAGTTGCTTGATCATGAATAAGGATTCTGTACTTTTACAGTGCATCTGGAAAAGTATTCACAGCGCTTCAATTTTGTTATGTTACAGCCTTATTCCAAAATGGATCAAATTCATTATTTTTTTCAAAACTCTACAAAAAATAACCCATAAATGACGACCTGAAAAAAGTTTGTTTTAAATCTTTGCAAATGTATTAAAAACAAATTACTTGCCTTTGCTCAATACTTTGTTGAAGCACCTTTGGCACCAATTACAGCCTCAAGTCTTTTTTAGTATAAAGCTACAAGCTTGTTACACTTATTTTTGGGCAGTTTCTCCCATTCGTCTTTGCAGGATCTCTCAAGCTCCATCAGGATGGATGGAGAGCATCAGTGCACAGCCATATTCAGATCTCTTCAGAGATGTTCAAATCAGGTTCAGGTCTGGGCTCTGGCTGGGCCACTCAAGGACATTTCACAGGAGTTGTCCCATAGCCACTTCATCTTGGCTGTGTGCTTTGGGTTGTTGTCCTGTTGGAAGATGAACCTTTGCCCCATTCTGGAGGTCCAGAGCGCTCTGGAGCAGGTTTTCATCAAAGATGTCTCTGTACATTGCTGCATTCCTCTTTCCCTTGATCCTGACTAGACTCCCAGTTCCTGCTGCTGAAAAACATCCCCACAGCATGATGCTGCCACCACCATGCTTCACTGTAGGGATGGCATTGTCCAGGTGATGAGCGGTGCCTGGTTTCCTTCAGACATGTGCTTGCTATTCAGGCCAAAGAGTTTAATTTTTGTCCTTCAGGTGCCTTTTGGCAAACTCCAGGCGGGCAGTCATGTGCCTTTTACTGAGGAGCCGTTTCCATCTGGCCACTCTACCATACAGGCCTAATTGGTGGAGTGCTGCAGAGATGGTTGTTCTTCTGGAAGGTTCTCTCTCCACAAACAAACGCTGGAGCTGTCAGAGACACCATCGGGTTCTTGGTCACCTCCCGGATTAAGGCCAGTCTCCCCTGATCACTCAGTTTGGCCAGGTGGGATGCTCTAGGAAAAGTCCTGGTGGTGCCAAACTTTTTCCATTTATAGATGGAGGCCACTGTTCTCTTTGGGACCTTCAATCATGCAGAATTGTTTCTGTACCCTTCCCCAGATCTGTGCCTCAATACAATCCTGTCTTGGAGGGTTACAGACAATTTCTTGGACTTCATGGCTTGGTTTGTGCTCCGACATGCACTATTAACTTAACCATATAGACAGGTGTGTGCCTTTCCAAATCATGCCCAATCAACTGAATTTAGCACAGGTGGACACCAAAAAAATTGTAGAAACATCTCAAGGTTATTCGGTGGAAACAGGATACACCTGAGCTCAGTTTTGAGTGTCTTGGCAAAGGCTGCGAATACTTATGTACATTTTTTTTTTTTTTTTTTTTTATAGATTTGCAAAGATTTCAAAACAAACTTCTTTCACATTGTCATTATAGGGTATGGTTTGTAGAATTTTGAGGAAAATAATGAATTTAATTTTGGAATAAGGCTGCAACATAACAAAATGTGGAAAAGTGAAGCGCTGTGAAGAATTTCCAAATGCACTGTAAATAACACAAAAATATAGAAATACGTGATTTCACTTTTATTCAGCTTCCATTCATTGTAGTCCAACATGTCACAAAGCCGACATACTTTGATAAACGTATAAGAATTTATTTTCTTAAACATTTTCAAAACACTACGGATAATGTGCCATAATCTGATGCTGTTCTACCCCACTAGGTGGCAATGCTGTACAAAATTTCATGGCAGGATATGCAAAAGAAAAAAAACAGACAATTACACAGGTAGAAAGCAAATCTGGGTACATTACTCAGCAGCTGGCATTTAGTAGCAAAGAGGTGCATGGGATCAATACTGACATATGTAAATGAGAACTCCGGGCTGAAATTCTCAATTGTTGTGCATTGAATATTAATTCAAAACTCACAGTGGGGTTGAATACAGCAGGTTTATATAAGAACTTAGGGTTATTAACAGGTTACTAAGATGTTTAAAAAGCAGTTTGTGTTGGTCAATTTGAAAACGAGGGAATGCAGCTGTTCTGCCAGTACCAGTGAATGTGGTGTGATCAGATGAACAAGTGAAAGTGGGTAATAAATGTGCTTCATCACTGCAACTATCCTGACAGACATTTTCCTATGTGTTTTTTTTCTTTCTAAGAGTGGAGGGGGATTCGAACCCCTGCCAGGTGTTTATTAGTCCTGTGCCATTTTTTAGGGAGTTTCAATCTATGCGTCCCGATTATCACTGAAAGTGAAAGAAAATCCCAAATTTTAGGTTGCCCCAGAACAGGAATAGAGGGGAAATCTTCTAATGGGGACACTGGTTCTGGTGAGCCTGGTGACAACCAAGGAATTCCTTCCCTTTGGATGGATTTCCTCCACTTTCTGTTTTGGCCATCAAACAGGCCACAGAGGTGGCAAAAAAAAAAAACACTGACGGGTTATTATAACCCTCCTTTAACCACTTGCCAACAGAAGGACGTCTATAGCCGTCCTCAGCTACAGGCATCATTCAGATATTGGCGTTTACGTCTGTCGATTCCCTACACCATAAGAATGATCATAGCGGCTGTTCCGCCGCTTGATGGTTCTTAGGGGTGGCGAGAGGGGACGTCCCCCCCTCCAGTGCTTCTACCGACTCACCTGAGGGATCGGTGAGTCGGGGAAGAGGATACGCCGGCCCCGGTTCTTTACCATAGAGATTTCCGGCGGACCAGATGGTCACCGGAGTCTCTGATCGTCGTAGCCCGAGCGCAATGTTATGACGTCACGCTCGGCCTCTGCATTAAAAAAAAAACGCCGCCACTTCGGTTAGGAAGCGGTGATCTTGTTTTTAGGCTTCCCAGCCTAGAGATGAGATGCAAGGTCTTATTGACCCCATTTATCACTGTAAAGAGGTCCGATCATGTCATATTCCCATTACAAGGGATGTTTACATTCCTTGTAATCGAAATAAGAAATCAGAATAAAAAAAGTTAAAAAAAAAAAAAATGTTTACAGTGCCCCTGTCCCCGTGTGCTGGCACACAGAAGCGAACGCATACGCAAGTCCCGCCCACACATGAAAACTGTGTTTAACCCACACATGTGAGGTGTCGCCGCGAACGTTGGAGCAAGATCAATAATTCTAGCCCTAGACCTCCTCTGTAACTCAAAACATTTAACCAGTAAATAAAAATCCCCATAGGCAACGCTTTGAATTTAAGTATTGAAGTTTGGCGCCATTCCATGAGCGTGTGCAATTTTGACGTGTGACATGTTAGGTGTCCATTTACTCGGCTATCTAGAACTTCATCTTTCACATTATGCAAACAAAATGGGCTAACTTTACTGTTTGTTTTTTTTTAAACCATGAAACTTTTTTTTTTTTTTTTTTAAGTGTTTGAAAATTGCTGTGCAAATACCGTGCAAATACCGTGCAAGATAAAAATGATCGCCATTGTATTCTCTAGGGTCTCTGATTGGGGGTTCTGTGTAAATTTCTAGGAAACATTATGATTTTTACATGTAGGAGCGAAGTGTCAGAATTGGTCTGGTTGGCAAGTGGTTAATCTATCCAAAACCAAAAATATATATATATATTTTTTTTTTACCTATAGTTCTACTTTAAAGTGGTTGTAAAGGCACAAGTTTTTTTACCTTCATGCATTCTGTCAATTGCAGCCAGTGAGCCTATCAGGAGACGGAGAGATCAGGGCCGAGCCGCGGCTCCATGGGTGAATGGACACAGAGCTGTGGGGTGGGAGTGCGCCTGGCAGGAGGGAGGAGCCAGGACCACCGGCATGGAACTCAAGGAGGATCCGGGCTGCTCTATGCAAAACCACTGCACAGATCAAGTATAACATGTTTGTTTTAAAACAAGTCTAATATCGCTCTATTAGTAGTTTAAGGCATAACTCTGGGATAAGCAAATATTGCTGAATTACAAGAGGCATGTGTGTTCTTGAGTCTTTGTGCATTTGTTCCAGATCTGTGCAGAAATCTGTGAAACTCTCTCTGTGCAGGAACTTCCTGTAGTAAAGACCGGTCATTGCTGCACTCCCCTTTTACAGGGTGACTGGTCTAGTCTCCGCCCCCTCCTGTAGTTTTCTGCGGCAGCCTGTAGTGGGTGGGGTCTGCTGGGTCTCAAGCCCAGAGCTCATCTTTAGGTTTAATGCGCTAAGCTAGCTGAACTGAGTGCTGGGTAATTCTGTAATGTTTATTGCATTACTCTTGCCCACCCATGTGCACCACTTTCTTACAATTTATAAACGGATTTGAGAAGCTGCTTTTTTCGGTTTTATCTTCCCAATATAGACATGGATGGTAAGAAAAACTTGCCAGAGGTTTTACAATTACCCACAAAGACATTTAGCTGTACTGATGTCAAATGTCATATAGCCCTCCCGCAGGTTCTTTACATCTTCAGAACTCTCCCAGTTCCTGTCCCTTCTGCACACCTTAAAACTCTCAATACCCTGCTCTCTAATTTTATCTGGCGAAAGAAAAGACCAAGATGTTCCAAATTGTATCTAATTAAGCATAGACTAGCTGGGGGCATGGGCCTGGTCGATATTAGAGATTATTTCCGCGCCTCCATACTAGCACAACTCAGACCCTGGATAGACCCAAACTCTACTGCTATTTGGACAGTTATAGAGAAAGATCTATGCCCCACCACTAACCTCACTGATTTCCTCTTTATAGACGTATGGAAGCACTTTCCAACTCGGAATCTCCCTCTCTCCCTTCGGGCCTCTATTGAGGTGTGGAGGGAGTTGTATGCTAGAACAGTTCCTCCCTCTTCCCTTATTGAAATTCCTGTACCCATAACTACTCTAACCCAAGCCATCCCTAACTTGTCCCTTCTCAGCTGGCAAACCAAGGGAATTAAACTGGTTTCAGACTTATTTCACAACGACGTGCTTCTCCCCTTCCAAAACTTACAGTCTAAGTTTGACTTGCCACCTTCTGACCAGTTCACTTACACTCGTATTGCCCACTTTTTAAGGTCTATCAAAACTCATCAAATATTCCTTCCTAAGGAAATATGGCGTTTCTACACTGACACCCCCGCCCCATGTAAGGGAATTACTCTCTTCTATAACCTTTTTCAGGATAAGCTACGTTTTACAAAATCCCCCCCTTATCAGAAGTGGGAAAGAGACTTAGGTGAATCCTTTACGGATGATCAGTGGCGTAAGGCCTTCAGCTCCCTATACAAAGCCTCAAGCTGTGTTAACCATTGGGAGCTGACTCAGAAAATTGCTCTTCGATGGTACCTGACACCGTACAGACTCGCTAAATTTAGTACTGACAACTCTCCTCTTTGCTGGAGGAGGTGCGGGATGGTAGGAAATTTGCTACATGTATTTTGGACCTGTAAACATCTCACTAGCTTCTGGAACTTAATTTTCTCACAGATCTCTAGAATTACGGGAATGTTAACAAGCCCCAACCCCAGTCTAGCGATATTACATTTAGGAATTGAAGTCTTCCCACCCAATTTCAGAGGAGTGGTGACCCACATCCTTTTGGCTGCTAGGTCCTTGATAGCTCAACATTGGAAAGCAGACAATGCCCCTAACGTATCAGAAGTCCTGAAAATAGTTCAAACCAACTATGTTCATGAGTCCCTGTTGGCGGAAAGACGAGGTAATAAAGCTAAATTTGACTCCGACTGGTCCATATGGACCTTGTGGTACAAGGCTAGGCCCTAGGATCCTTATTTTATTATCTTATTTTTTTTTCTCTTTTATTTTTGGAATTATATGTTTCAGTTCCTTGGCTTACTATGTTTATGATGACTATGTTTACGATGACTATGTGTGCCCTATACTGCCATGCATTATCTGCACATACGTGAGCTCAGATCAGATATCCCCTTCCCTCCTTTCTTTCTCCCCCTACTCTGTCTTCCCTCCTATTTTTCTCTTCCCCCTTCTTCCCTTTTCCCTTCCCCCCCTCTCGTTCTGTGTCTTCTACTCGTATCAATACTACTTACTCTCTTACCAAGGTTTCAAGGTATTAATGATAACTACGCGAATTTCTATGCTCCTTTAGGTACAATTCTGTTCCACTTGTTACTGTCTGCTCTTCATGGTTACGAATCATTATCTGGCTGGTGTACTTACCTTGGCTCACTCATGTGTATTGTATCTCTGTAATGCTTCTATGTATTACTTTCCTGTAATGACCTTATTTTGTCTTTTTTATAAAACCTTTTCAATAAACACTATTTGAAAAAAAAAAAAAAAAATGTCATATAGCCCTTAAAGTGTAACTAAAGGCAAAACTTTATTTTGTTTTGGATAGATTGGAGAGCGATTAGAACCCCTATCAGTTTTTTCTTTGTCCTCCCACCTTGTTAAGAGGAAGTAAACCCTCTAATATTTATTTAACAAATACACCTGCAAGAAAAAGGCATAATGAGCTAGTATGCACAGCATACTAGCTCATTATGTGTCACTTACCTGAGAACGAAGCCCCTGAAGTTTGCCTCGGTCCTATCCACCGCCACGTTCCCTGGAGCTTCTTCCTTGTTTTTGCCGCTCCGGCGCTGTGATTGGCCGGAGCGGTGATGGCGTTACTCCCTGCGCATTCGGGATAACACGGCATTAACCCTGTTCATTCACAAAAATTGCACCACTTAGTGCACCTGCGCCATTGTCAACGGCGGTGCCCGTTTCTGTGAAAATATCTCCTTAGGTTAGGGAGATAATTCTTGCACCTACAGGTAAAGCTTTAATCTAGGCTTACTTGTAGGTGAAAGTTGCAAGAGTGGGTTTACAACCACTTTAAGTAGATTCACCCTCTCTTTTTGTACCGTTTACCATCATCATTGAAAGTAAAAGAAAACCCCAGAAAAGTGACAGAGGTGAAATCTTCCAATGGGGACATTAGTTCTGGTGACCTGGGGATTCCCAAAAAATTCTCTTAATTTCCAGGGATTTCCTCTCACTTCCTGTTTGGCTATGGGACAGGGAATATAGTGAAAGCTCAGCAATGGGACACAGATGGCAAAAAAATAAAAATTTGATAGGGGTTATAACTAGGGTTGCCACCTCATCCCTTTAAAACTGAACACCCATTAATTACACAGGTTCTGAGGCTAATTTAATGCAAATAAGGCACTACTTTAGTTTAATTACAGCCTTAATCTGCCACAGAACCTGTGTAATTAATAGGTGTTCAGTTTTAAAGGGATGAGGTGGTAACCCTAGTTATAACCCTCCTTCACTCACTCTATCCAAAATCGGGAAAAAATAAAAAAAAGTTTTGCCCATAGTTGTACTTTACCCTAAAACTTAACCATATCACATAAACCTAAGCTGAATCAATACTTCTATAACCCCCCCAATTGTTACCAATTCATAAACTCTTAAATCCCAGATATGTATTGGGCCCTGGTACTACCAGCACTGACAACACACATTCCTGCACAGCGAACTCAATACCAGAATACCAGTTTGACTTATTGTAATTGCAGGGGCAGTATAAATATTTTATTGATAACACCAATACACAGATACTTACTGTCGGCTTTTTGCCCTCTTTTAATAAAGTCTTTCGTCGTAAGACCCCTTGTATGGTGACTGGTGCAGGATATAAATGCATTGCCAGTTCCGATGAATCTGCAGAGCTGCAAAGAAACATTAAAATCCAATCATCGGAGATTAACCCCTTACAGTAACTGGCATTGGAGCACAATGCTGCCAGGCTCCAGGGAAATCGTACAAGCTAGCGGAGGGGAATGAAGCTTAATAGGTCACACATCTGCATGAGACAGACATCAAAGGAACGAATTTGATGTGTATCCCAGGCAGCATTTAATACACAGCACACAGGAAACAAATGTCAGATCAGAAAACCAGGCCATAGGGGTCACATGACATCAGTAAACCAGGGTTTCCACATTCCATAAGAAACAAACTATATACTAAAGGGACAGTTCATTTAAATCTAAAATATTGCAGTCTGTCATTTCAACAGCAATGCAGTGGTGATTTTATCTGAAAAATACAGTGTTAAAATCGTTAATTATTCTTGTATATTCTTCCCAAGACTCACCCCTGCTGCTGGATTCTTCATAATGTAATTTTTTTTAGCAAGTAAAGGGGCAAACCAAAAAGATTTTTATTTTGCAAATCAAATACTACCAGATAAAACAAGGAGCAGTTTTATCAGAAGTTTTAGATAATCGCTTTAAACCTGAAATCAAGTGGAATTCATGGATAGATCTAACTTGTGATAAAAATGCTTATCCTAACACCTATACTAACTAACCTGCTTAAAAAAGAAGATGTATACATTTCCCTATTTCCATGACTCTCTAGTCACATGATCTGGCTCCTCTGCATAGTCAGTGGCGGCTGCAGGGGAGAATATGGAGGTCCGACAATGGAAGGGCTGTAGGAGCCTATAGGTAATGTCACCTCTCCAGGCTTTGCCAGCGTTTGAGCACTCTCCTCCCCCCTGTAGCTGCTGGTGGCTGACGTGAGATCAGGAGTGGCCTGAAGATAGGCAAGTATATACATTTTTTTTACACAGGTTAGTCTGCATCAATGTTAGGAGGGAGAATGAGCATTTTTAAGAGCAGCTAGGTTTAGTCTAGAATTCTACTTGAAACCCGAGTCAATTTTAAACCTCTATGCAGGGGTCTCAAACTGGCGGCTCTCCAGATGTTGCGAAACTACAAGACCCATCATGCCTCTGCCTATGGGAGTCATGCTTCTAACTAGCCTGGCACTGCCTCATGAGACTTGTAATTTTGCAACAGTTGGAGGGCCGCTAGTTTGAGTCCCCTGAAAAGGGTACAAGGGCTTCTGGAGTCAATTCTGCAGATTTATGAACTGTGATTTGTTATATCTCTTTTGTATAGGCATTGCATGTGTGACCTGTATGTTAGCAGCTGGGAGATTAACCAACACTTGCAGACATTACAGGTCACCACAAATGACAACTAGAACTGGGCCAATTTACATGGGATGATGTCAGGTGATCCCAATGGCTCTGGTAGGTGAAGGGAAAAATAAAAGCGCACTCAGTATTAAAGTTAAGCAGCAATACTGTTTTAATGTGTGTTACTCATGAACCATATACAATAGGCAGCAAGTCGGAATATTTTGTTAATAAACATTGTGAATGGGTGCTTATAGAACAAACTTGCCTGGAACTGCGCAGATGTACGCAGCTCCTAGTAAGGGAGGAGATCCGGAGTCGGCGCATAGACAGTGTATGTGGTCTCCTGAAAAGGAAGGGAGCAAGGACATCTCAGTATGCCCCCCCTTCCATTCATCACAATGGCTATATCCAAAGGCTTCATCACAAGAAAAATGCACAAACAAGGAAACCGCAAAAAAGTGGACTTCACTTGGCAACATTCTTTATACTTTCTTTTACAACTTCACAATAGCAAATTGTGTGTGTGTGTGTGTGTGTGTGTGTGTGTATAATCTACACACAATTTTTACTTATGAGAAGGTGGAGTGAGGAGCTTCCATGAGTACAAAGGTTTTCTACAAACATATTACACACTCTCGAGGAAGGCCACTTTAACATTGATCATACAACATCCCTGGTAACATCACAGAGTGGGGAAATTTGATCCCCTGCAGATTTATAAGTTTGCCCACTTAAAAAGAAATAAAGGGTCTATAATTGTTATAAGACAGAAGATCAACCAAAAATTCCCCCCCAAAAATAAAATTAAAAATAAAAGCACAATACAAATGTTATAAAGCGAGTTGCAGTTCAGTGTGTAAAATAAAGTATTTGATCCCCTACCAACCAACAGTAAGGCCGGGTTCACACTGGTATGACACTACAGTTGTACCACTTTGGATCCGAATTTATCCTGTTACTTGAAGTCCAACTTCAATGAACAGGGTAAAAAAAAGATATTGTGTCTGCCTGGATCTAGCGTATTGCTTAATTAAATTAATAAAATATTTGTTTAGCTTTTTTTAATCAATCCTCGTCCACATGATGTCTCATGGGGCACAGTTCCGATAACCTTATGAACATAACAAGAAAAGAGAATAAAGATCAGCTTCCTGTCCACTCGTGTCTGTCAGATGCAAGTGAGGAAAAGCAGATCAACGGCTTTTTCCGTTTACATCGTGATCAGCCACGATTGGATATAGATGTTCACGGTGGAGGCTCTTTACCAAGATCGGTGTAGCAGTGTGTCAAACTGACACGCTGCACCACTGATAGCCACGATGCATGCCCCCACAGGAACGCGGCGGCTGTTATCCTGCTGGACGTCATATGACTCCCAGTCAAAATAACTGTACAAACGCCCGACCTTCATTCTGCTATAGACCAGACAGAAAAGTGGTTAAAGTGAGTCTTTACAGTCACTTTAAGGATTTAGAGAAGATCTGCAAAGCGTGAACCAAAATCCCTCCTGAGGTGTGTGCAAACCTGGTAACCAACTACACAAAAAGTCTTACCTCTGTGCTTGCCAACAAGGGTTTCTCCACCAAGTACCAAGTCATGTTTTGCTTGGGGATCAAATACTTATTTTACTCACGGAACTGTAACTCAATTTATAAAATTTGTATCATGTGGTTTTTTTCTGGATTTTTGGTTGATTTTCTGTCTCCATTTAAAATACACCTATGATAAAAAATTATAGACTGCTCTCATTTCTTTGTAACTTTGCAAACTTACAAAATCTGCAAAGGATCAAATTATTATTTTCCCCACTGTATATATATATATATATATATATATATATATATATATATATATATAAACACACATATACACACACAATCTTCTGCCATTGGTAACGTTGCATCACTGGTGTAAAAAGGGGGGCTGGGATATTAAAGAATCGTGCTCCTGCATCCAGTTTGTCATATGCAGTCTGAGGATACATGCACACATCCCTTCCCATCTCTTATGCCGCGTACACACGATCATTTTTTGTGATGAAAAAAAAAAACAACGTTTTCTGTGAAGTAAAAAACGTTTTTGAAACGTCACTTTTCAAAGACGATGTTGCATACACACCATCGTTTTCACAAAAAAGCGAGGTTACGTTCACCACTCTTTTCCATTGAAGCTCGCTTCATAACTTGCTTCTGGGCATGCGCGGGTTGAAAAACGTCGTTTTAAACGACGTTTTTTGCTACACATGGTGACTTTTTGTGAAACAAAAACGACGTTTTGAAAAACGACACAAAAAATTCAAGCATGTTGGAAATTTTTTTTGGTCGTTTTTTTAAGACAAAAACCGACGTTTTGCCCACACACTATCAATTTAAATGACGTTTTAAAAAACGTCGTTTTTTTTCATCGCAAAAAACGACCGTGTGTACGCGGCATATAGCATCCCTATCAATCAGTAAGGCCACTTTCTACATTAAAGAACCCATGGGGAGGCTGGGAAGGCTACACAACTTTATTTTTAGTTATTTTTTTTTTACTTGCAGCCCGATTACAGCACACACAAAAAAAAAAATGATATAATAAATATATATATTTTAAAGGTTTTGTTTAGATTTGAGTAAAAGGATTGAGCCCTCAACTCTGTAGTCCATATAGTGATTTTAATGGTTGGTTACAAAAAGTGACAAGTTAAACAGCTGACTTAAGTTTCGGCAACAGCATTAGGTAACATTAACATTTCTCCAGTTTCTATTGCTGCCTTTGTGCCTATTGGTGAGATTTCACTCATTTTTTTTGCAACAGCAGCAGATCAGGAAATAAGGGGAGCATTAAAATCACGAACGGTACGAGGCAGGGGTGCCCTTTATCCCCCCTCATTTTTAATTTATTAATGGAACTGCTTGCTGCTTGCATCAGAATCGCCTGCAGTGCAGGGTTTTATGATTGCGGGGAGAAAACATGTCATCAGCCTTTTCACTGATGACGTCATTTTAATGCTCACTAATCCGGTGACTTCCTTGGAGAGGGTTTCATGTCTGCTTCGTGAAATATCATATTACAAGGTGAACGACACAAAGTCTTTCATTCTAGATCTGGGTGTAGCTCACAGGGATAAACTACTTATGCAACGTACCTTCCCTTATGTGTGGAATGACCACGCGATTAACTACCTAGGGATTCGTCTTACTGCATGCCCAGAACAGTTATTTAGCTCCAATTATTCACTGTTAGTCAATAAGGTCAAAGAAGGAAGGAAAACACTCAGTAAGCATATACTCTCATGGTTAGGTAAATTGGCCGCTTTTAAAATGCAAATACTGCCACAAATACTATATGTGTTCAGGACGGTCCCAATACCTGGGCCCAGGCAGGTTTTGGGGAACTGCAGGGACTACTCTCAAGATATATCTGGGTAGGCAAAAGGGCGCGTAGCGTTATACTAAACTTTGCAAAACCAAAATGACTTCTCCGACTACCATTTGGCAGCTATATTGTCACAGGCGAGAGGCTGGTTCCCAAATCAGTCTGCCCCAGGTACCTCAAGTACCTAGGAGGGATGTAAGAGCCTATTTACTAGCTAGCCCATTCCTCAAAACTTTACACAAACTGCTCTTCTCTCATGACAGCCACTTTAGAGGCATGAAAAAGGATGGGTTTAGCTGACCTACTTTCTGCTCCTATGTATCTAGATATGCCCATTTCCTCCCCAACGTTGATAATACCAGACCTAAATCTTCAGAATTGGGCATTGGAGGGCATAAATTGGGTCTCCGATTTACAAGATGATAGTGCCTTGAAGTCTTTTCAGCAAGTGCAGACTGAATTTGACCTTCCAAGCTCTGAACAATTAAAACATTTTTTAGAGTACAGTCGTTTCTCAAGAGCAAACATTATATTTTGTGGTCTTGCGGGAAATTAAATTCTGGACCAATATTTTTTCAAATTCTCTGTCAGGTCACAGGCCTTCATGTACAACCCTCACCTTCTCTGGCTATCTTACATTTAGGCATAGAAGATATACCACCCCCTTTTAGGAAGTTTGCCATCCACCTACTCCTAGCTGCCAAATTGGTCATACTTAGACTTTGGAGATCCACTAGGAGTCCTGTAGTTGAAGATGCTGTTAGAACGCTATCGCTACACTACACATATGAAAGCATGCTGGCCATTGCAGAAGGTAGACACGCTAACTTTTATACCCATTGGCGAACCTGGGTTGATTGCTATGACAATAAAGCCCTTTACCAAGGGTAACATAGTCATCAATTTCTATTAAATTGGTTGGGTGCCGGTTCCTTTTTTTTTTCACCGTTATGTTTATCTGGACTGTTTTGTTTTAAACATAGCTTCCAGGTTTGAGTTTTATCAGGTAAATGGAATACATATGTACATGCAGAATATTATGGGCGTTTGTTATGAGTGAGAAACTTGTATAGCGCAGCACATGCAAACTGAATCGCCTCTGGGTGCTGGATCCGTCCTTTGAGTCGGATCGTGTGACCTCAGAAGAGATGGGTCTTCTAAAGGCCAGGTGGTCCAACTCCAGTTGGGTGGTGGTGGTTGGCAGCGCGTTTCATAGTCGAGGTCCCTGGACAGCAAACCTTTGATCTCCCTTGGATTTGTATTTGGCCTTGGGTATCTGGACAAAGTTTTGATTGGTGGATCGCAGAATATGATTGGGGTTGTGTGTTTTTATTTTTTCACATTTCACAGATATTGGGGGGCGTTTCCGTGGATGCACTTATGCATTAGACAGTGTGTGTGTTGAGGGTGATTCTGTCCTTTACTGGCAACCAATGAAGGGATCTCAGTAAGGGTGAGATTGATTCCCATGTTTTTTTTCCAGTCACTAATCGAGCCATTTGGGAAGTCCAAGATAGAGAGCATTTGCATAGTCAAGCCTGGAATTAATAATAGTTCAGACCACGACCGCAATGTCTTCTTTTGGAATAAAAGGAACGAGTCTGCGTAGTAGGCGCAGCAGATGATACAATCCGCTGACTACTTAGGTTGAGCATGCCCAGCTCTGAGGGTCGCAGCTAGTACCCAAGGGGGGTGACCTACGGAGAGGTTGGGTGTTAAAGATTGTTAACTACAAATCTGTATAATTAACTTTTATCTGCTGTACCATGGATCCATCAATGTGAAATTAAAATGTTTCTTTTTTCATGTACTTGTCTTTTTGGACATGTTTGTAACATGTTTACCATTTCTGTCCACATTTAAAAAACAATAAAAACTTATTGATATGAGGAAATAAGGGGAGCAGTTGATAAAGGGCAAGAGACTGCCCCAAAATCACACTGGCTTTTGTTTATAGAGCCCTGCAATAGATTTTACACTGCTAAAAAAAATTATTTGGACTTGAACATCACATTGTAGGTCTTCAGTTTCTAGATGCAGTGACAACCTGACCGAGGTTTTAACCCAGAGGTGCCCAACCTTTTGAAGCGCGAGGGCCACTTAAGCGACTTGGTAACCGGTCGCAGGCCAAAATCAATGAGTGGAGCAGGTGGATGGCAGGTTCATGTGGATACGGACACAGCCCACCATACTTTTTTTTTTTTTCCGGATCGGATTGGAGGTAGGACACAAGTCGGTTTACATCTACCACTCCTAAGAGGTAAATGGAGGGTCCAATTGGGTTGAACTGCATGTGTGAAAAGGGCCCAAGGATGCTTTCACACTGATCCACTGTGGTTTACCTGCACCATGGGTGCAACACAGTGTACCTTTAGCTTTCCTGCACTTTGCAGTAAACTTCTGTTATATTCGGCAGATTTGGTGCACTTTCAGAAAGCTCAAACTCAGTGCAGGTAACCTGCAGGTGCACTGCTCTGTGTCAGTTTGAAAGCAGCCCAGTAGCCACTGCAGAACACATATGCAGATATATAAACGGTGATTTTAGTAATAAACTGACCTTTAATAACAGTATTCTATTCTATCCGAGAGCAGGAGGTTGCGGCCCACATCAGAGGGCTTCACGGGCCACATGTGGCCCCTAGGCCACTGGTTGGGTACCCCTGTTTCTAACCCTTCTCTATTTTGCGGTTTTGTTGCTGCGTTTCCACTGAAGATATCTCTAATTACTTCCTGTCTTGATTGAAATGAAGGCAAATTTCTCCAAAAGTCTCCAAAGATCCCATTAAGAGTCAGACAAGAATTCTTTCCCTTTCACCCTGATTTTATGTACAGAATTGCTGTAAATATTTTCTTTGAGTTTTCAGACCAATATTTGGATACAGGGACAGTATATATTCTAAATATGACCACAGGAGGAATTCATTCTTCTGAGGCGGAAAAATGATTTCTAATGACATTTGGTCAGCCACAGCTGCATCTGATCATGGCTACCCCCTACAGTTATTCAGCGATTAGACACATGCAATAATAATCCTCCTTTCAAAAGTATGGTGTGAGCAGTAGCTTTATGTCAGACACCATTAATAATGTGAAAGGCAAAAGGCGTCAAAGCGTTCTGTATAACACCGCACATTAACAATACAAAACTTGTGTCAGTCCACATATGTCTAACGGTTTAATGGATGCAATATATGTAACTGATTAAGTAAAACTCCGAAAAGGATGACAGAAGACTGGACGAGGGGTATACTTTGTGACCTCACTAATTGTAAAAAAAAAAAAACACTTTTTTTTTTAAATAGCTGTAACGCTAAGAAATGGCTAAAGATTATTGTGTGTAGACATAATAAAAATAAAAACTGACTCCTGGTATTCAAAGGATGTAAATGCGTGACAGAGTGGGCTTAGTAAATATTGTGCAATTGCAGGGCAGGTTACATTTTCTGCTGCTTTAATTGTCAATTCAAACCATTCCTGTGGTAATCAAGGAGGCTTACTTCAAAACGGCAATGTATAGTGATTGTTTCAAAGACAAAAAAGAAAACTTTTAAAGTGGGAGTAAACCCTCCTATCGTTTTCAGCCAAGGAAGCTGCCATCTTGGCCTCTGTTTAATCTGCAACTGCCATGTTGCTGCACATGGGATCCATTACGACACCAGCCATTGGATGGTTTGACAGTTTGGTTGAGAGCACAATCAATTTAACAGCTAGCATTTCCAGTAGGCCGGGAATGTTAACAGTTTTTTTAATTCGATGGGTTTACTTCTGCTTTAAATAGGGTTGTCCCAATACCGATACCGAGTATTTGCAGGAGTACTTGTACTCCCGCAAATACCCCCGATACCAAAATAGAATACTTGCCCCCCAAGCCCCCCCCCGCCGCTCGCCGCCGCTAATCCCCGTGCACCTTGTAAACATGTAAACTTGTAATACCCGCGGCGCCATGTATAGACACGCGATTGGACGGATCCGTCCAATCGCGAGCAAGGGGGGGAGTGTCTATACACGGATACGTGCATAGACACTCCCCCCTTGCTCGCGATTGGACGGATCCGTCCAATCGTGTGTCTATACATGGCGCCGCGGGTATGTGTTGCACGGGATTAACCCTGCAGCAGCGGCGGCGGCGGAGGTGTGGGGGGACGGGACATGGCTGCATTATGTGGGGGGACGGGGCATGGCTGCATTATGTGGGGGGACGGGGCATGGCTGCATTATGTGGGGGGACGGGGCATGGCTGCATTATGTGGGGGGACGGGGCATGGCTGCATTATGTGGGGGGACATGGCTGCATTATGTGGGGGGACATGGCTGCATTATGTGGGGGGACATGGCTGCATTATGTGGGGGGACATGGCTGCAATATGTGGGGGGACATGGCTGCAATATGTGGGGGGACATGGCTGCAATATGTGGGGGGACATGGCTGCAATATGTGGGGGGACATGGCTGCAATATGTGGGGGGACATGGCTGCAATATGTGGGGGGACATGGCTGCAATATGTGGGGGGACATGGCTGCAATATGTGGGGGGACATGGCTGCAATATGTGGGGGGACATGGCTGCAATATGTGGGGGGACATGGCTGCAATATGTGGGGGGACATGGCTGCAATATGTGGGGGGACATGGCTGCAATATGTGGGGGGACATGGCTGCAATATGTGGGGGGACATGGCTGCAATATGTGGGGGGACATGGCTGCAATATGTGGGGGGACATGGCTGCAATATGTGGGGGGACATGGCTGCAATATGTGGGGGGACATGGCTGCAATATGTGGGGGGACATGGCTGCAATATGTGGGGGGACATGGCTGCAATATGTGGGGGGACATGGCTGCAATATGTGGGGGGACATGGCTGCAATATGTGGGGGGACATGGCTGCAATATGTGGGGGGACATGGCTGCATTTGGGGACACGTATAAAAAAAGTATCGGTATTTGTACACGGTCCTAAAAAAGTGGTATCGGGACAACCCTAGCTTTAAATATAAATATATATATAGAAAGTATAACGGTACACATCCTTGTAAAAATGCCAGGCTTTTGAAATGTAAAAAAACTGACTGAGATAACTCGCCACAGAATCTTTTTCACTTTTAAGCCTGGTACACACTATTACGCTTTTTAAAAAAATACAAAAAATTTAAGGGAAAACAAATATTTTTTTCTGCTATGAAACATATCCAATATTTTTTTTCTAATTTTCTAATTTCTTTATACATTTTGGCCAAAATATATTCTGCTTTATGTCTTTGGTAAAAGAACATACCAATAAGTGTATATCATTGGTTTGCGTGAAAGTTACAGCGCCTCCAAACTATGGTATATTTACTGGATTTTTTTTTCCGTACTACTAATAGCGACAAGCGACTTCTGATGGGACTGTGATTGTGCAGTGGCCAATTAGAAACTGATGCTGGCAAATTGAAGGACGAAAACTGGACAGCCGCACTCCGAAATCACTTAAAAAAAGTTGTCTTTTATTTTTCAACTGTACATACAGTCACTGCAGCCAACAAAATACAGTATGGCCGACGCATTTCGCACTTACAATCAGTGCTTAATCATGGCTCACGCTGGGGGGGGGGGGGGGGAACTGCCACTGGCATCACCAGTGAAATTAATACAGTGATACTATACACTGTACTACACCGACACCGAGTGGGAAGGGGTTAAAAGTGTGCCCGTGTGTAATTTGTGATGATTTTTACTAAAGATCTTTGTCTCTCTCATCCCTGCTTTGCCTGTGTTGAATGCGCATGAGCGTGTTTAAGTTCACATTGGAGTGATTTGTCATGCGATTTGAAAGATCAAATCACATGACAAGTCACAGCCTATTGGCGGTAATGGCACTGTTCCAGTCGGTGCGACACTGATTTCGCGCTGCCGCACCGATTTGCAAAAGTAGTTCCTGCACTACTTTTGCTGATTTCAGGTGCGACTTCAATAGACATCTGTGTATGAAGCCACACAGATTTCTATCAAGTAGCACCTGAAATTGCGCTGAACTTGCTACTTTGAAATCACGCTACTACAAGAGAAGTATCGCGATTTCAAAGTAGCATCAAGGTGAACCAGGGTCAAGGTCAGCGCAAATTCACCTGTGCGTCATTTCATGCTTCCGGGACTGCAGTGTGCACTCATGCCGCCAGCGACCCGATTGTGCTGTGATTGCACACAGCAGGAGCCAAATCAGTGGGCGATTGTTTATGGATCTCTGCCTTTAAAGGACCCCCACATACCTAGGACATATTCCCAGGAAACACATTTAACCCTTTCATTTTCCATAATGTTAACCCCCTCCCAGCCAGCGTCATTAGTACAGTGACAGTGCATTTTTTTAGCACTGATCACTGCATTGGTGTCACTGGGCCCCAAAAAGTGTCCCGCTATCAATCGCCGATTGCCGCCAGTACTAGTAAAAAAAAAAAATTATAAATCTATCCCATAGTTTGTAGACACTAACTTTTGCGCAAACCAATCAATATAGGCTTATTGGTATTTTACCAAAAATCGGTAGCAAAATACATATTGGCTTAAATTGATGAAGAATTTAGCTTTTTACATTTTTTATTGAATGTGTTTTATAGCAGAAATGCAAGAAATATTTAGGTTTTTCAAAATAGTCAGTCTGTTTCTAGCGCAAAAAATAAAAACCGCAGAGCTCGATTTGTGGGGGAGGGGGATTTTTATTTTATTTGTGTACAGCATCGCACAACCACGCAATTGTCAGTTAAAGTAACACAGTGCTGTATTACAAAAAAAAGGCCTGGTCATAAAGGGAGGTATACCTTCCGTTAAAGTGGTTAATTGAATTGCACATATTAAAGGTCACATTAAAAGCGAAAAAAAAATAAAAAATCAAAAGCGATTTATCTAGGTCTGATTTTTTTTTGTCATTACTTTGATCACGCACCTAATAGTAGGTCCCCCTTCTGTTGCCAAAAAAGCCCATACCTGTCGAAACATGGGTGCCGCTAGACCTCTGAAGGTATGCTTTGATATCTGGCACCAAGTCTCAGTATCAGACCCTTAAAGGGGTTGTAAAGGCTAAAAAAAATAAAAAAAAATAAAAAAATCCCTAAATAGCTTCCTTTACATTCGTGCAGTCCTCCTTCACTTACCTCATCCTTCCATTTTGCTTTTAAATGTCCTAATTTCTTCTGAGAAATCTTCACTTCCTGTTCTTTGGTCTGTAACTCCACACAGTAATGCAAGGCTTTCTCCCTGGTGTGGAGTGTCATGCTCGCCCCCTCCCTTGAGGGGGCAAGCAGGAGAGTCAGGACGCTCTCTGCGTTGCAGATAGAGAAAGGAGCTGTGTGTTAGTGGGCATCCTGACTCTCCTGCTTGCTTCCTCCCCCCTCAAGGGAGGGGGCGAGCATGACACTCCACACCAGGGAGAAAGCCTTACATCACTGTGGAGTTACAGACCGAACAGGAAGTGAGGATTTCTCAGAAGACTGACTTTTAAAAGCAAAATCCAAGGATGAGGCAAGTGAAGGAGGACTGCACTAAGGTAAAGGAAGCTATTTAGGGGATTTTATTTTTACAACCCCTTTAAGCCCAGTAAGTTGTGAGATAGGGCCTCTATAAACCAGCCTGGTTTTTACGGTACATTCCACAGATGCTTGAACGCCAAGACAACACCTCAAACTGTTCCTATAACCAATTCTTGAACCATTTCTGCAGTGTGGCAGGGTGCAATAGCCTGCTAAAAAGGCCACTGCCATTAGCGAATACCATTTCCATGAAGGTGTGTACCTGGCCACCTACAATATTTATGTAGGTGGTATGTGTAAAGTAACATCCACATGAATGGCACATCGATGCTTTCCAGCAGAACATCGCCAAAGCAACACACTGCCACTATACCAACTTACCTTCTTCCCATACTACATTCTGGTGCCATTTCTTCCCCAGGTAAGCAAAACACACACGCACCCAGCCATGCACATTATTTTAAAGGAAATTGGTCTGTGGTCATCTTCTGATGCTCACATGCCCATTGTAGGCACTTGGTTGTGGACACGTCAGCATAGTCACCTTGACTAATCTGCAGCCTTGCAGCCCCATACACAACAAACTGCAATGCCCATTTTTTTCTCTTTCAACACAAATAGATATTTTGCACTCTTTTCTTGAATAGAGATGGAACTTTGTGTTTCCTTTTTAGCTCAGCGCCTTCTCAGTTTGCTTCTTTGATTTCAAAGCCTGTTCTCAAAGCACAATAGTAAACGATGAATGAAGCATCAGCAGTGACTGATCCCCGCTAAGAGATTTTGATTGTCAAATGAAGTTTTAATTGGCAGTGCCTCATATGGTAGGCTGCTTCTGTTATGCCAACTAGCTTAAATGTTTATGTGAAAAACAATGACTGTATAGAGATGCACTGCAGAAAAAGTGGTGCAAGTTCAATTTTTGGCACATTAGCATCCTTTTCAGCGCTAACATAAGAAATGTGTGTTAATGGACTGCATTGGACCAGATATGTATGAATGGGCCCCAACACAACATGCAGCGATTTTATAATAGTTCTCTGCCAATGCACAGATATTTTTAAGGTTAGCCCAAAAAACAACACAATAAAAGCAAATAATGCTCTGGTTTACAAGTCTGACCATTTCTAAGGTCTCAGCATACAGCTTAAGAGGAAAAGGGAAATCGTTGTAGCCAACGGAAATCCTTTAAGGTAATAACATGACTTTTTTTTACCAAGGCATTTTAGGCTAGCCTTGTCAGATCTGTATGTCTCCAGACCCCAGAAATTAGTTAAACTGTAATTAAATGTAATGATGTAATTAAATTGAAAAATACCCCTTTGAAAAATAATTTAGGATGTGAAAATAAGGTTATGCCATGCACTTTTTTTTATGCAATAATTGACTGCTGATCATTTGCTGTGCAAAACATAAAATGCAATTAAAGAATTGTGCAACAGAAAAATTATCTATAAAAGCTTACGAACAAAAGATTTAAATAGTTGGAAATCTGAGAGACTCAGCACACACCAAAACAAATAATCCCCAAAAGCAGAAGAAGAGTGCCCAGCAACCAAGAGAGAATAAAATAATTCAGCCTGTGCCACAACCCCATCACCATTGTGCTGCCATAATACCTGCTGGCCTTCAATGGGCCCCGGTAGCCATTCCATGACCCTCTTGTCACCGGCCCCAGAGAATGGTACAATCTGTTCCTGTTGGAGTCCATTACAGATTGGCAGTGTTACTTACAAATTGATACCACAACAGGATATACAGAAAAGGCAGATTATACTCCATTGATACTAGAAGTAATCTGATGCAGTCTATTAAGGCTGCTCTGTCCCTCTCTATGAAGCAGAGATGACAAGCTGCAAAGGTGAGTAGGACTGCTAATTTTTGCATAATTAACTAAACTGGTCAAGAGAATAAAAAAAAGGAATTTGTTGCAACAAGAACAGTTCTTCCTTTACATATTGTCATGTCTGAAGCACACTGATTTCCTTGTCTTTTATTCGTTTTACAGAAATGTATGGCTGGAATTTCCTGTGCAACAGACACAAAGAATGTATTCACTCCACCTTCCACAGAGCTTAGATAACACAGCCTCTATGTTGCTGCACTTTTAATGGCCACAAGAAGCGACAATCCTATTTTCTGAAAGTATCCATGATAGGAAGAGACCGGTATGTTACCTCTAGGGATCTAATGCAGTGGTTCGCGACTTCTGTCCTCAGGAAGCACTAACAGGCCAGTATTACTTGGGGAGATGCAGACTAGAATACTGTAATCACTGAGCAGCAAATATTACCTGTGATGTATTTTAATTATCTTGCAATTCTGGCCTGTAAGCGGGTCCTAAGGACAGGAGTTTAGAACCACTGATCTAATGGATCATACATGTGGTTGCATTTGACAACACTCACCTGCTGGTGGGACTTGCCAGGGATAGTAGTGTAACTGAACAGGCCTCTTGTCTTAAAAGTGGGCTGGACAGTTTAGACAATTTACTTGGGAGTGTTCCACAGAACAAAGGGGCTGTAAAACCCATCAAAAGGAATAATAGGTTATACCTGATAGCATGAGATTTGCAGCTTTCGACAAAGCAGGACGTAAATTCAGAAATCTACATATAAGTTAACCAATCGAGCACCAAACATTTGTCATGAGTGTAGAAAATGTATTATTCTTGTTGCAAATAATGTCAAGCCCTGATGAAGGGGAAAGTTTTTAAGCCCCTAAAAACCAAGTCGGCTGCTCTTGCTTTCCTGTTTTTAACAATAAAAAAAAAAGGACTTTTTGGGTTCTCAAGACAACTGTTTGGTACTTTGTTTCACTCAAATTAAAATAAACCTAAAACTAAGCTAAGCTTAGGGCCTATGGATATGGAAAAACAAGACATCCTTCTGGTGCTAGAACAGGAATAGACCTGTATTCAGTAAGAATGCCCTTATTTGGCTAACTCTGTGTTGTTGAAGAATGTGATTACAGTAAGTAATACTTAGGAACAAGAAAGCAACCAGCACTATGTAATTTTGTATATGGCAAGTATGGCCTTTAGCCACAGGATATGCATCTTCAGTCAATTGGTAATAGGCATATGGAAGCTAAACTTAATGACATTAAACTGTACAAGGCCTTGTCCACATGGACTTCAGCCTGTGTAATAAGAGCAGTGTGTACAACATCTTTTTACAAAGGATTTGGAAAGCTTTCAAATAAGCTTAAAGTCGTTTCCTTGACATTTTAAAACACCCTTTAGTGCCAACATTTTTTACCACCTTCAACCCTGCGGCTGCCAAAGATGTGAACACAAATCTCACGGTTTATTGCCGCTGTAGGCAGCAGAGATGACAGAACATGGAGGTATCCATAAACAGGACCTGTCACCTTCACAATGCCATCACATGAGGTAAAAAATGTAAACATTTAAAGTGCCTGCAAGTCGTATATATACCTGCAAGATACAGGCATAATGAACTAGTGTGCATAGAATAGCTCACTATGACCTACTTACCTTAGATTGAAGCCCTGCATCGGTCTTTGCCCCCCCCCCCCCCTGGCGGCAACATCTCTCCCGGGGGTTACTTCCCGGTATCACGTTTTCGGCGCAGCAATTGGCCGGAGGCGTGATGACGTCACTCCCGCACATGCGCCTCCGGTAACAGCACACGGACTGAAGCAACGGCACCTAGGTGCAATTGCTTCAGTTTGCCCCAGCGCGCATGTGTCGATGACATTGGCACGTGCAGGGGATATATCCAGAGCCGTGCAGGTTTAGGAGATATCCTGTGTAGCTAGAGGTAAGCCTTAATATAGGCGTACCTGTCGCATAAAGTGGTTGTAAAGAGTTTTACTAGGGGATCGTTTACAATTATTTTACCCCTAATTTCATGAGCTCTCATCCTCCAAGTACAATTTTAAGTATCATAGTTTTTTGCCATTTCAACAGTGTGGCCCGATATATTTGGAGATCTATTTACTTGACACAATGTCATATGGCTGAATGTATGCTTATACTAAAGTGTGTAGAATACCATTTAAAAAAAAAAAAGCCTGTGGTCACTTGGACAAACTTGATATATGGTAAGAGACCGTAAATTAAAAGGGGGGTGAATTAGCTGAAAGCATAAGTTATTCACAAATATCTTTTGCACTCACTGTCAGAAGCACTCCCTTCTGTTACACGCTCCCTTACAGCTAGTACACTAAAAAGAAAAGAGGGGAGGAGAGGGGGCATTGGTAATGCCATTCTGTAACTTCCTCCTAGAAACACCCATAAATTGGGTTTTAAGCTAGGAGAAAATGACAGCCAGCATAATGTGGCCATGGATCAGAACACGAACAAATGTTACATGCACTTTACCCCCCTGTCCGGTTCAGCAATGAATTCTTGGTTGTGATGCTACTTTATGGGTTTCATAAAAATTGCTTGAAAGTTTGCTAAAAAAGTTTTTTAACCACTTGTCCACCGCCCACCGTCAAATGACGGCGGGCGGAGGACTCCATTGTTCTGACATCACGTCACATGACGTGATGTATTTTTAAAGCCGCCGGCGGCGCGCGCGCGCCCGACGCTCTGCGGGGATCCCGTGCGAGTGCCCGGCGGCAACGATCGCCGCCGGGCACACGCGATTGCTCAGTAACTGAGCGGGGACTTTGAGCTCTGTGTGTAAACACAGATCTGCACGTCCCTGTCAGGGAGAGAGGAGAGCGGTTGTGTCCCTTGTACATAGGGACACAATCGGTCACCTCCCCCAGTCACCCCCCCTCCCCCTACAGTTAGAACACTCATAGGACACACATTTAACCCCTTCCCCGCCCCCTAGTGGTTAACCCCTTCACTTCCAGTCACATTTATACAGTAATCAATGCATATTTATAGCATTGTTCACTGTATAAATGTAAATGGTCCCAAAAATTTCAAAAAAGTGTCTGAAGTGTCCGCCATAACGTCGCAGTCCCAATAAAATAAAAAAATCGCAGATCGCCGCCATTAATAGTAAAACAAAAAAAAATGCCATAAACGATCCCCTATTTTGTAAACACTATAAATTTTGCGCAAACCAATCGATAAACGCTAATTTTATTTTTTTTTACCAAAAATATGTAGAAGAATACGTATCGGCCTAAACTGAGGAAAAACATTTTTTTTTTATATATTTTTGGGGTTATTTATTATAGCAAAAAGTAAAAAATATTGCATTTTTTTCAAAATTGACGCTCTATTTTTGTTTATAGCGCAAAAAATAAAAACCGCAGAGGTGATCAAATACCACCAAAAGAAAGCTCTATTTGTGGGAAAAAAAGGACGCCAAATTTTGTTTGGGAGCCACGTCGCACGACCGCGCAATTGTCAGTTAAAGCGACGCATTGCCGGAAGCTTAAATTTCGTCTGGGCAGGAAGGGGGTGTAGGTGCACAGTAGGCAAGTGGTTAAATACTGTGTAGAGACTTGTTGTACACACATTTCTTATAATAGCTGAAGGGCCTCTGTACAAGGACTGTGTATTAACCGCAAGAGTAATGCCGGCAATAGATTGAATTGTTATTTGTTGATCAGATGGCTGATCAAAAAACAAAAAAAAATTATTTCCCAATCCACACATTTGGAGAGAATAGAGATAGGCTTGTGCATGTTTGAAATCCCACATGCCCGATCCCGCCAGGAAGCGGACATTGCACACGGCTAGACATTTCCTGATCTGGGCAGCTGCGGATCGGGAAATGTCTCACTGCCTGCGATTAGCGTCATTAGCTTCCTGGCGGGATCGGGCATTTTGAATGTGACCAAGCCCATCTCTAGGAGGGATTAGAAGAGTTCTCCCTGTTACGCTATGTATTCTTACAGCGGTGACTATTCTGCCGTCAAAACACACTGATCTGCAGGTTCTTGGCTGCAGTGCTCAAATAAAACATTTCCAACAATTCCATTTGTGAGAAGTGGATCAAAACTCAGGGGGGTCCTGCTGAACCATCTATGGCCAGCTTTAGTCATGCTACTCCTGTATGCATTTACCCCAAAACCAAAAGTGTTGTGTCAGAACAGTTAAAGACTGCTGCTGCCTGGCTGTTTCCTCAAAACAGCAAATATCTAACCATATTACTTGCAAATGTATTTATCATTTGACTTGGTGGTCTCTATTTTTTGATTCCCCACTGTTTCCTTTAGGAGTTGTACTGTTAAATTTAAACACGTATTTGGGTATTATATAGCAATGCTAACATATAGTACTATGCAAGTATATTATGTTCCACTTGGACCTACTCAATATGAAAATGAATATCTAACAGAACATTGTCACTTAATACCCACTTAGCAGTCACTGCCGAGTTGCTTATGGCTCCTGTTCAAGTATCATAAAATTGTCATCTCATATCAGGTCACACTGTCCTGCTTCCCATTTCAGAAGATGCAGTCTAGCGTTGTGGGCTGTATCAGAGGCTCTTTGTAGTATGTGATGTAATCACCCGATTTTCTCTGCTATGCACATAGAGGTATTTTGCTGCTAATCAGCCTTAATAGGCCGAAGTGTAAAGGCACAGATGTCACAGTGCCACTAGACCAGTCCACAGAACTATAACCCAGATCGGGACTATCATTTAATATCAGACATCACAAGAATGCTGGAAGCAAAGAAATGCTGTAAAAGGTAACGTGGCACGGGGCAGTAGCTTTTACAAATGTAAAGTTCCCCATTTCAGCTTTCTCTAGGAGGTAAAAGAGCAGTATACTTGTGCTTACCTTTCAAATGCTGGCCATGACATGTCTTCACTGAGCTCAGAGCCATCACTGCTCCCTGCACATAAAAAGAAAGAGGGAGCAAACAAAAAGGAATGTGAGCCAGTGACAAAAAAAAGGATGAAAACAAAATTAAAGACTGGAAGAGATTGAAAAGTAACGTCAATTATGTAAATGTGTCCTACTTTTCAAGAACATTCCAAAGGCATTACAGGAAAACAAAAAAAAACTCATTTGAACTAATGTAGCTTTCCTTATTTAAAATGGAGGTTCACCTAAAAAAAAAATGTTTAACATTGCATTTAGGCTAGTTATATTTAATAAGTGGCATTTTTTTTTTAGCCTAAATGCAATGCCCCTTTGCGAAAAAGTTTTATCCCAATTGTGGGGTCACCAGTACGGTCTTTGTACTTTGAAATCATATCCCCTCTTCACCAGAGAGAATACGTTCAGTGCTTGCAGTCTTTCCTCATAACCAATATCCCCCAGACCCTTTATTAGCTTTAGGTTGAAATGTGGATTGCGCAATCCATATTTCAACCTATTACTTTGCATTCTACTTTAGGGTGGCATGTTTTTTCTGATTGCAGCAAACTGAAATTTATACAATTTGATTTTTTTTTTTTTTTTTTGCGCTGGTAACACACTTTCACCTTTATTATCTTTGTTGCCCTTCTTTCTACTCTCTCCTTTTCCAGCACATCCTTCCTGAGGACTGGCGCCCAGAACTGGAAGGCATACTTCATATGTGGCCGGACCAGAGTCTTCTAGAGTGGTAAAATTATCGTTTTTATCTCTGGAATTAATTCCTTTTGAATGCATGCCAATATTCTATTGCCTTTACCTGCAGCAGCGTGGCATTGCTTGCCGTTGCTGAGCCTGTCATCTACTAGGACCCCATGTCCATTTCCATCCTAGATTCACCCAGAGGATCTCCCCCTAGTGCAGGGATCCTCAAACTATGGCCCTTCAGCTTTTATAGAACTAAACATCCCATGAGGCATTCCAACACACTGACATTCAAAGACATGACTAGGCATGATGGGAATTGTAGTTCCTGAACAACTGGAGGGCCGTAGTTTGAAGGAGCCATGCCCTAGTAAGTAAATTGTATTTATGTTTTTGCCACCTAAATGCTTTATTTTACATTTTTCCACATTAAACCTCATTTGCCATGTAGTTTGCCCACCCCATTAATTTGTTTCTTCTCGCAAGGTTACCACATCCTGCAGAGAAGTTATTGCCCTGCTTAGCTTGTTATCATCCAAAAATACTTAGATTAAGCTGTTTATCCCATCCTCCAGTTCATTTATGAAAAAATAAATAGGATTGGTCCCAGGACAGAACCCTGAGGGACCCCCCTTTCCACATTGGACCATTCCGAGTACTCCCCATTTATCACCACCCTCCATACTCGCCCTTGTAGCCAGGTTTCAATCCTCACCCTTTGGTCCATGCCGACATACCTTAGCTTATATAGTAAACTTTTGTGGGGAACTGTATCAAATGCCTTTGCAAAATCCAGATACACCACATCTATGGGCCTTCCTTCATCTAGATGGCAGCTACTAGGTGGAGTTTTCATTCTGCTCAGACTGTGCTACAAAACTTCAAGACCCCTGACCCTCTGTCTGGACTTACGGATTGGCCCTGTGCTGATCACAGGCACTCCCCCCACCCCCCCCTAAAAAAAAACTCTAGCATCACACACCAAAAGGAGCATGTGCAGCCCGACTCCTTCCATTTATATTATAATATTCAGAGAGGAGTTGGAGACAAAATGGAAGGTGAAGATCAGAAAAGACACGATCGAACAGCCTTTCTACACAATGCAGAGGATTAACAGCTTAGGTTCCACTGTGTGTATAACAAGCATGCTTTACTGCATATACAGACTGGTTTTACTTTGTGGGTTTAGTAACACTTTAAATGCTACACTGTAAGGCAGGCATTCTCAAACTACGGCCCTCCAGATGTTGCGGAACTACAAATCCCATGAGGCATTGTGAAACTCTGACATTCACAGACATGACTAGGCATGATGGGAAATGTAGTTCCTGAACAACTGGAGGGCCATAGTTTGAGGACCCCTGCTGTAAGGCCTCCTGCACATCTGAGCTCCAATATGCTGCTAGAGGCACTCACATTCACATTAAGTATGCAGTGCAGGAGTTTTTCAGGCGGTATAGCAGCGCTATTTTTAGCGCTGTACCGCCTGAAAAACTCCTCAGTGTGAAAGGGGTCTAAGAGGAGGTTGCTTCGCTCCTACATATAGTGGGACTATGGAGAATGAACGTAGCCACCCTCTAACAGGAAGTCACATCACAGATGTAAAAAAGGGAATTTGGAGATTTGAAGTAAGTTAAGAGCAATGGAAGGTGGTACTTTGAGTCAAGTATACCTACTTGAATGTATTTAACGGCGTATAAGATGACCTTTTAGGCTCCTTACACACGGAGCGGTCCGTTTTTCGGTCCGCTCCGTGTGCCCGTCAGCTCAGCGGGGGGTCTCCGCTCAGCTGTCGGCAGACAGGGCGGTCCCCGCACACTGTGCAGGGACCGCCCTGTCTCTCCTCCGCTCTCCCCTATGGGGAGTCAGATGGAAACGGACCGTCTGTCCGCTTGCATCCGATCCGTTTGGCCGGACGGAAGAAAAATAGTACATTCTTTCGTCCGCAAAAACGGATGCGGATCTAGCGGATGCTTCATCCGCTAACGGATCCGCTCCCATAGGGGCCCATTACAAGTCCGTAAACGGACTTGTAATGAGCGGACGAACGGTCCGCTAGTGTGAAAGGACCCTTATACTTAAAAATATGCCTCAAAAATCAGGGGTCGTCTTATACACCGAATGCAGAGTCAGACTGCGGGTGTCCATTGTTCAAAAGCCGCGCCTCCTCCTCGTGCTGTTCCCTGATAGGCAGAACACTCAGTTTCCCAGCAGAGCCTGTGTTCAGTGTTCCGCCCATCATGGACGTCGCCAATTGTTTTTTGAAAGTTGCCATAACACCGTACCGTCTCAATGTTATGGCAACCGCTTTAAATCGCGTCATTTCCTGTTAGCCTATGTGTCTATGCACACTATAGGCATTTACAGGAGTTTAAAGACGGGGTTTGAATCAATTATTGCGGTCAGAAGAGCTTTTGAGCATTAAAAAACCTGACGCGCATAAACACATCTAATCCCTAGACCCATTTACAGCTTGAGAATTTTTTTATTTCAATTGCCAATTATATTCTGGTGAATGAATGTGTCTAAACAAGTTTGCAAAAACGTGGGTTAGGTGTGTATTTGAAGTGGTTGGAAGAAAAGCTTTATAAAAGCCACAGTGTGCATTAAGCCTAAGCTGCAGTACAGCACTGCAGACTGAGGTAGAACACTGATTTTCTATAAAACACATGTCAGCAATTATTTCTGGTATTTAAGGAATAATTACAGACATCTTAAGGATGTAACAATTTATTACTCGCTTGAGAGGTTATAAACACGTGCAGAGCATAAACAGAGAAACATATCACTCATCAATGCCATGGTGAAATAAGGACAAAATGTGTACCATAACCAGTATTGGATTGACTTCATCCCTCAATATATACATCCAGTAACAAATGTTTAACCACTTCTACCTGCAGCCCACCCATGGATCAGAGCAATGTTTACATGTCTGCTATGGGTCCATTTGGTTTGGGAATAATGGTTATCGATGACCCAAATACAATAAGCAGAAAGACAATCTTTGTTAAAAGTCACTGTGAATAGGTGCCAATAGAACAAACTTGCCTTGAGCTGCAGCTTCTAGTAAGGGAAGCATTCTGGAGTCTGCCCAAAGACATTGCATGGTTTTCTGAATGCCCACTCCCCTCCTTCCATTCATCATAATTGACATTCAAAAAGTTCCATGGCAAGCACGTACAGGTACGTCCTGTGCTAGTGCCCAGCCGTGGGTCGCGGGCGCGCTCGTGTGACCCGTTTTGACGCTCCCGTAAACACGGCTTCCCCGTTCTTCACTGTGGCGGCGTCATAGATCGTGTGAACCCTATTATAAGGATACACAATCGATGACCTCACACCTACAGCCACACCCCCCTACAGTTGTAAACACACATTAGGTCACACATAACCCCTTCAGCGCCCCCTTGTGGTTAACTCCCAAACTGCAAATGTCATTATCACAATAAACAATGCAATTTAAATGCATTTTTTGCTGTGAAAATGACAATTGTCCCAAAAATGTGTCAAAATTGTCCGAAGTGTCCGCCATAATGTCGCAGTCACGAAAAAAAATCGCTGATCGCCGCCAATTAAAACTATCCCCTATTTTGTAGACGCTATAAATTTTGCGCAAACCAACCGATAAACGCTTATTGCGTTTTTATTTAACAAAAATAGACATAATACATATGGGCCTAAACTGAGGAAAAATAATTTGTTTTATATATTTTTGGGGGAATTTACAACAAAAAGGTAAAAAATATTGAATTTTTTTCAAAATTTACGCTCTATTTTTGTTTATAGCGCAAAAAATAAAAAACGCAGGTGTGATCAAATACCACCAAAAAAAAATTCTATTTGTGGGAAAAAAAAAGGACGCCAATTTTGTTTGGAAGCCACGTCGCACAATTATCTGTTAAAGCGACACAGTGCCGAATCGCAAAACCTGGCCGGGTCCTTTAGCTGACTAAAGGTCCGGGTCTTAAGTGGTTAAGGTGGTGGGGTGACAAGCTTCCAAGAGCACACAGGTTTTCTAAAACATTTTACAAACACTCAAAAACTTGTCTATATTTAAAAACATACAAACCTATATATATATATATATATGAATCAGCAGCACACCTGCACCCCCATCAGCATGTTAGGAGCAGGGATTCTTGTTTGTGCAGCTGCTGCATCCCAAATCACATGAATGGGACTGCCAACACAGAGATGCATTAAACGCCCAAGCATCTCTATGCAAGCAAAGTATGCTTAAAGTGGTTGTAACGACAGAAGGTGTTTTTCTTTGAAGACTGAAAAGTTTGAAACCAACACATGCATTCATATGGAGAGTGCAGCCGAATAGAGAGATTGTGATCATGTCAGGGTGACCAGTCAATAGATTTCCAGTCTTACCTATGGATATTCCACTAGAAAGAGTAGAGCTTTCTGCCTGCCCTCGGGAAGGTGTATGGGGCTCCATTACACTGTCATCTAATAAGTGCCGTGGTCCTGCATTTGGAAATGTTGCACTTTTAAACTCTGCTGTGTTCATTTTATGGATGAAGCTGGAAGGAAGAAAAAAAAAAAGTCACGGTATAGATGTTGCTCTTGCCACATTCTTCATGTTGTCTACATTTGGCAAATTCCTACAGGAAAACAGACAGTGCTCATCATTTTGGCATTTTTCCCCAAAAATAAGACCGGGTTTTATATTAATTTTAGCTACAAAAAACACACACTAAGGCTTATTTTCAGGGGATACCTATTTATGGTATGTACAATAATCTAAATTTATTCAAATACAGTGATATCTTGTTCTGGAACATCGTCATAACTCTCCAAACCCTGAATTCTGGCCTTCATTTCATGCATCTCCACTGCCTTTTGAACCATTGGGCTAAAGCTCTCAAACAACTACTTCTTGTCCATGTAGCCTGCTTATAGTGCTTTGGCAAAACAGTTGTCAGTGTTTTTATCCCATTAATAGTTCACCCATGTCACGACCTCTTGCAGGCTAGGCTTCACAAAGTTTCCTCTCCGGTCTATTTTCAGTGTATTCATTGAATTTGATGTGCCCAAATGGTCCTTGAATGGCGTGTTTATTGCAATATAAAGAATCTAGAGATAATCAGTCATTTCTGCAGGAATCATTACTTACCGTAATCTATTCCCTCTGCAAAAGGGTTCTTAAATGTCTTTTGCGCCGTGTGTGCTGTCTAAATCCCTGACTAGCAGACCTCTTTGGCCACCCCTCAAAACAAGTGGCAGCATTAAAATTGTGTGCACCAAGCTTCGGTTTCAAGAACATAAATGCCTGAAACGCATTCAATCTTATCTTTCTTGGCCTTTGCATTGATCAGAGATTTGGCTTTCTTTCCATGCAGATGAATTGCCAAAATACAGGTAAGACGTGCACTTTCATAACCAGTGGAGAAAACAGATTGACAAGGCTCCCCTCGGATCAATTGTTGTTTGAGAGCATGGGCCCATAACACTGCAGTTTTATCCATAGCAATCATGTTGGAGAGTTGGTATTTATCGCCATCCAATTACGTAATAGACAGAACAAACAGAAAATGAATAATTTAGTCCACCATAAATCAGGGCAAGTGATATACAACCCACAAAGTATAGCCGACGCGTTTGCAGAATATTACGAGGGACTATATAACCTAAAAGAGGACTAAACTATCACCCAACCGAAACCATTGGATATAGCCCAATTTCTTAGTAAAATTAATATTCCGACAGTGGACCCCTCTACCTTAAAAAAATTAAACGATCCCATAACCAACGAAAGTTATTTTAATGTTACCGCTAAATAAAGCACCTGGGGCCGACTGCCTACCCAGTGAATATTTTAAGGCGTTTGAAAAAATGCTTTCTCCATATCTAGCAAGAGTATTTAACCACGCTGTAAACATCCACTCATTCCCTAAAGAAATGCTTGAGGCGATTATTATCACATTACCCAAACAAGGTAAAGACCCATCGTCGCCAACTATAGGCCCATCTCATTACTCTATTCCGATTTGAAATTTTTTGCTAGGGTTTTAGCCAACAGTTTATTAGAACTTAAAACTTTTTTAATTGAACCGATCAGGTTGGTTTTTTAAGAGGCCGACAAGGCCCAGACAGCACCAGATGAATGATTGATCTGCTCAATCATGTGGAGTGCAGACGGATGCCATCTCTGCTTCTTGGTTTGGATGCGGAGAAGGCATTCGACAGAGTCCACTGGGAATATATAGCAGAGACCCTTAAGAGATTTGGTTTCTCGGGATTCATATTTGAAGCCATAATGTCACTTTATACAACACCGTCTGCCAGGGTTTAGACCTCAGGCAGTATCTTTAAACAGTTTCATCTTTCAAATGGTACTAGACGGGGGTGCCCCTCATCACCCATTATATTCTAATTAGCTATTGAACCCCTAGCGATATCTCTGAAAACTAACCCCAATATCGTAGTAATCAAGGTCGGACAAACTGAACATAAGCTAGGTCTATTTGCGGACGACATCCTGCCAACTTTATCCGTTACCGGCACACTTATAAAAGATGTAACCAATGTCCTTAATACGTTTGGATCAGTTTCCTATTATAAGATTAACCATAATAAATGTTTTGTTTTACCTATGAACATCCCGCCAGATCAAGTTACTAAACTAAAACAGCAATCTGACTATAATTGGGACAACCCCTCTATTAATTATCTAGGGATTCAGCTTACTTACCCACCTAACAGACTTTATGAAGTCAACTACCCATCTCTATTAAACCAAGTAACGCAAGAAATACAATCTATTAAAAAAACGCAATTGTCTTGGATTGGAAGGATTGCGGCTTTCAAAATGAAGACATTGCCGAAGATCCCACCTTCCGCTCCCTTCCAATCCCGATACCGGCTAAATTTCTCACAAATTAATTCAAAATTTAACAACTTGGTCTGGTTGGGGAAAAAACCTAGGATTGCATTATCAATTACGTCATTGGTTAAAGCTAAAGGAGGCTTGACCCTCCCTGATTTGCGTTTATATTACTTTGCCACGCTCCTAGACCAAATGAGACACTGGTTCAGATATTCAAATGATAAATTATGGTTGAACATTGAACGAGTAGCAGCTAAATGAAAATAACCTATTTTCCCTATCTATGGCCTGACTTGTCCTACCAAAAGTAAATACACCCAACTTCCTAACAATTAGATCTACCCTGACAGCCTGAAAGTTTGCTTTAACGAAGTTAGAGCGGACATATACCCCAGTCCTCGTACCATTACCACTAAAAGTAATTGATTATTGTAAAATACGCACTCCTCAACTCGCCCTGGTCTAAACAAGGGATCAACTTCTTTGATCAGCTATCATCTGATCACAAGCATAAAATAATAACTAAGATCAACGCCAAACCATTCAATAAAAATTTCAACCCGGTGAGAGGTGTGGAGCTCCCTAGGGAGCTGTGGGAGTTCTTATAAAATGCACTTCTTATAAAATGGATGGGAGGAAGGGAATATCCTAATATATATATACACATACATACATACATACATACACACACACACATATATACATACTCCTTGCATCTTTTACAGTTCAAACTAAAACTACAAACATGCTCAAATGGGAGAAGGATCTGTCCCAAACCTTTTCGTGGGAAGAGTGGGAGAAAGCCATTCACATTAATAACACCTCTTCATGTGTAGAACACTGGGAAAACTCCCAAAAAATACTAAACCGCTGGTATTTGACCCCATACAGACTCTCCAAAATTTTCCCTAACTCATCCCCCATGTGCTGGAGATGCGACACCCATACGGGTAATTTACTACATACACTTTGGGATTGTAAAGCTTTGACTAGCTTTTGGAATAATGTATCCTCCTTCATTGCGTCTTTCACTGGAAATCTAAAGATACTCTCTCCAGAAATGGCCTTATTAGGTTTAAAAATAGACATTTATCCTCCCCATTTTAGAACTATAGTCGCTAATATACTCACAGCAGCAAGGCTCACCATAACAAAATTATGAAAATCTATCTTCGCACCTAATCTATCAGAAGTTATCCAGAGATTCAACACTCGGGCCCATTATGAACTAATGCTAGCGCACAAAAAAAGGTTCCACAGCAAAATTTATTAAAACTTGGAATGAATGGCTTACTCACCCTAGGGCTTCTAATTTTCTGAAGAATTCTAAGAACTATTGATGTGCTCCTGTACGACTACGCTCATAAATTTGGTCGTATTTAAAAGATAACTTCCGTCTCAACTCCCCACCCCTTCCTTCCCTCTTGATACCCTTGTATGTTTGTATCATTATCCCTCATTTACAGTATGATCCCGTTGGGGTAAACAGGGTTTGTAGCTACTTGATTAAGCAATCAAATATGGTCTAATCAGACAAGTGTCCTATAACATTGTTAAGTTTGTTGATAGTCTGTTGCCTACCCAGGCATATATGTGATAACGATCTATGACTGAGAAACTGAATTTTTTGTTTTTATTTTTTGTTTCCTTGGAAATACAATAAAAATATTTTGAAAGAAAAGTTGATGGCATCAACAAAGAACTTGAATGTAAGTGCACATTAAACAACTTCATTATCTTGCAGCTTGAACAGTGTTGTCGATCTTCTTAGAAACCTTTCATTTCGCTGAAGGAAGACATCCAACCAGTGGTGTGACGCTTTCAATTCTTCTGGGGATATTTCAAACTGTGGTGCCATTGCAAGGGAAAATGCTTGACGTTTCAGCCCTGCTCACAACCAAAGCCTTTGCTCTATTGTCAGCAATCCATTCACAGATGTCTTCCAGCTCAAGAAAAAATGGCTGCCGACCTGATCCACACTTGCGCTTCTTAGCATTTCCCTTACCATGTTCAGACCATTCGGTGAGAGAGATTTTGTTTGAGCTAAGCTGATTTACCATCTCTTTTCCTCCAGTGAATCCACCCGACCCCACCCCCCCCCCCCCCCGAGTAATTAAGCACCTCCCAGGGAACACATTTAACCCTTAATCGCCCCTGGTGTTAACCTCTTCCCTGACAGTGTCATTTATACATTGATCAGTGCAATTTTTTTTAGCACCGATTGGTGTCACTGGTCCCCAAAAGAGTGTCACTTGGGGTCAGATTTGTCCGCCACACTGTTCCAGTCCTGCTAAAAAAGGAAACTTTTTATTTATTTTTCAAAATTGTCAGTCTTGTTTATAGCGCTTTTTGCGCTATATACAAGACTGAGAATTTTGAAAAAATAAATAAGGTAAGCAAAAAGAAAGCTCTATTTGTGGAAAAAATAAATTAAAAACAAAAGGAGTTAAAGAGACACAGTGCCGTATTGCAAAAAATGGCCTGGTCGGGAAGTGGGTAAAACCTTCCAGGTCTGAAGTTGTTAAAGCATGATAGACAGCACAGTGCTTGTTTTATTTCACTTACCCCTCTACTGCATGTTCTAAAAATCCTGGACAAACAATAAAATACATTTTTTTAAAGTTCCTGTGTCCTGTTTTCTATCCCCCAGTCTGGTCAGGAGTCTGTTTTTAGACATAATTGACAAAAAAAAAAGCTGCAGTGTGTGTTTTATGGAGAAAAAAGTAATCTGCTCTTCTCCGCTCAGAGATCCCTGATGTCAGCCGACTCCAAGCACTGCAGAGGGAGGGGCCGCAGACATCAGCCGGGAGGAGAAGAGGGAAGAGCTGAGATCCCCGCAAGCGTCAGCCCGCTGTGTGCACTGAAGAGGGAGGGTCCGCAGACGTCAGCCAGGAGGAGAGAAGACAACCTCCTGCTGGTCAGCGGCAGCTGTAAATATGGTATTTTTTACACGGTTATAAAGGGGGAGACACTGCACCTTATACCATTATAATCATTTCACAAAATGGATTTGTTTTTTTCAGGAACTTTACTAGGGCTTATTTTTGAGGTAGGGCTTATATTACAGACCTCCCCGATAATTCCGCTAGGTATTATATTCGCAGTATGGCTTATTTTCAGGGAAACACGGTAGTACAAGGCAAATGTCAAATATTAATATCCAATGTAACCAATAAGTGACGAGGAAGTATGAAGGTATAGATACTATTATGCACATTAACTCCTGGAAGAAAAAAAGCTTACTTGTATCCCAAACTGTGGCATTTGCGGTGTCCATGGGGAATAAGATTACGAGGAGATGGCGGTGTTGGTGGTAACAACACACCTTCCACTGCAATACTTTTTCGAGAACTTTGAGGTGAAGCTCCTGTTTCAGAAACTGCAAGTCATAAAGTAACATTTAGTATGAAAGTAATAAATCTTTTTTAGAAATACATTTTTTATAAAACTGTAATTTAACACATAATATACCATTTTGTATGAAAAACACAAGCCTAAGCAATATATTTATTCTACTCAGCAATACAGCTACAACATAATGCTACATAAGTTTGCAGATAATTAACCAATCATATCAGTCCCTGCTCCTTTACCCCCTCTCGAGTGGCCTGGAATCTAAGACTGGCCAAAGACTGTTCAAACTTTGTCAAATTCCAGCTGTATATGCCAACATTTGAGAAATAGGAGTCCCTGCAAGTATCACTCAGCTCAACAAAGGCCAATAATAAACAAAAATTAACTTACCTGGGTGGAAAATGATCAGCTGAATAGACTGCATCCTTCCAGATGCAGTCACTTTTCTACAGTGAATGCAGGTATATAGCTAGCCTAATACCCTAACACAACAGACATATAGAGACACATAGAAGCCAGTTTACCTGCCGGTGTATCAATCACGGTGCACATGCAAACTCTTTGCAGATGGTTTTACTTACGAGAATTGAATTCGGGACCCAAGCTGAACCTGCTTAAATTTTCTCCATTTAGGATAGACATGTCTTTTTCCATACACATGAATATGTAAATACCAGGAAAATATTTACTAGAATTGGGCTGAGTACAGTCATTTACAAAGCCTATGATCAGGAGAATTTTACAAAGCCAGCGATAAAATGGCTTTGGTGCGATTATCTAAGGAGGATCATTTTGTGGAGTCTAAGGTTTGTTGATGAGAATGAGAGACAAACTGATTATAAAACACTAAAAAGTGGACTATAATAAATGCCAAATTTACTTTACAACAATTATAAAATAAAATCCTGTGCGTCTCATGCCACATTGATGTCTGGTTGCATTACACATTGGCCTGTGCCACAAAAAACATTTCAGTTATCAGCAACCACAATTCTAAATGGGTATTAGGCTCAGTTCACACTAGCTGTCTCCAAAGTTGGATTTTCAGTCCAACTTTGATATGACTTGGAGGTGGCTTTGATCAGCATTTTACACTCTCTGGCATTGAAGCAGTGTCAAAGTTGGATCGAAGTGGTGCAGGAACTCATTCTGAAGTCACAGCGACTACAGTAGTGTCAATTGGAACGCGTCTCAGATGTCCTATGACTTTGGGTCTTAAGTCAGATCATAAAATCGCAGGACTGGGAACTGAGCCTTAAACACAAAGAATTATGGCAAAATTAGGGCAATATATACTTATATTAAATAGGAATCATTACCAACTAGATCCTCGCGAGACGCTGTAGTGCGTGGAGTGCTGCTCCCAGGCTCAATTTTCAAGGATAATCTATAGAAGCAAGAACACAACACATACTGTCTTGAAAGAATGATCACATTCATCAGCACATATAGTAACCGAGGGCTTCAGAAAATAACTTGTTCCCACTCTGGAAACGGGAACTGTAAGTGAGTCAATGTGACCAAATCACATTTATCAACACGCTAAATGGATGAGGCAGTTAAGGAATCACAGAAAAGGGAAGAAACGGTCTGGATTCTATTAAACAAAATATTTCTAAAAAGCCGGCTGCAGAGCGGTTTATAAAGGACAAAAATACAGCTTTTGTTCTGTGTTGAGAGAAAACAGACAATTTGTGGAAAACAATTTCTAGTGCAGCAGCAAATCTGAAAATGATTGAAACACATGTAACACATTATGTTTTATGTAAAGATAATTGCTGTACATTCATGTACACATACACAAATGTGCCACCTAAGGTACAAGAATACTGTCTGCTCTTTGTATCAGGTTTTAATTTACAAAGCAACTACACTGGTTTCAAGTAAAACCAAATCAATAATAAAGCCAATTTTATTTTTCAATTCTTTATTTCCAAAGATGAGAACGGCATTGCGTCATATCTGAGTAAATGGTCATGGTACATGGCAGCTATAGGGCTAGTTTACACTGGAGTTGCTTTCTGAAGAGCGATCTGCAATCAGATTGCTTTTAACAGAGCATCTGAAAGGTGGCGAGAAGGCTTTACCTCTAAACCCTGCACTAGCACGATGCAACCAGTTTATTGGGTTGTGTTCAGAGGGTGGTACTGACCATTGAATGCAATATGCCTCACCAGGATACAAAGCATCATGGTCGCAGCATAAGTACACACCCTTCTGCTGCCTTTGCAGTTAAAGGGAAAACAGTTGGGGGGCAAGATAAAACCGTGGTTCAACATCGTGGTTGTACCCCCCCCCCCCCCCAACCAGTAGTGTAAATGAGGCCCAACTACAACAGGTCATTTACACAGCATGGCGCGATTTGTGCAAAATAGTCTAATGAAGCCAATTTTACAATTACTGTAGGTTTTATGCAATTAATTGCAGACCGATTAGGAAAATCTTTCACAAAGGCTCCGATTGGGACTGCTGTCTCACATTACATGATTCTCTGAGAACAAGCTGCAGTGTAGCTACCAATTAACTTCCTTTACCTGAGCAGCCAATCAGTTTTTGCCTGCACACATCTACGGCCCCCAGCAATGGCTCTGTGCTGGAACTGGAACCTGAGTATATGCAAACCTGTTGGGGTTTACATGCAAGGACTTTGTATTTATTCGGAATAGGAATCAGTGGGGAAGGGGGAATAACTCAAGAATATTTCAGTGTTGCATCTTCACTAAAAACAGACCCCCCGAACAGTAATACAGGAGGCATACACCAGTTTATGCTTCTTTCAAACATTCTGCAAGTTATCTTTTTAGTTATTCGCTATTTTATTGCATTTCTGGTCTCTTTAGGCCTCACAGCTGACCCCTGGGAATGCTACGTAACCATTATATTCCAGGGAGCCCTAATCTGCAAACTGCAGGATCAGGAGATTTCAGGGACAAATAAAAAAAATAAAATAAGTTCAGAGCATAGCGCTGAGGGCACAGACGCAGGAGATTCAGGAGTGAAGGGAGAGCTAATCTCTGCCTCAAAGAACCCTTTAAAATCACAAAAGGTATTCATCACAATAAAAGCCTGCATTTAAAACGCTAAAAATGTGTTTAGTTGCCATTTAAACATGTTTAAAAGGTGGCTTTATTTTATTTTTTAATATCAAGGAAGGCCTAGTTTATGAAGGTGGAAAGCCAAGTGCAGACTTTACTAATAACATTTTGAAAAATTCAACAGTTACAAAGTGTCCGCTAAGGGAGTTTTGGAGCAAAATGTGTACATTTGATTAGAACATCTTTAGACATGCTCCAAGGTAATTTGGGAATCACAAAATGGCTTTAGAAATAAGCCGACAAAACCTAGTTGTAAAGTAGAATATCCATTGGAGGAAGCAACTTGGCATAAATCAGCCCTACAAACCAATAGGTAAAGAAAACAACATTTTAACCACTTAAGCCCCGAGCCTGTTTTTCAGATTCGGTGTTTACGAGACAAACATTTTTTTTTTGCTATAAAATTACTTAAAACCCCCAAACATTATATATATATATTTTTCTAACACCCTAGAGAATAAAATGGCAGTCATTGCAATACTTTTTGTCACACCGTATTTGCGCAGCGGTCTTACAAGCACACTTTTTGGAAAAAAATCACTTTTTTAAATTAAAAAAAATAAGACAACAATAAATTTGGCTAAATTTTTTTACATATTGTGAAAGATAATGTTATGCTGAGTAAAGTGATACCCAACATGTCACGCTTAAAAAAATCTTGATAGGCGACGTTTAAAAAATTCTACAGGTTGCCTTTGGGATACAAGGGCTAGAATTATTGCTCTTGCTCTAACGATCGCGGCGATACCTCACTTGTGTGGTTTGAACACCGTTTTCATATGCGGGCGCTACTCGCATATGCGTTCGCTTCTGCGCGCAAGCTCGACGGGGCGATTTAAACAATTTTTTTTTTGTTTTCGTATTTATTTTTATTTATTTTACCAATTTTTAACACTAAAATAAAAAAATAAAAAATTATCACTTTTATTCCTATTACAAGGAATGTAAACATCCCTTGTAATAGAAAAAAGTATGACAGGTCCTCTTAAATATGAAATATGGGGTCAAAAAGACCTCAGATCTCATATTTAGGCTTAAATGCAAAAAAAAAAATGGAATTTTTCAAATGACATAAAAAAAAATGTCTCTTTAAGACGCTGGGCGGGACTGACGTTTTGACGTCACTTCCGCCCAGCAGAGCTACGGGGACGGATGAGGGAAATTTTTCCCTCACTCGCATCCCCACTGAGCACGGGAGAGGACCCGATCGCCTCCGCCGATACCGACTGCTCCGGTAAGCAGCGGAGGGCGCGGGAGGAAGGGGGGCCCTCGCCCACCACCGAAAATGGCGATCTAGCGGCGAATCCGCCGCGAAGACCTCCGTTATCGTTTGACCGATCGCCCACTGAAGAGATGGATATCTCGGTTGTGGCAGCAGCTGCTGCCATTACCGAGATATCCATCTTTAAAGTGCCGACGGTGGACGGTCGGCAAGTGGTTAAGCTAAAAAAAAAAAAGACAGACAACTGGAACACCAGTTTAATGAGATATAATTACTTTGCTGTATTTAAAGAAAAAAAAAGGGCAGACTACATGGGAGGTTTCCAGCTGCAATAGGTGTGCAACTAAAATCTTCATCTAGAAATGTGTGCCGTGACAAGGCACAGCCTATCCCTGCAGCATTGAGGGCAGGCATTACACCATAGTAAACTGGCTTCCAGTTACATTTCCCAAATATAATTTGCAGACAGGTCCCACATTAGCCAATTCATGGTTTTAATAATTATAAAAACAGAGTAAATAAGGCTAACAAAACGGAGATAGGATAGAGCGTCACTATCATCTGGTACTAATATAACACTATTAAGTATTGTTATGAATGGCCTTTTAAGCAGCAGTTCCTTATGTATACAATCTAATGAACATATTTCAGTACTATTTGTTTTAAAGGAAATTAACTCAATGACTGGAAATGATGTTATGCGGACCACAAACAGAAAGATGTCTTACTGGAACACCAGGCGATGGAGATACTTGGTTAAGTGTGATCACATTCCCACACACAGATTTTCAAACAAGCTACAAAATCTTGTGCGCTTTTATTAACGTGCACTTTTGCCCACAATAAAGACTATTTGCATATATTTTAACAAGCAGTAAAAAGTCAAGTATTCAGTATACAATGCTAGCTGTCCGTCAAATTAAACGGGAAAATATATAGATGTGCACATCTATATTATAATTATACATAAAATGCAATCTTATAATCACCCCCATTTCATCACCACCAAAGAAGATGCATGTATGAATTCAATACATAATCAAATAAAATTAAAAAAAAGTTATTTCTTCACAAATAAAGTGCATATTATTCAATAAAGTGCAAAGTGACTGATGTTTTCAAGATTACTCTTGAAAATGTCAGCGTATGAGTATCCCCATAAGGGAGAGGAGTGAAGTATGTTAAGAAAGGTAAAATGTGGAAGTAAAAAAGATCATATAGTATGGTTTGCGCCAAATTTATTAGCGTTTACAAAATAGGGGATAGTTTTATTGCATTCTTATTTTTTATTTTTTTTACTACTAATGGCGCCGATCAGCGATTTATTTCGTGACTGCGACATTATGGTGGACACTTCGGACAATTTTGACACATTTTTGGGACCATTGTCAATTTCACAGCAAAAAATGCATTTAAATTGCATTGTTTATTGTGAAAATGACAGTTGCAGTTTGGGAGTTAACCACAGGGGGCGCTGTATGATTTGTGTGTGTTTACAACTGTAGGGGGGTGTGGCTGTAGGTCTGACGTCCTCGATCGAGTCTCCCTATAAAAGGTATCACTCGATCGAAGGTAGTATGCCCGCCAAAAGTGGATGAGTCCCCTTCCTCTGTGGGGTTTTCCCACCAAACCATACTTCCCAGGAGGGTAGGCAGTCACACGACCCTCAATCTTTTCCAATCAAGAATAAACCATGATGTTCTGGACTGTCCGTAACCCCCCCTTAACCACTTCCCGACTGCCGCATGTACATATACATCCACAAAATGGCACGTACAGGCAGATTGGCATATATTTACGTCCCTGCCTTTGCGCGGGTCGGGGGTCCAAACGAGGCCCCCCCGCTACATGCGGCGGTCGGAAACCCGCAGGGAGTGATCCGGGACGAGGGCGCGGCTATTTGTTTCTAGCCGCCCGCTCTCGATCGCTCCCCGGAGCTGAAGAACGGGGAGAGCTGTGTGTAAACACGGCTTCCCCGTGCTTCACTGTGGCGGCTGCATCGATCAAGTAGACTACTCAAGCTAGTCCTTCAAGGATTTAAGTCAATGTTGCAAACTGCCACAGCACTAGATCTGTAGAGCACCCTATGGCTAAATGCACCTTGCTGTACCAGGGCTAGGGATATAATCCAGAGTCCTGTGCCAGAAGCAAAGGTTAGAGCCCAGCCTTGCATCTTACATTGGGCAGTTTCCGAGGGCTGACTGATCTGGAAGTTGCAAGAATCAGCAGTGACTGTAGATGCAGTATGGTGGAGAAGGGACTCCAATGCGAAGAACCTTGTGTAGTCTTCTCAATTTTCCAGGTAGAAATTGGAAGGCAGAAACCTGCTCTCAGAGAGGTCATCCATCACGTAAAAACACTAGCAAAAAACTAAGGACTACTGGGAACAGGAGGGATTATGTGGAATGTCATAACATCCCCTGAATGTGGCAGCATATAACTCATGGTCTTGACTAAAGGAAGCAGTTTCCTGTAATGTACAATCAAGAAAAAAATTAAACTAATGCAGCCATCAAAACCTCAAAAGACTGCTAAGCTTTAAAACTATATACACACACACAGTATCTCACGAAATTGAATACACCTCACATTTTTGTAAATATTTTATTATATCTTTTCACCTGAAGAACTGACACTTTGTTACAATGTAAAGTAGGGAGTGTACAGATTATATAACATTGTAAATTTGCTGACCCCCTCTAAATAACTCAAAACACAGCCATTAATGTCTAAACCGCTGGCAACAAAAGTGAGTACACCCCTAAGTGAACATGTCCAAATTAGGCCCTGGTGTCATGTGACTCAGTGTTACAAGGTCTGGGGTGTGAATGGGGAGTAGGTGTGTTAAATTTGGCGTTATCGGTCTCCCTCTCTCATACCGATCACTGGAGGTTCAACATGGCACATCATAGCAAAGTATGAGGATCTGAAAAAATGAATCATTGCTCTACATAAAAATGACTTGGGCTATAAGATGATTGCCAAGACCCTGAAACTGAGCTTCAGCACGGTGGCCAAGACCATACAATGGTTTAATAGGACATGTTGCACTTCAAAACAGGCCTCATCTTGGTCGACCAAAGAAGTTGAGTGCCCGTGCTCAGCGTTAAAACCCGCAGGCTGTCTTTGGGAAATAGATGTATGAGTGCTTCCAGCATTGCTGCAGAGGATGAAGGGGTGGGGGGTCTAGCCTGTCAGTGCTCAAACTATACGCCACACACTGCATCAAATTGGTCTGCATGGCTGTCGTCCCAGACGGAAGCCTCTTCTAAATATGTAGAAGATGGCCCGAAAACAGTTTGCTGAAAACAAGCAGACCAAGGACAAGGATTACTGCAACCATGTCCTGTGGTCTGATGAAACCAAGATAAACCTATTTGGTTCAGACTGTGTCAAGCATGCGTCACAGCAAGCAGGTGAGGAGTACAAAGACAAGTGTGTCTTGCCTACAGTCAAGCAAGATGGTGGGCGTGTCATGGTCTGGGGCTGCATGAGTGCTGCCGACAGTGGGGAGCTACAGTTCATTGAAGGAACCATGAATTCAAACATGTACTATGACATACTGAAGCAGAGGATGATCCCCTCCCTTCAGAGATTGAGCCACAGGGCAGTATTCCAACATAACACCAAACAACTCCAAGACGACCACTGCCTTGCTAAAGAAGCTGAGGGTAGAGGTGATGGACTAGCCAAGCATGTCTCCAGACCTTAACCCCATTGAGCATCTGTGGGACATCCTGAAACGGAAGGTAGAAAAGTGCAAGGTCTCCAACATCCATCCGCTCTGTGATGTCATCATGGTGATGCGGACTCTAGTGGCAACCTGTGAAGCTCTGGTAAACTCCCTGCTCAAGTGGGTTAAAGGCAGTGCTGGAAAATAATGGTGGCCACACAAAATATTGACACTTTGGGTCCAATTTGGACATCATCACTTAATTGTGTACGTACTCGCTTTTGATATACTAAAATATTTACAAAAATGTGAGGGATGTACTAACTTTTACGAGATGCTGTATTTAATTTTCTGGGCTGCAGAAGCCAGCTTGAGAGTGTTGTGTGGATTAAATGCATGTGCGCATGGCATGGTATTTACATCAGCAACTATGGAAGAATTAAGCTGCACAGAGGTTCACGGTTACAGCACTAACAGAAAAAACAGCAACATACACGACTGTTACTGTATGAAGCTTGAACATGTAGATTCCAATGAAAATTATAAATTACATGATTACATGTAGCACATGTCTAATGTGATAATTAGAAAAACTGCAACTTGAAAAAATTGGCTTAGTACACTTCAGTACTGGGCAATTAGCCATGCTGGCCATTATGTAACTTCGACTGCAGCAGCTTTTACAGAACGTCTATACATATGTATATAACAAATTTACAACATTTTCTGGACTAAGTGGTCATTGAACCACATATACTGTAAAGTATTGTTAAAGCCTGAGGGCACGCTTACATCATTATGTTGCAGTTATGTGCATCGATGCAAGCTGAGGAATCAAGCATAGTGCAAGCATTCATTTTTTTTGTATGCCCCCCCCTCCAAGTAACTACAAAAAAATATAAATAAATCTTTGCTGAGGTGAACAAATGTAGAAGAGGATTATTGTGGCCTATCTGAAATGAAATACATTACCTTGTGTGCTACATCATAATGCAACCCAGCATGAACAGGCCAGGTCCTCAAAGTAAACTTTTCACAAACCTGGGCAATCCACACTGATATAGGAAAATCAGCAATTGCTGACCACTCCTAAAAAGTGCCAATTGTCTTGATTTTTTACTAATCCAAAATCTACCCCCCAAAACATTAGATTGTGAGCTCCGATGTAACCTATTGCATGGTTCAGAGACTCAAAGTATTTAAGACAGACACCCAAGTATCTAGCATCAGAAAAAGATCTGCAGTGGTAGTGTACGTTTGTCCACATACTGGTGACATTTGAACATATTCATATTCATTTTGAAATGTCCATGCCAGACAGGTTAATTTTAATTGTAGGGGTAGGTAAACGGAGCGCCCGATATCCAATTAGAAGCAAAACGGAGGTGAATAAGTACCATATTTTTTAGCGTATAACATGCACCCTAACTTTAAGAGGGAAGGTTAAGGAAAAAATCTTTCCACTGCCCCCTGCGTATAACACTCAGGCACAGTTTACCCTCTATTTTCAGGGTAAAAAAAGTGATTGTTTTATTGAAAATAGCAAAAAAATTATCAAGGCTTGATTATTTTTTGCTACTTTCAATAAAATGACTATATATATTCACCTCCATTTTGCTTCTGATTGGGAGCTCAGTTTACCTAACCCTATAAGTATATGTGGGAATGGCCTTGAGGATGTACTCAGAGATAGCAGCCCAAGCAACTCAAAAGTGGCCACCACCTCCCTTCTGTTAAGTTGGGCTGGAATCATTGGGAGCGAACTCTCCCAAGCCGCCCCCCACCATCACCCACTCACAGACCCAATCACAGGCTGCTATTAAAATTAACATTTTAAAGGTTGGAGATCCAGTGCGATCTCCAACCTTTAAAATGTTAATTTTAATAGCAGCTTTTTTAGAATCATTTATAGTTGAAGGCAAGGACACCACCACAAATGCAAATGGCATTTCCCATGTTTTTTTTTTTACAAATAAAAAGTGAGAACCACCTATCTTGCTAGTCTGATCAGTGAAGTCTGTTCACCATATGGAAGTGTAATTGTTTTAGTCAGATGCGTGCCTGAATAGGAAGCATCCCCCCTACCTGAACCCCAACTGTACCGTTTATGTCCATTACGTTCATCCCATTTAAGTTTCATAGACTCCGTTTGCATTTTTTTCATTTCCAGGCACATGTTTACAATTGTATAAGAATGACGAATCTCTCCTGTTTTCTGTCATGCAAATTAGACATTTTGCAATGCATACACACAATTGATTGCTGACACACAACAGAAACAGAAGTCAGACACTTTCTGTATGGCAGTTTTCTCAAAAAAGACCAACTAGAAGTGGAATGATGCCATGAGCAGGCACCAAGAAATACATTCGTTTATGAAAAATTAACACGTACGTAAAGCCAAAACCCCGGCCAGCTTTTTACTGCTATCAGGGGCTCCATTAGACTGATATAAATCTCTTATTTTCCTGCTGACAGAAAGCGAGAAGGAACTTTTTCTGTATCCCTGCTGCAGACTTCCCCTCACTTCCAGTTGAGTCGGCTGTCAGCAGGACTGAAAGTTAATATAGCGGAAAACATTCTTGGCATGCTACCAATTCTTTCTGACTAACGAAAAGTAAAAAAAAAAATTTTGCTTGACATACACTTACAGAAAAAAACATTAAGGGCCTCATACACATTGGACATTTTAACGCCATTAAGGGAGTATGGCATTTTTTGTTTTCCCTGCCTCTAAACGCTTCTAATATTGGCCTGTGTGTTCTACACACAGGCATTTAAAGGCAGAGAAAAACCCAATGCTAACACACCAGCAGCAGCGTTTGGCAGGAAAAAACGCTTTAATTGCGCATTAATGCTAGGCAAGTCAAACGCTTGAGCGTTAATTCATTTCAATGGCCAGAATAAATTATTATTCTAACCAATTAAATGAATGCCCATATTGCTTGACATGCCTAAATGCGTTTATACACATTTTGCAAGCGTCTAGTGTTTCTTCAGCCAAAAACGCTTCTGACAAGAGGAAAGCCGTATAGAAGAAAAAATGCCCTGTGTGCGCAAGGCCTTAAGCATTTATATGAAAGTCTGAATCACTGTGGAAAAGCACATTGTTTGCATTAGATGTAGTGCAAATTCACTGCAAATTCCACACCGCATAAAAAGCACAACCCATTCATGCAAACCAATTGCGGAATGTGGGTTAACACCCTGAAATTGGTTTGCAAAACGCAGTGCGATTTGCATAATCAGAACGCATGGGTGTAAGATTCTGGTGCTCAAAAAAAAGGGCCCTGCACAAGTTTGGTGTAAATGCAATGCAATTTGAGCCATACAAATCCATGGCTCAAATCTCCCTCCCGGGGCCACTGCATGTAATGGGCACAGGAATGTGCTGCAATTCCTGTGCGAATTACATGCAGTGTCCTGTGCTGCATCAGTGTGCACCCAGTCTGATACTCAACTTAATGTACAATCCATTGTTTTATTTATATGTCATTGCTTACCTTGTTTCTGCAGGATTTATTGTGGCTTCCGGGTTCCTTTACTTGCCTTTAGATTTCCACGGCTGAGCGCTATGTCTCCTGAGAGTGATGTGTCGAGACTCCCAGGAGACGCGCTGTACTGTGATCACCCGTTATTTCGTGGGTCACATGTCTCAGCAAGCAGGTCATGTGATGTGGGCGGATACGAATTCACCATTTTAAGTAAGGGAATACAGCCGTTGTAATGGCAACTGCGTAGTGTTGACGGCGACGCTCGTCGTCAACACTGCACACACGCGGGACAGAGCGGTGAATGCTGGGACGTCAGCATTCACCGTATCCCGGAAGGAAAGTGCCCACAATCAAGATGGAAACGTCCACCTATGAATTTAATTTTATAAAATATCTTTTGCGGGACAAAGACAATCCTGGCGGCTAGAAGATTAGGACACATGAGCAGCAGATTAACAAAGGTAAGAGCGCCAGAAGGATCTAAAAAAAAAAAACGAACACCCGCGGAACCCCCGCTTTAAGCTACAACACGTGCATTATCCACACTTCCCGTCTTTTTAAAAAGATAGAGAGAAAAACCTTTTAAGCACAAAGTGTGTGAGCACATGACATCCCTGCAACAGCCCAAGTTGAACAGACAATAAAGATCTAATATGCAGAAAATGATTGGCTAAACCCACACAAGTGCATTTTGGACACATACAGTGCCTTGCAAAAGTATTCACCCACCCTGGCATTTTGTCGTGCTTTGTTGCCTCACAACCTGGAACATGGATTGTTTGAGGATTTGCATCATTAAAATTTACAGAACATGCACACAACTTTGAAGATTTTTTTAATTTTTTTATTTTTATTGTGAAGCAAACAAATAGGACGAAATAAAGTCAACGTGCATAATTATTCACCCCCCTAAAGTCAATACTTTGTAGAGCCACCTTTTGCGACTATAACAGCTCCAAGTTGCTTTGTATAAGTCTCTATGAGCTTACCACATCTTACCACTGGGATTTATGCACATTCCTCCTTGCAAAACTGCTCCAGCAAGTTGGATGCACTTGTGAACAGCAATCCAAGTCAGGCCACAGATTTTCTATTGGATTGAGGTTTGGGCTTTGACTAGGCCATTCCAACACATTCACATGTTTCCCCTTAAACCACTCAAGTGTTTTAGGAGTGTGTTTGGGGTCATTGTCCTCTGCTGAAAGATAAACCTTAGTCCTAACCTCAAATCAGAGTGGTACAGGTTTTGCTCAAGAATATCCCCACAGCATGATGCTGCCACCACCATGTTTCACTGTGGGGATGGTGTTCTTTGGGTGATGTGATGTGTTGGGTTTGCGCCAGACATAGCATTTTCTTTAATGGCCAAAAAGTTCAATTTTTGTCTCATCAGACCAGGGCACCTTCCTCCATACATTTTGGGAGTCTCCCACATGCCTTTTCGCAAAATCAAAATGTGCCATTTTGTTTTTTGCTGAACGAAAATGCCTCTATTGAAAAGATGTTTCATCAACTCTAGACTCAAAGTTCCCCAGTTTCCCCAAAGTAGTTTGGAACCACCAGGACTCTTCCTACAGCGAGCCGCCCGGCCAAACTGAACGACCCGGGGAGAAGGGCCTTAGTCAGGGAGGTGACCAAGAACCCGATTGTCAATCTGACAAAGCTACAGAGGCGAACCTTCCAAAAAAACAACCATCTCTGCAGCACTTCACCAATCAAGCCTGTATGGTAGAGTGGCCAGACTAAAGACACTCAGTAAAAGGCACACGACAGGCACCTGAAGAACACTCAAACCAAATTCTCTAGTGCGATGATACAAAGATTAAATTATTTGGCCTGAGAATGGCAAGCATCATGTCTCAAGGAAACCAGGAACCTTTCATTACCTGGCCAATACCATCCTAATAGTGAAGCATGGTGGTGGCTGCATCATGCTGTGGAGATGTTTTTGCAGGAAGTGGAAGACTAGCCTTTCCCTTGATCTTGACTAGAACTGGAAGACTAGTCAGGATCGAGGTAAAGATGAATGCAGCAATGTACAGAGACACACTTGATGAAAACCTGCTCCAGACTGGGGCAAAGGTTTATCTTCCATATGGAGAGATTTGGCTGTGCATGACACTCCCCACCCAACCTGATTGAGCTTGAGAGGTCCTGCAAAGAAGAATGGGAGAAACTACCCAAAGATAGGTGTGCCAAGCTTGTAGTATCATACTCAAAAAATACTTGAGGCTGTAATTGGTGGCAATGGTGCTTCAACAAAGTATTGAGCAAAGGCTGTGAATACTTATGCACATGCAAGGTTTACATTTTTTTTTTAATGAAATTTGCAAAGATTTCAAAACAAACTTCTTTCACATTGTCATTATGGGCTATCGTTTGTAGAATTTTGAGGGAAATAAAAAAATTAATTAATTTTGGAATAAGACTAACATAAAATGTGGAAAAGGTGAAGGGATGCGAATACTTTCTGGATGCACGGTATGTTCCTTGCTCAAAAAAACGATTTTTTATCAAGTTATGGGTAAAGTTCATTTTTTTCTTCAGTACAACACTGTCCCCCTTGTTTCTACTTGTTGCAACGCTGGTGTATAAAACACTTCAAAACAGCATTGTTTGTAATATCCCCAAACCTTGTCTGTTTTGGAATGGGCATACATTTGCTAGTCTACAAGTTAAAGCAAAACTCCATGCAAAATACAGTTAAAACGCACATAGGTTTACTGTTTAAAGTTAAACTGTTGAAAGGAATACGTAATAAATTATATATTTTTTTTTAAAGTACTGATACCTTTTACAAGTTTACCTAAACATAATGAATATCTCAGATGCAAACTTTTTTTTTTTTAACATGTCAGAGGCATCATGGACTGAGACAAAAAAAGATAAAGGGTATACTAAAGAGACAGATGGCAAATTACCAGAATCTTACAGTAAAGGATGGATTATGGGAAAATCCTTTAGAGAGGTGTACTGTTCATATTACAATTCCTCCACTTCTGTTGCCCTAGTTTAAATAAATCTGGAATGAATAAAGAGTGAAATATTTGTGAGAGTGAGCAATGAAAATAGCTAAAATGAAAAAGCACCACATTTACAGTGGTGGCCGGATATTCTATTACGGTATATATTCGAGTATAAGCAGAGTTTTTCAGCACTTTTTTTGTTCTGAAAATGCCCCCCTCCGCTTATACTCGAGTCACCTTTTTGCGCCTGATCTCTCGGACTTTGGAGACCCAGTACCAGCCGGCCATAGGTCCTCTGGAATTTGGCACACATGTAGCCACATTTCTCCTCTAAAAGTGTGTAAAGTTTGTTGTCTAGGAGACCTACTGCTGAGGAGCAACGAGTTTTCAAAGTCGGGCACCCCTTCCAAAGACTACCATGTTAAACGTCAGTGGAGGCATGGGCAATGAACACCGTGAGGCTTGCAGATGGACACCCTAGGCTTATACTCAAGTCAATAAGTTTACCCAGTTTTGTTGTGGTAAAATTGGTTGCCTCGGCTTATATTCTGGTCGGCTTATACTTGAGTATACAGTGCAGAAAATAAGTATTTGAACACCCTGCTATTTTGCAAGTTCTCCCACTTGGAAATCATGGAGGGGTCTGAAATTGTTATCGTAGATGCATGTCCACTGTGAGAGACATAATCAAAAAAAAAATCCAGAAATCACAATGTATGATTTTTTTAACTATTTATTTGTATGATACAGCTGCAAAGAAGTATTTGAACACCTGTCTATCAGCTAGAATTCTGACCCTCAAAGACCTGTTAGTCTGCCATTAAAATGTCCACCTCCACTCCATTTATTATCCTAAATTAGATGCACCTGTTTGAGGTCATTAGCTGCATAAAAACACCTGTCCACCCCATACAATCAGTAAGAATCCAACTACTAACATGGCCAAGACCAAAGAGCTGTCCAAAGACACTAGAGACAAAATTGTACACCTCCACAAGGCTGGAAAGGGCTACGGGGAAATTGCCAAGCAGCTTGGTGAAAAAAGGTCCACTGTTGGAGCAATCATTAGAAAATGGAAGAAGCTAAACATGACTGTCAATCTCCCTCGGACTGGGGCTCCATGCAAAATCTCACCTCGTGGGGTCTCAATGATCCTAAGAAAGGTGAGAAATCAGCCCAGGACTACACGGGAGGAGCTGGTCAATGACCTGAAAAGAGCTGGGACCACCGTTTCCAAGGTTACTGTTGGTAATACACTAAGACGTCATGGTTTGAAATCATGCATGGCACGGAAGGTTCCCCTGCTTAAACCAGCACATGTCAAGGCCCGTCCTAAGTTTGCCAATGACCATTTGGATGATCCAGAGGAGTCATGGGAGAAAGTCATGTGGTCAGATGAGACCAAAATATAACTTTTTGGTCATAATTCCACTAACCGTGTTTGGAGGAAGAAGAATGATGAGTACCATCCCAAGAACACCATCCCTACTGTGAAGCATGGGGGTGGTAGCATCATGCTTTGGGGGTGTTTTTCTGCACATGGGACAGGGTGACTGCACTGTATTAAGGCAGTGGCGTCACTAGGGTTGGTGTCACCTGGTGCGGTAAAACATGGTGTCACCCCCCCCCCCTGTCTAGGCTGCCTAGCACCATGCAGGAAGTGCACAGTCACGGGGCGCACACTACAAACCAGCCCCTGTAAATGAAAGTATAGGGCGGTATAGTGGCAGGTTAGGGTAGAATAGGGTGGTATAGTGACAGGTTGGTGTGGTATATGGCAGGTTAAGGTGGTACAGGGCAGGTTAAGGTAGTATGGAGCAGGTTGGGGTGTTATAGGGCATGTTAGGGTGGCATAGGGCAGGTAGGGGTGGTATTGGGCAAGTTAGGGTGACATCTCCAATGCAGAATTTGCTGATTCTTTCATATAACAAGTAGAGAGACTTTCAGCTGTCAAAAGAAAATATCTGGACAGTCTGCTAAGTTCTTAGCAGGAAACATTGTAACTAACGCTTTCTTCTTATATCAAAGGGATAAACATCTGTGTGTAAAGAAAATATCCGGGCAGTCTGCCAAGTTTGTAAACAACATGAAACATTGTAACCAACCTCTTTTTTAGATCAAACTGTGTGTAAATGCAAGAAATGTAACCACTTAAAGTCCAACACTTGTTTAAGTTAAAAAGCAATATTTTTTGCTAGAAAATTACTTGGGACCGCCAAACATTATATTGCTTTTGGAAGAGACAAAAATGGCAATTGCTGCAATATTTTATGTCACACTGCATTTGCCCACTTCAATGAATAATAAAAACCATAAAAACAAAACAGTAAAGTTAGCCCATTATTTTTTTTTTTATTTTAATGTGAAAGATGATGTTATGCCGCACGAAATCGTGACAGAATCATGAGCTATCATCTAAGCAAAAAAATTGCAATTGTCATTTTAGCCAGAATCGTGCAAGCTCTACACTGTGCAACATAAAAAGTTACAAAGACTACCATAGAGTACTTTTCTAGCAAAAAACAAATGATCATTTTTTTCTCTCAGTCTGCTGCAGTGTGTCAGCTTGTATTTATACTGGCCGCTCTGTATGTAGCTTCTGACAGGCTGTGCAAGCAGGCCCGTATCTCCGGAACCATAAATGATAGCCATCCCATATTTTGACTGGTGGTGGGGTAGGTCTTCAATTGCCTACCCCCCAAATGTGGGGTTTATGTGACCTCTGGTCATCGAGCTACAACCCCCGAAGGCAATCTTTTTTTTTTTTTTTTTTTTTTTTTGGGCAAATGGGCCTATCTTGAGAAAGGGGCCTGGAGCTGCAGCTCCAACAGCCCCTGTTAGTCCGGCCCTGTGTTTGAGAGTCCTCCCACACTATCTCTCAGATGACCTCCTGCCAGTACCATGGCAACCCCCACCACCTGACCTTGGGCTCAGGCCGGCGGTGGACACCATGAAACCCCCTCACAAGCTGAGTGTCACCCTTCACTAGTTCACTTCCCTCCCGCCTGTACGAGGAGACGAGGACAGCATCACAGCATGCAGCCGTGCCGTGCTCCTCCCCCACTGTCCCCGCACATTGCATTGAGCACGCAGAGGAGATCCCGGAGGGATCCCCAGTCTGCTTCTGCCTTACTCCCTCCTTCCCCATTCTCCCTGCACATCGCATTGAGCAGAGGAGATCCTGGAAGGGAAGGAGGAAGCCACAGCGCCCCTCTCAATGTGGTGCCAGTCTGAGCCGGGTGTTACCCTCTGGCTGGTGTCACCCGGGTTCGGGCCGCACCCCATAGCAATGACACAGGCTCTGGGCATGTCAGCAAAAAAAACACACAAATGTAATTATTTTCGGGATGGTGTCACCCCTCTAAGGGTGTCACCCGGGTGCGGGCCGCACCCCCCGCACCCCCCTAGCAATGCCTCTGTATTAAGGAGAGGATGACCGGGGCCATGTATTGCGAGATTTTGGGCAACAACCTCCTTCCCTCAGAGCTTTGAAGATGGGTCGAGGCTGGGTCTTCCAACATGACAATGACCCGAAGCACACAGCCAGGATAACCAAGGAGTGGCTCTGTAAGAAGCATATCAAGGTTCTGGCGTGGCCTAGGCAGTCTCCAGACCTAAACCCAATAGAGAATCTTTGGAGGGAGCTCAAACTCTGTGTTTCTCAGCGACAGCCCAGAAACCTGACAGATCTAGAGAAGATCTGTGTGGAGGAGTGGGCCAAAATCCCTCCTCCAGTGTGTGCAAACCTGGTGAAAAACTACAAGAAACGTTTGACCTCTGTAATTGCAAACAAAGGCTACTGTACCAAATATTAACATTGATTTTCTCAGGTGTTCAAATACTTATTTGCAGCTGTATCATACAAATAAATAGTTAAAAAAAATCATACATTGTGATTTGATTTTTTTTTTTGATTATGTCTCTCACAGTGGATATGCACCTACGATGACAATTTCAGACCCCTCCATGATTTCCAAGTGGGAGAACTTGCAAAATAGCAGGGTGTTCAAATACTTATTTTCTGCACTGTATATGGTATGTACAGATTCACAAACTACTACAAAATGTCTACTGGCCCACGTGGACCTCAATCATCCACGTAGGAAGTCTCCAGGAGATTTCAAACGTTGATTTGTGGCTTGTGTGAAGAAGGCTCAACAATTATAATTACTTGTGTCTGTTCAAGTAGGTCTATAAAAATCTGATCAAACATGATGCGTGCAAACTAAAGTATGCCATTCATTAATTAAACCCAATTCTGACTTTGATCAATCAATCCCACAGGGATTCCAAGTCTGGGGATTTTACCTCCATGTCTAATTAGCATAACACAAAAGTTAGCTATAATATACATTAAAACGGAGTGAACACAATGATGTATATCAGCCTGTCTTGAGGCAGACAGAACATCTGTATTTAACTGCAGGAAAAATGGTCATTATTGAAACAAAGCCTGAAAGTGACATCATTTTGACTGCAATGTAAGACTGCCAAGAAACCAAAGCAGATATTGAGTGAATTCATACATCATGACAACATTCTTCAGTCTGCTCAAATTAATCATTATTAATGACTGAACATGAAGTCCAAAGAACAGACATGAAAACTACTAGAAGTCTGCGAAGGGAAAACCTTTGCTAACAAAAAAGGGAATTGCCCAAAAAAAGTTACATCAATGGGCCATTACTAGTCAGGTTAGGCTGTTTTTCATTTGATTTGCATGCAATTCATGCAAATATCAGGTCAAGCGGCTAGTGCCTAGACTTCTTGGATATCAAACTTATAGCAAAAAAATTGTACGAGAGCCAGATCTACTACAAACAGTGGTCAAGATTAATTAATTCTGTATAAGCAGGAAGCTTTTGCCCCAAAAAGCGAAAATGCAACGTGCCTTTACTGCATTGGTTAAGTGATCTACCAGAAAAAACAACTGAACTCCTAATGCTATTCAGGAAACATTGCACCTGATGAAGGCCTCATGTACACTAGATATTTTATAAACACTCCTAGAGGTCTTCCCCGGGACAGCAGTGTTTTGGCTAAAAAATGCCTTATGCTTGTAAAAGTGTGTAATGCGTTTAGTCGCACTTAACTGCCTGAAGTGTTGTGAATGGTAATTTGAACGCTCAAGCGCTAAACGTGCCTAGCGTTAAAACGTGTTTACACACGTCAAACGTTTTTTTCTGCCCAAACGCTGCTGCTCCTGCATGCTTTGGCAGTGGGTTTCCCCCGCCTCTAAACTCCTTTAAAAGCCACCAAGATTAAAAGCCTATGTTAGAGATGCAAGATTAGAATGAAATGAGAATCGTGATTTTTTTCACTTAGAATAAAGATCACGATTCTGAACAATTTTAATTTTAGTGATTTCCAACCCCATTAACAATAGATTATCAAACAAGTTGGCAATAAAATGACACGATACGCTTTCCTCCAATCAAATTTAGAGGAATGTAATGAAAAATAGTGTAATGTGTAAAGAAATAAAAACCACCAACAAGTTATTAGGGTCTTTTTTTTTAGTACTCATCGATACCAATTACCAATACCTACCGCAAATATTTTGTTTACACTTCAGCTTTTAGCAATGGTACACAAAGCATTAAAAAGTTATTTTACAAATACTTTTTTTTTTTTTTAATTCTGTGCTTTTTTGTGTGTGCCATGTAAATATATATTAAAAGGTGTAAAAATATTGACGAACACAAGCAAACAAAAAAAAGGTTTTAATTAATAGTTTATATTAAAAATAAAACAAAAAAAACTTGTCAAGGTTGCTTTAAAACGGACGTTATTTCAGACCCAAGTTCATCCCTTTGATCGGTAAATCAACAGAAAAATAGGTTTCTTTTTATCTCTTTCAGCACTGAGCAATATTGTGGATAAACTCTGCTTTTGAGATTGTGTGGGGAGGTTGAATCGAGATTACGATCTTTTAACAATTAAAAGTGGCACTTCTGCTTTAAGCACTCCTCGCCCCCCTTACATGAAACATTTGGTATGTCATTTTTTGGGGGGTCGGCCCCTCCCTCTCTGCAATCTCATGTCACACATCCCAGAAGATTGCCTGGCTACTAAGAGAGCGCAGGGTGACTCGCGCATGCGTAGTAGCAATGATTGTGCAGTGGGGGGAGGGCAAAGGAGGAGGGAAAAGGGGAGCGAGGCTTCGGGCAGCCGCATTGCTGGACCGTGGGACAGGAGAATGTTTATTAAAAGTCAGCAGCTACACTTTTTGTAGCTGCCGACTTCTAAAAATGTACAAAATGGTGGAACTCTGCTTTAAAGAGACAAAGGAAAAAATGCCAGACCCCCCTTCCCCAAGGAGCAGCTGTAAAACTTTCCGGTGTGCACAAGGCCAAAAAGTCAAACCACAGCAGATTGCAGCCTTTGCAATAAAAGCAAAAGGTAACCTCCTTCCACCAATGGTGGGGACCAGCAATTACAGTGTCACTGTTTTTTTTTTTTAACCAAGAGATGCAAGTTTATTGAGATGCAAAGGGGGTACATACATATAAAAAGCGATGAATTCACAATGACAGTAATATTCACAACAGTCTGTACCGGCATAAGGCAAGTCTGCTCAAGCAGTTTTGTCCGCACCCGTCCAAACAGATTATATTGCGGGTTGGAGGGCTAAAAGTACATATAGACATTAACAGTCTATACAATGACAAGTGCCAACCATCGTTCAGTTCCCCATATTCCAAACATTTCTCCCTATATCTCCTTTCAACAGATACATTAGTCAGTGCAGGTTTCCCCATCTCCTATCCATCTATCCCAGACATTGAAAAATTTCTGAGGCCTTCCCCTGTGGACATAGACCATTTTCCTGTAAGGGAGAGTGATGTTCATTTCCCTCTTCCACTCCTCTATCGTCGGGGCCCTGTCTCGCATCCACACCCTGGTAATCATTTTCCTTGCTATGAACAGTGTTTCGTGAATGAAAATAGTCAGGTATTTATCTGCCTCCACGTCCGGTATCAGTCCCAATAGACATAGTTTTGGGTCCATGCCCACCGGGGCACCCATAATGTCATGGAGAAATTGCATCACTTGTAACCAATAAGCCTGTATGTCTGGACAATGCCATATCAGGTGATCGAAGGAGCCCTCTGTTGCAATGCACCTTGGGCACAGGGGGCTCCTTGAGTGTTGAAATTTCGCCATTCTCAATGGTGTAAGGTAAGCCCGGTGCACTCAGCCTGTCCGAAAGTTTGGGGGATGTCTTTACGTTCTCCAGAATCTCCCCCCAATCTGAGTCATCTATTTGTCCCAAATCCTGTTCCCATGCTTCTTTAGCCGTCAGCGTAATCCTACCCACCCTAAACTGTCGTATAATAAAGTACAGGTTAGAAGTAAGTTTGGTAGCGTCCGCACCCAGGATAATATCTAGAGCCTGTGGGGCTCCAAGGACAATTGCAGTCTCACCCATCTGGGATTTGACCGCATGCCTCAACTGTAGGTATCTAAACACAAATTGTGGGGGGAGGGAAAATTCCTCCCTGAGTTGTGCAAAGGACTTGGGGCCCGATGCGGTCAGCACGTGTGATAAATACATTATTCCGTATGCTGCCCAGACCCCCTGGATCGGGCACCTTGTCTATTTCAGATAGATCCCCGTTACACCACAGAGGAGTGTGGGAATGCAGACCTGTCCTATTCTGCTTCTGAAGGGCTATGTCCCAAACTTTCTGGTGGTGGAGCAGCATATCAGCACTAAAACGTGAAGTCCTGCAGCCTCCGCTCCCCTTTCTGAAGATTGCCTGCACCGGGGTGTGTAAGTGACTACCTGGTTTGTTACATACTAATGCTCCATACCTCTGCGCTTCGGATTTGTTGAAGTGGTACATGTGGGACAATTGCGACGCAACATAGTAATCCTGCAGATCAGGTAGGGAGCAACCCCCCTCCATTGTAGGGTTCTTAAGTATGTGCCAGGCTAGTTTGTGCCTGCCAGACCCCCAGACAAAGGAGTTCAAAATTGCTTCCATCTGCTTGAAAACCTTTAACGGTATGTACAGAGGGGCGTGCCATATCAAGTACAACATTTTTGGCAGTATGATCATTTTCACCAAGTTGATTCTACCCATGACTCCTAGGGGCAGCTTGGCCCAAGCCTGAGTCCTCTCTTTAATAATGGCGAATAGGGGCTCTATGTTCAAAGGGATGTAGTCTCTGAGGTTTCTCGTAACCTTCACCTCCAAGTATTTAATTTCTGCCACCCTCTGAAGAGGTAATCCTGGATACATCTCCGGGGGGGGGGGAGTGGTCCAGCGGGAGTATGCGGGACTTGTCCCAATTAATCTTAAGGCCCGAATACCTACCCATCTCTTCTATGATGTTTAGGGCTGCCTGTAGCGACGGTCCCTGATCGGCTAGATAAAAGACGGTGTCGTCAGCGTAAAGCCCTATTTTGTCCCAGACTTCTCCCCTTCTAAGGCCCACCACTTCCGAGCTAGACCTTACAGCTATGGCCAGAGGTTCCGCTGCCAGTGCATAGAGCAGTGGTGACAGCGGACACCCCTGTCTAGTGCCCCGCTCCAAGGCGAACTGTTCCGACAACCACCCATTCACAAAGACCCTAGCTCTAGGGGTCTGATACAGCAGCTGAACCCATTTCACAAATTTCGGGCCAAACCCGAAAGACCGAAGGCACTCCCACAAGTACGGCCACTCGACGGAGTCGAATGCCTTTGCTGTATCAAGGGCGACTACCACCCTGGACCCCCCGTTGTCATGTTGGGCCTGAATGTTCATGAATAGCCGTCTGATATTCATGGCCGTATTTTTGCCGGGCATGAACCCAGTTTGGTCTGCGTGGATCAGGGAAAGAATTACTGCATTCAATCTGGAGGCTAGTATTTTGGCAAGAATCTTAATATCAACCGGCAGTAAAGAAATGGGTCTATAGGATTCCGGATATTGTGGATCCTTGCCAGGCTTGGGGAGAACTATAATTTGGGCCTCTTGCATCGAGGAGGGGAGAATCCCTTCATCAAATATGGAGCGATACACCGCCAAAAGTTTAGGAACCAAGGTCTCAGGGTAAGCAGCGTAAAATTCCAGGGGCAAACCATCCAGGCCTGGCGCCTTGGATTTAGCCAACTGCGCTATGGCATTGCCAACGTCTTCTGTAGTAATAGGGGCCTCTAATGCCTGCACTTGGTCCGACTTCAACTGTGGAATTTGCAGGGTATGCAGAAATGTCTGCACCTCCTGGGGGGTGTATCCACTCTGAGATCTATAAAGTTCCTTGTAATAGTACATAAACTTTCCGCCACCCGCGGGGGGTCCGTGATAATCGAGCCATCCGGCTCCACCAGGGACACCACCACGGGCGGTCTATCCTCCAGATGTGCCAAGTAGGCCAGCATCTTCCCCGCCCTCTCCCCGTGCTCGTACACCCGCGTTTTACAGAAGATTCGTTGTTTGGCTTTTTCCAGATGCAACTGTGTCACTAGCCTAGTCTGAAGTTTTTTTTGTTAAGGTTCTCAGGCGTGGGGCAAATGTTATAGTCCCCCTCTAACTTCTGTAATAGGTCCTCAGAGTCGCTGACCACTAGCCTCGAAGTTACCTTTAGCCTCCTAATCCTATTGTCCAGTAGCGTGCTGGCATGCAGCTTAAACGCGTCCCAACGGGAACTATAGGATGCCTGCTCATGGCGCTCTGAGAAAAAGAATTGCAGTTCTCTTTCAATGCTGTCATGTTCTTGCAACGCGGTCAACCAAAACGGGTTGAGTCTCCAAGCCCTCCTAGGAGACTCCCCCAGTTGGGACATTGTCACCCAGCAGGGGGAGTGGTCAGATAACGCTTGCGGTGCGAACCCCGCCCCCCCACCCTTGACAATGTGGTGGACACCAATATGTAGTCTATGCGGGACATGGTGTCGTGGCTAGTGGAGTGACAGGTGTATGCTCGTGTCATGGGGTGCAAGTGTCTCCATACGTCAGTCAGGGAGAATTCCTTTACCAGGCGTCCCAGTCTTGCCAACCTCCGTCCCTCCATGTCTTCCCCGGTCCGTGTCGGGCGGTCCATACATGGGTCCATAGTCATGTTGAAGTCTCCCATCCACACAGCTGGCACAGTCTGGTGTTTGGCCATAAAGGCCAGGCCTAGAGTAACCACTTCCGAGCTGTATGGGGGGGGATATAGCAAGCGATCAGCAACATGGGTGTTCCACCTATGCGGGCATGTATAAAAATATACCTTCCCTGCTGGTCAGATTCTAGGGACAGAAGTTCAAAGGGGGTGGCCTTTGTGATCAGCAGCGAGACTCCCCTGGAGAAGCTGGAGTGGGTACTGTGGTACACCCAGCCTATCCACGGACGCTTCAGCGCCGCTTGCAAGTGGCCCGTAACGTGCGTCTCTGTCAAGGCCATGATATTTGCCTTCTGAGATTTTAGATAAGTCAGAGCCGCCGTACGTTTGATTTTGTTTCTCACACCCCTGACATTCCAGGTCAAAAATTTAATGGAGGTCATGTTATCACCCAAAGAAAATTATGTAGCCTGACCAGTATAGTATAGTGTTCGTCTGACATAGGCAATTGCTCCTCATTATACCACCCACCGCCTTCTACAGCAATATACCTTGCAATCCCCAATACATCTCTACAACATTTGTTATTTCTCACTTGTAAACTAGAGCCACAACGGTGACCCAGCCCCAAACCAACCCCCCTCCCCCCACCCAGCCCAGCACCTCCCCAACCTGGTGTGAGCATGTGTTCCCCAAACAAACACCTCACTAAAATATAGAAAAAAATCAGCACTGAATTCTTCCAGTATGCAAGCATGACTGGAGGTATCTTCCTTAAGCGTTTCACATTTCTTATGATCAGATTTACATGCCGTCTCTCGGGGGCGATTGTTCACTGCACCGCGTGTGAGTTCAGAGCGGGAGATAGATAGCAGCTCCATGCACAAGGGGATCCCCCAAGATAGATAGGGGATCTGAGCTACCCTCCTCTCGCCTCACAGCAGCTCTCAGTCTTCACCATGGCTGTATACCCCAAGGAGCGTCAGCGAGTTTGTCATCCAGTTTCTGCGGCACATTAACAGGCATCTGATAGACATACTCCACGGTATTCCCCCCTCCCCCATAGAAAAGAGGAGCAACCCCCTTGCTGATCACCCGGCGCTTTACTCCCCTTCCAGCTTGTGGGGACAGACACTTCAAAAAACAAAAAATAATTATATATACACCGGCTGGGATTAATGAGGGCATAGGGGGGGGGGGGGGGGGGCAACCATCAATAATACAGGCCTGCGCTGCGGGAGCTCGAGGGCGCAAAACAGAGGAGCCAAAAAGAATATCCAACATAAAGGAACAAATGTTATATCAAATAAGGGAGCAAACCGGTCATTCCGGAGAGGTTGCCATACGAACAGGGCACAGTTTCCATGGGAATGGGGGGGAGAGCAGTCTTGCGGAGTTATCCCAGTCCATAGTGATTCCCAGTACCATCAGAGGGGCCCGATGCGCCCTGCCACTGCGCAAGAGGGGAAAGGCAACCTCAGTACTCCCCAGGCCATATATATATATAGAGGGGTAAAAAATACAAATAAAAGGGGGGGGGGGGTAACAAACCCCAACAGTACTCAAAATCCAGAACTGTCACCGGATCCATTCATCTCCCCTTGCGGTCAAGCCATGCCGCGGCCGCGGCTGGTGTATCAAAAAACTGTGCCCGGCCATAGTCTTCCACCCTGAGCCTGGCCGGGAATAACATCGCATATTTGAGGTGCAGTCCTCGCAGTCTCCGCTTCACGTCCTGGTACTGTGCTCTCTTCCTTTGCACCTCGCTGGAAAAGTCAGGGAATACCGATACGTGGCTATTCCCCATCTGGATGTTCCGCCTCTCACGGGATAGGCGCATAATCTTGTCCCTGTCCCTGAAATTCAGGAACTTCGCGATGAATGTACTTGGAGGTGCTCCTTCTGGTGGGGGTTTTGCCGGGATCCGGTGCGCTCTTTCCACCGCGAACATCACCGAGAAGCCCTCCCTCCCATATGCATCAATGAGGAGTTTCTCTAGGAATTCGGCTGTATCTCTGCCCTCGGCCCTCTCCGGTATGCCAACGAACCGGAGGTTACAGCGGCGGAGTCTGTTCTCCATCTCGTCCTGGTGGGAGTGCAGGAGATTAATCTGATGTTGCATGTCCTCCGCGTCGCGTCTGAGGGGGTGCACGATATCTTCCATGGCGCCAATGCGGCCCTCCGCTTCCTTGACCCGCTCCCGTACTGTGGATAGGTCTTGTCTCAGAAGGGAGATGTCAACCTTCACCTCATCAATCTTTGCCGTTAGGTTGTTTTGTAGCAGGGCAATAGCTTCAAGCACTTTCGCCGTGCCCTCCGCGTGGCCGTCCTCCTCAGGCTCTCCCTCAGCGCCATCTTTGGAATGTCCCTCGTCCCCTCCGTGCCTGTATTTGGCTAGCTTGTCCACCGCAGCAGACGTTTTTTTCGATGGCGACATCCTGCGCTCCGTTCCCAGAGTTAATCTGTATATTTTCAGTCACTTTTACCCCAAATTCGTCTCTTAGGCTGTTCAAAAGGATAATCGGCGAGAGGAGCTCTCACAACCCGCGTCCTACTCCATCGCCAGTCAGGCCACGCCCCCACAGTGTCACTGTTTTTACTTCCTATATAGTGGCTTACATTTACAAATGCGTTACACTAGCAACCCAGTGCTAGGAGAGAAACATGATAGAAAATCAGCAATTCAGAAAATAAATGGACATGAGGTTTCTTGTAGCTATTTGAAAACGGCTGAAACTGCACACTTACTTATAATTGTCATCCTCCACAAACTTTTGAAGCTCCTCAATATATCGCACTGAGTTCAGGTATTTCTGTACATGAGGCAATATGGGAATATCTGCAAAACAAAAGAAAAAAAAAAAAACCTAACTGCAATGTTTGAACCCAAAAAAAGTATGCAGAGTCCACACTAACTTCACTTTCTGTATATTTACTCTGGATCAGTGATGCAGTAAACTGGAGCCATGGACAGCCAGACAAGGATTTTTTTATAAAGGTGGTCAAAATGCAACTTTTTTCAATTCCTCATTTAAAATTAATTTGACATCTGTATTATGTATGGGGTAAATACACAAAATCATCGTTTAGACCTTCTGAATAGTTGTGGCATAGTCATCAAGGCTTCAATCTCATGCACTCAGATACAGCCTTTTTTTTTAAATATGCTAAAGCTCAGTATACAGGTACTAAAACAAATTTCGGTACATGGTTACCACAGTCTATTCAACATAAGTCGGTCTAATAATGCCTGTGTGTCTGAACAGACAGCAATACCCAAACAAAAAGTTGGCCGGTTCTTTCTGAAACATTCAATACGTGTTTAGTAGGTTTAACTAGTCCTTCCCCAGAAAAGGGTACTTTTTGCCACCACTTGTGCTACATAACTTAATTCAAAGATTTTAGGGATAACAATCCTGCTGCTGATTAAAAAACAACCAGTATATACCTCAGCTAGGAAAACAGATATATTGCATAAATATTTAAAAGGTATAAGATAGGATATGAAGACAAAAAAAAACACAAAAAAAATACATGATCTATACGCATCATAGAAACGTGCATCTTATGTGTAAATCACATACTGAACATCAGACATGTCATGTCATTGACAGCTGATATCCAAGTACAGGCAGTCCCCGAGTCACAAATAAGATGGGGTCTGTAGGTTTGTTCTTCAGTTGAATCCGTTCAGTCGTAAGTCAGAACAGGTAAAAAATATTACGTTTAGCGCCAGCCTAAAAAAATATTTAAGCTTTTTGGATAACATAGGGAAGAGTTAACATCCCTGTAACATTTGTTTTACCGTCTGTGCCTCCGTTTAGAAGATTTTACCTCAATTTGTCCCAATGACAATTTAATTTAGAAAATCTTGGGTTGTTGTGGAAACAAGCCTTGGTGATAAAGCATCAGTGGATGTATTTTTTTCCCATAATAACTCTTACAGGAGAGAATTTCCCTTCCTAGATGTAGATTTCCTTTCACTTCCTGTTGCCTCTCTCCATTTGTAAGTCGGATGTTTGTAAGTCGGATGTTTGTAAAGGTAACTATATCTCTCCTTTTGACTAATAATGTTGCCAGTCTTCAAAATTGAGACACAATAAAATATGTCAAACAGAATATACATCAAATGTGGCTGTGCGAATGGAGGTTCAGGATCAAATCAACCCTGGAGCTGCTAATCCAATGCTCCCCATTATTGCCAGAGACTGTAATGAGGACAGGTAAATGGTTGTTTAATGATTAAGTTTGTCTAGGCCTACCAATCTTTATACAAATCTACCAAAAGAATCCTTTCCTAGGAAAATACTCACCACATTCACAGGATTGCTGCAGGTCAGAGATTATCCTCAGGATATTGTTCATTAGATTAGATCTCTGCTCATTTTCCAGAATGCTGCCAGTTGATGGGTATGCAGAATCTATATACGTGAGGTCAGAGAGGTAAATACCTGAAAGAAAACACAAGATATAAAAAAAAAAAAACACATTAAAAAGACAGTCTCTCTTTGCAACATATGCAAGTCATACATTGTTATTGCAACACAGTTTAATCCCCATCCTATGGGGATTCATTTGAGCCATTTGATGTGCGTAACTGTACTCTGCACTGGCGTGGAAAGACTTTCACACATGCGGATAAGTTTATACAAAAACGTCATTCAGATAATGAAAACAGAATTGTGACTGATGCACACCGCACAAGCTGAAGGGAGACAGAATATGCTCAGAGGGGTAACCTGAGATAGGAACACAAGTCTTCATTCATGCATTCATTTTCCTGGACCAATTTTTAGTATGATACTGGGGGGATGTCATTATCTTGCAAATTAAGATTCTCCGAACAAGAGCGACTCATTTTTTTATAAAAGATGAGACTTGATTTCCATAGCAGTCAAAAAAATGGCATATAGTTTTATTTAGTTTTACTACCAGTACTAACTGCAATAGGAGAAAATTCAAGAAGGTGCCTGCACAGAACTTTGTTTTCTATGGCATGCAGACGTCTATGTAGATCGGAAGACAGGCAGAAACTGGCTGCTATGGGCAACAAGGAAAATAATTGATTCAGACATGTTATTATGGGGAAATAGTTCTTTAAAGAACAGTTAACTACAGTTACCAAGTACCCAAGGACCTGGTGCCCAAAACGAAGCCGCGGGTCAACTTGCAGAGCTGTAGCGTTTATGTGGCCCTTGGGGACTCTGCTGACAGTCCATGTTTTTTCTTACTGCCCCTTTTAAATGGGCAGATTCCGATCAACTCTAAGATGCCCTGCTGATCTGAGCAAAGTAGGAGGATGACACATCCGTTTCTGCAGAGCGGACATGGACAGAGCCCACTCTGCTCTATGAGCTGGCCAGGAGTATACAGACTTTTTACACCCAACTACCCTCCAATCTGATCTGCCTAAATGGAATATGACAGGTCCCTTTAATTTTTTTTTTTTGTTAGGCAGACTGGATCGAACCCGGAAGTAGGCGGCGTAAATGGACACAAGTCTGTCACACGCATTTGTCCATAGGAATGCATGGACCTTCCAATCAGGTCTGCCTGAAAATATGGACAGGCAGGCCTGATCAGATCACCTGTGTGAATGGGCAACTAAAGTGCTTAAAGCCAGTAAAAAAAAAAAAAAAATTCTTTACTTAGGCTTCTAGTGTTTAAAAATGCTTGGTTTATTTCTTTCAAATTTCATGTATTTTTTCCCTCTGACCTTTTAAAATGAATCTTGACAAATTTCAAATGTGACAAGTCATTTTTATGGGGGCTTCTGTGGTAAAAAAAAACTGGTAGCGTTTGTAAATGGGTTATAACAGTTATTATCTTTAGCAGGCCCTAGTAAGGATCTTCTTAGAACCCAGTCAACCACTATGTATGTGGCTTGTTTTTGAGTCATTCTGAAATTATACACCAATGTTTGTTCTTACAGAGGAAAGGCTGCACAAAACTGTAGGACTATAGATTTTAGTCAAATGTATAGCCACTGCAAGAAGCTGTCGATAATGGGCACAGAGGAATTTTGTAAACTTAAAGGGGTGTTCCAGCCAAAAAATGTGTTCATTAAAAGTCAGCAGCTACAAAAAGTGTAGCTGCTGGCTTTTAATAAACACTCACTTACCTGCTCCTGCGTTCCAGCGATGCGCCGACCGAGGCTCCGCTCCTCTCCCCAGCCGGCGTCTCCATCCCGACTGTGGGCACCCAGCCGTGACAGCCTTCGGCTTCACGGCCGGGCACCCACGGCGCGCCGCTGATTGGACAGGCGATTGCCTAGGACCTGTCAGTGTCCTAGGCCATCGCCTACAGGGAGGGGCTGAAATAAGGCGATTACGCCTCTCGCCTTATCAGCCCCTCGGCGGAAGCAGGAAGTGGTACAGGAAGTCCCACTCCTACTGAAGCCCCCACTCCCCCCCCAAAAAAATTACATGCCAAATGTGGCATGTATGGGGGTGAGGAGTGGATTAAGAGGAAGTTCCATTTTTGGGTGGAACTCCTCTTTAAATTAGGAGAACTCTGCAACTAGCACATTTCCTATAATTGTGTCTAATTTCATCTGTGGCCTGGAATTGCTCTTCAAGTAATATTGTTTAGAGGAAACCTACTTTAATGCATGGATAAGCTACATTGCAAAACACACTTAGAGTTAAAGTGGCTGTAAAGGCAGGACTTTTTTTTACCTAAATTAATTCCCTGCATTAGAATAAAAAACATCTTAGCAGTTGCATCGCTCCCATACTCCTTTTATACTTAACCGAGTCCTATTTCAAACTGTCCCCTAATGCTGTGTCGCTCTACTCTCTCTCTCCACAGGACACAGAGGCAGCAGTGGGAGTCATTGGCTCCTGCTGCGGTCAGTCAAATCCTGCGAGGGAGGGGGTGGGGCCGAGTCAAGGATGCTCACAGCCCAGTTAAGGAGTGAGCAGGCAGATGTGCCACTATAGGAAGCTCCATTCTATGAGTGAGCACAGAAAAGAAGGAGGAGCCAAGAGTGGCACCCCAGAAGAGGAGGTTCAGGGGAAGCACTGTGCATCACCATTGCACAGAGCAGGCAAACAGTAAAGAAAAAGAAAAAAAAGTTTTTAACCACTTTAAAAACAGATTGTACTCATAAGTTTCAAGGAAGGGGGAGCAATATTGCAGAGCCACAGACCACCTAAAGTCAAATCTATTATATTACATTATTTGAAAGCATTCATAAATGTACTAGTGCATAATATATATATATATATATATATATATATATATATATATATATATATATATGTCAGTAGTTAACTGGTTTTCAGTTGCAATTTTATATAGGAGGAGCAAACTGTAGTCTGTTACATAAAAGGTATTTGTCAGAGTTAAGAAATACATGCATATAAATAACGGAAGTATAACCAAGCAATTCTGTTTAAGATTTAAATCTTTCACCTGCACACAAAAGCCAAAATATAATTTGAGGGTCAAGCCTGCTCAAAGACGACTTTTCAATATTGGATCTCTGTTGAGCATTAGCTCTATGAGACATTTCAAACAAGCTCTTATTGTCTCTCAAATTCAACACTGCAAAATAGGTATATTGTCCCATTACAGAAAGGGCTATAACTACTGTATTTAATGGCGTATAACACTCACTTTTTTACCCTGAAAATAGAGGCTAAACTGTGCGTGTTATTCGCCGATAAATACGGTATATTGTGACCACATTAAATGAAGGCAGAATTCATTGCAGACACTAGCAAAATTAAACTAGCTAGCAAAATTAAAGCCGAATGGGAGGAGGAATGCTGAAGTTTGATTAAAGCATAACTAAAAAGGCAAAACTTTTCAGTCTTGAATAGAGTGGAATGAGATTTGGAAGACCGGTCAAGCTTTTTATTGGCGCCTGCGATATATACCCCCCATTTGTCCTGTTTAATGTCATCACCAAGAGTGAAAGAAAATCCCAAATTTTGCATAGTCACCAAACAGGAATTGAGTAGAGATCTTCCTATGGGGCACTAGTTGTGGTGACCTTGGTGAAAACCAGGGATTTCCTCACTTTTCTTGTCTTGGCTGTAGGGCAAGAGGCAAAATCTCTTCAACTCGATACAGAAGGTACAAAAAACAGACAGTTATAACCCTCTATCGAAAATATATATTTTTTTGCTTTTAGGTCAACTTAAAGTTAAATTGTCAAGTCAAGCCAACCTAGATTCTGACTAGTCCTTATTAATGTATTCTCTGCATTACACAAGGTGCCTGCCATGTATTTCATAGCTGCCTTTATCTGACCTGAAATGTTCAATATAACAGTTAACTATGTTCCAAGCAATAAACATGAAAGAGACCATACTATTGACATGCTTGGAGTTTAAATAGTAGTGAAGAATTGTACCCGACTAAGCAATTAGAGCACATCTCGGATTTGGGCCACATTCAGAATCCAGCAGAAGGCTGGCAAATACCTCTCAGCCCGAATCTAAACGATAATGGCAACACGAGGGGTTGTAGCTGGGAGAAATACAGGTGGATGCGCAAAATCTATGACTCATTTACCTCCCCATTAACAGCACTTAGTGTCATGAATACATAGTCTCACAAGGTCCATGTAAAAGGGGTTAATGTGTAGGAAAACCTTAGTTAGACTTACCGGTAACGGTATTTCTATGAGTCTTTCAGGACAGCACTTGGAGAGAGCACAGCTCCACCCACTTCCCAGGAAACACTGCAGTCATTGCTTTAACTTCCGCCCACCTCCACCATGGCCTTCCCTTGAACCGGACAAAAGGTAGGCAACACTTTCTTGTGTCCTATGGAAGGCCGATACCACCTTAGGAAGGAACCCAGGATCTGTCCTCAACACGACTATCTGGGAAGATGGTCAAGAAGAGTTCCACAATAGAAAGCCTGTAGCTCACCAATACTCCTAGCCAAAGTGACGGCTACTAAAAGGACCGCTTTCAGGGTCCAAAATTTTAAAGATGCTTCTAACAGTGGTTCGAAAGGTCTTTTTGTCAGACCCCCCAAAACCACCGATAAGTCCCACTTGGGAAAAAACTTAAAGGGGGAAGGCCTAGCCCTGGCCAATGCCTTAAAAAATCTGATGACATAGGGATCTAGGGATAACCGTCTCTCTAGAAATACTGATAGCGCAGCAACCTGCGCTTTCAGGGTGCTGGCTGCCAGACCCTTGTCCATCCCGTCCTGTAAAAACTCCAGGACCGAAAAATTATTCATGGGGGAACAATTCTTTGAACTGCAACAGGAATTAAAGACCCTCCAGGTCTTGAAATAAATCGCCCTGGTAACTTCCTTTCTGCTACTAAGTAGCGTATCCACTAACCGTTTAGATAAACCCTTCCTACTCAGGATTAACTCTTCAGTAACCAGGCCGCCAGGTTGAGCCGATCCACGTTGGGATGGAGCAGAGGACCCTGGTATAACAAGTCCTTTCTGACTGGAAGTAGCTGATGAGGTTCTATTGCCAGTTTCAGCAGGGTTGAAAACCAAGGCCTTTTGGGCCAGTATGGGGCTATCAGGATAAGAGTCGTCTTTTCTACCTGAAGTTTCCGCAGAACTAACGGAATCATTTGTACTGGGGGGAAAGCATAACACAAACGGAAGGGCCAATGCTGAACTAACGCATCTAGACCCTCCGCTTGATCCAGTCTGTTGAGGGAAAAGAAAACCGGAACCTTGGCGTTGGCTTGGGACGCGAACAGGTCTATCTGAGGGGTTCCCCACCTGTGCCATTTTCTGGAACACCTCTGAATTTAGACTCCACTCGGATTCTAGAACCCTCCTCCTGCTTAGAAAGTCTGCCAGGTGGTTTAAACTGCCCTTTAGGTGTACTGCAGACAGATGCCAAGTTTGTCTCTGCCCAGTAAAGCATATGTAGGGCCAGGTTCAGGAGAACCCTGCTCCTCGTGCTCCCCTGCCTTGAGACGTAAGCTACCGCTGTAGCATTGTCCGACAGTATCTGGACATGCTGACCCTGTATTGTTTCCTGGAAGGCCCAAAGCCCCAGGCAAACGGCTTTGAGTTCCCTCCAATTGGAGGATCTCTTGGACTCTTTCCTGGACCAGGACCCCTGAGCCAACTGACCCCCGAGGTGAGCACCCCACCCCCAGGAGCTGGCATCCGTAGTTAGGACCATTGTAGAGGGGAAGGACCACACTAGACCCTGACTCAAATTTGCGTAAGTCCTCCACCACCAAAGTTTTTTTTTTTACCGAAGCTGGAACCCTGATCTCCTTCTCTAAGGGTTCTCCATGCGTCCAATTCTGTAGAATCGCCTGCTGGAGACTCCTTGAATGCAGGCGGGCCCACTGAACCGCAGGAATGGAGGATGTGAGTAGTCCCAGGGTGGACATAGCTGCACGAACTGAAACCGACAGGTTCGTCTGCACTGCCTTCACTGCTGCCTGAACCTTGATTATTTTCTCCTCTGGTAGAAATAACCTCTCCTGGATGGAGTCTATAGTGTACCCCAAAAAGACTGACCTGAGAGGGGACTAGATTTGACTTCTCTCTGTTCATAATCCAACCTAGGCCCTCCAAATGAGCCCGAGTCCTCCACAGGTCTTTGAGAAGCTGATCTTCCGTCTTGGCGAACAACAGGAGGTCGTCCAAGTATGGAATTACCGAAACTCCTTCCAGCCTTAGAGGTGCCAAGGCCTCCGCCACCACCTTCGAAAAGATCCTCGGAGAGGAGGAGAGACCGAACGGCAGGGCCCTGAACTGAAAGTGTTTGACCTCGCTTCCTGTCCTGATTGCTAGACGCAGGAAACGCTGAGAAGAGGCTCTTATCGGGACGTGAAGATAAGCATCCCTTAGGTCTATCGAAGCCAGAAAGCAACCCGCTGGAAGAAGCCTTCTGACCGAGTAGATGGTATCCATCCGGAACCTCTTGTACTTGATTGACCGATTCAGGAATTTTAAGTTCAGAATCAAACGAAATTTTCCTGCCGTTTTTTTTTTACTAGAAACACATGGGAGTAGCAACCCGTCCCCTGCTCTTGTTGGGGTACCGGGGTGATCACCCTCTGCTGGAGAAATTCCTCTAACAGCGACAACATTGCCCTGGATTTCTCCCGATCCCTGGGCAGCTGAGTCGCGTAGAAACGCGACGGTGGTTTCTCTGAGAACTCCAGCGCGTAGCCCTCTGCAATAACCTTGAGGATGTATGCACTGGAAGTCGTCTCAGCCCACTGTGGAAGGAACGACTGAAGCCGTCCTCCCACAGCCGGGCGACCGTCACTGGGGTTTAGCGGGCTGGCTAGGGGTGCGAAACACCCCGGGTCTCCCTCTACCCCTCTGAGGCCGCCAGGACCTTCCACCCTGACCTTTGTGCCTCTTTAGGATCTTGGGGCTGGAAAAAAGGGAAAAAAAAATAAAAAATTTCCTGGTCCGCGGTACTACCTTCTTTAAGGGGAAGGCTTTTTCCTATCCGCCGTCCTATCCAGAACAGTGTCCAGACCGGCGCCAAATACCAGATCTCCATCGAAGGGCAGGCCACATTACTTAGCCTTCTAAGCCGTGTCCCCAGTCCAGGTTTTGACCCAGAGAGCCCTCCTGGCCGATTTCATTAGGGCCGAGGAACAGGCTGATATTCTCACTGACTCGGCTAAGGGAAACCGCCATGTAGCCTACTGCCTTCAGAAGAATCGGGAAGGACTCTAGCAACTCTCTGCGTGAGGTCCCGGACTCAATGTGACCCTTCAGCTGTTCCAACCAATGCTCAAGGTTCCTGGCCACTACTGTGGATGCCATAGCTGGTTTGAGGTTGGCCAGGGAGGCATCCCAAGCCTTCTTTAAGAGCGCCTCTGCTCTTTTATCTAGGGGATCCTTTAAGGTGCCCGTATCCTTAAAGGCCAAGTCCGTATTTCGGGATACCTTTGAAAATGCAGCATCCAGCTTAGGTTTCTTATTTCATACCTGCGCTGGATCCTCATCAAAAGGAAATCTCCTCTTAAGTGACCGGGAAAAGAAAGGAGCCCTCTCTGGGTCTTTCCACTCCCTTTTAACCGCATCTGACAATACTCTATGTACTGGAAAGGTTCGATGCTTGACTTAGTCTAAAGCCTGGTACATCTTGTCATGCAGAGATAAATGCGTCTTATCCACCTTAATGTTTAAGGTGGAATGAATAGTTTTCAGCAAGTCATCCACCTCTTCTAAGGACAACTTGTAACGTGAAGAAGAAAATTCTCCTGTATCTTCTTCTTCCGCCTCTGACCCTGAGACTAGGCTGCTAGGTTCTTCCTCCTCGGACTCACTACCTGCCCCTCTATAATCCAAGGGTGCACTAGTGGAGGCCTTAGCTGCTGACCCTGAAACCGCCCCTCTGTCCAAGTAGGAGCGGAACGACTGAAAGGTCTCTTCTAGCTCCTTCCGAAAGGAAGAGAGCATCTCTTTGGGTTGTTCGGAGGCTGCACTAGTAGAGGCTTCCCCTTTGACTATGTCCGCGATGCATGCCTTGCATAACGGCTTAGTCCAACACCCTTTAAGGGTTGTTTTGCAGGTAGCACACCGTTTCTTAGGAGGGGGCACTGCAATTTTAAGCTTTTCTTTAGCTTTCTGAAAAACACAAAAGACAACAACCCCATGTTTAACTTTTTGTGTCTCAGACCCAAACCACCACCACCACAAAACAGCCAGTGAACACAAATACACCAGGGCCCATCACCGCTGTACCAAAACAGACAACACTCTCCCAGGGACGTGACTAGGGTGAGTGAGGCAGGCTCCTCTCCCCAAAGGGGCAGTAGGAGGGACATAACAAGGAACCAGGTAGACTTAAACCGCTGTTTTCCTACCTGGGCCGGGCTGGTGCATGTGGCTACTGCTCCCGCCACCTCCGCTGCGTCTTCTGGCTCCATTTTCCCAGAACGCGGCGATCGTTTGTGCGCCTCCTTTTGAAAGTCCCGGTTAACCCCACCGCTGTGGGAACCGGAAATTGCACCGCCGAGGCTGCCCCTCCCTTCTGCGTTCCAGCGGCCGGAACCGGAAGCCGCCACGCGCCGCCGGAAGTCCCGCCTCCACCGGAAATGACGTCGCCCGCCCTCCGTACCGGGACATCGCAGACCCCAGGAGACCGGCATCTAACCGCCCCAAAAACAGCCTGTAATGCCCAGCCTATTGGCGCGGAACCTCCGGCAGCCTTTACCCTCGCCGGGCTCGAGAAGAGGGGAGCACCGAAACATCCCCCACGCGTCAGGGGGGAGGTTGGGTCTGCCTCCTGAAAAAACAACCGATCGCAGGTATGCTCTTCCATCCATCTCCCCCTGGAGAGAGTCCAGCATCCTCCTGGTTCCCTGCAGCGCTTCCACCATGGCCGGAGGAAACACTACAACTGAGGCCATGGTGGAGGTGGGCGGAAGTTAAAGCAATGACTGCAGTGTTTCCTGGGAAGTGGGTGGAGCTGCGCTCTCTCTCCAAGTGCTGTCCTGAAAGACGAAGTGAGAAAATATATATATACCCAGGAACAAAGTCCAAGGGCTCCTTTTCGCAGCACACATGCTCATGAAACACGTCCACTATTGGTGACGCCATCTTCCTGCTGCCATCTCTGCTCCGAGTTCCATGCCTCGTTCTGATATCGAGTTCCTCTGTAGTAGTCGGCATTAATTCACACGGAGTGAAGCCATCTCAGCAAGCGACATAGCTACAAAGAGTGCAGTCTGCAGGAGTGGCCATCTTGACTCCATTGGGACCAATATGCTCTGTTTACTTCTACCAAATGTGAGTGCAAAAACTGTATGCCTATTAAAGTGTCTTTCTATACATCTACTCTTAGAGGTGCCTCTTTCCTTGTTGTTTTTGTTGTAGCTGGGAGACCTAGTTTGGAGAAATAATTAACTGGTGGGTTCCCTATCCCACCAAAATTAAACCAAGGCTAAAAGGTTTCGATAGACAGTGACACATATATGCTTGACAGCTATAGTCTATTTAAATTCCTTCTCTCCATTTAGCCACCTCACCAACAAGCACCTGAAGTAAACAGCTTTGCAGTCAAGTCTGATGAGTGTGTATACAAACCTTTGTCCATAAACTAATGCAAACTAATAGAAAGGAAATACCGTTCTGATCAATAAAAAGGAAAAGTAGCCAGCGACATGGGAGCCAACAGATTAAAATACACATTTTTAATAGGCATTTCTAACCAGTTACTAAAAATGTGATTTTAGAAGGTACCACATTACAATCCAGATGTTATACCTTATAGTTATGGCAAATACTAGTATTGTATGGCTTATATTTAATGGTCTTGATAAAACTGCTACACATGTTTGCGGTTTCTTTTGAAACAGGCTCTCTGCTTCTAGTATTCAGCTGCATAAACATTTTGGTAAAGACTTTAATATAAAGAAAACGTATAAAAGCTACAGTAACTATAAACAGGTAAAAAATTATTTATTCTGCGGGTAAAGTTTTCAAAACCTTATACTGCAGCTAGTACACGTCTAGTTATTTACAAAAAAAAAAAACTCGTCTCAACTGAGGTACATGTTCTATTGATGGCAATGAGTCGCAAGATTTACAAGCAGCTGGTTGGAGAACAAGTAGCTATAACTACTCTAAGGCCCATTCCACATTGGGGCTGGAGCCGCGCTGGCGGTATAGCGCGGCTAAAAATAGCGGCGCTATACTGTCGGATTTGCCGCGAGTTGCGGCCGCTAGCTGTGCGGTATTAACCCCTGCTAGCGGCCGTGAAAGGGTTAATACCACCCGCAATGCTCCTCTATTTTTTTTACTATCAGCCAGTGGTCTGATCATACAAAAACAAAAGGATTCCCCAATCCAGACAAGCGAGGTGGATGGAGGAATCCTCTCTGCTGTGTTATTGTATTCTGACAGCAGTCCGAATACACTGATCAGCGGCTGCCAACTGTTAATCAAAAACGTCTTCAACATTCCCGTCTGACAGAAGTCAATCATTAGATAGACTTCTGTTGAAAGGTAACAGACATTGAATTGAAACTCAGACAGTCCCTGCTGAACACAGTTGAATTTTGATCAATCTATGCAATCAAGCATAGACTATGCATATTTGTTGCTGTAGAAAGGGGCTTGCTGAGGGAAAACATGGGGATGAACTTTAAAAAGTAATTGGGATTTTAGTAATGTAGTCCCAAACCCAAGTGTGCAAATATGTCGTTCAAGCATCATCGGTTTTGTAGTTACTGAAAAGAGGTCTTGCAGTAAGCATCCTGTAGCAGAAAAGATTTGTGGGTATCAGAGATGAGATGAAGCAAATATAAAAAAGCAACAAAGAGAAACCACTGACCAAGGAACCCAGGGCCAATATCGGCAAGTACCAATTATAAAGTCTAGCCATCACAATATCAGCAGGTGGGTGCAAGCAAACTACAAACACTGCCCTCAGAAACATAAAGGGCAGATTAAACAAGGCACCATGACAAAGTTCTGGAAACACTGCAACCAAATTATTGAATTACTGCAATGCTTTGTGGGACAGATGTGTATGGCATTATGGTCACAGTGGGTTGATACAAGGTTTGATGTGTTTTTTGGCAGCTCCATCATGCATCATGTAAAATTACGCTTATGAAAATATATTTAGCCACTACCCTAGTGTTCCTAACCCAAGGAATGTCAGCAGACCCACAAACATAGTTGTGTTTATACTCTTGACAGACAAGTTATGTATGGACAGCCTGCGTTTACCAAATCAGAGAAGAATCTGGCAGTGATCTCACATTTAACTGAAAATCACTCAAAAATAATCAGCTTCATACATTTTTTTAGAAAATGTATTGTGCTAAAATTTCAATAGTGGCACTGATATGCAACATAAGCCTTGGATTAAAAAATGTGTTTCTGGAACTTGAAGAATAGTACATTGTATTATTTATGTACATGAAGCACCAATTACAACAACAAAAATATCAGTTTCTCAACATGTTAATGCAATTTTCAAAAGAAAATGTTATCCTTTAAATCTACAGCTTTCTTTAAAATAAGACCTGTTGATCCTGCAAGAAGATCCCTGTCTTCCCACTGCTATCTTGGGTTTACACCTCGTCACATGCGATTACAATGGAGACTATGAGCGGGCGTGTAGGGGTTCAATGCACAGACATGTTTCAGTGTTGTCACAATCAGGAAACCCATCCTGAGATGAGACATTTTCACCTGCCACTAAAGTGAGTGCATAAAGACAGGAAGAGGTTAGAGCAACATTTGTTTGGTAGTGAGCAAGAAATTTGATAATCTAGCAGATAAATAGTAAATGTATGCAGGTTCTACCAGATTTTCAAGGACTATCTTGAGGCATTCTGCCATTCCAAGCACTTTAAGGGTCCTTTCACAGGTCCGTTCCGTTCGTCCGTTTTTTGGACATCCAGTAACGGACCTCAATGCTTCCCTATGGGAGCGGATCCGTTAGCGTATGATGCATCCGCTAACGTCCGCTAGATCCGCATCCGTTTTTGCGGACGGAAGAATGTCCTATTTTTCTTCCGTCCGCCCAAACGGATCGGATGAAGACGGAGAGCGGAGGAGAGACAGGGCGGTCCCTGCACAGTGTGCGGGGACCGCCCCGTCCGCCGACAGCTGAGCGGAGACCCCCCGCTGAGATGACGGACACACGGAGCGGACCGAAAAACGGTCCGCTCCGTGTGAAAGGACCCTAAACCAACAAAGAATACTAAAGACAATGATGCCCTGCAAAATGCACATGTTCTCATAATAATCAACACGTAAATGTATAGCATTAAAATATAAAAACAGAAAACCCCATCACAGTAGAAAGCTATGATTCATAGGTTTAAAAGCAGTTTACAGTACAATCCATTCATATCCTAGCCCAGCTTCAGGCATAAATAGGAACACAAGCATTCCAGTTTTTACTATCCAGAGGAAGGTGCGACTTACAAACGGCAGACAACCAATCGCCTGTTCTTTGCTGGGTTAATAACAGTAATCTAACAAGCTTCTCTCACCTGATCACTTTCTATATCTGTTGGCCTGGACTGACTGCTGACTTACAAAAGGCACCCCACTGACGTTTTAGGGGGGGGAAAGTCAAGCAAGCACTAATTTTAATGCAGAAGAGACATTCTACGTATGTCCAACAAAGGCAAGATAAAATACCTCCAGCGCATGCATGGGAGTCATGTCATCTTGGCCCAGCCGAAGATCAGTACCTGGGAGCAGAGCAGCCATAGAGGTCATCGGTCGGCAGGACGACACAGTTTTGTCATGAAAGTATAACCTCGCTAGTAAGCATTGATATTGAAAACAATTCAAGAACTGAATGTATGTACGTAAATACACACACACACACACACACACACACACACACACACACACACACACACAGGTATCAAGGACCTGGCAGAGACCTTCAGAACATCTGTGCCCACATGGTATATTCAAGGATGGTGGAAAGGGATGAAAATATGCAGAGACTGAAGTTCCTCTTTACCATCCTCTTGGCACAGATAATCATGCAGGTGAACAGAAGTGGCTAAATATATCATATCAACAATGAGCTGCACGCTGAAATGTTTCAGAGCATGCCAAGAAAACACACAAAATTAATTAATTGTTCATCAAAACGGTAAAAATAACAAAACAAAAAACAAACAGCTTTTGCTGTAATATTCAGCTTCCCTCCAGAAACTTCCTCTGCAGTATTGTTGTGTTTTGCTAAATGTCTGAAGGCCAGCATTATTCCATGCACTTAATATGTACCCAGTTCCACCTGGACCTGTCCCAGTCTGTGATTGGACAACAACCGAATGAGCACAGCTCAGCTTTCTGCTACTCTGCTTCTCTTTCTTTCAGCATACTTCTTGTTGCACATAAACTGACTAGCTTTACTGCTTCCTCCTCTTACACACCAGCCCTGCTGTAATAGGATTGCACTTACCCTGCTTGTAGGTAATTATAATACAAAAAATGAAATTTAAAAGACAGACAATGCAATAGAGCCTGCAAGGCATTGTGTTTGCAATGGAGCCCGCAAGGCATTGAAATCACGCTCAACCTTCAGTAATGAGGCAGTATCAATGGACTATAAGTGCAGCGACAAGATCACCGTACATCAGCGGTGCCCAACCTTTTGAAGAGCGAGGGCCACTTAAGCGACTTGGTAAACGGTCGCGGACCACAATGATCAGAGCGGGTGGATGGCACATTCGTGTCTGCTTTGCATATGCAGAGTGAACACCGACACAGCCAACAGTACTTTTTAGCGAATCGTATTGGAGGTAGGACACAAGTTTGTTTAGGTCTTCCACTTCTTGTACTTAGAGGTGAATGGAGAGTCCAATTGGTCGGACTGACCATGTTAAAGGGGCCCATGGCTGCTTTCACACTGATGTGCTGCGGGTTACCCACACCACGGGTGCAACGCAGTGTACCTTTGGCTTTCCTGCACTTTGCAATAGACTTCTATTATATGCTGAAGGTTTTGTGCACTTTCAGAAAGCTCACCAAAATCGCAGGTAATTTACAGAAGTCTATGGCTCACTGCAGGTAAACTAATCTGCACCTGTGGATCAGTTTTAATGCAGCCCAGTAACCTCTGCAGAACAGATCTGCCCATATATACGCTGATTTTAGTAATAAACTTACCTTTAAAAACAGTATTCTATTCCATCCCAAAGCAGGAGGTCGCGGGCCACATCAGAGGGCTCCGCGGGCCACTGGTTGGGCACCCCTGCCGTACATGGATGATGCAGCTGAATAAGCAGAGCCAAATTCAGAAAATGACAGAAGCCTGCAAAGAACTCCATAATTCAGTAAGGGGGGGGGGGGGTGGTGGTTTGGGAGTAGGGTCCTGTGGTGTAACATGGTAGCTTTTAATGATGTATCAATGATTACAGAGCTGCATTATTAAGATGTCTTTAACCACTTGACCACTGGGCACTTAAACCCCCTTAATAACCAGACCAATTTTCAGCTTTCGGTGCTCTCACAGTTTGAATGGCAATAACTCGGTCATACAACACTCTAACCAAATGAAATTTGTGTCCTTTTTTTCCCACAAATAGAGCTTTCTTTTGGTGGTATTTGATCACCTCTGCGGTTTTTATTTTTTTCGCTATAAATGAAAAAAGAACGTAAATTTTGTAAAAAAATGAATTTTTCTTCATTTCTATTATAAAATTTTGCAAAAAAGTAATTTTTCTTCATAAATTTGGCCTAAAATGTATACTGCTACATATCTTTGGTAACAAAAAAAAAAAATTGGATAATATTTAGTCTGGGTGAAAGTTATAGGGTCTACAAGCTATGGTACCAATTACTGAAAATTGATCAATTTGATCACATCTGATGTACTGACAGCCTCTCTCATTTCTTGAGACCCTAACTTGCCAGAAAAGTACAAATACCCCCCAAATGACCCCTTTTTGGAAAGAAGACATTCCAAGGTATTTAGAAAGAGGCATCGTGAGTTTTTTGAAGTTGTCATTTTTTCCCCACAATTCTTTGCAAAATCAAGGTTTTTTTATTTTAATTTTTTTTCCACAAATTTTTCATATTAGGTTATTTCTCACACACAGCATATGCATACCACAAATTACACCCCAAAACACATTCTGCTATTCCTCCCGCGTATGGCGATACCCCATGTGTGAGACTTTTACACAGCGTGGTCACATACAGAGGCCCAACATGCAGGGAGCGCCATCAGGCGTTCTGGAACACCCAGACCAATTCTGACATTTCTCTCCTACATGGAAAAATCATCATTTATTTGCTAGAAAATTACATAAAACCCCAAAACATTATATATGCTTTTTTAGCAAAGACCCTAGAGAATACAATGGCGGCCGTTACAACTTTTTATCTCGCATTGTATTTGCACAGCAATTTTTCGAACGCGTTTTGGAAACAAAACAGTTTTGTGCTTAAAAAAAAAACAAACAGTAAAGTTAGCCCAATGTTTTTGCATAATATGAAAGATGAAGTTACGCCGAGTAAATAGATACCCAACATGTCACCCTTCAATATTGCACACGCTTGTGGAATGGCGCCAAACTACGCGACTTAAAAATCCCCATAGGCGACGCTTTAAATGTTTTTCCTGGTTACATCTTTTTAGTTGGAGAGGAGGTCTAGGGCCAAAATTATTGCTCTCGCTCTAACGTTCGCAGCGATACCTCACATGTGTGGTTTGAACACCGTTTTCATATGTGGGCGGGACTTGCGTGTGCGGTCACGTCTGTATACGAGCACACGGGTACAGGGGCGCTGTAATGTTTTTGTTTTTTTTTATTGTTCATTTTACTTTATTTATTTTAGTTTGACACCTTTTTCCCCAAAAATAAATGTTTTGGTTACTTTTATTCCTATTACAAGGAATGTAAACATCCCTTGTAATAGGAATATAGCATGACAGGTCCTCTTTACAGTGAGATATGGGGTCAATAAGACCCCACATCTCCCCTCTAGGCTGGGAAGCCTGAAAAAAAAACGATTGCAGAGTATTGCGCAGGGAGTATTGCGCGGGGAGTATTGCGCGGGGGTACTGCAGAGTATTGTTCGGGGGTATTGCAGAGTATTGTGCAGGAGTATTGTGCGGGAGTACTGCAGATTATTGCAGAGTACTGCGGAGTATTGGGGGGTACTGCAGAGTATTGGGGGGTACTGCAGAGTATTGGGGGGTAGAGTATTGCAGAGTATTGGGGGGTACTGCAGAGTATTGGGGGGTACTGCAGAGTATTGGGGGGTACTGCAGAGTATTGGGGGGTACTGCAGAGTATTGGGGGGTACTGCAGAGTATTGGGGGGTACTGCAGAGTATTGGGGGGTACTGCAGAGTATTGGGGGGGTACTGCAGAGTATTGGGGGGTACTGCAGAGTATTGGGGGGTACTGCAGAGTATTGGGGGGTACTGCAGAGTATTGGGGGTACTGCAGAGTATTGGGGGGTACTGCAGAGTATTGGGGGGTACTGCAGAGTATTGGGGGGTACTGCAGAGTATTGGGGGGTACTACAGAGTATTGGGGGGTACTGCAGAGTATTGGGGGGTACTGCAGAGTATTGGGGGGTACTGCAGAGTATTGGGGGGTACTGCAGAGTATTGGGGGGTATGCAGAGTATTGCGGGGTATGCAGAGTATTGCGGGGTATGCAGAGTATTGCGGGGTATGCAGAGTATTGCGGGGTATGCAGAGTATTGCAGAGTATTGCGGGGTATGCAGAGTATTGCGGGGTATGCAGAGTATTGCGGGGTATGCAGAGTATTGGGGGGTACTGCAGAGTATTGGGGGGTACTGCAGAGTATTGGGGGGTACTGCAGAGTATTGGGGGGTACTGCAGAGTATTGGGGGGTACTGCAGAGTATTGGGGGGGTACTGCAGAGTATTGGGGGGTACTGCAGAGTATTGGGGGGGTACTGCAGAGTATTGGGGGGTACTGCAGAGTATTGAGGGGTACTGCAGAGTATTGAGGGGTACTGCAGAGTATTGAGGGGTACTGCAGAGTATTGAGGGGTACTGCAGAGTATTGGGGGGTACTGCAGAGTATTGGGGGGTACTGCAGAGTATTGGGGGGTATGCAGAGTATTGCGGGGTATGCAGAGTATTGCGGGGTATGCAGAGTATTGCGGGGTATGCAGAGTATTGCGGGGTACTGCAGAGTATTGGGGGGTACTGCAGAGTATTGGGGGGTACTGCAGAGTATTGGGGGGTACTGCAGAGTATTGGGGGGTACTGCAGAGTATTGGGGGGTACTGCAGAGTATTGGGGGGTACTGCAGAGTATTGGGGGGTATGCAGAGTATTGGGGGGTATGCAGAGTATTGGGGGGTACTGCAGAGTATTGGGGGGTATGCAGAGTATTGGGGGGTATGCAGAGTATTGGGGGGTATGCAGAGTATTGGGGGGTATGCAGAGTATTGGGGGGTATGCAGAGTATTGGGGGGTATGCAGAGTATTGGGGGGTATGCAGAGTATTGGGGGGTATGCAGAGTATTGGGGGGTATGCAGAGTATTGGGGGGTATGCAGAGTATTGGGGGGTATGCAGAGTATTGGGGGGTATGCAGAGTATTGGGGGGTATGCAGAGTATTGGGGGGTATGCAGAGTATTGGGGGGGGTATGCAGAGTTTTGCGCAGGGAAGGAAGGAGTTAATGCAGGGATGGCTGAGCAGGGATGGATGGATCTGTGACTGCAATAGTCACAGATCCATCCCACACTGCTGCAGCCATCCGCGCTCTCCTCTCACGCTGTACCGATCGGTACAGCGAGAGGAGGAAAGAACCGGCGTCAGCAAGTGACGCGGTTTGTTTACATGTGATCGCGCCGTCATTGGACGGCGCGATCACGTGGTAAGGAGCCGCCGCCATTGGCTCCTTACCGCGATCATCGGTGCTGCGGGTCCCGTGGACCCGGTGAGCACCGGTGATCGCGTGTGCGCGCCTGGTTGGGCGCGCACACCTGACTAACGGAGGACGTCCATGGACGTCCTGTTAGAGTACAGGAACCGCCCTATAGACGTATTTCGTCTATAGGGCGGTGATTAAGTGGTTAATGTCTGATTAAAGTTCATCTTTGATTTTCTGGGAACCAACATCTCACCCTATAGCACAGTATACAATCTAAAGAGACAGCAGCTTAGCATCCATGAACTGATTTTCTCAAAATGTGCATCCTTTTCTTCCCACAAATAGAGCTTTCTTTTGGTGGCATTTGATCGCCTCTGCGATTTTTATTTTTTGCGCTATATACAAAAATAGAGCGACATTTTTGAAAAAAAAATCAATATTTTTTACTTTGTTATAATAAAAATCAAATAAACTAAATTTTAGTCAATCATTTAGGCCAAAATGTATTTAGCCACATGTCTTTAGTAAAAAAATAAATCACAATAAAAAAATAAAATAGCTACCTAGCGGGAACAGCGACACTAATACAGCGATCAGAAAAATGATCGCTTAGTGACACTGGCAATAGGGAGTGAAAAGGTTAACTAGGGCAGTGATCAAGGGGTTAAAACTATTAGGGGGGGGGGTTTACGGGGGCTACCCTAGACCTAACACTGACTGACTATCACACTGACACTAACTGCAGTGATAAGTACATATGATCACTGCATTCAGTGACACTGTGACAGGGGGGTGATCGCAGGGGGTTAATGTGCCTGCATGTACTGGTGTCAGTGTAGTGTTGTGCATACTTACTATGTGATGTGATCTCTCCTCAGCGGCGGTTGAAAAAACACGGATCGCTCCTACAGCCACCGGGACCGTCTGATGTACCGGGGGGGGGGGGTCCCAATCGGACCCCCGACCCACGTCAAGGCAGCCACGTACAGGTACGTTGATGTGCCTGTCCGTGCCATTCTGCCAACGTAAATGTACATGCGGTGGTCCTTAGGTGGTTAAACAAAGGTCCTTTAGCAGCAGATCATGATGCAGGGGGTTCACTGTATTCTATAAAGTGTTATGCAATATAAAGTATGCTACAGGGCTACATATAAATGGAAGATCATATATACCAAACTAAAATCACAGGTGGCAAATACAAGGCTTGCAGGCTGAATCCAGCCCACCAGGGCTTGTCATGTTCAGTTGCCGGCGGCCGTCACCTCCTGTTCATATCATCTGCTTTATGCCATCAGTCTCCAGGACAGCAGGTGTACTTCCCACTCTCTCCTTAAGCAGCCCATACACGGTCGAATTTCGAACAAATTTTCTTTTCAAAATCAGAAAGTTCGTTTTTTTGTGATCAGATGATACCACCATTGATTTTCGAAATTCGGCCGAAAAAACCTTCATGTTGCCAGGAATATTCGTTTCTTGCACAAGCGCATTTTTTTTTCTATTACATTTCTCGCATTCTCCCATCACTGATAAAAAAATTGTTCGAAAAATTTCCAACATGTCGGATTTCTCAAATTTGTTTGCCGCACGAAAATCGGCTGTAGCTGCAGCCCACTAACAGTGCGAAATATGAACGAAAATTCTTTCATACGATTTTCGAAAGAAAATTCTTTCGAAATTCGAACCGTGTATGGCCAACTTTAGTCTCCCCAGCAGCGCCGGCTCTGTAGCTGTGCACTTGCACGATCAGTTCAGCATAGCCTGTCGGCTCTGGCAGCTGTGTTCTCCACCCAGCGGGCTGGATCCTGACTGAGGGCTGGCTTCTGAGAGCTTGCTGAAACCAATAGTGCCCATGAAGAGGATTTAAAAAAGGCATCTTACATGTGAGTGCAATTGCTTTTATGGTGAAATAAAACATATTACACTAGAGCAGAACTCAATTCAAAGATTCTGGAGCTGATCCACCTGCACAGGGAGGTACCAACTACAGGCCAATACACAGGGAGGAAGCCACCTATACCACCAGGAGGCACTAGAGCTTGGCCAGGAAGGAGATAGTACAGATGTGAGGTTTACTTTGGGGGAGGTTGTTGAGGGCTGTCGGTGCAGATGCAAAGGTGGGGGGAATGGGTTTAAAGTGGTGGGTGCAGAGATCCTGCACCCTGTATGCGGCGCACTCCCAAATTCTGCAGCCGGTATGCGGCGCACTCCCAAATTCTGCAGCCGGTATGCGGCGCACTCCCAAATTCTGCACCCGGTATGCGGCGCACTCCCAAATTCTGCACCCGGTATGCGGCGCACTCCCAAATTCTGCACCCGGTATGCGGCGCACTCCCAAATTCTGCACCCGGTATGCGGCGCACTCCCAAATTCTGCACCCGGTATGCGGCGCACTCCCAAATTCTGCACCCGGTATGCGGCGCACTCCCAAATTCTGCACCCGGTATGCGGCGCACTCCCAAATTCTGCACCCGGTATGCGGCGCACTCCCAAATTCTGCACCCGGTATGCGGGGCACGCCTGAACATAGCACACTCCAGATACAACCAGCTCTTTCAGGGACACAATAAAATAGAGTTTGACACCCCTGCTCCAGATTTAAAGGAGTTGTAAAGAAACATTTTTTCAAGTTAATGCAGTGGTTCTCAACTCCTGTCCTCAGGACCCACTAACAGGCCAGATTTAAAGTACTACCTTGCGGAGATGCAGACTAGAATACTGAAATCACCAAGCAGCAAATTATATTACCTGTGATGTATTTCAGTTATCTTGCAAACCTGGCCTGTTTGTTGGTCCCGAGGACAGGAGTTGAGAACCAGTGCCTTAATGCAATCTATACATTAAGGTGGCCCCCCAACCCCCCGTAATACCCCTTGAAAGTCCCACGCTCGGTCCCGAGATCCTCTTCGCCGCTCAGCCTGGATGCTGATTGGCTAGAGCGGATGGATTGAGAGCAGTGCAGACATTGGCTGGTGCTGCTGTGAATCACATCCAGTGACGCGGCTCGCCGAGGGGCAGGGCCGAGTGATACAGTGAGCGGCCATTTCTGCTCGCTGTATCACAGGAGCGCGCCCGCAATTACTCACCACCATGCGAGCTCTCTCGCATTACTGTGGTCAGTACTTGTGGGGAGGACCAGAGAGTGGCCGAGAGACCCCAGAAGATGTGGATCGGGGCCACTCTGTGCAAAACGAACTGCACAGTGGAGGCAAGTATAACATGTTTGTTAATTTAATGGAAAAAAAAATTCCTTCACTAACCCTTTAAAATTGTTATTTTGCTAGTCTATGTACTTCAGTGCACGTGATTATTTTTTTTTTTTTTAACTACACAGCAATAGACAGTGCTGTAATAGTCATCTGACAAACCCGTCATTCATAATAAAAATAAAAATGGCAAAATTAGCTCCATGAATACCAAGAATAGAAGACAACTCACAAATAGCTCTGCTGGATACTTTTACAGCCAACATACTATAGCATCAACTACCGTTATAATTAGGGCCGCACACAAACGTCAGTCGTTGACAAGGGTATTCAATAAAGAAACAGGAACAGCCCATAGCAAATAGATTAGATATTTTTTCATTAGAATGTGCTAACAAATTAAAGCAAGAAGTTGACTGGATGGTTTGAGCAAATACTCCGACTTTTCCTGATCTCTACCTAAAATTTAACACCCAACTAAAATGTAAAATATACAGTATATAAAATCCAATTAAAAAGGATGTAAACCCGATTTTTCTTGCTGTCACAATGTAGAGTAAAAGATTTCCTCTCATCTGTGCCCAGTTCTGCCACACAGAGTTAATGCAGTTCTGAGCAATCCTCTTATTGTTCAGCGAGATAAAACGGACTAACAGGGAAAAACCTTAGTCCGTTCCACCACCTTGCTGTGAGTGACAGGTTATTTACATATCTCATGCACTAGCTTAGAGACAGGCATTTTTTAATTCCCACCACCACTCCTTTTCTGAAGTCATGTGGTTACTTTTCTGGATTTTGACTGGATGTTACTGATCATAGCAGAATTCAGTGTAAGTAATACACAGGACAAAATGCATGTTGACAAGGGGAGTGTAGAGGTGGTCGGGGAGTCTACCGACATCACAACTCCACCCACCAAGCTTCAGACAACAGATCCACCCACAGAATCTGCAGTTTTTCAGTTATAACAGACAGAGGGGAGACATTGGACAGGTAAGGATACATGCAGGAGGCATCTATATCCTTATAGATCAGCACTATGGCAGTAGTTTAGAAAGGATGAGAGTGGGTTTACATCCACTTTAAAGCAATTTAAATAAAGAGTTTATGCATTTGTTAACTTATTCTTTCAACCTCCATAAAGAAGAAAAAAAGACCAGAGAGATCCCAGCATGGTCCGAATCTCAGATTACATAGACTTCAATGGGGAGGCACATTACATAAGACTTGTATCCCTCCCTATCTAAACAAGGCTATAACACAGAGCATACTCGGCTCAACACACAGTCCCGGGAAAAAGGAGAAATCAGCATTGAGGTAAGTCAATTGTTCCTTATTAAATGGGCACATTTTATCTCGCCCACAGGAAATCTGCGGGTATAATAAACAAACACTAGTAAGTTTAGGTTCAGACACCATGGACATAACTACAGCCACATGTGCTGAGCAGCACTCCTGGTACCAAGAGCCAGCAGGACCATGCGACACCATGGAAGCTTTCAGGAAAAGGATTACGCATCACTCACCCGAAAAAGCGCCAACAAATACCAGCAGCAAGACCACACACACACACACACAAAAGACTTGATTTTGTTTTGGGAGATTTGCCAGATGAATATCATCCAAGATCCATGGATGTGTGCTCATAAATGAAGCCTTATATTTGTACCCATGCCTTCTAAGTAGCCCCAAAAGTCTAGCAAAAAAAAATGTCCATAAAAGGCAAATTAGAGCCAATATATTGTATATCTCTCAAATACTGGAATTGAAAACACTGTAAATAAGGATGGAAATCTGGTGCTTATAAGAAAGGATTTTTATCTGTGGGGTATAATTAGTTAAAAGATAAGCCCGCTTAAAATTCTGATGAGTGGCAACTCAACATCCCAGGCACTCTTCCAAGGAACCAAACCTCCCTACCATGGAGGAGCTCAAAGGTCCCATGGTTCTCAATACTCCAGGCAACCTGGAGATCTAAGTTCACAATGCAGTGATGAACAAAAAAGGCTTAGTAGAGTGAAATTAAATTTGTTTTTACTTGTTTGCATGTGCACTGGACTTGAAGAATGCCAGCTGGCTGAGTTACCAGAGCCTATGACAGCAAAGGCATTCCCTTCTCTTCCAGCACCAGCACTCCAGCTGCAATGAACTGCTTTGCATTTTCTCCCAGGACTCTGCAGGGGAGTCATCATCGGAATACTCTGCATTCAAACTCAATCTCGTGCTTACAGAGGAAGCAAGATGCAGCCGAGAGCTGAAGAATTCTGATCTAAACCTGGCTCAAATCTTTCACCTCATTTCTACACAACACGGAGGCAAAACAGACCTAGGCTGTCTTAAAGGTTTGTTGCATGCAATCGTTCTATGTCTTTCTAACACTAAATGTTTAGAAAAAGAGAAGAAACTCAGTTGAAAAAAGCCTTGGATATTTAGCGCACAAGCACATCTGGAAGCTGTTAACCCGTTCTCTGACAGCAAGAACCTGGGTCTGCCAGAGCACAGCTTAGTAATAGAAGAACTGGGAAGGAGAATGAAATAGAATCACATAGTAAACTGTACAAAAATCATGTGAACCTGGATACTACCAAATAGAAGTAAGGTTATTAGCATTTAGGGGTGGGTATATGCTTAATGAGCCTTTATGGATATCTAGTATTAGTCATTAAAATCTGCCTGATGAGTTAGACTTTAATATTGTATAAATCTACTATGGTCCATATTTCTCTTATATTTAGAAATAATGCTGCTTTCACACTCATCCACTGCAAAAAGGCACATTGCTTTCAATGAAAAGGTGAGTTTTTGGTGGTTTTTTTTTTTAACTCCCTAAAAATGCTGCAAGCAGGATTTTCTTCGCTGCAAGAGAACATTTAAATAGGGAAGCATTTTTGAGCTTTTGTTTTTTTTTATGCTGGAAAAACTCTGTAAAAAGCAGTATAGATCATGACAGCCTGAGCTACTTCAAGGGCCTTGCTCTTATGGATTGTATGGCTAAAAAGTATGTATTGTAATACATTACGTGTGTTTGCTGAGTGATAAAATATGGTAAAGGATTGCAGTTTTGCTGTTGCAGAAATAGAAGAGCTAGATAGCTGGAAGTTCTGATTGAATACTGGGACTTAGTATAGATTAGAAGTAGGTAGCTGTTGAATATCAAGCTGTTCTAGAACTTCAATGTTCCCTTCTGCACCACCAGTTTATTGGGCTCTACAAGTTACAATCCAGCACTATTCATAAACCCAAGTATCTTCCTGAACTCTTTTTGGCTTTCACAGTTACCAGCAATAAAGGTAACCTATATACTATATAGTACTGCATAGAGTTTAGAGGTTGCAAGGCATTCAACATTAATCAACGTAATTTTATGAATCAAGGCACCGGATTGAAAACATGATAAACTACAGATACATATTACAATAATGAAATCAAGTATAAAATATAAAAGAAAGGGTATAAAATAAAAAGGATGAGGTTAGATCAAGACTTAACAGCAACTTATTATGCGATTCATAACTAGTTAAGTAGGTACGAGAAGGCAATTATTGAAGAAACATTTACGGTTTCATTCCATAATGTGCTGCAAAGGACAAGGGTGAGGTGCACTCTGCACAACAGTTCTGGACCTTCGATAAGGTTAAAGTGATATTAGATTGGTTGCCAAGTGTTACAGAATTACAATGATAAAATACGCTTGCTAGCTGGCAAATTATATTCATATGTCACAATCTGGAGTACAAAAATACTATAGTGAGATCTGTTTATTTAGGAATTCTCTGGCATGTGTATTAGAACTGAATCGATTCCCTGTAGATATACACAGAGAGCTTCTGTTACTGCTATGGTGGTCACAAAGAGCCGCCTCTGCTGTGCCACCTGTCAATCAATCCTTGGACTACATGCTCTCTTTATACGTGTCACGTCCAAGTGACACTTTTCATAATCTACCCAAACATAACATTTAAAAGTGGAGCTGTCATCACTGACAGAAACCCACATTGATTTATTTTACAGATCAAACAAAAAATATGTAGCAAAGTTTAAAAAAAATATTGAATGTACAACAGGTCTGGAAGCCTTAAAGTCAACTATGGCTGTAGCAAATGGCTAGAAAAGCACTGCTGGAAAAAAATGTAACCCAATGTGAAATGATGGGCAAAATCAAAACTGGCGTGATATGATGCAGTCCAACAGCATTAACACGGCAGTCCCTCTTGTAACAGTCATTAAGACATTAAGTTGGTTATTTAACTTCTTTTAAAAGGCCATGTACAGCCAAAGCCAATTTGTTCTGCAATTCTGTGACCTGTTTTCAGCCAACAGCACACTGAAGCCCGCTGTCGGTTGACGTCATAGAGCGGTCCAGGCTGTGTAAAGATTGCGACCCGACCACATGATCGGGATCCACCCAGGAGCTCAGACTGGCACCCGACGGCCTCAGAGCCTGAGCCAGCCACTACCACCCCCTCCACAGCCCAGCGCTCCAGTAAGCACAAGGGGGGGGGGGGGCAAAGCAGACAGTCACCAGCGCTCTCTGCTCGTGGAGGTCAGAGTACCGAGTGATAAGTGGTATTTGATCACCCGGTTCTCAGTCAGAGCCAGCAGGGGGCTGATGAAGTATCCACCTTGGTACGAGTAAAAAAAATAAAATCCCAAGCTGTCCAGCAAAAGTGCTAGTTGGAAGGCTGAGGAAAAAAACATTTAACACTGGCAGGGGTGCGTACATTGGTCAGCTTTTTGTCATTTTGTTAAAACCTTTATCCCCAAAGTCTCTAACTGCATAAAAAGGGTTAGCTGAAAAAACCCACCAAAAAGTCTAGGTTCCAACTGTGCGTTTGCTGCTGCGGAAATTTGCACGGATACAGCAGCCCATTTCCTGCAGGAACCGGTCCCCTGAAACTGCAGCTGCATGGAAACCACATGGTGCCAAAACCCCATGCATTTCTGCGACTGGGAAAATGTGCCAGGTTTTCTGAAGTGTGGGGTGCCATTGAGAATTAATTGCATTCTTTTGGCTGCAGGTGTGCATATGCATGTGATTTACACATTCCCTCACCTGCAATGGTGTGAATTATTAGACTGGAAGTTTGTTATTGGGTGGATCAAACAGGTAAAAATAAAATGGGTGGGGGAAAAAAAAAAACTATAAAAAAACTACTGCAACCACATCTATGGATTATTAAGCTGCAATTTGCTTTAGTTTTTAGATATGCTTTTAGTAGGTATAATTTCCTAAAAGCAGGGAAATTAAGTTGGTTAAGAAAATATAACAATTCCTACTTTTAAAAAGGTCTTTTGGTGGTAAAGTGACACTACTCAACCTTGGTCTTTCATTGTATCTTAATGGCTGAGAGTGCTGACTAGTCTGTACAGGTCAGTGGGGGAAGATCACTGTACTAACATCAGATCGCCAGTACAGCAGCTTTGACCGGAGCTGACAGGAATTTTTTGTTCAACCCAATGGGTTGAACAGATTTTTTTTTAGTGTACAACAGGCTTTAGAAAGCTTTCTAAATTACTTATAACTAATTTGTATTCATTATTTTTAGCTCTTTTAGCACATAAGATTATTTCCTAAACTTTTAGGAAAGATGTTGATTTTAATTTGCCAAGCAGGGCTACCCCTTGTACCTACTGAAGTACTGTTACGGGTACAATGGCCACATGTGTAGAACTACAACAGGCAGAATGGGCTCCCTATATGTAGTTCTAAGCTCAATTTTCAATCTTCCTTGTTATACCGAATACTGGCACAATGAGCAAAGTATCAAAGATACATGTTAGAATTACACACCCACACTTCAGGAATACCGGCACAGACAAAACCACATACCTGCAACATTAAGGGAGACAAAAAAACAAAAACAACAACATTTCAGTGCCTGAACTTTAAGATCTTCAGGTCTATCAAATATCCAATGTGCCGCTACACCATCAAACTGTAACCCAAGCTATTTATGGCATATGGAAGCAATTGCAGCACTGACCGAGTAGGAATACATGAAACAAGGGGGTGTTCTCTTGTTTTGTGCATATACAGCAATTTCTGTATCCATGAGAATGAATCCAGGATAAGTTACTATAAAAGAGAGGAGGAGACACTGAGCATGACAACAGGATAGCCAAGAGAGACTACAATAGAAACAGATGCAGAGCTGGGTGCACATCAAAGAAAAAACCCCATAATCCACCTCTGCAATAATGGTCACCTAACAGAGATGAATATAAATCAGTTTTAGTATGTGCTTGTGATGCAAAGAGAGGGAGGAAATTACGTAAATGTTGAAAAATGCATATCCTACATTTTCACATCTCGTAAGAGGAAAATGTAGAGAAAAACTGGAAAAAAGGGAAAATTCTGAAGTATAAGATCACAATTATCAAAAGTTCTAAAACCCTTCATACGAGAGAGGCTTTTCTTGGTGCTCAAAAAAAAAAAAGAAAAAAAGGATTGTATATAGAAAGTCTGAAGCTCGTGTTCCATGGATAGTTATTCAGCTGTGACTAAAAGCTTTTGTAGCTTGTAAAATTCCCTGAAACTGATGTTCTTTTAGGCTCTATAAAAATAAAGGTCAATAATAAGGGTAGAAACCCCAGAGTTTATTTTAAGAACATGGAATAAAAAAATGTTTTTTTTATATATACACATATACACACACACACACACACACACACACACACACACACACACACGTTTTATAAAAATATATGAAGCAAGCCCTTAGGACTGCATATATGGATTGTGCTGCTGTGGTGGGCACATGTAGTTCATGAAACCCCTTTCATGATAACCTCCTAACTGAAAGAGCCACGTTATGTGCTTAAGTGTTTTACTGCAGGCTGCATGCAGGTTTTTATTACATGCAATTGACCACAACATGGCTCACTCCACCAGTCAAAAGCCTACTCAGTGGGCTGTCTATTAACTGAGTTGCATATAATGTTGTAACTGTATCGACCAACTGGTTGTTTCTTCAGTTCTGTTGGATTTACCAACATACCCTTTTGGGCCAAAATATCTTACCTCAAGGTCATGGCAGTTCCTACCATGAGGCATAGTGATCTGTCCATGGTAGTATCCTTTTGAGGGAGTCATGAGACAAACCTTGCGCAACAGCCACTCGTCCCCACATTAAGGGACCTTAATGTGCCCAAGCAAGAAAGGCTAGGATAGAAGGTGTAAATGACTGGGCACTGGGGGGCGTCTCAATCCTCTTAGCCCTCAGTTGTAAATAAAGTGGCATAAAAGCAACTGCTTTTTTACTGGCCTTATGCGTGAATAAAGTCTGCTCTTACCGGCTTTCTGCGTGAATAAAGTCTGCCCTTACTAGGGACTACAGGTCTTGTTTTACTGGGGTAACAAATATCTCAGGGAAAAAACTACAGTAGGTTCTTATGCACAGAATTTGTTATCTGCAATTCTAAAATCAGTCTTGCTATCCCAATCCCCCCTCCCCCTTTTTGGAATGACTCCTGCAGTGTGTTGGCATATTTTTATATGCAATATGTCTTATGGTTTATATATTATTGTAATGTGGCATGTTCTTTATCATTACCTATAGGATGTGGACAATGTTTTTTGTGTCATGTAAATTAAATGTTTTATAAAATTAGAGTTGAAAAAAAAAATACACTGCCTGTTTAAAATGACATCAACTAAACTGGCAACAGTAGAAAATAGATGGTGGTGGTATGTGATGTGCATGACACGGGTCTATTGATGCCATCCACTCTGGCTTCAAACTCAGCAACATGGACTGGATGGACTTGTGTCTTTTTTCAACCTAATTAACTATGTGGCTGGTGTGTGATCTGCAGTAGAGCAGCTGGAGGCTTCAATCTGTAAGTGGCACAATTATTCTACTGCTGGTTGCATACACTGCAATCTTACTGTACAATATCCTTTAGGTTTAACAATAAAAATTTGGTGTAAGGGCCTACCCAACTGAAGATAAAATTAGTGGAGTGTTTAGTTAGGCTATTTTATTGCATAGTTTTCGGAAAATTGTACATAAATTGTACCGTTAGACTTTAAATGTATGTGGTCTGCCAAAGCTTTTGTAAATATGTTCATCACTGCATCATTCCTAATGGCATGGCACGTACCTGATGTGCTGTACACCTGCACCGTCTCATGCTGACATGCATTGGCCATGTATTGGTATCACAACACCTATTTGATTATATGATGTCTTGAAGGTATCTGTTACATGATAGGTAGCATAATTCACATCTCTAGGAGAGAGCTAGAGTTGCAATTGGCTATGTTGGAATGCAGCTAAAGCATTTACTATTATGAGCAATAAAAATATATTTGTTTAAATTCAATTTGAATTACTCTGGCATAATTCAAGAACCCCTAGTATAACTTGGCTTTAATAAGACAAACAAAAATGGTACCCAACACACACAAAGCAAAATAAAACCTAAAATGTATCAGAAACAGACTTCTATTCCATGTATGTTGTACCTGCATAGCACATGCTTGTTTATATAATAATATAAAAACTTGGAATTGATGACTTAATACTCTGGAGAATTTCTTCAGGGGAAACATGTTGGCACACAGAGAAGCAGGCCGCGCTTCCATGTCTCGAGTCAGAGCTCCAGCCAAACAATATAAGCAACGTGTGCTGCAGAATTCAGGAGCAATCAAGAAGCAGTACTGGTCTGGTCTGAGTCTAGCAGATGTTTACAGCTATAAAATTTGCAACCCCTTGTCTACTGCCAAGAGTTTATCCAAAATAGTTTTTGGATGAGGATCCAAATCTCTCTGCAGCATATTTTCATCTATTCTGGCTGACTGAAGTTTTCAGTCCATAGGTCCAAGTATGAGATTATTTTCAAGGATGTAGAGGGAATGTTAGTGTGATGGGCCATACATCTGCATCACTGCACTTGTGATAACCTGTGCTACCAATCATTTAAGGTTCTCTATAGTGTGGAGAACATTAAACTGGCCAAACCTTTTGCATTTTAGGGGGAGAGAGAGAAAAGGTGTTGTATATTTAAAATTACACAGCTACAAAAAAAAGAAAAAGAAAAGTAGAGTGGAGAACAAAAAAGGGTATACATGCCTATATAGAAAATGAGGAAGCCAACTACTTTTTTTGGGAATCTTACGCAATGACTGCCCTATAGCATATTTACTGCCAAGGTGGCCATTCTGTGTAGAATCGCAGAATAGAAAAAAATGTTTCTCTCAAAAAAATATATAGTTCTGCACTTCTGTGACCAGTAGCCATTCCAGCCACTAGAGTGATCCACATTAATGTCGGGATCCACCCAGATGCTTGGCCAGAAGTTGGCTCAGCCTCTCAGTACACCACTGAGAGCCTGAGCCCGCTGCTCCAACCCCTGTACAAACCAGTGCTCCCAGAGTGCTGGAGGTGCAGAGCTGAGAGTTGCTAACTGACAGTCAATAGCTCTCTGCTCGCTTAGAGGCGGCTGGGACCAGATGCAGCATCAGATGGATGCTGCATATAAGTAGGTGAGTTTGTTTTTTATTCCAGAACTTCTCTTAATACTCAAGACAATGCTGGAGTTTTTACATTATTTAAAGGGCTATGTGCAGAGAAATGGCTATTCGCGGATAGGAGTATCAACATTTAAGCATGAGAAAAAGCCTCGTCACCCCATCCAAGTATCCATCCAGTAATCCTAGTGTCAGGATCAACAGGTATTTACAAACTATTCTTGGGAGTACTTAGAAATACTGAGCCCAGACAACCTGGTATAGGCAGTAGTTCCACTTTAAGGCTATAAGAATTCTGCTGAAAACTCTCCAAAATAACAACAAATGCATTACAGCTGCCAAAATAGCTAACTCTACCTTCTCTGTTTTAGTTGTCTGACAGCAGTCTCCACCGGATTGAGATGGACACCACCTTGTGGACATTAAAGGTGTTACTGCTATCTCTGTTTACTGCAGGACATTGTGCAAAAAGCAAATCAGAGAGTCAAAGTGGAACTTCAATAAGACTTGCTCGGTCTACAGACTATGCGGAAAATAATGATGGAAAAAGGTGTGGCTATACATTCTTGGTACCCCAGCAGAGAATCACTGGGCCAATATGTGTCAGCACCAAAGGACCTGGGCCAAATAAAGACCAGGTGACAAGAATGGACTTGGAAAACGTTAAAGACTCGCTAACTAAGCAGAAGCGAGAGATGGAGATGTTACAAGTTCTAGTGGATGTTGATGGGAATATTGTTAGTGAGGTGAAGTTACTGAGAAAAGAGAGCCGTAACATGAACTCCCGCGTGACACAGCTTTATATGCAGCTCTTACATGAGATTATACGTAAAAGAGATAATTCTCTAGAAATTGCTCAGCTAGAAAACAGGATCCTTAATGTAACGACTGAGATGCTTCGAGCAGCCACGCGATACAAAGAACTGGAAGTAAAATATGCCTCCCTTGTCGATTTGGTCAACAACCAGTCAGCCATAATAACACTTTTGGAAGAACAGTGCATGAGTGTCTTTTCCAGAAGGGATAGCCAGGGGTCACCACCTCTGGTACAGGTGGTGCCACAACACATCCCAAACAGTAAACAGTACACACCTGGACTAGCAGGTGGAAATGAGATTCAGAGGGACACGGGATACCCAAGGGCCAGGGACAGCCGGCAGCCACCACAAGCTCCAGTGCCAACAGTCAGTCCATTTCGCGTGCCTCCAGTGACCGTGATCAATGAAGGTAATGTTTATGGTCATATACAGAACACTTTGTTGATTTACTGACACTAATCTGTAAAAACTTTTGCCAGTAACCTACATATGCACACAGAATTCCAATTTAGCCTTGTGGTGTCGGAAACATTCTGGTGGTTTTTAGTATGTGCCAGCTCAACATAATACTCCCAACCACAAGAGCTGCTCAATGGGATATAAATGCATATATGGTCAGAAGGCATTAACACTTACTGATTCAATAGTACATCAAAAAAGAAATAAGAGTGCATGCTAGGGAGGATTTGTGCCTAATCTACCTGCCTTGCCTTCATTTTCACCACACATTTGGCCATTTACAAAAAAGATACAGAATGTAAAACCATAATGTACTAATTTTACTTTTCAGATGAATCGGATACTGTAAGGCAGATTAAAGAGGTTTTTTTTTAAATACATATTTGTTTCTATTTTTCCATTTGGATTATCCCTTGTGTTCATTACCTTTTGCAATGGGGGTCAGCCTTTAGCAATCTAAAGACGACTTTGGAATTTTTACATCATAAAACAGAGCTTTCTTCCCATTTTCATAAAGGTGCTTAAAGAAAACTGGTCACAGGTTTACAGAAATCAAAGTAACTTCATGTGCATGGCAACTAAACTCATATCAAATGCAATTTTCCAATGTACACGAATATAGATGGTTTTGCAGGGTATTATAGACTGCTCCACATATGCTTGAACACAGGCGTTCAAAGAGTGGTTTTAAATATATATTTATTAGGGATGCACTGAAATTTTGACAGCCGAAACATATCGGATGAAAATTATGTTTTGGCATTTTGCCAAAAGGGAAAATAGTTGCGATAATGGCGGCGAAAACAAATGTGATTTTGATGAGATTTTACTGTGCCTATGGGGTGTTTTTTTACAGGTCACATGACTCAAAACGCATAAAAAAGTTAATGTGTTATTGATGCATTTTCATTGCATTTCAATCGGGATGTGCGTTTTTTAATTCACTGATGACGCAGAAAGCAAGTTTTAACGCTACAACTGACGCGCAAGTGACCAGTGTGAAGACATACATAGAATTTAAAGGGATGCATTTTTCTTGCGCTTTTCTTGTGTGGATAATGGCAGACACTAGGTTCATGTAAATTCATATGAAATGAATTAAAAAGTTAATATAATATATATATTATATATATATATATATATACATACATATATATACATATACATACATATATATATACATATATATATATATATATATATATATATATATATATATATATATATATATATATATATATATATATATATATAGTGCCGGCATCACTACTGTGGTCAGCCGGCTGTGGCTTCACAGCATGCCACGCACAGTGATTGGCACAGCAATCATCTGGGACCTCTGACGTGTCCCAGATGCTTGTCGAGGGGGATGGTTGGAGGGGGGAGAGGTGACCTTCCTTTCCGGGAACCCAAGAAGGAAGTGGGAGCTGAAACCCTCTAAAAAAAAAAATGACATGCCAAATGTCAGTGGGTCACCTTCCCTTAAATCCGAAATCCCATTTTAGGGTGGAACTTCGCTTTAAGTTGCTGCCCTATTGTATTATCACATTTTAAATCAAGGTTAATTTTAAAAAAATGGGTCATCGTCAAAGGTTTCAATTGCACTTGATGTGCATTTAGGCTGGCATAAGCCTTTTTATGTGTGCAAGTAAATGTGCAGTAGTGCATGTACATGTGTTTTAGTGCATTTACGTGCACACACTTGAACAAATGTGAAGGGACGTTAAAAAGGTTGGAGTCTTTAGGAAAAGGTATCCCTGAGGGGTTGCATGTTTTAGGAATGCATTAGCAAAGTGAGAATCAGTGTGCATGGACATTGAAGAAATACTAAAATATGCTCTTAATGGCACCCAATGTGTTTACTTGCCTTCTTATGGAAGGTCAGAAAAAGTCAAGCAGCTTCTGTGTGATGCAGGTCCTGGTGAAACCAAAGCATGAATATAACTGAAGCAAATCTCTGAGATGATTAGCATGGTGTAATCTGCAGATGGCAGAACGTCGTCAGAGAATCTATAATTACCAGTGATGTAAATATAGCACACCATGAGATCTCCACATAATATGACATGTTCACAAACTACTCTATTTAAATGGTGTTCAATTGTTTTAATAAAAGCACAAAACATCTTCCCTTAGAAAGTAATAGCTTGATCTCAGGATTGGGAGCCTCTGGCACTCCAGGTGCTGTATATATGAAGACATACAGCGTTGATTGGCTGAATACAATGATTGAAGCAAACGATATGGTGTCAGACAATGTATAGTGATATCACACAAGACACTATAGACAAACAGGTGTTATATTAATACACCAAAAATGTCAGAGACCTGCAAATGACACAATGTTGTAAAGAATCTGGAGCATGGGTCCATTTCAAAGGTCAAACATATGACTCAAATGTATGCACATCAATGGTTACATAAGCAAATCTCTGCATGCTCAATCAGATCAAACAAGACTACATTTTCTCATCATTCCCAAGTATGCTCACTAATGTACTAGGCTACATAGCCAAGTTATTTTATATTGGAACAGGGATTCAGATCAGCAGAATGGAAGGATATTTAAACAACTTTTATAAGAGGACCCAGGAAAAGCAATATATTTGTTAAAGGTTTACCATTTTAAATGTGCTGGGCCGTCCCCCACCGATTAAAAAAAAAAAAATCACTCATTAGTACACCTTCCTACACAACCACTTAATACAATTTTAAAATTCTTACCATTGAGGAGAAAAATCTAATTGAATTTTAATGATGTCGCCAATTGTAAAGGTAACAGGACAAGGGGGTGTAACATCATATCCGCACTCTGCAGTAAAAGTAAAACTACAATTCCCATGAATCACAGGGATTTGTAGTGAATGTGGGCAGGTACACTAGGCCTGTACGTGTGTAATGTGTCAGTCTCCCCCACCACAGCAATTTACAATGCTTCCTGGAGAAAACTACAGAAGCGATGTGCCAAGACCAGTGGCTGGGGGAACAGGGGGCATAATAGCCACTGGAAACCAAAACAGAATTAATGGTTTGATTTGAAAATGAAGACTATCTCAAAGCAAGTACTACTTGAAACAAAACCCTGTCGGATATGATGTAAAGTAGTTGCATACATTCTCCCTATGATGCCTGGGAGTAGTACATTTTATCAAAGTAGAAAATTATGCCACAGAGAACAATTTATTTATTTTTAAATACAGTAACTAAACTGTACAGAATTATTGAGCAAGAATAGAGGGATGTATCCAAAATGACCAGAATCTTGAAGTCCAGCTTCAAAAATCTGTTGAGTAAGCCATGTTTTAAATTGTGTGTTGTGTCCATTGAAAGGGGAAAAAAAAAATGTAAAAGGAGACGTTTCCCCCACTAATACACTCAGTATACTTGTAGTAAAGAGCGGACCAACTGCTGTGACACAACATAACCATAATATCCGAATTACATTTTACCCTACTGCCACATAAACATGTGAGCAATGTGCAAAACTGACAGGCATAGATGTGGGAGTGAGTTTACTGGGTCACATTTCAGGCTGAATTCAGTCCAAAGTAAACACACCGAGAAAGATAAATCCAAGTAAAACAGGAAATTGTTTCTTTATTGTTTCCCTACCGTGGAAAGTATTTTTAGGAAAATATTTACAATGATATTTTCTAAAAGCACGATTCATCTTTCTAGAATATTTCTTCATAAAAGTAATCCATGTGCCAACACCTGTAAGGAAAGGTTGGCTAGCTGACCCCAGTTCTGTGCAGAAGTTACACATTCCTGGTATCCCATCAAACATGCTGCTTAAAGTTCACCATTTTAATTTACTAAAGGATTGGGATTTCAATGGCATTTACTATACAGGATGTATAGCACCAACGGTTTGTGCAGCACTTCGCAAAATAGAGGACATACGGTACAGTTATAACACAGTTCAAGACCGGAGGGTCCTGCCAGTGAGAGCTTACACAACTCTGCCATTTTGGAATATCTCTCATTGCCTGTAGTTATACTTCATGTCCAGCGAGGTGTATGCCACCTCTTGGACTTATGCCCATTTACACTAGGGGGGCTACAAGGAGAGTAGCACAGCAGTTCGACACCCCTCTGGTCTGCTGCCCATTCACAAAAAACAGATTTACTTAAAGACCATGGTGCCAAGTACATTTGCAGGAAAAAACAAGGCGATGTTACACAAAAAGGAGCACCTTTGCATTGTCACACAAGATTTTAATTGTTTTTATGCAACCTGAAAACACTGGGTGAATCTAACAACTACTTCTAAACAAGTCATTCAACCCACGTGTATTCAAGGTACTTTATAATTTATGGAAAACATTTCCCTCCCTCAAATCATGAAAAGGTGGTACAGACACTCAGAGTAAGCACTATTCACATGCCACACACTGGGCTTGTTCACAGCCTAGTTTACTTGAATATATATGCCCTAATAAATTTGTCACTACCATAACAAAGTAAATAATATATATTATATATACATATACACACATATACATACATACACACACACACTATGAATGTATTGTGTTGGAACTGTCACACATTTTTATTTGGCACAAGAGTCATACAGCCAAAATGCCAAAGTCTTTAATAAATTACACCCATTGTTTATTTTCCAAGACATTATTTCATATACAACTACACAGCTCCCAAAAGTTCTTTCATTCTTAGCTGTCCCTTAATTGGGTTGCATGCACAGAGCTGAATAAGCAATTGGTTTTCAACTTTCAGACGTTTACTAAATTTTGCAAAATTTAAATTTATTGCATTGATACCTGCAAAGGTTACTAAAGAGAAACGAACGTTGGGGGAAAAAAAAAAACCCACACTAGTAACGTTGAAAAAAAAAAAAAAAAAAACACACACTAGTGAGCTGACCTCCCAATTTTTTTTTAGAGTTCTTGCTTTGTGCGATTGGGAGTGAATTCTGTCTATTTTGCATCTCCATAATTCCCATTTCAGAAAGTTTAGATGAATGCAACGTTGTAATTTAAAGTCACATTCTTTCTAATCTGCATGTCCTAGTAAGGAAGAATATTGTGTGTCTAAAACAATGTTTCATGCCAGCTCCTTCCTAGCTCAATCACGTTCACAGAGATTTAGCAGCCTGCTTGTGAGAAGCATGCCTGGGCTTTGTTGCCAGGGAATTGGACACGGAAGCTTCCAAACAGGAACTCATAATCTAGTATGAAGGATGCAGTTTCAGTTGAAGTTTAACAATGTCACAAAGATCACACACAGATGTGCAGTGCAGCCTCTTGATCAAACATGGGAAATGACAGCAACAGAATCTAGGAGTACAGAGAACAGCTAAAAATGAGACAAAAGAGGGGGAAGAGATATTCAACATTTGTTGGATATGATTTTTCATTAAACTACAAATTTTTTTCCTCCCAATTTTGGAGCATTTGGGAAATATACTAGGAGCAATATCTAAAATAATTAAATATATAAAATATATGTAAAACATCTTCATTATTACACACTCACTGTTTGACTTTTGTTTTACGTTCTTCTCTCCAGTGATCAAAGGGCTCTTATTACGGTTGGTTGTATTTTTGATCAGCTTTGAGGAGCATAAAAAGTGGATTAACAATTATTCCGCACTTGGATCAAACCACCTACTGCAATCAGTTTCTCAGTGTAGGAATATGTCTTTTGGTGCTAATTCCATTACCTGGACAAGGCAACTGTCTTCAGGGGTTACTTTAGTGTTAGTGGTATTAAAGAGGAGGATCAAAATCAGGGTAAGGGTCCAGAAAAGTAGATTAGGTTATGTTGATGGCTAATTTTTATGTGCTTAGTTAAAAGGAATAATATGTATGAATATGGATTTTTACAATACCCATTTACGAGTAAAACAGCATTCTGTTTTTGGAGACGACATGGCTCTTATGCCACGTACACACGATCATCTTTCGGCATGAAAAAAAAATGACGTTTTTCCAACTTCATCATTAAAACGACGTTGCCCACACACCATCATTTAAAAAAAATGTTCTAGCAAAGCGCGGTGACGTACGACGGCACTATAAAGGGGAAGTTCCATGCGGATGACACCACCCTTGGGGCTGCTTTAGCGGATTCTGTGTTAATAAAAGACGATTCGCACTTTTCTGTTACAGCGTGATGAATGTGCTTACTCCATTACGAATGATAGTTTTACCAGAACGAGCGCTCCCGTCTCAACTTGCTTCTGAGCATGCACAGGTTTTTAACGTTGTTTTAGTCCACACACAATCATTTTTTACAATCCGAAAAATTACATTGTTTAAAATGTCATTAAAAAATGCAGCATGTTCGGGAAAAAAAAATTGACGTTTTTCATAACCCGAAAAATTATGTGAAGCCCACACACGATCATTTTAAATGACATTTTTTAAAAACAATTTTTTTCATGCTGAAAAATGATCGGGTGTACGCGGCATTACAGTCACTCTGATGCTAAAATGTCTGCAGGTTGACCTATCTTCCACCAATCGATACAGGGAAACTGAACTCATAACAACCCCCCCCCCCCCCCCCAAAATAAATAAACGAAACATTGAACATTCTACTTTCCTGCAGATGGTATTCTCAACTTATCCACTAGCTGGTGCTCTATATAACTTTGTCAAGTTATACAAGTTTTGCCCCAAGTCCTATTCCAGTGACATCCAGGGCATTATTGTGAGCAGAGACCAACCAATGCCTGTCATAAGTCCTCACTATTTTTTTAAGAGTATAAACGCTTTACCCTTTTATAATTACAATCAATAATTTATACCTAAACTGTAATGCTTTAATATAACTTACAATATAGTTTAATACATATCAGGAAAAACAATTCCCCTTCCCGCGACATTTTAGCTCAGAAGCTTAGTTTAAGTCTATTCGGTTGAGATCAGGACCCTCTCACCCATGCATTGTTTACACTAAGCAAAATGTAAAAATACTATGTGCACTGCCATTCATTTGCAATGGCATCCCAATGTACATATACTCCTGTCAACGAATCTGAAATACAGAACAGGTTGCTTGCTTCCACACATCCGCCACTTATAAAAAATAAATAAATAAATAAGACTTGTATTTTTTTCAACGAATACAAGGCCTTCTCTGATTGGCCAAGACATAGATTGTGATGTCAACCATCCCTCCACTTCACCTTGAGAAATGAGAGAAAGCCTTGTATTTATTGGCCACACAAAAGGTGACATCTGGAGATTGTCTTTTACTGGCCCAAAGTAAATACTTAAACTAATCTACGTTCTGGGCTTCTTCTAAACTAATGGTTTCTTATAACACAATGGGGGTTATTTACAAAAGGCAAATCCACTTTTCACTACAAGTGCACTTGGAAGTGTAGTCTCTGTAGATCAGAGGGGGACATGCAAGGAAAATAAAAAACAGCTTTTAGGTTGCACATGATTGGATAATACAATCAGCAGAGCTTCCTTTCCCCTCCCATTTAAGATCTACCCCTCAGATTTACAGCGACTGCACTTCGAAGTGCACTTTCAGTGCAATTTCAAGTGCAGTTTGCACTTGTAGTGCAAAGTGGATTTGCCTATTGTAAATAATCCCCAGTGCATCATAACACGACACATCGTATAAATTGGCCCTTGGTGATTGGGAACCTGGGTTGGGGTTAAGGTGTATTTTCGAGTAAGTGAGAATTTAAGTCTAAGGCGGCGTACACACGATCGGATATATCCGATGAAAAGTGACCATTTCCATCATCATCGGGAGTTTGACATGGCGTGACACATCGATCAAATTCCCCGCCGCCGGACGGCGCGGTACGTGGCGGTGACGTTGACGCCGCCGCGTCACCACCACGTCACCGCCACGTCACCGCACCAGGAAGTAAAAGACTTGGTGCGCCGAATCCATCGGCAGCGGCGCGGCGGCGGTGGGGGCCGAATGTCTGCTGGTAAGTGTACTAACCAGCAGACATTCGGGGGACAGTTCCCACCGGAAGATTTCAAAGCATGCTTTGAAATCTGTCGGGTGGAGAAATTTCGCTAGCTCATACACACGAGCGGAATGTCTGTGAAAGTCCATCGGACCGTTTTCAGCGGACAATCCCCTCGTGTACGCCGCCTTAGGATTTAAGTTAAAAAGCCAAAAAAATATTTTTTCCATTTTGAATAGAACAGGAAATTGTTAAAACCGCTGCCAGTTTTTTTTCTTGCCATCTGTGATCCATTCAAGACGTTTCCTTTCACTTTCTGTCTTGCAGAATCGACAGAAAATAAGAGACATCATAAAGTGAGCTGAACCCCCAATTTTGTATACAGCTATCACCAAAACAGGTGTCCCCTATAAAAGATTTCCCCTCTGTTCCTGTTCTCGTGACAATTAAAACATTTGGCGTTCTTTTTCAATTTTAGTCCTAGTAATAGTTGGAACCAGAAGGAATAAAAGAGTGAATCTCCCTAGTGGGGGTACAGACCACAAAAACATACATACCAGGCACCAACTCCTCACCCATACAATAAAAAAAAAAACATTGTTGGGCTAAATGTAGGGGTAAGTTAAGGCTAATTTCACACCTGCACTTTGGCCCAATGGCATGTACCTGCAAGAACCAGCAGTCATGATTCACTTACCCAACATCTATCCCTGATGCAAGTGATCACCGCATAGCAATTGCATGCGAGCAGCTACAAATGACTGCTTACAAGGGGGCTGCCTCCTGCAACTCGCTATTTACAAGCCAAGTAGCAGGAAAGCGAATTGGGAAAGTATGTTCCGAATATGAAACAAGGCGTTAGAGGAGAAAATTCAGCTACTCCATACAAACTTTATAACTTACTAAATACATTAATATAGAAAAAGTGGATACGGCGCTGGATGATTGAAAGAGCTAGGTTCAGTGGTTGCAGATTAAGCTCAAAATTGACATAAACAACAAAGGTTATGTATAAGTAAATTAACACAAAAAACAACTCATGCGGTACGTGAACAGTGTAAGTGTGTTGAAGAATTATATGGTGAAAAAAAAAAAAAAAAAGGTCCTTAAATGGTGTCCAATCAATCAATCAAGAAAAGAAGTTCCAAAGGAAAGTCCAATTAGTCATCCATATGTGTGGGGTGGGAATAGAATGAAACCGATCCACCATGAAAATGCACCCAGGTGAGGTATTGTAGTCTCCTTACCATGTGTTATGACCGCTATGTGGGTCACTCTGTGCGCGGGGATTTAAGGTCTCCCTCCTGACCCTCTGTACTGTCACTGCGGTGTTTCTCAATTGAATCGCGATGTTAACCGGAATGTAAGAGAGAAACAAGGACCATAGCGTGATACCAGAGATTGATTTATTCTTTCAAAAAGATAAAAAGCTATTGCACTCACATTTGATGTGTTGTATAACAAGCGGTATTTCGAATGTCATAAAGCCGGCGGCTGATCGTCCCTCTCCTGCTCGATTCCGTTCTGGCTTCCTCAATAGGATCAGCGTGATGGCGTCGATACAGCAAAGTTTTATTATACTGCAGGGCCTGTTTGTTTATAAATAAAGTTTTAAAACTTTATTTATAAACAAACAGGCCCTGCAGTATAATAAAACTTTGCTGTATCGACGCCATCACGCTGATCCTATTGAGGAAGCCAGAACGGAATCGAGCAGGAGAGGGACGATCAGCCGCCGGCTTTATGACATTCGAAATACCGCTTGTTATACAACACATCAAATGTGAGTGCAATAGCTTTTTATCTTTTTGAAAGAATAAATCAATCTCTGGTATCACGCTATGGTCCTTGTTTCTCTCTTACATTCCGGTTAACATCGCGATTCAATTGAGAAACACCGCAGTGACAGTACAGAGGGTCAGGAGGGAGACCTTAAATCCCCGCGCACAGAGTGACCCACATAGCGGTCATAACACATGGTAAGGAGACTACAATACCTCACCTGGGTGCATTTTCATGGTGGATCGGTTTCATTCTATTCCCACCCCACACATATGGATGACTAATTGGACTTTCCTTTGGAACTTCTTTTCTTGATTGATTGGACACCATTTAAGGACCTTTTTTTTTTTTTCACCATATAATTCTTCAACACACTTACACTGTTCACGTACCGCATGAGTTGTTTTTTGTGTTAATTTACTTATACATAACCTTTGTTGTTTATGTCAATTTTGAGCTTAATCTGCAACCACTGAACCTAGCTCTTTCAATCATCCAGCGCCGTATCCACTTTTTCTATATTTCTGTTTAATTTTTTGTATCACAAATTATTGATACTGGCAGCTCCTATATTAATACCAAGTATTATTCTATAGTTCACTCTTTTTAGTTCTGTCTAGCGCAGTGTTTCCATCCGGAATTTTTTTAATTACTAAATACATTACTCTATGCAAGGAAGGCTTTTAATGAGGAGCTCCAGACAGGGCAAAAAAATAAATAAAAAATTGGATAAAATGAAATGAAAATGTAAAATGTGATTTTTACATTTGTGGGAAGTGTTGGTCCCTCTAGATTCTATGGCCATAATTCACAGTTAAAGCGGAGCTCCAGCCACGGTAAAAATTTTTTTAAAGTCAGCAGCTACTAACAGTGTAGCTGCTGACTTTAAATAAAGACACTTACCTGTCCTAGGCGCCCGCGCTGACGGCCCCCCCCGATGCCGGTCCCACGATCGCTCCGGGTCCCGCGCCGCCATTCACACTATGGGAAACAGGCAGTGAAGCCGTACGGCTTCACTGCCCGTTTCCTACTGCGCCTCCGCGAGTCTCACGCTGGCTTGTGAATGGGCGCGCTGCTCTCTGAGAACACACACAGTTCCCAGGAAGCAGCGCGCCCATTCACACGGAGAAGGAGAAGAAGAAAACACACCGCGGATTAGGAAGAGGCAGATTACGGACTTCCGCATAGCAACAGCTATTTCGGGTGAGTATTTTTTTTTTTTTCAGGTTTTTTTTTTTTTTTTTTTTCAAACAACATTGTAAAATGTTGTTATACTGGGTGGAGCTCCGCTTTAACTCTAAATTGACAACCTGTAAAGGCATTTAACTTGTCATCTATAGGCAATTTTGGGTATTATAGTATTTTGTCATTTAACAGGTGTGTGCAATTTTGAGGTTCGAAAGGTTTGGTACTCGACGCAACCCTATCTTATTTTTCACAAAAGTATTTTAGTGTATTTGCACCAAAATTAATTTTAGTGTACTTTTTACTGAAAATGTACATTTGCTAAAAAGCTGTGCAAATATGCAACATAACAAATTGACACGCCCACCATTTTATTCAACGTGGCTTCTGGTTTTTAGAAAATATATAAAATTGTTTTGGTTTCTCCTCTCCCCTCCATTAACCCCTTTACACAAATATGCGGCCCAACTGCATTGGGCTATGATTGGTCGCTATAAGTTATTTCATGTTGTTCCTTCTGCAAATATCACCTGTCAACAACGTGTAGGGTAAACATGCTAGCTAATGAAAATAAACCAACATTGCTATATCATTAACTATATTAGGAAAACAAAAAAGATCAGAAACCCCTTCATCAAGAAATGGTTTACAAATCTTCCTGTAATGCAAACACCACAAGCGCATAATTTATACATAATGACTCTATACACACACTTGTTCACATTAAATAGGTCGTCATATTGCCTTTAGCAATGTACCCAAGATCATGTTTATAAATATTTACAAATATGTTCTTGCTTGCTATCCAACAAGATTTAAAAACAATGTTCTTGCTACAATGTGTGCTCCTATCACACTGTATATATTTTATGTCTGTAGCCCCATCTGTCCATGGTAACTAAACATTTACCTCTTAGGACAGCTTAGGAGGAAAAGAGGAGGCTAATTAGTGCTTAAAAGTTTCCATGCACAAATTTGTAGCACCCTCCCATAAATTTTAGAACCCAACATTTTTCCAAATATCTTGAAGCTATAATATATATATATATATATATATATATATATATATATATATATATATATATTCGGCCCATTCTATTCTTACATGTGTGATTGGGGGAGATTCTGCTCAGCAACAGGATTCTCTCCCCCATTCACTGTAATAAGTGAAAGAATGTAAATGGAGAAGGCGGCAGGAGGCATGTCCCCGTCAATTTATCTTTGGTGCAGCTGAATCCAGAAATCTGAAGATAATAATCCCCAGGGAATCAAAAGTTCAGCAGCAGGAAGAGGACAGGGCAGCCCTGCAGTGAAGAGTTCAGTAGAATCCAGAGCAGCGCATCATAGGACATAATTTGTTAGGCTGCGTACACACCATTAAATAAATCCGATCAAATCGGTCTGACAGACCGTTTTGATCAGATTTGTCTGCTGGGATAGATTGGTTTGATCATGTACACACAATCAAACCAAAATCCCCCCCGGCAGACAGCGCAGTGACGTCACGGTGACGTTGACGCCGTCACGTCACTGTCACCAGGAAGTAAAACACTTCCGCGCATGCGTCAAATCCATACGACGCATGTGTGGACAGATATGTCTGCTGGTTAGCCTACTAACCGTATGTCTGTCCGCCCGTACACACAATCGAATTTGTCAGCTGAAACGGTCCGGACCGTTTTCAGCAGATAAATTCAATCGTGTGTACGCGGCCTCATAGGTAAATGATGTAAACTTCAGCTTTAAAAAGAAAACAAATGACTTTCCCTCTAACACTAGGTATTGTGGAGCAATTCATCCTGTCTCCATAACAAGTTCATCCTTGACAACTTAGATTTCAAAACGGTTAAAAAAGTAGAACCAAAATGATTTTGTTCCTAGCAGTAACTTCTGACAAAACACCAATGTTCACATATAAAAAACACACTTTACATCCATTAAATGGAAACATGAAAATGTAAGGCCCCATACACACGATCGGATATATCCGATGAAAACGGTCCGCGGACCATTTCCATCGGATATGTCCGATCGGGAGTTTGATCCGATGGCGTGTACACACCATCGGATCAAATTCCCCGCCGCCGGACGGCGCGGTGACGTGGCGATGACGCGGCGGTGACGTTGACGCCGCCGCGTCACCGCTACGTCACCGCACCAGGAAGTAAAACACTTCCGCGCATGCGCCGAATCCATTCGGCAGCGGCGGTGGGAGCCGACATGTCTGCTGGTAAGTGTACTAACCAGCAGACATGTCGGGCGGACAGATTCCCACCGGATAGATTTCAAAGCTTGCTTTGAAATCTGTCGGGTGGACAAATCTGTCCGCTAGCCCATACACACGAGCGGAGATGTCTGCTGAAACGGTCCATCGGACCGTTTTCAGCGGACATATCCCCTCGTGTGTACGCGGCCTTAGACTATCAGTTTTTAACATTTTTCTGCTTTTCTTAAAGCTTACTCACTTGCATATCACAGGTCAGTGGAAATTCATGGGTGATTTGTTAGCAGAAAATTCCATAACAGTAATACATAGGAATGTATAGTCTATTAAATGATTTGTAGATGTAAAAGGGATCACGTTAATGTTATCTATGTGTTTATACATAAAAAACATGCTCCAATTACAGCAATTAAAAGGTATTTTATGGTCACAGCATACACTTTGATTTACTAACATAATTTGTATTGCTATTTTAATGCTATTTTAATGCCAATTATTTTCACAATCCAACAGAACCTTATTTGAAAATAACTCTCCACATGTTTTGTGGGTTGCCCGTCTTCTGGCCATCTTTCTACAAGTCAAATTTTGCAGATTCTCCTTTGCCATTTACTTTTGATTTTTAAGAACTATATATCCCATGGTACCTTGCTGCCTGCAAACTGATTCCTGTACTGACGTCGCCTCCTGAAACCCCTCCTATCAGTGCTCCATTACTGTATGTCCTGCACCAGCTACATAGGAAAGGGGTCATAGGTATGCTGTGTGTGCGATGCTGCCGTTTAGTATTCAAATCCTACCTCATTACAAACTGGCTCCACTAGATTTCTGGGTGCTGTGGGCAAGAGCAACAGCTAACAGCCTTGTGATATTTCACATAATACAAGATCTTCTGTGATAGGAAAAAAGAGGGTGAAGGGGCGGGACGCACATGATTTCTAATTTTCCAATCACAGAATGTATCATGTAAAAAGAAAAACCACAAGGCTTTTTGTGAGTGGTGCAACTGGAGACCCGCACTGCTGTTAGCTGCTGCTCTCGGATTTGGCCTTTAAACTTTAACTATAGACTTTACATTTATATGCACATTGGACAGTTATACAACATACACAAAGCCTTCGCTTCCAGGCTAGCAGTGCTACACTATAGTTGTGCTTTACTGCTCATTCCCAAAGTCTAAGTCAGCTAATTCAATAACAATTCCAACAGTGGGCAATAAAGAGCTCCCTACTGGTGCTCTTATTTCTATATTTTATGACATTTAAATTAACCACTTCAGCCCCGGACCATATTGCTGTCCAAAGACCAGAGCACCTTTTGAGATTCGGCACTGCGTCGCTTTAACTGACAATTGCGCGGTCGTGCGACGTGGCTCCCAAACAAAATTGTCCTTTTTTTCCCACAAATAGAGCTTTCTTTTGGTGGTATTTGATCATCTCTGCGGTTTTTATTTTTTGCGCTATAAACAAAAACAGAGCGACTATTTTGAAAAAAATGCAATATTTTTTACTTTTTTCTATAATAAATATCCCCAAAAATATATAAAAAAAAAAATATTTTTTCCTCAGTTTAGGCCGATACGTATTCTTCTACATATTTTTCGTAAAAAAAAAATCGCAATTAGCGTTTATTGATTGGTTTGCGCAAAAGTTATAGCGTTTACAAAATAGGGGGTAGTTTTATGGCATTTTTATTATTATTTTTTTTTTACTAGTAATGGCGGCGATCAGCGTTTTTATTCGGTACTGCGATATTATGGCGGACACTTCGGACACCTTTGACACATTTTTGGGACCATTGGCATTTTTTTAGCGATCAATGCTATAAAAATGCATTGGATTACTATAAAAATGCCATTGGCAGTGAAGGGGTTAACACTAGGGGGCGGGGAAGGGGTTAAGTGTGTTCCTATTTGTGTTCTAACTGTATGGGGGGGGGGGGGGGACTTACTAGGGGGAATCACTGATCTTCTGTTCATACATTGTATGAACAGAAAATCAGCGTTTCCCCCGCTGACAGGAACGAGCGCTGTGTGTTTTCACACACAGCTCCCGTTCCCCGCTCTGTAACGAGCGATCGCGTGTGCCCGGCACGATCGCGCCCGCCGGGCACACGCACGGGACTCGGGGGCGAGCGGCCGGCGCGCGCGCGCGGGCCGCCGGCGGCGCGCACGCGCCCCCTAGTGGCCGCGAAAGGCGCGACGTAGAGCTACGGGCTCTCGCGCACCCGTGCCGACCTGCCGCCGTATAACTGCGGCGGCTGGTCGGCAAGTGGTTAAAAGGGCAAGTTCACATTTTCAGAAAATCTGTAAGCTGGACCCCCTCCCCATTCCGCTGTCCCAGAGCCCTATGATCTCCTGCTGACAGGCACAGGACATCAATTTACCAGTCTGGAAATTTGAAATCCCCCTGGCCAGTATAAATTTACCATAAAGATTTTCTGTAAAGGTAAACTCACACTTTAAAAAAAGTATTGCTTTAAATTAAGTAGTGCAATAATTAGTTAAAATGGGTATACACGAGCTGTGGTGGCTCAACGTGATTGGCACTGCGCTGACAAGCCGTTCACCTCTGCAGCCAAGGGTTCGGATCCCGGTCTCGGCTACATGTGAATTGAGTTTGGTGGTCTCAGCCCGGCTCCCGGTGGGTGTGCTATGCAAGGTACGCCTGTGCTTAGTACGCCCACCCCCCCCCCCACACTTGCACGCACACAAAATTGGTTTAATACGCACGCACTTTGGCCATGCGGTCTCCTAAAGAGAGGCGAAGGACCTACGGGGCTGGCTTGGTGGGTCAGGCCCCCTCACTCCCTCATAGGGGGAGTCCCTCTGCCCCGATGGGGTCCTGTTGGGCCCCAGTTGGGCTCCCAAGTGGAGCAGGTAGGACGGGGTGAGTGGGAGGCCCCCCCTCACACCCGCCATTGCCACCGGGGGCATGGAGAAGGATGGCGATTGCCTCCGGGGGGAGGGTCTGCCTACTCCCAACTCCTGCAGTCCGGCTCCTCTCTCTCGAGTTCACGCACAAAAATACACTTTAAACAAAAAAGAAAAAGAAAAAAAAAAAATGGGTATACACTATGCCTTTCTTTTTAACCACTTAAGGACCGGACCAATATGCTGCCAAATGACCCAAGGGGTTTTTGCGATTCGGCACTGCCTCGCTTTAACAGACAAATGTGCGGTCGTGCGACGTGGCTCCCAAACAAAATTTGCGTCCTTTTCTTCCCACAAATACAGCTTTCTTTTGGTGGTATTTGATCGCCTCTGATTTTTATATACAAAAATAGAGCGACATATTTGAAAAAAAATCGATATTTTTTACTTTTTGTTATAAGAAAAATCAAACTAAATTTTAGTCAAACATTTAGGCCAAAATTTATTTAGCCACATGTCTTTAGTAAAAAAAAAAAAAAAAAAAAAAATTAGCTGCCTAGCGGGAACAGCGACACTAATACAGCGATCAGAAAAATGATCGCTTAGTGATGCTGGCAATAGGGAGTGAAAGGGTTAACTAGGGTGGTGATCAAGGGGTTAAAACTTTATTAGAGGGGGTACAGGGGCTACCCAGGACCTAACACTAACTGTCACACTGACACTAAATACAGTAATCATACATGTATGATTACTGCATTCAGTGACACTGACAGGGGGGAGGGGGGTGATCGGGGGGGGGGGTTAAATGTGCCTATATGTAGTGTTTGTCAGTGTAGTGTTAGTGCAGACTTACTTGTGTTGTGATCTCTCCTCAGCGGTGGTTGAAAAAAACGCAGAGGAAGAGATCACGTCGCTTCCTCCTTCCTCTGTTTACACAGGAGGAAGTGACACACAGTGCGCGCGCATTGGCTGAGAGCTATCCGGAGGGGGCGGACAAAAACGAAAAGCCGCCCCCTCATCCTGGATCGCTCGTACAGCCGCGCGGACCGCCGCATGTACCGGGGGTACCCCCGACCCACCTCAAGGCACCAAGGTATATATACGTTGATGTGCCCGTTGGTGCCATTGTGCCGACGTAAATGTACATGCGGCGGTCCTTAAGTGGTTAAGCAACTATGCAGTTGGCAGGAAATGTGACTTTTAGAAGCACAAATTCATAAAGTGAACATTCGTACATGATTAGTAATCAAACAGGATTAAACTATGAAAAAATCAGATTGTAATATATAATAAACTTTATCTTGCACCAGAACCCAAAAAATCAATATATTGCAGCTAATAAGTATTTGATGTAGTGGCTTTTGTTGAAGCTTTTTTCATCTTTTACCAATAAACACTTATTCCTTTGTTGAGAAGTGCTGTCACCGCAGGACACGAGAGTGTAAGGACTACAGAACATTTCTCTCCTCCACACCCCGTGACTTTCCCATTGCTACAACATATAGAAACGATAAAGGGCGCAGCATAAGGGGTTAGAAGCAGGAAGTCATGAACGCAGAGGAATTCTGATAGGATCAAGGAGGTTGTGTTTAAAGAAAAAAAGTAAAATTAACTCATACAAAATGCCTTTGATTGCGTTCCAAAAGGGAGCACAAAATAAAAAAAATACAGTTCATAGTTACAGTTCACCTGCATATTGAATACAATTTTGTCCCTCAAATTTCAAAAAATGAGCCGCAATCTAGGTGCAGTGGCTATAATTGAATATTTGTCTCTTTCTGTAACATTTGCCTACCTCTTTCATCAGTCCCTTGAAGAGACAGCCACATCTCAGATTAAACTGTCAAGTCTTTCACAATAGCTCAAACAAATTATTAACAGATGCTGCTGTTCAGATTGCATTACAAATTTAAACATAAAATATTAATTATATCCTTGTGACATCAACTGCATGTTGTCTGAGTTTTCACACACACGATACTTTCCCATCAATCATATATTAATAGGATCTTTACCAGAAAGTAAACAGCTTGACTGACCAAGAGAAAGGAAATGTTAACTGAAAAAAAAAGAGAAAAATAGAAATACTTAAGTCATTTAAAAACAAAGTTATATTTCCACTCTTAGAAAAGAAATAGAAAAAATAGAAAAAGAAATATAAGCTTTATTCAGAGGAATGAAGAATGCCACGTCAATATTGAAAAGAACATCCCGGGGATCCTGACGGGCCTTGCAGAAAGCAGGTTAGGAAGAAAATTTACAATTTCTACCAAACAAACAAAAGTCTCTGTTTTCATTCTGGTGATACATAACGTCATGCTGGGAGAAATAAGACAAAGACTAAACATATTAAACTATTCATCTTCCGCCTCAACTCCAACCTATCTAGGCCACTCTATTGCAAGCAGTCCCCGGGTTACAAACAAGATAGGGTCTTTTAGGTTTTTTTCTCAATTGGAATTTGTATGCAAGTTGGAACAGGTAATTTTTTTTAAAGGATACTAAAGCTTTAATTTTTTTTTTCTTTAATAACAAACATGTCATACTTGTCCCTACTGTGCAGCTCGTTTTGCACAAAGTGGCCTCGATCCTCATCTTCTTGAGTCCCTTGGTGGCTGTCTTGCTTCTAAAAAACTCCCTCTGGAAAGCACTCTCCCAAGGGGGTTACCTTGCGGAGACGCTCCCGAGTCCTGTATTCTGCATCCATAGCCGCAGACCACAGGACTCGGCTCAGCCCCCCGCGCCATTGGAGTTGATTGACAGCAGCGCGAGCCAATAGCTGCACTGCTAGCAATCTATCCAATGAAGAGCCGAGAAGACTGAGCAAAGGAAGAGTGCGTTCGCGATGCACGACTTTCCAGGGCTCAGGTAAGTAAAAAGGGGGGCTGGCAATTATCAGATGTTTTTTCACCTTAATGCATAGGATGCATTAAGGTGAAAAAACATGAACCTTTACAACCCCTTTAAGTGTTGCTTCAGCCAAAAAAAACTAATATATATTTTTTTTGAATAGCAGAGGGAAGGGTCAACAACCCTCTAACATTTGTTATGCTACCTTTGTTCCTGTTCAGAAGATTTCACCTCACTTTCTGTCCAATTGCGACAAATGTGACAATTGGATTTTGAAAATGTTGGTTGTTGTGGAAACAAGGATTGGTGATAAAACTTCGATGGAGACACCCCCCCCCCCCCCCCCCCATGATCTCTTACAGGAGTGAATTTCCCTTCCTTGGGGTAGATTTCCTCTCACTTCCTGTTGTCTCCCTCTAAGTATGAGTCGTAAGCTGGATGTTTGTAACCCAGGGACTGCCTGTATCCCACAAACGGTCACAGCTCAGAGGCTCCAGATACAATTGGCTTCTTCTAGCAGGAAAACTACAGCACAGATCTCCAGCATTGCACCTTACATACAATATTAATACTCTAAATATCCCCACAGTGCAACACCATACTGGTAGATGCAAGAGGACATAGAAAATGTGTATTTGTTACAGCACGATACAAGAACCCCAAATAGCTAGTCTCACAACAACCAGACCCTATAGGTATAATCAAGATGGTCAATGACAAAATGACTGCTATACTGAACGACAGAATGGCCACCTTTAAGTGTAGTCCTTGTGGATACACCACTACCTACCTCCAGCTGTCTAAACAGTTAAAATGCTTCAATAAAAAAAAAACTACACATATCGCTCTCAAATATTAGTGTGGCCTGCAGTTGTATAACTGATGGCCTTTATACCTTTATGGACTTTCTGCAGTCCAGGCAGTTAAAGAGATTGTTAAGGCTAATTTTTTCCCTATAAAAACATGTTATACTTACCCGCTCTGTTGCAGTGGGTTTGAACAAAGCAGCCCGGATCCTCCTCTTCTCGGGTCCAGCTTCTGTTTTTCTGGCTCCCCCTCCTGTTTAGGGGCTGCATAGCAAGCAGCTTGCTATGGGGGCACCCGAGCTGAGTCACAGCTCCCTGTGTTCATTCAGACATGGAGTCCCACCCGGCCCCGCCCCATCTCTCCCCTGATTGGCTAGCTGACTGACAGCAGTGGGAGCCAATGGTGTGGCTGCTGTGTCTCAGCCAATCAGGAAGGAGAATCTTGGATGGCCAAGGGAATCGTGGACATCGATGGACAGAGAGGAACCTCATGTGTTAAGGGTGCCAAGCATGGTTTATTTTAAATGCAAAGAATACATTAAAGACTAAAAAAAACGTATACCTTTACAATCACTTTAACTGTCTCGTCATTCCTTTTTCAACACGGAATCACCCAAAAGACTAGGGCACACATATACCGTCCAAATTGTAGTCGATTGTACGATATGATTTTATTTAAAGGCTTTAAAACAAAATCCAAGACTAGCATACTCATTACTACTGGACCTCGGCGCCATCTTGATTGTAGCCTCTTTTTTACCAGACAACTAAACTTCAATATTCAGTCCACAACATTGCCGACGAAATACCAAACCTTTGACTAACTTCTCCATTCCATAAATACCATAAACCTATTTACAGAATACTTACAAACTGTCATTTTGTAAGCGTGCTACTGTGTATAAACAGAACCTACACAAACAGACGCTTCCTGGTATAAAAACAATGTTCACAGGGTCAGGGGCAAAAAATACAACAGTTTAAAAAAAAAAAAATTCTACATGAAGACTCAAGTTCCAAGTTCAGTTTTTACTTTACCATTTTAATCATGCACTGAAAGAACGCTAATATTTATCATGCAATCTTTCGATTATACATGACACTGCATTTTCATTAGTTGTGAAGCTACTGAATATAGAGTATTGATTTTACATTCAAATGTTCATCGTTCTTTTGAATACAATTGTTTTTTTGGAAGCGGTAAACTTTTTTTAAATGCCACATATGGAGATGGACTGTGTGAAGGTCACGTATCTCTATGCTGGCCATTCTTCTCAATAGTGTGCTGCAGAGAGTCTGAAGTAATCAAAGTATTTTAACCATAGACAATGTTACCCTAGGGGTGACATTTTAATTTTTATTACCGGTTGTAATAAAACTGTACCTATAACTTTCAACAGGCCCATTCAAAGACTGTAAACATGCCAGAGAATCGGGATTCACCAGCAGTGGTATTTACTTGATAAAGCCCACCAATGCCAATAGTCCCATGCAGCTATGGTGTGAGAACAATCTGGACCCTGGAGGCTGGGCGGTGATACAGAGAAGAATTGATGGATCTGCTAACTTTTTCAGGAACTGGGAGACGTACAAGGTGAGCAAAAACATCTATTCCAAGAAGTTACAAAATTCATCCGTTACATAGTTTTGCCATAGTTAAATCAGAAAGAATAATTGGAAGATTCAGCAAAGTGAACAGCATAACCTCAGAATGGATTCAATTAACTTACAGGGAACTTTGGTGGCTACACATCTAAAATGCAACATGCAATATTTGAATACACCTAAACCCAATGCTATGGTGTGCACAGCCCCATTTCCACCATAGCTCCCCTTTAGGTGCCCTCTCTCATTTATATAAATCACAATTATATAAATAAGCTAATTTTGGTTGTTCTGATGACCGACGTGTTCAGACAAACCAGCACCTAGAGAGTGTTCGGAATAAGCAACATCACAGCAATTAAAAGTCATGTGGCCTGCCAATATTTTTATATTTGTTCGGTACACCAGAGGGTACGTACATAGTACTACTGTGTGCAAAAATCAATATATAAAGTATTTTGTTAGACTGTGGTTTAACATCTTTACATGATTTAGAACACAATCATGTCACTACTACAGACTTTAGTATTAACCAATAGAGATTGAGCAGTTCAACACAATCACTGTACAATTTTTCCTGTATAGAAAGGCTTTGGAAACATCGATTCAGAGTATTGGCTGGGATTAGAGAACATCTATCAGCTGTCAAACCAAGATAACTATAAACTGCTGATTGAACTGGAAGACTGGAACAATAAGAAGGTCTATGCTGAATATAGCAGCTTCCGTCTAGAGCCAGAGACTGACTTCTACAGGCTTCGACTGGGGACATATCAGGGCAATGCTGGAGACTCCATGGTTTGGCACAATGGCAAGCAGTTTACAACACTGGACAGAGACCGGGACATGTATACAGGTGAGGACCACATATATAAACCTAAGAGTAAATAAAATACATTGTGCAGGCACAGCCCCGTTGCAAGGGATACTTTTTTCCAGAGTTGGGCTTGAAGTAAACATGAATAAGTTAATCTTGCAGCAGATAACCAGGGATTCACAACTGTTACTAGATCTGTCAAACTGAAAAAAAAAAGTCTGTTATTGTCATGTTGCATACAGATACGGCTAAACTTGCTCTAGGCAACAACGCTTCAAAAAACTCTGGTCACGAATGTGCTGGCCATACATCTACAAGTCTTTCATCAGCTGAGAGAGCAAGCTAAGAACCGCCTGTTCTTATAAAGGCTGCTGTATCCAAAAATCCAAATCATGATTCAAAATTATTCTCATCCCGAAGGATATATTTCAATGTGAATTATAATGAAAAGTCCACACATTTTTTGAAAATGTCTTTTTCAAATGTTAGCTTTTGCTTTCTCCATTATTTTATTCCGTTAATGTAATCAACACAGCTCGCTGGTCCCATTTTACATTCCGGGCATTTAAAGCAATATGCACGGCAAAAACCTATGCTGTAGTAGCAAAATATTTAATCTTTACCTTAAAAAAATGTCAGTTGAAGCACTACAGAGATTCTTGCCAGTCTCTCTGCATGTTCACACGAGGTTGGGGGGCATCAATGGTACAACCAGCTGGTTGAATGGGCATTTTACCACCATCCTCCCCCACCTGAATACTATAGAGAGCTGCTCAGAGGTGTACATGCCGCAGCTAAACTTAAATGCTATGTTTTCACCGGGTGGTGCCAACTGCAAGTAGGACTAATGCAGTACTATTGGGCAGTATAGGAACTGCACCGCAAACGCGAGCAATGCAATGTGGTAGTCTGAAAATTATAGTGTTAAATCAGGCAGTGAGGTGGTGACATATCACCCCCTCACCACTTGTTAAACACCTCTGAAAACTGATCCAAGAGTGGATTACCTGTGAATGAACACCCCCAGTGGAACTTCAAACTCTCAAGCAACATTGGCTATTTTTAATACTTGCGCTGCTATTAGTAAATAGATAGGCAGGTATATATTTGTTTTAAAGTGCAAGTCCAGCCCAACACTAAAATCCCTGCATCTAAAGACTAACACCAACCTATCTAGCCCTATAATGAAGAAATCACTATACATACCTTATTTGAAGCCGATCCGATTTGGTCTTTAGCAGGGGAAGCTCTGCAGAGGGCACAGCCGACAATGGCTGTGCAATGAATGGGGAGTGACCTCACCCACAGAGTTACTATCAGGCTTACCGTTGCCGGCTGTGTCCCCTGCACCCGCTTACATACATACAGCAAAGCCACGGCTGACAGCTCAGCATAGGATCGGGTCAGATCAGCTTCAAAAGGTATGTATACGGAATTCTTCTTTACAGGGCTAGATAGGTTGGTGTTAGATTGTGGATGCCTGTAAATGCAGGGATTTTAGTGTTAGGGTGGACTTCTACTTTAAGCTTTTTTTTTTTTTTTTACTTCCTGGTTTCTATGCCTAGGCAAACGTCATACATCCCAGAAGTCTTTAGGAGGGGTTTTCTCAACTAAGCACACTTCTCCTGCCTGCATGCCTAAGTTAGGGCAGATGGATCCCAGGAAGTAAATGCTACATGAATCATTTGCAGTTGTGGTTTCTCAAATTAATTCCTCAACAAAATAAAGCATGGAGACATGGATAGATGGGCGAGTTTGCATTGGATATTAAAAAGGAATTAAAATAGCGTTTTGGGTTTGTGGTGATCAGATGCAGTGTAGTTGACTTACTACTGCAGCTTTGCTTAGCTAGATAATCCCCGCTCCTACTCCCAAGATTGGTCAGGCAGGGATTACACAATCTTCTGGTATTATATAATGTAATTTAACCTTTAGATTTATTGATGATTTAGTATACATAAGTATATTATATGTAATCTATCCTCTATTCCCAGGAAACTGCGCTCATTTCCATAAAGGTGGATGGTGGTATAACGCTTGTGCACATGCCAATCTAAATGGCGTTTGGTACAGAGGAGGAGTATACCGTAGCAAGCATCAAGATGGCACCTATTGGGCAGAATATCGGGGAGGTTCTTATTCACTTAAAAAGGTCCAGATGATGATAAGACCAATTGACTGAAACACAAAGAGGGGCAATCTTGGACAGTGAACTAAAAAAAAAAAAATAATAATTTTATATATTCTTTATTTGAAGACTTACTGTATTTTTATGAAGTTGTACATGGCTTCACTTGGGATATCGTCATTAAGAAAAAGAACTAAGAGGAACGCTGGGCATCCCTCCATGTAAAAGGTTATTATGAGATAAAATGTATGTATTTTTGCCAAATATTTTATGGAACTTCTGTAAGAAATAACAAATGACATGGCTTTTCATTTGCCAACAGCAATGATTTGTGAGAAAAATCTATTCTGAAAAGTGATATAAAAATGAAAAAGATGTGCAATCACATCTGTATACCCAGGCCTCAAAATTTCCACTCGCCTACTAGCATTTGGCGAGTGGATTTGAGCTGGGGGCGAGTGATGACAGGGCTGCATGACCAATCTCCCTCCAATCTGTGCCTTCACTTAGAGTCCCGATGAGATTGGTGGCTGAAGAGGAAAGATGCATGCTCGGGAAAAGTAGTCTGGTGAGCTGCGCACAGGCAGAGCAGTACACAGGTGCTCTCCTTACAATTCTCATTAAGCCATGGGACCCAACAGTATGACCTCTCTAAACCTGCCCCCCTCCCCCCGACCAATGTAGCTGGAGAGCAGAAAGTAATGAGTGAGGTGGAGGATTGCGAAAATTACCACTCCGGTGCAGCGCTCACTGAAAGTTGCGCTGACATGAGAGCGGCAGCCTTCCAGTTTGTGCAGTTTTCTGCTCCTTGTGTAAGTGTCCAACAGTTCAGCCTGAGCCCTGTTAACAGACTGGTCTCAATGTGTGCTGTGCGGTGTCGGTGTGCGCTGTGTGGTGGTGTCAATGGCTGTGCAGTTGTGTGGATCTCAGTGCTGGATTGTACTCTCTCCCGCTGTGCTGCAGCTCCTCTCCTCACTGCCAGCCTGAATAAAAGGGGGAAGTGGGGACATGCAAGCGTGGAGCCGCACACACAGGTTCCTGATGATGAGATGAATAGGAGACAGCAAGAGAATGAGGACGAGACCCAGTTTTAGTGCCCTGTCCCTCTGGTCCGCCCCCAGTGCCCTGTCCCTCTGGTCCGCCGCCAGTGCCCTGTCCCTCTGGTCCGCCGCCAGTGCCCTGTCCCTCTGGTCCGCCGCCAGTGCCCTGTCCCTCTGGTCCGCCGCCAGTGCCCTGTCCCTCTGGTCCGCCGCCAGTGCCCTGTCCCTCTGGTCCGCCCGCCAGTGCCCTGTCCCTCTGGTCCGCCCGCCAGTGCCCTGTCCCTCTGGTCCGCCGCCAGTGCCCTGTCCCTCTGGTCCGCCGCCAGTGCCCTGTCCCTCTGGTCCGCCGCCAGTGCCCTGTCCCTCTGGTCCGCCGCCAGTGCCCTGTCCCATTTTGTTAAAGTTGTTGTTAATATTTAATTTTGTAACTTGATTCTGCATAAAAAATTAAGTGTCATTCCATGAGATAATCTACGAGGGCGTGTTTACCGGTGCAATTAGGCGCAGGGCAGTGTATGAATTAGGTGGGGCCACTGGTGGCGAGTAACTCTTGAGGCCTGGCTAGTAGCTCAGAACTTGAAATTTTGAGCCCTGGTATACCAATACATGTTAAAAAGGAAGTGAACTTCCTCTGCTGACATTTACCTATAGGTAAGCCGATTATAACGTACCGTTTAGGAGAGGTTTACATTACATGCAGCCAGTGACATCAACGCCGCACGCGCTCTGAACGAATGGCCGCTGTTCCTTCCTAGCCCCGTTCTGTGAACGGCGGCTCCTGCATGCATGTGCAGAAGTGACATCATCCGGCCAATCACAGCACCGGAGCCCACGAACCCAGAACAAACTCTGGGGGAAATGTCAGTAGTCTCGGCGGTGTGTGGGTGCGCTGCAACAGCTTTGTTCTGAGGTATTTAAATGAGCTAGTATGCAATACAAACTAGCTCATTATGCCTTTGCCTTCGTTTTTCTTTTTCTGGTCAGAGTTTACAACCTCTTTAATTGCTTGGGAGCACCCCATGTAATACAAAGAGGCGTTTTTACAGCTCCATGTAAACTAGGTGTGTGTCCCGCAGGTCACGGCATGTTGTCTCTCCATCTATTCAGATTAAAAAGGTTTCCATAACTATTGTAGGCTGTATGGTTTTATTACCATAACAGATATCATCCACAGATAAGGCTGCAGATAAGACCAGTCTCTTAAATGCCAGCTTGGTAAGAGAACCCTCCATATCAAAACACAGAACTCTAAAGACCAAAAAGGTCCAGTCATTGCAAGCACACTGGAGTAGCCAACTTGTGGTTTTAAAAAAATTGTGACGTTAACACCTTTCCATTTAAAGTGACAAAAGGAATTTTTTGGTTTTTAGTACATGTGTGCATTATGACAACGCTTCGCATTGTACAGGTCACGTTTGGCAAGAGTTTATCAAAGATCAGTAAGGTAGAAAAATAAAAAAAACACTTCACCGAATACAAAAGATGAACAAAAAAAAAAAAAAAATCACTCGAAGGGTGTTAATGTATGAACAACAAAAGTATTAACACCACAGGCGCATTGATTCACATTGGTGTCAGGATTTTTTGCAAGTGTAAACTTAGCCTTATAGGCTCTTGTGTAACCAGTTAAGGACCCCCGCACGCCTATGTACGTCCACAACATGGCTCGTACAGGCACAAGGGCGTAAATTTACGTCCTCGCCTTAGTGCGGTTCGGGGGTCCCATCGGGACCCCCTCCGCGGCGTGCGGCGGTCCCCCTGGCTCTGGGAGCGATCGCCGACGAGCGGGCGGATGTCCGTGTTTTCCGCCCCCCCCCCGCGATCGCTCCCAGCCAATGGGAGCGCGCTCCCAGCCTGTCACTTCCTCCTCCTGTGTTTACACAGGAAGGAGGAAATGATGTAATCTCTCATCGCAGCGCTGTTTCCCAGCGCTGCTGATGAGAGAAGACATCCACAGTAAGTGTGCACCAACACAACACTGACACACACTCACATAGGCATATTAACCCCTTGTGATCGCCCCCCCCCCACCCCCCTGTCACAGTGTCACTGAATGCAGTGATCTAATCACTGCATTTAGTGTCAGTGTGACAGGCAGTGTAAAAACAGTTACTGTTAGGTTCAGGATAGCCCCCCCCCACCCCCCTAATAAAGTTTTAACCCCCTGATCACCGCCCTAGTTAACCCTTTCACTCCCTATTGCCAGCGTCACTAAGCGATCATTTTTCTGATCGCTGTATTAGTGTCGCTGGGTAGCTAGGTAGCTATTTTTTTTATTACGATTTTTTTTTTTTACTAAAGACATGTGGCTAAATAAATTTTGGCCTAAATGTTTTACTAAAATTTAGTTTATTTGATTTTTTTTATAACAAATAGTAAAAAAATAGTGATTTTTTTCAAAATTGTCGCTCTATTTTAGTTTATAGCGCAAAAAATAAAATCGCAGAGGCGATCAAATACCACCGAAAGAAAGCTCTATTTGTGGGAAGAAAAGGACGCAAATTTTGTTTGGGAGCCACGTCGCACGACCGCGCAATTGTCTGTTAAAGCGACGCAGCGCCGAATTGTAAAAACACCTTGGGTCATTTAGCAGCGTAAGTGTCCGGGTCTTAAGTGGGTAATAATCCAAAAAGCACAAGACTGCTACTGGAAGTCTTGGTTGTGATGTCAGCAGGCCCAGAGCCGACACTTTTAAAGAGGAACTTCACTCTCCCAATCAACACTGGTTATTTTTATCTTCATGTTGCTAGCATTAGCAAACAGATTGGAAAGTATATCATTTGTTTCAATTTTTTTAAGCTCTTTAGTTACTTCTTAGTTTCCTGCCTGGGCAAATTATGTCATACATCCCAGGAGTCTTCAGGAGGGGAGGAGAGGTTTTCCTAAATAAGCACACTCTGCTGCATGCATGCCTGAGCTAAAAGCAGATGGATACCAGGAAGTAAATGCTACATCATTTGCCCATACTTACAGCCGGAAAGGCTAGGGCGTGTTTGCTTTAAATATTAGAAATTAAATAGCATTTTTGGTTTGTGGTGCTCAGATGCAGTAAAGACCAGTTTTAGGATTTCCCTTTGCTCCTCCCTTAGCAGTTACATAAAAATGTTAAGAAGATGAGATGAGGGGGGAGGCAAAGAAGATGTGACCGTTTTGGACAGAGGTAGGTATGTGCAAATGGCCGACTATCATTTTAAATCTTTGGTTCCTTTACTTAGAAGTTGGACTACAGTTTAAAGTAGGATTGTGTTCCTGAATTTACATTTTGCAATAGACTTGTCAACTAGCCTGATTTTCAAACCTGCACTTGAAAAATAAGACTGTTGATGTAATTGGGCGTTGGATAGAATGCACTCTTAGTTTAGCCAGGGGTCCCAAAACTACGGCCCACTGGCCACATCTAACCAAATACAAAATGTTATCAAGCCTGCAACAACTGTCCATGAAGATGCAGCATCTGGCTGGCAGTGGAGGCGTAACTTTCTCACAGTCCCCAGTGCAAATCCCACTCTCACCATGATTGGTTGCTAGGACTGCCAACATTTGCCGGATGACTGGACCTCCACCAGATTTGCTTCACCACCTGGCTTCTGCCTGAAAGGTGAAGGGGAACGCTGTTGGCTATGTATTGTTGATGTAAGGGGGACAGTCACTGAAGTATGGAGGGACTCTGCTGGGCACTCACTGATGCATGGGGGGACTCTGCTGGGTATGCACTAAGGGGAGACTCTGTTGGCCATGCATCAATGTAAGCCCAGCGTGGGGGGGGCTGCTGGGCACGTATCAACACAAGTGTGGACTCTTATGGGCACTTTTGGATGTAAAATTGATTTTCTTTTTTAGCAAACAAATATTTGTAGAAAGTATACTATGTGGCCTTCATACTGAAACGTTTACAGACCGCTGCAACCTTTTCGGTCTCACACAAGAGAAAGAATGTGCAAGGGACCAAACCAATCCTATTTCCAGGTATGCTCCTTAGGTACTCCCATAGATACCTCTACAAATAGGTCCAATCTGGGTGAAACACATGAGCAGGCACATGGCTTAGGGAGGGGACTGTGCTGGAAGCCAACTACACTGATTAAACTTCATGCTGCTGGAGTGCAGCTTTGTCTATTAGTTCTGGATGTCAGAGGTATTCGTGGACATCGTTGGATAGCGATTGGGCTCACGTAAGTGCAAGGCCACATTCACACGGACTGTTCGGGTCCGCCTGTCAGTTTTGACGGCGGACCTGAACGGCCGCTCCATGCATCCCTATGGAGCGTCGGACATCCGACCCTATCCGATCTGCTAAAAACAGACATATGGGGGGCACGTCCCCATCCGTCCATGCGGATCAGATAAGATCTGATGAAAAAGGACATGCTGTTTCGATCAGATAGGAGACAGCGGTGCCCGACAAGCCCCTCCCCGCTCAGAGATCAGAGAGGAGCTCATCATCAGTCGGCTCATCGGAGCTCTGCGGACTGATCTCCCGCTGAGCTGGCGGACTCCGTCGCGACGGTCTGCGACGGAGTCCGCCTCGTGTGAATGAGGCCTTAGGGGGCCTGAGGGGGGCAGCTGCACACAGGCTTTTTATCTTAATACATAAGCATTAAGATAAAAAAACTTTCTGCCTTTACAATCCCTTTAAGTTACATTCAGCTGGATTTGTTCTGTAAGGGTAAAGATGTTTTTCTGCCTATTCAAGCAGCTTTATCAGTTCTGTCATTACAGAATAAGTCCAGCTGAATGTGACTAACTACTACTAGTGAGTCTTAAATGTAATACACACACACACACACACACACACACACAGAGGAAAGGTTACAAACTATGTCAAGTTTTTGCTGTTGCCTATGTACCTGTTAGGCACATTAAAAACTTTAAGTAATTTTCTTTTTGCTTTTTAATTGATTTTTACATGTAAGAGAAATGACAAAAAAAGGCCTGGTCTTCAAGTGGTTAAATAAGCCTCTGTAACATTATGTAAGTAACCACTTTTTTGTGCCTGCTTGTAAAAGACTCTGTAAATACATTTAGTAGGCATTTAACAAGAAGGTAGAAGTAGTGGAAAAAATTCACGTCCAATAGGTCTGACAAATCTCTGAAGTGGAGAAGTTGTAAAATTACAAAATTTCCTCAAAACCTAACTATGCAGCCAAAGTGTCCAATTTATTGAGCATATTCCAGAACTTACTTGGCAAAGTCATCTATGCCTGTGAATCATGATGCAGAAGTATATAATTACAAAGATACAACTTCACTCCGTGCCCTTAACTGAAGAATTAATCAGATGAAGAAAGGTTTGCAAATTTTTAAACAGCTAATGGAATCGCAAACCCCTAGGCCCAAAAAGGAAACCACCAATGCGCATCTAAGTACAGACTTTACTGTGTCCAATTACAATATTTTTTTTCAATTAAAAAGCCTTGTGGGAGGCCCGATTAAACTAGCTACAATGATTTACACAACGTAAACTAAGATAGATGCCAAACTGTCTAACACCATGGCAAAGTTTCCTAGATGGTATAAGTAATTAAATGACCTGGAAAAGGGGCCAAAATGAAGTAACGTATCAGGACTTAATTTTCTGACTAAAGTTCCACTTTAAAGAACATCCAAAAGAATGTTAGGTTACTGAAAAGACAATGTGGCCATCTTTAAAAATCAGAATGCAGAACCTTAAAAACAGTCCATGCAGGACAAACCTATTAGGAAGGTATAATGTGAGTCTGGAGGGCACTCTCGGCTCGACACACTAAACTGAATACCATTTTAAATACAACTGGAATTACAGAAACTGTTTATAGACTGCTAACTCAGGATCAACATTCCTACACACTTTACAGAGCGAGCTGCATATTAAAAAAAAAAAAAAAATAACCAACGGTCAAAAAAGAAAGAGAACAACCCAGAAAAAGCTGCAGGACTTCAGACCATGAAACAATGTATAAAATATAATACATATATACATATATATATATATACACACACATATATACACACACACACACACACACACATAGTTAGTCAGGTTGAAAAAAGACAAATCCATCCAGTTCAACCATTAAAAAAAAAAACAAAAAAAAACACAGTACATCCCATACACCCAACTCCATACCCACAGTTGATCCAGAGGAAGGCAAAAAACCCCAGCAGAGCGATGATCCAATTTGCTACCGGAGGGGAAAAAGTTCCTTCCTGATCCCCCGAGAGGCAATCGGATTTACCCCGGATTAACTTTACCTACAAAACTTAGTACTCAGTTATATTATGTGCATTTAGGAAAGAATCCAGGCCCTTCTTAAAGCAATCTACTGAGCTGGCCAGAACCACCTCTGGAGGGAGTCTGTTCCACATTTTCACAGCTCTTACTGTGAAGAAACCTTTCCGTATTTGGAGGTGAAATCTCTTTTACTCCAGACATAAAGAGTGCCCCCTCGTCCTCAGTGTTGACCTTAAAGTGAATAACTCAACACCAAGTTCACTATATGGACCTCATATATTTGTACATGTTGATCATATCCCCCCTTATTCTCCTCTTCTCAAGAGTGAATAAATTCAGTTTTTCTAATCTTCCCTCATAGCTGAGCTCCTCAATGCCTCATATCAGTTTAGTTGCCCTTCTCTGCACTTTCTCCAATATCCTTTTTGAGAACTGGTGCCCAAAACTGGACTGCATATTCCAGATGAGGTCTTACTAATGATTTGTACAGGGACAAAATTATATCTCTATCTCTGGAGTCCATACCTCTCTTAATACAAGAAAGGACTTTGCTCGCTTTGGAAACTGCAGCTTGGCACTGCATGCCATTATTGAGCTTATGATCAACTAAAACCCCCAGATCCTTCTCCACTACAGATCTCCCCAGTTGTACTCCCCCTAGCATGTATGATGCATGCATATTCTTAGCCCCCAAGTGCATAACTTCACATTTATCAACATTAAACCTCATCTGCCACTTAGTTAGACAGAGCATTGAGGTTGGCTTGTAAATTGGAGACATCCTGCAAGGACGTTATTCCACTGCATAGCTTGGTGTCATCTGCAAAGACAGAAATGTTACTTTGGATCTCAGACCCAATATCATTAATATATTGAAAAGTAAGGGACCCAACACTGAACCTTGGGGTACACCGCTGATGACCTTGGACCATTCAGAGTAAGAATCATTAACCACAACTCTCTGAATTCTGTCTTTCAGCCAGTTTTCTATCCATTTACAAACTGATATATCTAATCCTGTAGACCTTACCTTACACATGAGCCGTGTGTGGGGAACTGTATCGAACGCTTTTGCAAAATCCAAGTATACCACGTCCACTGCCACGCCTCTCTCCAGGGTTTTACTTACCTCTTCAATAAAGGAAATCAGGTTTGTCTGACAACTTCTGTCTTCCATGAATCCATGCTGTCTGCTGCTTAAATAGTTTGTTTCCAGCAAGAACTCATCCATGTGGTCTTTAATTAAACGTTCCAGTATCTTCCCAACTATAGAAGTTAAACTAACAGGTCTATAGTTACTTGGTAAAGACTTGGTTCCCTTTTTAAATATAGGCACCACATTGGCTCTACGCCAATCCAGTGGTACTATTCCTGTCATTAATGAGTCCCTAAATATTACATACAGTGGCTTTGAAATTTCAGAGCACAATTCTTTTAGGATTCGTGGGGGGATGCCATCTGGTCCAGGTGCTTTATCAACATTTATTCTGTCTAAATATTTCTGGACCATATCACTTTTGAGCCATTGTGGATTTGGGGCTGTGTCACTCCCACCCCCATTATGGACATGAGCTCCCCCATACTCCATTGTATACACAGAGCTGAAGAAAGCATTTAATAAATTTGCCTTCTCTATGTCCTCAGCCACCCACTCTAGATTATTTTGTAAAGGGCCTACATGCTCAGACTTGACCTTTTTACTAAAAATATATTTAAATAATTTTTTGGGGTTTGTCCTACTATCTTTTGCAATCTGTCGTTCATTTTGAATTTTTGCATCCTTGATTTCCTTTTTACATATTCTATTATATTCTTTGTAACATTTAAACGACACTAGTGTTCCTTCATTTTTATATTTTTTAAAAGCCATTTTCTTATTTATAGCTTTTTTAACTTTGACCGTGAGCCACATAGGTTTTATCTTTAGCCTTTTAAACTTATTGCACACACACACAGATAGACAGGTATGTGTGCTACAAGCATCCCCCCATCCGTATATATATTTTTGGGGGTGTGTGGGTGTTGGGGGAGGTATGCTTGTTAATCAGACGCATTCCCACAACCACATGCAAAACTAGCTCAAGGCATGCAGTTTCTGTGCGCTATGATTTTAGGTGCAGGAACCTTTTCCTGCGCTTCCTACAGCAGCTCACTGAAATTAATGGGCTGTTGTGTCCATACAAACGCAGCATGCACCAACCATATATGTGTGAAACTAGCCTAAGTGTTGGACCAACGGTACTAAAATATTTTGTACGCCATTGTTGACCACCAACTCAACTCAATAGAGCAGACAGAGAAGCTTGGGACTTTGGTGCAACATGTTATTAGCCCTCTACAAGATGTGGCAACTGAGTAAATTTCTAGAAAATCAAAAAGGACCGGTCAATGCTTGACGATTTTTAATGAGACATAAGATCAGGAGAGCAACATTTTTTTTAATTTTTTTTATCATTTTCTGAACAAGCAGTAAAAAGTGCTTTAAAACAGACAACCCTTTAGTTATAGGCGTTGTGGGAAAATGCATCTTTAAAGCTCATAACAGGCACTGAAATCCCAGCAGCTTTCTCTTCATTTTCCATGGCAGGAGGCACCCTACAATGTAAAAAGCAGGTGTTTGCAACCTGTTTGATATGAACTCTAATGGACGTTAGAGGCTTTGTTATGGTCGTTGAGGAAATTACTTTGCAGTACATGAAGCTAGAGATGTGCTTTTTCTTGTTTTAGTAGTTCTACCATTTAAGAATATGTAAAACCTTACTGTCCATAATTTGGGGACAGTTTCCCAAATATCAAGCTTTGATAGCAATGTATAGTTTGATTTATTGACAATTTATGTTTAATAGCACAGTACAAAAAAGGATCAACAAATCTGCAGAAGTTCAAAATGGCCAATCATGACTTGACGGGCAATTGCATCTTTCTGTTCCGAGATGTTTTTTGGTCAAAGCATACACTTTAATTTTAGATCATCAGCATTGAAATAGAAATCCCAACAATTTTTGGCAATCCAATATAAAACATAACTTAAAAAATCTCCTTTCAAATTAAGTGCTGCCTGTCTGCTTGCCATCTCTTTCCACAACTTCCTGGACTCTGAATGCTTTGCAGCTTCTCCTCTGCTGTTTACTCTTAATTTCTATGGACTACAGATCCCATGGTACATTGATGTTTGCAAGTAAGGATTCTTACACTGACTGACTGCCTCCTGAAACTCCTCCTCTCAGCACCTCTGTAGTTCAGAAGCCAGGCTCACGGGGCATAGTAAAAATGTCATAGAATTTAAGAATGTAAATGATTGAAATAGTGTGGAAATGAATATATGATTTAGCATTTTGGCCATAGATACTCTTCAACTGTTTTCTCATCAGCAACAAACAGGGTTCAATGTGCTGTAACCAGAGGGACTGCCTGCACACAGTAACAGGCCAGAGTCACCTGCACAACCATTTTGTTAGACCAGTGGCCGCTGTGCCCTCTATACTCTTGGCCACCGTCCTGGCAGTAGCGCAATTATATTACCACCCACTGTAGTGGGCGGAGCTGGGAGCCAAATCACCCAATTCCACTAGCATCGGCCACAGCTCTGTTCCCAGCTCTAATTGCAGATTAGCCTGCCATCATCTCAGACCCAACATGCTCCTAGGCCTATCACTTCCTGCATTTCCTATTGCCTCATGAGAAAAGTAGTGCTGTTTAATTGAAAGGATGACATATTGGTAAAGAAAAAAAAAAAAAACACCTTCTCCAAATACACATCGTTCAGATGGGCATGATGTACTTTGTGGGAAAACTCAAGAAAAGCCAACTTTTACAATGAGTCAGGGGTTTCAATAGAGCCTGGGGAGAGCATCTCTAAAGTGCAAGTTAAGCAGAATCCTGGAGTTGTGCATTAAATGGCTTGTGTAGCCTATGTAAGTTTCAGAATGTGAGTGCGGGGAAGGAATTATTACCTGGTTGGTTTCTATGAGATTCTGCAAAAACAAGTTCCTGGCCCAAAACCAAGTAAAAAATGAGCATCTGTATCAGTTTGCAATAGCAAACAGTACAGCAGCAGCAACCAAAATATTAAAAAATAAAAAGTCATGCATGGGGTGCCAAAGACATAAGGTCTCAGTCTTCGTCTGTTATCTTTCGCATCTATGGAGACGTGTAAAACTCTTGTACTGAGAAGGTGGGGTGAGGGGAATTGGATATCACAAATCATCTTCAACTAGGAAGATGTACCGTTTCTCCAACAACACAGCTGCAAACTAGACAGGTATGACACATATACCATGGAATGGTGCAGGCTTTGGACAGCTGGCAATCCCCAGAACACAATTTGACATTATACCATTGCTGCAACAAAGCGCATATACACGTCCGTTTTTTCCATCAATTGAGATACAACATGGGTCATTTGCAACATAGTCTCATGGAAACATGCATGCATTTCAATACAAAAATCATAATGTTGGGAAAATGTCTGTTGTACAGAATAAACTTTGTCTGAGACAAACTGTCTCAACTGGATCGCAGCTTTAAAATATTTTTTAAACTGCGCAGAAGATAAAATGAAACACAGAAGCTGATCAGTTGCAATGGTCCAATACACCAGTTGAGTTAAATGTAATTATACCCCCTTGTCCCCAATATCTGTTGAAATGGGTGATTTCATACGCGAAATTGGGAGCTAAACACCATAGGAAAAACCAAGGATTTTTAATTGGTAAAAAAAAAAAAAAAAAAAAAAAAAAATGGGTATGAATGTCACTGAAATATTTAGTTTAACCAATCCAACATTTAAATACTTGTCAATCCAATCACCATTCTCTACTTTTCAGATATTGTATAAGCTAGTTTACGAAAATAACCTAGTATAGGGAAAGCCACTGTTTAAAGCAAACCTTTAAAGAGGGGGAAACAATCCAGTGGATCAGTATAACAGCCAGGGAACTAGCATATTTTCAATAGGAGCTCTGATGACTCCGATTCCAACCAGCCTTGAAAGTTTGAATCCAGCCGGTGACTGGGGAAAGAAGTCAATGGAGTAAAAATAACTTCATCAGGTCACCAAAAACAATACAGACAAAAAGCACAAATCTAATATTTTGAACGTATACTTGCAGCATTTTCCATTTTTTTTCACCTGTAATTGGAACTTTCTAGCAAATTTGGCTTCTTCAAAAATTGTTTCCTAACACAGACCCCATCCTCAATATCACAAGTACTCTTCTTTCTTGGACTAATTACTGTGTGTGGACCTTTAATGTAGCTGCCGAGGCTAGAGCACAGAGGAGTATGCACAGAGTACTATAGGGTACTAGTACTAGAGTGAAAGCTACAAGTCTTCTGGGACAGTGGCCAACAAGGCTTTTAGATATTTACATAGACCTGTGCATGGCAGCACTAGAGTTTTCAGTTCAAACCTCAAGCACAACACTATCTCCTTGGAGTCTGCATGCCCTCCCTGTGCCTGCAAAGGTTTTCTCTGGGTACTCTGGTTTCCTCCTACACTCCAAAGACATGCTGGAAGGTTAATTGGCTTTTGCCTATATTGGCCCAAGTATGCGTATGCAAGAATGTGAGCTGGAGACCTTAGATTGTAAGCTCATTGAGGGCAGGGGCTAATATATATATATATACACACACACACACACACACGTCTGCATAAATTGCTGGCGGTGCTACAAGTACCCCCAAAAAATAACATGCATAAAATAAGTTAATGGCACAAATCTTATAGGAAAATTGGTGTTGAAAAGAAAGATCTGATGGTTGGATTTTTTAATGATAATATAATATATAGTATGAGCCAGCATGCTCAGTGAAAGTCCAACAGCTTCAAGGACAAACGTGTGCTGTGATGATATGTTAAAGTAAAAAGCAGGCGTAATCTACCTTAATAGCGCCACCTCTGAGATGGACTAGTGTTATTGAAAACACAATGTCGTCAACTTGCCCATTGCTCAAACTTTCCTTCTTTGTTAGAGGAAAGCGTGGGGCCTCCATGTCACTCATTGCAAAATCTGTTCCTATTTTTTATAAGCTTAATTATTTTCAGATCCACTGCGATATCGGCTTTCCAGAAAATGAACAGATGTACGAGAAACAGGAATAAGACCTTTTAACCAAGCATACCTACCCTACTGATCAACAAAAAATACTATGTAGTGTTAAGCCAAAAGTGGCAAGTTTATCGTCATCCATAAACCAATCACAAGGTCATTTTTTAATGGAACAAGGCACTAAACAATGTGATGGCAAGAGTACAAGACACTGATTGCAACTGGCACAGTTCAGGCTGAAGAGTCTGGAATACAGGCTGAAAGTTTAATGAACACCGGATTTCTATAATTTATATTGCAGACAGGCATGACTCCTATCCAACTTACTCCAGTGAGAGAGCATCCCTGCCGGAGAGAGATATCCTATAAATCACTGGCCCTGTACAATTACAGAGCAATTAATTCCTTACACAAATTTCTGGGCAAGCCCCAAAATCATGTACAATGATCCCATGTGCTTAAATGCTTTATGTAAGATGAGAAGTCAGACTGGTCAGTGGGATATAAAGTAGGAAAACTGAACAAGTAGCCAGAATTCAGCTGGCTCCCAGCAATAAAATACAGTCCAGCACTCCAACTGTTTAAACACCAGTAAATCAGTCAGGATAGTAAATCTGGCCATACACTGATCAGAATTTCGCCAGCTCAGTAGGCACCGGGCGTATTTCAATCAGGGGTGTGTCTGCCCCCTGCATAACAGAAGTCAACTTCTTTTGAAAGGACAAGTCAGAGAAACTTTTTTTTAGGGTTGTTTTGAGACCGAGTACAAGTACCGATACTTTTTTCCCCAAGTACTCGCCGATATCGATTCTTTTTTAGGCAGCATTTTTTTTTACAGTGATTTTTTTTTTGGGGGGGGGGGGGGGGGAGTGGATTGTCAGCGTTTTTTTTTTTTTTTTTTACATTTTATTTAAATATATTTATTGCAATTTATTTTTTAATCAGCCCTGTTGGGGGTCTTTGGAAAAATATCAGGGGTCTTAACAGATCCGACATCTCCCCTTTAAGACAGAGAAAGGGACTAAGAACACAGATTACCAAGTCCCTTTCTATGCAGCCTCAGCTGAAATGAATGGAGAGAAGCTCTTCTCCATTCATAAACTGAAGCATCATAATCACAGGTTACGATGCTCAGTTATGTGAATGGACAGAGTCAGTGATCACGACTCTGTTCATTCTAAAAAGGTAGGAGCCGGATTTAGTGGCTCCTACCTCCGCTCTCCATCCTTACAGATTGAGGGGGGAGAGAAGACCGGCACCGAGCCGGGGGGGAGAGAAGAACAGGCACGGGGGGGGGGGGACAGACAAGAACAGGCACAGGGGGGGGGGACAGACAAGAACAGGCACGGGGGGGGGGGGACAGACAAGAACAGGCACGGGGGGGGGGGGGAGACAAGAAGAGGCACGGGGGGGGGGGACAAGAAGAGGCACGGGGGGGGGGGGGGGGGGAGACAAGAAGAGGCACGGGGGGGGGGAGACAAGAAGAGGCGGGGGGGGGAGACAAGAAGAGGGGGGGGGGGAGACAAGAAGAGGCACGGGGGGGGGAGACAAGAAGAGGCACGGGGGGGGGAGACAAGAAGAGGCACGGGGGGGGGGGAGACAAGAAGAGGCACGGGGGGGGGGGAGACAAGAAGAGGCACGGGGGGGGGGGAGACAAGAAGAGGCACGGGGGGGGGGAGACAAGAAGAGGCACGGGGGGGGGGGAGACAAGAAGAGGCACGGGGGGGGGGAGACAAGAAGAGGCACGGGGGGGGGGGAGACAAGAAGAGGCACGGGGGGGGGGGAGACAAGAAGAGGCACGGGGGGGGGGGGGGAGACAAGAAGAGGCACGGGGGGGGGGGGAGACAAGAACAGGCACGGGGGGGGGGGGAGACAAGAACAGGCACGGGGGGGGGGGGAGACAAGAACAGGCACGGGGGGGGGGGAGACAAGAACAGGCACGGGGGGGGGGGGAGACAAGAACAGGCACGGGGGGGGGGGGAGACAAGAACAGGCACGGGGGGGGGGCAGACAAGAACAGGCACGGGGGGGGGCAGACAAGAACAGGCACGGGGGGGGGCAGACAAGAACAGGCATGGGGGGGGGCAGACAAGAACAGGCATGGGGGGGGGGCAGACAAGAACAGGCACGGGGGGGGGGGGAGAGAAGAACAGGCACGGGGGGGGGGAGAGAAGAACAGGCACGGGGGGGGGGGAGAGAAGAACAGGCACGGGGGGGGGGGAGAGAAGAACAGGCACGGGGGGGGGGGGAGAACAGGCACGGGGGGGGGAGAGAAGAACAGGCACGGGGGGGGGGAGAGAAGAACAGGCACGGGGGGGGGGAGAGAAGAACAGGCACGGGGGGGGGGAGAGAAGAACAGGCACGGGGGGGGGGGGGGAGAACAGGCACGGGGGGGGGGAGAGAAGAACAGGCACGGGGGGGGAGAGAAGAACAGGCACGGGGGGGGGGGAGAGAAGAACAGGCACGGGGGGGGGGGGGGAGAACAGGCACGGGGGGGGAGAGAAGAACAGGCACGGGGGGGAGAGAAGAACAGGCACGGGGGGGGGGGAGAGAAGAACAGGCACGGGGGGGGGGGAGAGAAGAACAGGCACGGGGGGGGGGAGAGAAGAACAGGCACAGGGGGGGGGAGAGAAGAACAGGCACGGGGGGGGGAGAGAAGAACAGGCACGGGGGGGGAGAAGAACAGGCAAGGGGGGGGGAGAAGAAAAGAAAAGTACAAATACTCGGGGAAATGCTCGGTATCTTTTTTATTAGTATATTCTGACCGCGGTGGGCGTAGCCGTCAGAATACAATGTCTTGGGAAAAGGGGGTTTATGTGGGAATTCCTCCATCTAGTTTGTTTTGATGGAGGAATCGGCTCAGTGGGATAAATTTGTAAAAAAATAAAAAATAAAACGGTGTACAGCCAGCTTATTGTGGGTAGAAGTAATGGGGAAGAAGGAAGGAACAGAAAGTGTTGCTGAGTGAAAGCTTTAGTAACTTCTGTGTAAACTTTTTTTTCAAATGTCCACTTCTAACAACCCAAGCTAAAACTTCTAAGTATATATTACTAGCTCCTTCTTTGCCTAGCAAGTTTAGCTGTGCAAACTTTTTTTTCCCCAAATACCGGTTGATCTTGCGAGGTTCTGCTTAGTCTGTCTTTATTTAGATTATCACTAGCTCCCAGTGCTGTAGGAAGATGGTCTCTCTCCTCTGAACTACAGGCAGCTATAAAATCTACATAAAAAACAGAGTGCAATCATTTGCATATCAGAAACCCATATTTTTTTTCACAATAAAAAACATATCAAAATGTTAAAACAGAGAAAAAGTAAGGTCATTTTAAGATTGATGGCAGCAACACGTCTCAAAAAATGTTGCAACAAAAAGCTGGGAAAATAAGCAATATTAATAAGGAAGTGTTGGGAAAACATTTTGCAACCAATTAGGTTAATTGGCAACAGGTCAGTAACATGACTGGGTATAAAAAAAAGTAAATCTCCGAGAGACAGTGTCTCAGAAGCAAAGATAAGCAGGAGGGTCACCAGTCTGAGAATACCGTCGCCCAAAAATTCTCAAACTATTTCAGAATAATGTTCAAGATGAAATTGGAAACACTTTAAATATATCATCCTCTACAGTCCATATCACCAAAGATTCAGAGAATGTGGAGAAATCTCTGTGCACAAAAGGACAAAGCTGAAACGCAGTATTGGATGCCTGTGATCTTCGGGTCCTCAGACAGCACTGCATTAAAAACCAGTATGATTTTGTGATGACATCACCACATGGGCTCAGGATAACTTCCAAAAATCACTGCCCATGAACACAGTTCACTGTGCCATCCAAAAATGTCAGTTAAAGCTCCATCATGCCAAGAAAAAAAAAAAACATATCTGAACATGATCAAGAAACGGCATATTCTCTGGGCCCAATGCTCAATTAAAATGGTCTGTTGCAAAGTGGAATTCTGTTCTGTGGTCAGATGGATCGAAATTCGACTATGGGCACCGCATTCCCCTGGATTAAAGAGAAGAGCCTTCCGGCTTATCAGCGCTCAGTTCAAAAGCTTGCATCTCTGATGATATGGGTGTACATTAGTGCCTATGGAATGGACAGATTGCATACTTGGAAAGGCGCCATCAATGCTGAAAGATATACAGGTTTTAGAGCAGCATATGTGCCCATCCAATGTCTTTCAGAGAAGGCCTTGCATATTTCAGCAGGACAATGCTAAACCACATACTGCATGGCTTTTCAGTAACTGACCCAACATGAAATGAAGAATAAGACAAAGACGATCCAGGACTCAAACAGTTACAGACCTATATCAGGCAAGAATGGTTCCGATTAAAGCTGCTCTAAAAGACTGCATAGGTAAAAAAATAAAACTATAGACACACACACACTTTATTATATTGCACAGGCAGTCCAACTCCTCCAGGATGGCACATCAATACGTTTAATTGCCAGAAGATTTGCTGTGTCTCCCAGCACAGTCTCAAGAGCATGGAGGAGATTCCAGGAGACCGTTACTCTAGGAGAGCTGGACAGAGCCGTAGAAGGTCCTTAACCCATCAGCAGGACCGGTATCTGCTCCTTTGTGCAAGGAGGAACAGGATCAGCACTGCCAGAGCCCTACAAAATGACCTCCAGCAGGCCACTGGTGTGAATGTCTCCGACCAAACAATCAGGAACAGACTTCATGGGGGTGGCCTGAGGGCCCGATGTCCTCTAGTGTGCTCTGTGCTCACTGCCGATTGGCATTTTCCATTGAACACCAGAATTGGCAGGTCTGCCACTGGTGCCCCATGCTTTTCACAGATGAGAGCAGGTTCACCCTGAGCATATGTGACAGACGTGAAAGGTTCTGGAGAAGCCGTAGAGAACTTTATGCTGCCTGTAACATCATTCAGCATGACCGGTTTGGTGGTAGGTCAGTGATGGTCTGAGGAGGCATATCCATGGAGGGACGCACAGACCTCTACAGGCTACACAATGGCACCCTAACTGTCATTAGGCATCAGAATGAAATCCTTGGACCCATTGTCAGACCCTACGCTGGTGCAGTGGGTCCTGGGTTCCTCCTGGTGCACGACAAAGCCCGGCCTCATGTGGAGAGAGCATGCAGCCAGTTCCTGGAGGATTAAGAAATTGATACCTCTGAATGGCCCCCACGCTCACCTGACCTAAATCCAAAAGAACACCTCTGGGACATTATGATTCGGTCCATCCGGTGCCGCCAGGTTGTACCTCAGTCTATTCAGGAGCTCAGTGATGCTCTGGTCCAGACCTGGGAGGAAATACCCCAGCACACCATCTGTCTCATTAGGAGCATGCCCTGATGTTGTCAGGCATGCATACAAGTACTTGGGGGCCATACAAACTACTGAGGACCATTTTGAGTTGTTGCAATGAAATTTCAGCAAAATGGACTAGCTTGCTGCATCATTTTTTCACTTTGATTTTCGGGGTGTCTTTGAATTCGGCCCTCTGTAGGTGGATAATTGTTATTTCCATCAAATGATGTTCCATCCTTTCATTCCTAATACATTACCCCGTTCATACCAGTATAGATATCCAGCATGAAATTTTTGCCCGTTGAGATCCAATATGTTTTCAATGTGTTCCTTTAAAAAAAATTTGAGCAGTGCATATCTCATACACACACTTTATATTGAGCGTTCCCTTTTTTGCCCCCAAAACAGTCATTTCCCATTGAGGCACGGACTCCCATAGATCTCCGAAGGTATGCCAGTGTATCTGGCAGCAAGCTGTCACTAATAGACCTAGAACTTCTTAAAGTTGCAAGGTCACCGTGGATAAAACGTGGAATTCCAGAACATCCCACAGATGCTCGATTGAATTGAGACCTGAAGAATTTGGAGGCCAAGTCAACACTCATGGTTGTGTCCATCAAAAAGAAATGTAACTATTTTTGCAGTGAGGCAAGGGCACAGTACCCTGCTGATAGAGACCACTGACACACTATATTGTCAAAAGTTTTGCGACACCTGCCTTAACACGCACATGAACGTTAATGGCACTACAGTTTTAGTTTGTAGTGTTCAATAATGATTTAGCCCACCATTTGCAGCTATAAACCGCTTCAACTCTTCTGGGAAGGCTGTACACAAGGTTTAGGTTTGTGTTTATAGGGATGCATGACCATTCTTCCAGAAGCACATTTGTGAGGTCTGGCCTGTTGTAGTATATTTAAAGACTACATGGCCCTGATGTTGGATGAGAAGGCAGCCTGGCTCAGTCGCCATGCCAATTCATCCCAAAGGTGTTCCATCCGGTTGAGGTCAGAACTTTGTGCAGACCAGTAAATTTCCTACACCCCAAACTCACTTATTCATGTCTTTATGGACCTTGCTTTGTGCACTGGTCAAAATCATTTGGTGGAGAGGGATTAAGGTGTGGGGTTGCTTTTCAGGAGTTTGACTTGGTCCGCTCCATTGGAGGGGAACTCTTAAGGCGTCAGCATACCAAGACCTTTTAGACAATATCATGCTTTCAACTTTGTGGAACAGTTTGGGGATGGCCCCTTCTTGTTCCAACATGACTGTGCACTAGTGCACAAGTCCAGAAAGACATAGATGAGCGAGTTTGGGTGGAGGAAGTTGACTGGCCGCAACAGTCTTCTGACCTTAACACCTTTGGAAGGAATTTGGGTAGAGACTGGGAGCCAGGCCTTCTCGTCCAACATCAGTGCCTGACCTCACAAATATGCTTATGGAAGAATGGTCAAAACGCTCCCATAGACACACACTCCTAAACCTTGTGGACAGCCTTCCCAGAAGAGTTGAAGCTGTTATAGCTGCAATGGGTGGGCCAATCCAATATTCAACCCTACGGACTAAGACTGGGATGCCATTAAAGCTCATATGCATTTAAAGGCAGGCGTCCCAATACTTTGAAAAAAAAAAAAAAAAAAATATATATATATATATATATATATATATATATATATATATATATATATATATATATATATAAAATCACACACACACACACTAATGTGCAAATAGAGGTTTTATTTTTATGGTGTACAGGAGGCTAAATTAAGTGACAAAGGTAAAGTAATAGCACTGACAGCAATAACACAAGTGTCTACAAGGAAAGTAGTTCTGCAGAGTAAATCACAAGGAAGAAGTCTTCTGACCTCCCTTTCCAAGAAAACCGATATGTTATGCTAGAGCCAGGAGAGTCCTTAGAGAATGCACACAGGGAAATACAGCTCAAACTTGGGGAAGAGAAGAAATTCATCTTACGTATGGTTGCCAAGAACTCTTAAGGAGCCCAGAGTATTGCAAGGGATTCCTGCTAGGAGAAATGTATACATCATGACTGGTTATATTACGGTCAAAGAGAAAATATAAAAAAAAGGAAAGCCGCTAAGGAACAGCTCCAACCGCAATGTGGATGATAATCTAACATTCTCTTCCTAGCAGCCAGCATGTGTGTATACAGTAGTATTTTCAGAGAAAACTCTGGATAGTTAGGCTGGCCACAAAGATGCGGCAGCCTCTCAGAGCAAAAAGTGAACCGACATCTTCCCAACCTCTTACCTATGGACCAAACTGGTAGATATACCCGTAACACAAGTTGTGACTTCTTATTCCCTTTTTCACTGGATAAGGAACGCTTGGGTACCACCTTGCACAAATATTTTCAAACATGCTTTGTAAACAAGATGTTTTTTTTTTTCCCCATATATGAAGTCTGCACAACCCCAAAGGCCATCCAACGATCGTGACCAAACTGAGCTCAGAATAGTTCTTTGCTTGCCACCGTTAGACACTGTATGCCCACCCTTCATATACACCTGTAATAATTGTTGGCGAATGTCAATGTTAGATTACATTTCTATATCTTCATTGCAGCCAAACTATAGGAATATATACAGCAGAATGATGTAGTGCAACTTACAAAAAATAACCACAATATAATAAAAGTGCAAAAAATGTGTACAAAATTATATATAAACACCAATGTATATCAAAGGAAGAAATGATAAAGTGTAAACAATTGTGCAAAAATGTGTACACAAAATAGTTCAATGTATATCCAAAAATATCAAAGGAAAATAAACCTATATCAAATTTGAATCCACTCCAATCACCAATGTGACATGTAATGCAAAGTGTGACTTCTCCACCCTTGTAGATTAGCCTCTCACCTCACTGCAGTAGGTCTCGTTGCATGTTTTTCCCTCTCTAGGATGAAGACAAACAGCTGCTGCTTCAAATGCCTCTAACTCAGAGGGATGGATGGATTAGATTTCCGATCCCCACAGCATACATGCAGGAAATCTAAAGCTCTGTTTAAAACTTCACATTTAGAAAAAGGTATAGTATTGCACTTACAAAAATGGTACTATAGGCAGTGATATGCATAATTAGTGTGTCGTATACAATCAGACTCCTTAGATGATCGCAGGATGACGCCATATACATGAAAACCTCGTCCTATACGTATGTTACGTCCAAACCTCGGAGCTTCCTGAGGAAGCCCTGATGTTTGGATGAAACGTAAACCGTCCAAGTTTCGATGCATGTATGGCAAACCCAAGCACTGTAAACAACCTACTGTCAAAAAAAGAAGTGTTTAATAGGAAGGTATGCAGTGTCACACACTGAACTTTCTATCATGAACACACCAAAATATAGGGATACATATTTGAGATATATGAAGAAATATGATTTTTTATTGTATATATTTTATAACAAATTAGAAAATATTGGAGTTTTCCTAAATTTTTGTTTATAAAAGAAAACCCCAGTGGTAATCAAACCACCAACAGCTCCATTTGTATGAAAAAATTATATAAATTAAATTTTCGTACAGTGCTGCATGACCGCGCAATTACCAGTTAAACTAGCGCAGTGCTGATCTCTGTTAAAAAAATGGACCATGTATAAGCCAAGATTTAAAAAAACAAAAAAAATATCCGTCAGCAGTGATCACCAAGATACATCTTCAGCCAAGCAGAGAACCATGTTACTTTCCAGTGTTTAAAATAACACATAAAAACAAAAATAAAATACAAACATTAAAATCTTACCCAAATAAGGAATACAAGGAGTCATCTTCAAGCTATTAATATAGTCTCTTAAGCGTTTGTAATTATCTTCCTTGCTAACTACATACTCCAGTTTCTCAAAAGTTGTCTTGTCTTTCCGACTCAAAAGCTGAAATATAAAAATAATTTTATAAGGCATATGGGCCATGTAACTCAGAAAACTAAGACATACAAGCATATTTAGGAATATCTGTCCTTGTGCGACATTGCTTACTTTGAGTTTAGTAAAAAGAAAAAAACTGTAAATACAGTAGCAAAGATAATCCATAAAATTAAGTATATAAATAAAAAACATTAAAAGCAGAACAGGTTTACGCTTGTTCACCTTAAACTAGGGTCGTCCCGGTACCGATACAGAGCATTGTGTGGCGGTGACATGGAGGCAGCAGCAAATGACTATTTGCTTAACGGCCTCGCGCTGAAGCCTGGCTTTGCAGGGGATCGGGGGAGGGGGTCCGTCCGTCAGCACACCCAGGACACGGCCGCGGCTGTGATAATTCTCAGCTGTGACTGTTAGTCACACAGCCGAGCAGGCCAAAGCCGCCTCCCCCTCCTCTGCGTACTCTACAAGTGCTGTGCACGGCGATCATCTGAGCAGAGGTGCGGGGGCGCGCGTCTATTGGAGAGGGTGGGGGCGCGCCTCTATTGGAGAGGGGGGGGCGCGCCTCTATTCGAGAGGGGGGGGGGCGCGCCTCTATTCGAGAGGGGGGGGGCGCGCCTCTATTCGAGGGGGGGGGCGCGAGAGGGGGGGGGGCGCGCCTCTATTCGAGAGAGGGGGGGGGCGCGCCTCTAGGGGGGGGCGCGAGAGGGGGGGGGGCGCGCCTCTATTCGAGAGGGGGGGGGCGCGCCTCTATTCGAGAGGGGGGGGGCGCGCCTCTATTCGAGAGGGGGGGGGCGCGCCTCTATTCGAGAGGGGGGGGGCGCGCCTCTATTCGAGAGGGGGGGGGCGCGCCTCTATTCGAGAGGGGGGGGGGCGCGCCTCTATTCGAGAGAGGGGGGGGGCGCGCCTCTATTCGAGAGAGGGGGGGGGCGCGCCTCTATTCGAGAGAGGGGGGGGGGGCGGCGCCTCTATTCGAGAGAGGGGGGGGCCTCTATTCGAGAGAGGGGGGGGGCGCGCCTCTATTCGAGAGAGGGGGGGGGGCGCGCCTCTATTCGAGAGAGGGGGGGGGCGCGCCTCTATTCGAGAGAGGGGGGGGGCGCGCCTCTATTCGAGAGGGGGGGGGCGCGCCTCTATTCGAGAGAGGGGGGGGGGGGAGGGGGGGGCGCGCCTCTATTCGAGAGAGGGGGGGGGCGCGCCTCTATTCGAGAGGGGGGGGGCGCGCCTCTATTCGAGAGAGGGGGGGGCGCGCCTCTATTCGAGAGAGGGGGGGGCGCGAGAGAGGGGGGGGCGCGCCTCTATTCGAGAGAGGGGGGGGCGCGCCTCTATTCGAGAGAGGGGGGGGCGCGCCTCTATTCGAGAGAGGGGGGGGGCGCGCCTCTATTCGAGAGAGGGGGGGGCGCGCCTCTATTCGAGAGAGGGGGGGGCGCGCCTCTATTCGAGAGAGGGGGGGGCGCGCCTCTATTCGAGAGAGGGGGGGCGCGCCTCTATTCGAGAGAGGGGGGGCGCGCCTCTATTCGAGAGAGGGGGGGCGCGCCTCTATTCGAGAGAGGGGGGGCGCGCCTCTATTCGAGAGAGGGGGGGCGCGCCTCTATTCGAGAGAGGGGGGGCGCGCCTCTATTCGAGAGAGGGGGGGCGCGCCTCTATTCGAGAGAGGGGGGGCGCGCCTATTCGAGAGAGGGGGGGCGCGCCTCTATTCGAGAGAGGGGGGGGGCGCGCCTATTCGAGAGAGGGGGGGGCGCGCCTATTCGAGAGAGGGGGGGCGCGCCTATTCGAGAGAGGGGGGGCGCGCCTATTCGAGAGAGGGGGGGGCGCGAGAGAGGGGGGCGCGCCTATTCGAGAGAGGGGGGGCGCGCCTATTCGAGAGAGGGGGGGCGCGCCTATTCGAGAGAGGGGGGGCGCGCCTATTCGAGAGAGGGGGGGCGCGCCTATTCGAGAGAGGGGGGGGCGCGCCTCTATTCGAGAGAGGGGGGCGCGCCTATTCGAGAGAGGGGGGGCGCGCCTCTATTGGAGAGGGGGGCGCGCCTCTATTGGAGAGGGGGGGCGCGCCTCTATTGGAGAGGGGGGGCGCGCCTCTTTCGGAGAGGGGGGGGGCGCGCCTCTATTGGAGAGGGGGGGGGCGCGCCTCTATTGGAGAGGGGGGGGCGCGCCTCTATTGGAGAGGGGGGGCGCCTCTATTGTAGAGGGGGGGCGCCTCTATTGTAGAGGGGGGGCGCCTCTATTGTAGAGGGGGGGCGCCTCTATTGTAGAGGGGGGGCGCCTCTATTGTAGAGGGGGGGGTGCCTCTATTGCGCGCCTATTCGAGAGAGGGGGGCGCGCCTATTCGAGAGAGGGGGGGCGCGACTATTCGAGAGAGGGGGGGGCTCGCCTCTTGGAGAGGGGGGGCTCGCCTCTATTGGAGAGGGGGGGGGGGCGCGCCTCTATTGGAGAGGGGGGGGGGCGCGCCTCTATTGGAGAGGGGGGACGCGCCTCTATTGGAGAGGGGGGGGGGCGCGCCTCTATTGGAGAGGGGGGGGCGCGCCTCTATTGGAGAGGGGGGGGGCGCGCCTCTATTGGAGAGGGGGGGCGCGCCTCTATTGGAGAGGGGGGGCGCGCCTCTATTGGAGAGGGGGGGCGCCTCTATTGTAGAGGGGGGGCGCCTCTATTGTAGAGGGGGGTGCCTCTATTGTAGAGGGGGGGTGCCTCTATTGTAGAGGGGGGGTGCCTCTATTGTAGAGGGGGGTGCCTCTATTGTAGAGGGGGGGTGCCTCTATTGTAGAGGGGGGGTGCCTCTATTGTAGAGGGGGGGTGCCTCTATTGTAGAGGGGGGGTGCCTCTATTGCGCGCCTATTCGAGAGAGGGGGGGCGCGCCTATTCGAGAGAGGGGGGGCGCGCCTATTCGAGAGAGGGGGGGCGCGCCTATTCGAGAGAGGGGGGGCGCGCCTCTATTGGAGAGGGGGGGGGGGCGCGCCTCTATTGGAGAGGGGGGGCTCGCCTCTATTGGAGAGGGGGGGCTCGCCTCTATTGGAGAGGGGGGGGTGCGCCTCTATTGGAGAGGGGGGGGGCGCGCCTCTATTGGAGAGGGGGGGCGCGCCTCTATTGGAGAGGGGGGCGCGCCTCTATTGGAGAGGGGGGGCGCGCCTCTATTGTAGAGGGGGGGCTATTGTAGAGGGGGGGTGCCTCTATTGTAGAGGGGGGGCGCCTCTATTGTAGAGGGGGGGGCTATTGTAGAGGGGGGGTGCCTCTATTGTAGAGGGGGGGTGCCTCTATTGCGCGCCTATTCGAGAGAGGGGGGGCGCGCCTATTCGAGAGAGGGGGGGCGCGCCTATTCTATTGGAGAGGGGGGGCTCGCCTCTATTGGAGAGGGGGGGCTCGCCTCTATTGGAGAGGGGGGGGCTCGCCTCTATTGGAGAGGGGGGGCTCGCCTCTATTGGAGAGGGGGGGGCTCGCCTCTATTGGAGAGGGGGGGGCTCGCCTCTATTGGAGAGGGGGGGGCTCGCCTCTATTGGAGAGGGGGGGGGCTCGCCTCTATTGGAGAGGGGGGGGCTCGCCTCTATTGGAGAGGGGGGGGCTCGCCTCTATTGGAGAGGGGGGGCGCGCCTCTATTGGAGAGGGGGGGGCGCGCCTCTATTGGAGAGGGGGGCGCGCCTCTATTGGAGAGGGGGGCGCGCCTCTATTGGAGAGGGGGGGCGCGCCTCTATTGGAGAGGGGGGGGCGCGCCTCTATTGGAGAGGGGGGGGCGCGCCTCTATTGGAGAGGGGGGGGCGCGCCTCTATTGGAGAGGGGGGGGCGCGCCTCTATTGGAGAGGGGGGGCGCGCCTCTATTGGAGAGGGGGGGGCGCGCCTCTATTGGAGAGGGGGGGCCTCTATTGTAGAGGGGGGGGCCTCTATTGTAGAGGGGGGTGCCTCTATTGTAGAGGGGGGGTGCCTCTATTCGAGAGAGGGGGGGCGCGCCTATTCGAGAGAGGGGGGGGGCTCGCCTCTATTCTATTGGAGAGGGGGGGCGCGAGGGGGGGCTCGCCTCTATGGAGAGGGGGGGGCTCGCCTCTATTGGAGAGGGGGGGGCTCGCCTCTATTGGAGAGGGGGGGGCTCGCCTCTATGGAGAGGGGGGGGCTCGCCTCTATTGGAGAGGGGGGGGCTCGCCTCTATTGGAGAGGGGGGGGCTCGCCTCTATTGGAGAGGGGGGGGGGCTCGCCTCTATTGGAGAGGGGGGGGCTCGCCTCTATTGGAGAGAGGGGGGGGGCGCGCCTCTATTGGAGAGGGGGGGGCGCGCCTCTATTGGAGAGGGGGGGCGCGCCTCTATTGGGGGGGGGCGCGCCTCTATTGGAGAGGGGGGGCGGAGAGAGGGGGGGGGGCGCCTCTATTGGAGAGGGGGGGGGCGCCTCTATTGGAGAGGGGGGGGGCGCGCCTCTATTGGAGAGGGGGGGGCGGCCTCTATTGGAGGGGGGGGGCGCGCCTCTATTGGAGAGGGGGGGGCGCGCCTCTATTGGAGAGGGGGGGCCTCTATTGAGAGGGGGGGGCCTCTATTGTAGAGGGGGGTGCCTCTATTGTAGAGGGGGGGGTGCCTATTGCGCGCCTATTCGAGAGAGGGGGGGCGCGCCTATTCGAGAGGGGGGGGGCGCCTATTCGAGAGAGGGGGGGGGCGCGACTATTCGGAGAGGGGGGCGCCTCTATTGGAGAGGGGGGGGGGCTCGCCTCTATTGGAGAGGGGGGGGGGCCTCTATTGGAGAGGGGGGGGGGGGCGCCTCTATTGGAGAGGGGGGGGCGCGCCTCTATTGGAGAGGGGGGGGGGGCGCGCCTCTATTGGAGAGGGGGGGGGGGCGCCTCTATTGGAGAGGGGGGGGGCGCGCCTCTATTGGAGAGGGGGGGGGCGCGCCTCTATTGGAGAGGGGGGGGCGCGCCTCTATTGGAGAGGGGGGGCGCGCCTCTATTGGAGAGGGGGGGGCGCCTCTATTGGAGAGGGGGGGCGCGCCTCTATTGGAGAGGGGGGGCGCGCCTCTATTGGAGAGGGGGGGCGCGCCTCTATTGGAGAGGGGGGGCGCGCCTCTATTGGAGAGGGGGGGCGCGCCTCTATTGGAGAGGGGGGGCGCGCCTCTATTGGAGAGGGGGGGCGCGCCTCTATTGGAGAGGGGGGGCGCGCCTCTATTGTAGAGGGGGGGTGCCTCTATTGTAGAGGGGGGGGTGCCTCTATTGTAGAGAGGATCGGTGACCGGTGCAGTCACACATTCAGTCGCCATCAGCGGCCGAATGTCCTTGCGCTCATCTTGGTACATCCTGCACTCGGCTGCAGCAGACCTCTTGTTACACCCAGCCTGAGCTATATGGGCTAGGTGTAACAATAGGTCTGCTGCTGCTTACTGCAGCAGAGTGCAGGATGTACCAAGATGGGCATTGCAGCATATATATATTTTTTATAAATTCAGTGTCATTTTTCGCAGCATTACGATGCCAGCCACCTGTCAGTGCAATCAGTGCCCACCTATCTGTGCTATCGGTGTCACCTATCAGTGCCCACAAGTGCCACCTATCATATTTGGAGATATGCATTCTTTGGGCGATTGACTTCTTTATGCAAAGATCTTTACAAAGATTGTACCCATAAGCCTCTCAAATGCTGGATAGTCTGGGGATAGCACCAATTCTATAACACCATATAGCAGCTCCATCATTTGGCAAAGTCTGAGAAAACCAAAATGCTGAAATGGCATTTTCCCACAACGGCCTGTGTACAGTTAAATCCACACAGGCTTTCCACAAGCCATAGAAAAATTAAAACAATTGATTATAAGGGAAGAAAATGCATGCCATACTTTGCAATTAGCCAAACAATGCTGCCATTGACTGAATCACATAAGTTATTTAGATTCTGGACCATATTAGAGGACTGGAAGACCGTCCTAAATATGACAGCATAATCTGTCTAAAAGGACTAAATTATGCCATAATGAAATTAAAGTCTAATTTGAGAGAAAAAAAAAAAAAAAACACCAAAAGTCTTGAGCATCATAATGCAAATTAAACTACTATACATAACCAAAGCTACAATGCCCCATGCTGGATACAACAGCTATGACACTTTACATGTACAGTATCTCGCAAAAGTGAGTACACCCCTCACATTTTTGTAAATATTTTATTATATATTTTTATGTGACAACAATGAAGAAATGACACTTTGCTACAAAGTAGAGTGTACAGCTTGTATAAGTGTCAATCTGCTGTTCCCTCAAAATAACTCGCACAGCCATTAATGTCTAAAGCGCTGGCAACAAAAGTGAGTACACCGTAAGTGAAAATGTAAAAATTTAGCCCAAAATGTTAATATTTTGTGTAACCATGGGCATGGAGTTCACCAGAGCTTAACAGGTTGCCACGGGAGTCCTCTTCTACTCCTCCATGAGGACATCATGGTGCTGGAGAATGTTCGAGACCTTGAACTCTTCCACCCCACCTTCCATTTGGGGATGCCCCACAGATGCCCAATGGTTTTAATTTCTGGAGACATGCTTGGCCAGTCCATTACCTTTACAATCAGCATCTTTAGCAAGGCAGTGGTCGTCTTGGAGGTGTGTTTGGGGTCATCATGTTAAAATACTGCCCTGCGGCCCAGTCTCTGAATGAAGGGGATCATGTTCTGTTTCAGCATCTCACAATAAATGTTGGCATTCATGGTTCCCTTAATGAACAGTAGCTCTCCAGTGTTGGCAGCACTCATGCAGCCCCAGACCATGACACTCCCATCACCATGCTTGACTGTAGGCAAGACACTTGTCTTTGTTCTCCTCGCCTGGTTGCCGCCACACATGCTTGACACAATCTGAACCAAATATGTTTATCTTGGTCTCATCCATCAGACAACAGGACATGGTTCCAATAATCCTTTTCCATAGTCTGTCTTCAGCAAACCATTTACAGGCTTTTTTGTGCATCATCTTTAGAAGAGGATTTATTTTGGGACGACAGCCATGCAAGACCAATTTGATACAGTGTGCGGCATATGGTCTGGGCATTGATAGGCTGACCCCCACCCCTTCAGGATCTGAAGCAATGCTGGCAGCACTCATACGTTTATTTCCCAAAGACAAACTCTGGATATGACGCTGAGCATGTGCACCCAACTTCTGTGGTTGACCATGGCGAGACCTGTTCTAAATGGAACCTGTCCTGTTAAATTGCTGTATGGTCTTGGCCACCGTGCTGCAGCTCAGTTTCAGGGTCTTGGCAATCTTCTTTTAGCCTACACCATCTTTATGTAGATGGGTCTCCAAACTATGGCCCTCCAGATGTTCAGGAACTACAATTCCCATCATGCCTAGTCATGTCTGTGAATATCAGAGTTTTACAATGCCTTATGGGATGTGTAGTTTCGCAACAGCTGGAGGGACGTAGTTTGGAGATCCCTGATGTTAGAGCAACAATTCTTTTTTTCAGATCCTCAGAGAGTTCTTTGCCATGGAGGTGCCATTTTGAACTTCCAGTGACCAGTATGAGAGTGCGTGAGCGATCGCACCAAATTTAACACAACTGCTCCCCATTCACACCTAAGATCTTGTAACAGCGAGTCACATGACAGTGGGGAGGGAAACCGGCTAATTGAGCCCAATTTTAACTTAGGGGTGTACTCACTTTTGTTGCCAGCAGTTTAGACATTAATGGCTGTGGGGGGGGGGCAGAGCTCCCATCCCATATGTTGAGGGCATGAGGCCTGGTATGGTTCAGGAGAGGAAAGGTGCTTGCTTGTCCCCTCCCTTTCCTGACCTGCCAGCAAGTTAGGTTAAGGGACGGATTTTGGGGGGACCCCACAACATTTTCATAATTTTGTTTTGCCGAAAAATTTTTACATTCAGCTGTCAGCGGGGAATCCTGCTTACAGCTGATGACTCATTGGTTAAGGACGTGGCAGACAGTGTGTTTAAAGAGAAAAAAAAAAAAAAGATGCAACATGCATGAAAACTGCATTTAAAACAAAAAAACAAAATGCACTGCAAAATGTGCCTGAAAAATGCATCAAGCGCAACCAGATTTGAACCTAGACTTAGGGCTCTTTCACACGGAGCGTCCGTTCAGATCCGCCTGCCAGTTTTTTGTGGACCTGAACAGATGCTCCGCGCTCCTCTATGGAGCCGCGGATGTCAGCGGAGACATGTCCGCCGACATCTGACCCGCCAAAGTATGACGGAGGAAAAATCTACTTTTCCTTCCGTCTGGCGGATCGGATGAACACGGACAGGCGGTCTGTGTTCATCCGATCCCCCCATAGGGGAAAGCGGAGAAAAGACAGGGCGGTCCCTTAAACACTGTAGTTGATTTACCAATACTGGAGAGTGCAAAATCTAGTGCAGCTGTGCATAGAAGCCAATCGGCTTCCAGTTTTCTTCTTGGGCAAAACTTAAATTTTACAAGCTGAAGTTAAAAGCTGATTGGCTACAATGCACAGCTGCGTCACATTTTGCACCTGCCTTTTCTTTGTTGCTCTGAACAATCATTTCCTGTGAAAGATTTAGTAAACAACTAGAGAGGCCTCCCAGCAGGGCAAACAAATTACAACATGGACTGATGGCCAAGACTTATGGCACCACAACCACTGCAGACAGGAAGCTGCCAAGATTCGCTGTAGGGAATAGGTATACATAATGATTGAAGGACCCCTAACACAGCCTGGGTAACTTTTTACACACACACACACATTAAAAAAAAAATTATACTATAGCGAACGAACGCACAGTCACAATGTACCTCTGTGTGCCGTACAAAGGCTTCCAGAGTTATGCTAATATTACGAGTTGAATCTTGACATTACAGGCTAACTAAAATAAGTGTGCTGTTCTTGGTCACGTCCTGTTCTCTTCCAGTGCACGCCAATCATAGCAGGCCTAAAAAGAAGCTATACATATTGCAACAGCTGGTCAAAGGATCATTGAAAACACCCAATTAAAGGATTTTCCATAGACAGACTTGGCTACTGTCTCACCTTGTGCATTTCAGGACACACAGCTGATGGACGAGAAACAAATGGTAAATACTGGAAAAACAAATTACCCCAAATATGATTTAATGAAAACAGACCTATTGCATATGCAGAGTTTAACAATGCTGAAGGGGATCTTTAAAATATTAACTGTATTTTCTCATGTGCTGAAAGCACATACTATGGAAGCAAATCTCTCTGCACGTTACTCTTGTGTAGCGCTCGTCAATAAACCAGTGTGCAAATCTCCATAGGCCTTGTGTAAAGAATAGATGGCTAGGTGTTGTGAGCCAAATGGAAAAACTGAATAGGATTACATATGTTCCCACGCAGGACAACAATTACGAGATTATATATATAGCCAGTAGCAATTCCAATTTCTCAGGATTGTACACCAGATCCTTGTGCTTCGGGCTCTGGTGTTTAATGGATTAATGGGTGCAATTGAGCCTTATGTGAATACATAGGGCTCCAATATACAAGTACACATAAAGTCATACTGAGAATGTTAAAACACACACTTCCTAGGCTGAAAATGAACATAAGCACGCATTTATAATGAGCAAGGCGTTCTTTATATTACAGCAATGTAAAAAACTGTGCAGCTAGATACAGTATCTATATTAAAGTTCTTTATTTTTTTTTATCTATAAGGGGGAAACCAGCACAGTCCAAGCTACACTGCAAGTTATTGAGCTTCTCCTCTGTAGTGTCAAACGCTACATGATCGTGGCAGGGACCCGAATGGAATCTCATTTAGGGAAAGGGATTGCTATGAATCCTTCAGCTTTGTCTATAAGCCATTATGTGATATTTTCTGCTATGTAATATAATACAATTAATCAAAAGAGGCCAACAGCAAAATTACACATTTTTTGTGCTGCACTGAAATTTGATCGGCCAAAAAGTTTTTTTTGGCAAGCAAGCACCGGAAAAAAAAATGCAAACAATGGAGCCGAAAAAGGGGCAGGGTCTGCTACCCATTGCAGGGGGGGGGGGGGGGGTGGGTCATCCTGGCATGCCCCAGTCACCTCCTCAAAGACCGTTCAGGTTAAAGGCAAGCTGAGTTCAGGAGATAATCCACTCCAATTTGGGTCATACACAAGGGATCCAACCGCAAGCAAGGCAGACTAACAGATCTAGAACAATCAACGCAAGTCTGTCTCTATCACAAGTGAGAGATTGAGTGTTCAGTTTGCTTATATCAGGTGACTGACCAGAACAATCAGTCAACAGGTGAACACAGGCAGGGAGGAAAAGCAACAGCCAACAACCGGGTGCTGGAATGGGGAACAGGGGCACTAAGTGATCAAGACAGATACAAGAGATGGGTAGAGATTGAGGACTGCATTTTTCATAAAAAAAAATTTTGCTAGAAAATTACTTAAAACCCCCAAAAATGATATATATTTTTTCTAACACCCTAGAGAATAAAACGGCAGTCATTGCAATACTTTTTGTTACACCGTATTTGCGCAGCGGTCTTACAAGTGCACGTTTTTGGGAAAAAATTCACTTTTTTAAATTAAAAAACAAAACAATAAATGTGGCCCAATTTTTTTACATATTGTGAAAGATAATGTTACGCCGAGTAAAAGGATACCCAACATGTCATGCTTAAAAATTGTGCCCACTTGTGGCATGGCGTCAAAATTCTATAGGTTGCATTTTTTGAGATACAGAGGAGGTCTAGGGCTAGAATTATTGCTCTCGCTCTAACGATCGCAGCGATACCTCACTTGTGTGGTTTGAACGCCGTTTTCATATGCGGGCGCTACTCGTGTATGCGTTCGCTTCTGCACGCGAGCTCGTCGGGACGGGGCGCTTTAAAACATTTTTTTTACCGATTTATTTTTATTTATTTTAGCATTTTTAACACTGAAATAAAAAATAAAAAAATTATCACTTTTATTCCTATTACAAGGAATGTAAACATCCCTTGTAATAAAGGAAAGCATGACAGGTCCTCTTAAATATGAGATCTAGGGTCAAAAAGACCTCAGATCTCATATTTAGGCTTAAATGAAAAAGAAAAAAAAAAAAAGAAGAAAAAAAAACCAAACACAAATATAAATTGTCTCTTTAAGACGCTGGGCGGGACTGACGTTTTGACGTCACTTCCGCCCAGCAGAGCTATTTGGACGGGTGAGGGACATTTTTCCCTCACTCGCATCCCCGGACAGCAGATGAGCAGACCCGATCGCAGACCCAATCGCCTCCGCCGCTGCCGATTACCAGAAGCGGCGGAGGCGATCGGGTCCTTCTCCCTCTGTCATGGATACGATTGAGGGCAAGATGGTCTCCATAGCATAGCAGGGTGGAAGCGACGTCAAAACGTCACTTCCGCCCATTCGTCCTAAAGGCACATTTTTGTTTTTATATTGCATTTTAGTCTAAATATGAGATCTGCGGTATTTTTGACCCCAGATCTATTTAAGAGGACCAGTCATGCTTTTTTTTTATTACAAGGGATGTTTACATTCCTTGTAATAGAAATAAAAGTGACCCATTTAAAAAAAAAAAAAAAAAAAAGTGTAAAAATAAAAATCAAGAAAAATAAAAAAAAACTTTTTAAAGCACCCCATCAAGCTCGCGCACAGAAGCAAACGCATACGTGAGTAGCGCCCTTATATGAAAATGCTGTTCAAATCGCACAAGTGAGGTATCGCCACAATCATTCGAGCAAAAGCAATAATTCTAGTCCTAGACCTCCTAGACCTCTGTAAATCATAAGAACCTATAGAATTGTTTAAACGTCGCCAATGGAGATTAAAAGTAAAAGTTTGCGCCATTCCACGAGCGGGCGCAATTTTGAAGCGTGACATGTTGGGTATCATTTGACTTGGCGTAACATTTTTCACAATATAAAAAAAATTGGGCTAACTTTAGTTTTTTTTTTTTTTTTTGTAAAAAAATAAGACAAGTATTGCAAAGTATTTTATTCTCTAGGGTGTTAGGAAATAAAAATATATAATGTTGGGGGGTTTTAAGTAATTTTCGAACAAAAAAAATGTTTTAAACTTGTAAACACCGAGTCTGAAAAACAGGCTTGGTCCTTAAGTGGTTAAAAATATTAATTAAAAAGTGGAATACACCACAATTAAATAAAAATGTATTTATTTTAAAAACTAAAAATGTTGGTTTTCAACAAAGTGCATCCTGCATTTACTGTTTACACTGTTTATGCATCTTTCTGTGTTTAAAGGGTCACTAAAGGAAAAACATTTTTTTGCTGAAATGACTGTTTACAGGGTATAGAGACATACAAGTTAACTGATTCCTTTTCAAAATGATTAAAAACAGATAAAAATCAATCATATAATGTGCCTGCAGGTTAGTTTCACTTTTGAACTGGCTTCATGTTTCTGTGCAGTAGAAATAGACACACAGAACAAAAAAAAACAAATCCAGGGCAGTGTTTTGTTTTTAAAATGAATCCGATTGGTTCTGGGGAGTTTAAGACACACAGTAATGACAGCTTTAACCATCGTGAGAAAGCTCCCAGTATGGTGGTTATAAGGAAACAGACAAGCAGGAAGTGTGGAGATCAGAGCAGGATTACAGCAACTTCAAAGCAAAAATGAACAATAAGGACATGAAACCAGTACTGCAGTAAGGTAAAGGAAGCAAATTTCTTCTTACCGAATTTGGAATATCATTGGAGTTTCTGACCATTTTGAGTGCTATTAACACACCATCTGTCAGCAATCTATTACGGACTAATGCCGCGTACACAGGATAATTTTTCGGCATGAAAAAAAAATGTTTTTCAGCATGTCCAAAAAACAACGTTTTTCCAACTTCATCATTAAAAACGATGTTGCCCAAACACCATAGAAAAATGATGAACAAAGCGCGGTGACGTACAACACGTACGACGGCACTCTAAAGGGGAAGTTCTATTCGCCTTTGGGCGGCTTTTAGCCGATTCCTTGTTAGTTGAAGACGATTCACGCATTACAGCGTGAGGAATGTGCTTACATTAGGAATGGTAGTTTTATCAGAACGAGCGCTCCCGTCTCATTGCTTCTGAGCATGCGCGGGTTTAAATACATAAAAAACTGTGCATGCATTTTTAGTGCAGAAAAAATGCACACGAAACTGAACGCAACTGGTGTCTGGTGTGAACTAGCACTAAATAATTATTATTATTTTTTTTATGTATGCACCATGTTTTCACACTGAGTACTATAGGCAGTGTGTGTATAGCTCTGCCTTTTATCCATTTTTGTTTTACATGTTTCCTGCCATTTGGCAGGCTATAAGCTATACGGTAGCAGCTGTAGCCATAGACTTCATGTACACGTTTTTACAACCTCTCTTGAATGGATTTAACTTGACAGACATGAACATATATTTTCTAAAACATCCGTTTTGCCACGTTTAGCAGGGTTTCTAAAAAAAAAAATCGAAATAGTCAAAAACTAAAAATGGTTGTAAACGAAATGTGACTAAAAGCGAGTAACCGCGTTTAGCCATGGAATTTCTTTTAACTACTTCAGACCCGGGCTAATGTAAAAAAAAAAAAAAAAAAAAAACTGCCACAAGGTGGCTCTACAATGCCGGGAGGCCGTCTTTACGGCCTCGGGTCCTCTGGCAGCCGCAATGTCCACCAGGTAACCGCGATCGGCAGTGAGAGCAGGGACGTGGAGCTCTGTGTAAAAAAATTGGGAAAAGTGTCCGATGTGTCTGCCGCAATATCGCAGTCCTGACAAAAATCGCAGATCGCCACCATTATTAGTAATAAAATAAAATAAAAATAAAAAAATGTAAAAAATTACAGAATTTTATCCCCTATAACTTTTGCACAAACCAATCACTATACGTGTATTGCGAATTTGCTCGGGCCAACACAGGCTGACTGCGATCATACCAGCTGACACAACAAGCATACGCCTTACTTATAGTACAGGCTGTTCCTCTATGTCTCTCCTTATGGACTTAATAGTTTGACAAAACGGCAAACATATTCATATACTACTAACTTGGCTTGTGCTGCGAATACTAACTACCATATCTCTGCATGTGGAAACAAAAAACCCCTTCCTCTTTAGAGGCTCTCAGTCGGCTTTACTCTTGCAATCTGATCTATTTTGTGTTCTTGGAACTCGTGCATTGTTTCATATCCGGTATTTCGCTGCCTTCCATCTCGGCAACTATCTAGCGGTTTCGCCCGAGGCTCTGGTCGGTGGTCACCACTGAGATTATTGTATACACCTTCTTGTCCCTGAAGAAGCCTGAATGGGCGAAACATGAAGGACCTGATGTATACACCTTTTATCCATCTATTTCATCTATGGTGAAATGCAATTTCATATATGTTGTTTTTCTTTTTCCCTTAATGTTCTGTGTGTATGTATTGTGTAAAATTGGTAAATTATTAAACTTTATATTTTTATATCTACATAAGTCTTGTTTATAATCTTTTGATCTCTGTGGTTTCAGAGCGTTCATACAACTTTAATCTCCAATTAGCGTTCGTATAGTCCCATGCCCTATCCCGTAATTGGGAACCTATTTCTATTTTTCCTCCTAGGGACGGTAACGCTTCTTGGTTAAATACGATTTGTCAATTTGTTCTTCGGTGCTTGCTCTGTATATATATACACTTTTTCTGTATTGCGAATTTAATTTAACCAAAAATATGTAGAATACGTATCGGCCTAAACTGAGAAAAAAAGCTTATTTTTTTGGGGGGATATTTATTATAGCAAAAAGTTAAATATTTTGTTTTTTGTTTTTCAAAATTGTCGCTCTTTTTTGTTTATAGCACAAAAAAGAAAAACCCGCAGAGGTGATCAAATACCACCAAAAGAAAGCTCTATTTGTGGGACAAAAAAAATAAAAAAATAAATAAGGACGTCAGATTTGTTTGGCAGCCACATCGCACGACATCGCTGAAAGCTGAAATTTTCGCCTGGGCAGGAAGGGGGTGTATGTGTCCAGTAAGCAAGTGGTTAAATTCAGCTTCTGAACCAATTTTTTTGCATTCCAAAAAAAAGCCTCTAAACGCAGCTGCCTAGAAATTACTATAAACGACCCTGTGTACATGTACTGATAAGAAAACAAGAGAGTTCAGGAGCAGTTGAAAAAAATGCCCAAATGCTCCTAAAAGTCAGTTTACCAGCAGCAATGTACATGAGGCCTTAATTGGCTTTCTTTATCCATTGAGGGTATTTACTTATTTTTAGGGTTGTCCCGATACCACGTTTTTAGGACAGAGTACAAGTACCGATACTTTTTTTCATGTACTCGCCGATACCGAATACCGATACTTTTTTTAAATGTCATGTGACAGTTTTCAAACCACAATGGCCCATACACACGATCCGAATATCGGCCGACGGATCGTACGACTTTTTTCGCTTAATAATCGCGAGTAAAATAAAATAAGTTTTTAAACTAACGAAAATTCTCGTACTATAAAAAAAAACGATCGGAAGTGATGTCACGTGTTGTAATGTATTTGTATTGTATTGTCGGACGACGACTGTACTGACTAAACGAAAATCCGACGATCGGACATCGGACGAGAAATTTTTTTGCGCTTGTCCGATCGAATTTAATCGGATGAACGGTCGTGATCGGCTGTCGAAAGTAGTGTACACACGATCCGAAAATCGTACGATCCATCATCGGACGATAGTTTTCGTCCGATATTCGGATCGTGTGTATGGGCCATAAGGATATTTTCTTTAGAATTATGAAGAACTCTAACTCAAGACATTATAAAAGAATAAAAATGAGTAACAATGAATAAAAATGTTTTATTTGTCACGCAGTAGTAAAAAACTCAAAGAATTTTCACAGAACAGGTTGATAAATACAAAAAAAGTATTCTATTTAGGCATCGGGAGCATTTGCACGAGTACAAGTACTCCAGCAAATACTTGGTATCGGTCCCGATACCGATACTAGTATCGGTATCTGGACAACCCTACTTATTTTACCATTACATAAGCAGCTTGTTTTGTAGGATAGGTCTACACTTTGTTATAGATTCTCTCGCTCCATCTCTCTACACATAAATAAATAATTTATCTATCCAACCGCCCAACCATCTATCTAACCAGCGCGCAATAGAGTGTGCAAGATGTATATCTCAGCAGGTGAAAGGGGTTTCTTTTCCCATATTTCATCCACAGCTATTAGTGCTCAGGTAATCCTTTGTCCCAGATGAGTCCTGTTTTTACAGAAAAAGATATTATAGAATGCAATTTTAAAATCATAAAGACATTGCATATAAACAGACCCAGCACAATGTCCAAACAAAACAGAAATAGAATAAGTTAGTACAACAGACCTCCATATTAAAAACTGCTTTGTTCCATTTTCCAAATTCTACAAATGAGGTCCATACAAAAGAAATGGAATGTTACTCTAGCAACCTCCAAAGGACCCAACTAAAGAGCTGAATATATTCAAGCATCAAAACTCAATGGAATGTCTATGTAAGCTACAGTTAGAAAGTAAATGGACATCGGGGACCCTCTTGACAAACGTTTGAAGCTTATGTGTACAGCGATACACACACAGCTGCACATTATTGCTTTCTGGACATTTATCCATCCAGAAATCATCTCTGGCTATAGAAAAAGCATTTCTTCACACCTGAAAAGACTGCAAAACTTGTGACGTCACCTCCAACACAGCTGTTACTCGTTTTAGTCAACTATTTATATGAGCCTCCATCACCTTTCTGACCATATCCCTGCAATTCCATCCCATGGTCACTTCGAATTTCTCAGCAATTTACTTGTCTTCTCACATGACACCTACTGCCAGAAGACCTTTTATCAGATACTATGACATCTATTGCTATTATTTTTGGTAGATATTAGAGATGTATCATTTTACCCTGTTCTCAGCCAAACCAAGCTGTCACCACTCACAGCCCACTGCAAATATTAACTATCATACTTCACATACTTTGTGTAACGCACAAGCTTATAACATGTTATTTCCAATCCCTTATGTCTTCCAACTCACCAGGAGTGATAGAAGCCCAACTCACACTGCAGACACCATGTACATATCTGTCATGGTTCGCTAAAGCAGAGCCCCTGTCCACCATTCCTGGAGGGGATTTCATGGCTAGAGCAGCAATGTTACATTTCAGCCACAAAACACTACAATGTTGCCATTGGCAATTCTAATAAGCGTCAAGTCTGACTGAATTGGATCTTTCCTCTCGCTCTGTTTTAGCTCACGGCACAACTGAAGAGAAGATTCTGTTACTGAAAAATTCCATTCTCATTTAAATACACCATTGGGTGCAATCTGTTGATGAATATTGCCATATTCTTTTTATGACAGTTATATTAACCACTTAAGGACCGCCCAACGCCGATATACGTCGGCAGAATGGCACAGGCACGCACAGGTACGTTGCCCTTTAAGTGTCCAACCATGGGTAGCGTTGCTCACGACCCGGTCTGAAGCTCCGTGACCGCACCACCCGATAGCCACCGGTGTCCCGCTATCGGTCACAGGAGCTGAAGAACGGGAGAGGCGAGTAAACAGACCTTCCTGGTTCTTCTCTGAGTAGTGTCACCGATCGTCTGTTGCCTGTTAAAGGGAACGCTGATCAGTGATGTCACACATCCATCCATGAACCCCTACAGTAAGAATCACTCCTTTAGGGCACACTTAACCCCTTCGCGCCCCCCTAGTGGCCAACCCCTTCGCGCCCCCCCAGTGGTTAACCCCTTCGCGCCCCCCCCCCAGTGGTTAACCCCTTCGCGCGCCCCCCCCCCCCAGTGGTTAACCCCTTCGCCCCCCCCCCCAGTGGTTAACCCCTTCGCGCCCCCCCCCCCCCCCAGTGGTTAACACCTTCGCGCCGCCCCCCCCAGTGGTTAACCCCTTCGCGCCGCCCCCCCCAGTGGTTAACCCCTTCGCGCCGCCCCCCCAGTGGTTAACCCCTTCGCGCCGCCCCCCCCCCCCAGTGGTTAACCCCTTCGCGCCGCCCCCCCCCCCCCAGTGGTTAACCCCTTCGCGCCCCCCCTAGTGGTTAACCCCTTCGCTTCCATTGTCATTTTCAGAGCAATCGTGCGTTTTTAGAGCACTTTTCTCTATGAAAAGGACAATGGTCCCAAAAAAGTGTCAAGTGTCTGATGTGTCCTCCATAATGTCGCAGTTTGGAGAGTTGCTTCCTCAGATATTCTACAAATGGACACCCTGTTCAAAGACTTGAAAATACTAGGTTCCTGATCTGGGTGGGTTCCCAGTTCCAGCAATATCTTCAAGCCTTAATCATAGGTTCTTCTTTACCTCATTGAGGATTCTGCATTGTGCCTTCTGAGTCATTTTGGCTGGGTGCCCATTTCTAGGAAGAGTAGCCACAGTACTCCATTTATAGACACTTTGTCCAACTGTCAACTGATGGATGCCTAAACACTTTGAGATTGCCTTCCATTCCTTTCCAGCCTTATGCAGATCAACTACTCTTGATTGTAGGTCTTAAGAGAGCGCCGATGCTTCACATGAACGGCAATCTTAAAAAAATCTTTAAAAAAATACAATTGGATTTCGTAATTAGTTGTGGGGTTCACCTACTTTTTCCTCCTGCACTGCAAATGTTTAATGGGTGTGTTCAAGAAAAACACGAGAAATCAGAATTGCTTGCGTGTCATCAGCTTAGAGTTGTAAAGGAAAACGATTTTTTGTCTAAAATTAATGTCTGCAAGGCAAGACAGAATAGTGTAATGATTCTGTGTGTAAAAAAAATAAAAAAATAAAAAATAAAAACAAGTAAATAACTAATAAATTCCTTTATCTATATCACCTCCGGTGTTCTAGTTTCTGTTCTCACATTCACTTCCTTGCGGGGCTCGTTCAAGAACTACATTTCCCAGTATACATTGCGGCACACCCAGTAATTCACACCTCCTTGAAGTCTAACACGTAGAGAGCGTCCTGCCGCACAGATGTAGTTCCCAGGAGGGGGCGAGCATGACACTGACCACTGCAGTAAAGCCTCCCTTCACGGTGGTGAGTAACAATCAGACAAGCAGGAAGTGGAAAGAACAAAGAAGAAATAGATCAACTTCTGAGCAAAAACAATGAGGAAGTGAAAAGAGGAATGTCAGCAGGTAAAGGATGCTTATTACGAAAAAAATGTTTCTCTTTACAACCCCTTTAAGAACATTGTGTTTGTCTATTGTTGTGACTTACGCAGGCGATAAATGGAAAGATTATCTTTCCTCCAACCACGGGTTGTCGAAGCTGTTCTGGCCGGGAGAAAACAGTGGTTATTGCTAGCAGCTATAGCATGAAAAAGCCAACAGGTTGGTTGTATTCAAGCTGATCAATCAACTTTGGTACAATCAGCCTACCCATACATGGTTTAAATCTCTCCCGGTCCCTGCTGAACCGGCCAAGTTTCAAACCGTCTACGGCCGGTTTAAGATTAGGACCAGATCACATTTTATAATATATATATATACTTATAATAATCACCGTTTTTTTCTGCCACTTATGTATACTTTACTGTATAACAAAGACAAGTCACTGCAATGTAACCATCTTATCAAAATAAACAAAAAGTCTATACTTTACAAAGCATATTAAAAGACTGAAAACAGGAAGAAATACAGTGGGGAAAAAAAAAAGAAAAAAAAAAGGATGTAAACCAATTGTAATTAACTGGTTTTCTGCAGTAATTTGCCATAAAATGTGATCCGATTCACATCCAAAGCCTAGTACACACAGATCGATTGTAAGGAGACATCAGCCGGTTCAATAAAAACTGGTCGACATATCGAATGCAGGTATTTATTCAAATGTGGTGGAATGCTTGCCTTTATCTTTTGCATATTGGTGTGAATAAGCAGAGAGACCTAAAACGCACAACAGCGGTGGCGTTACGATTTAATACAAGGTAATACAGAGGTGTGGCTAACATAATTTGCATAAATGCCAAGGAGGAATAAATGCAGCATATCGCATACAAAACACCAGCTAGACCAGTGGTTCTCAACGCCTGTCCTCAGGACTCACTAACAGACCAAATTTTATGCATTACCTTGGGGAGATGCACACTAGAATACTGCAAACACTGAGCGGCAAATTATATCACCTGGGATGATTTCGATTATCTTGCAAACACTGGCCTGGCGACAGGAGTTGAGAACCACTGATCTAGACAGTACAGAGCACAACTGAGAAGAAAACTACTACTTACTGCCCATGTCTTGGTTAGTCGGAAGATGGGAGCACTCTGTAACCCAGATACCACGGCCATTAATGCATGAAGGTTGTTCAGCTCGTAGAGTTTCTGCAGATTATTTAAAAACATATAAATTGCCAAGATTAACAAATTATCAAAAATGTTATACATCATATTCATTTTTGGTTTTCTATTTTTACCTTCACTGACAATCTTAAACATGGTTGCCTAAAAAAAAACCTTCAAGGAATTACTCATTTTAAAGGGAAAAGGCACTCAATGATCAGTTATTTATATAAGGAGGGAGCTTTAACAGCTCTCTTAGGGGGAACTACAAAGGGCAGATGTTGCTATATTCTCAGATCTGTTGCAGCTTGGATGTTTCATTGCTGCTGCAGCAGGTGGAGTGCCACATCAATAGCTGCAGAATTTAGTAAGGTTGCTTATTATACCTTCTAAAGGTTGAGCTCAGAAATACAAGAAGCTGTTGGAGGATTTAATCAGCTAGCATCCATTAGTGTTTAGGAACTTGACAGGATTTCATATTTTTCATACGTTACTGACAGCATACTTGCTCCAGGTCTGACTAAGCAGGTAGTTAAGTCAGGGAGAAGATGACAGTCCTAGAACCTTCAGGCCAGGTTCACACCTAAGCGAATTGAGTGCGGCTTAAACCGCACCCAATACGCAGAACATTTCTTAATACATTGTTTTCAATGAGGCTGGTTCACATATGTGCGATGCATTCGCACTGCGCATTGCCAAAAAAACGCATGCGCATTTTAGGCATTGTGGTTCGGCTCAGGTGCAAATTCAGGCCCATTATCTTCTATGGGTACGCAGCTGAATCGCAGATGTGTTCATTTCTCTTCAGGATTCCTCTCATTCAGCTCCATACCCCCCTCCCCTCTCCCAGCTCTCCAAATTTGCAGCTAATCTGCAGCTAAAATGCAATGGATCTGCTGAACAGTTGTCTTATCTTTCTGCAGAGATAAGAGAGCTGAAATTCGCTTTGGATTACCGTAGAACCTGTAATGAATCTATAACAATCAAAGTTGGTTTGAAAGACTTAAAGGGGAGTTCCAGCCAAAATGTATGTTTATTAAAAGTCAGCAGCTACAAAAAGTGTAGCTGCTGGCTTTTAATAAACAGACACTTACCTGCTCCAGCGACGCTCCAGCTATCCAGCGACGCGCCGGCCGGGGCTCCGCTCCTCTCCCTCCCCGGCCGGCATCCTCTGATACTGTGGGCACCCGGCCGTGACAGCTTTCGGCTTCACGGCCGGGCACCCTCATATTGAGGGAAAGGAACACCATTTTTAACCACTTGCCTACTGTGCACCTACACCCCCTTCCTGCCCAGACAAAATTTTAGCTTCCGGCACTGCGTCGTTTTAGCGGACAATTGCACGGTCGTGCGGCGTGGCTCCCAAAAAAAATTGACATCCTTTTCCCACAAATAGAGCTTTCTTTTGGTGGCATTTGATCGCCTGTGCGGTTTTTATTTTTTGGGCTATAAACAAAAAAAGAGCGTACATTTTGAGAAAAAAACAATTTTTTGCTTTTTTCTATAATAAAGATCCCTTTTTTTTAAAAAAAAAATTATAATTTTATTTCAGTTTAGGCCGATACGTATTCTTCCACATTTTTTTTTACAAAAAATATCGCAATAACCGTATAGTGACTGGTTTGCGCAAAAGTTATATTGCCTACAAAATAGGGGACATAGTTATTTTTTTAAATTTATGTTTTTACTAGGAATGGCGGCGATCTGCGATTTTTTTTCGGGACTGCGACATAGCGGACACATCGGACACTTTTGACACATTTTTGGGACCATATTTATACAGTGAACAGTGCTATAAATATGCATTGATTACTGTATAAATGTGACTGGCAGGAAAGGGGTTAACCACTAGGGGCGGGGAAGGGGTTAAATGTGTAGCCTAGTGAGTGTTCTAACTGTAGGGGGAGGTGACCGATCTGTATCCCTATGTACAAGGGACACAGCATCGGTCTCCTCTCCCTGACAGCATGTAGAGCTCTGTGTTTACACACAGAGCTCCACGTCCTTGCTCAGTTACTGGGCAATTGTCGGTGCCCGGCGGCCATCGCGCGCCCCCTAGCAGCTTTAAATGACAGGACGTCATACGACGTCCTATCAGAATAGGGTATTCCGCCCGCCGTCATTTGACGGCATGCGGTACCCTAGTGGTTAAAGGATGAGCAGAGGGCTGATATACTGGGAATCATGGAATGCATAGAGGGTTTTGTGGGGAAAAGTGAAGGAAAGTTGAACCAACTGTTTAAGGATATTTGTAGCCCCATCTCAGATCTTCTGCAAAAATCAGAGTAAGGGTTTGTGTCTATGGGCTTTTGTATTCCCATAAAAGTCAATAATAATAATACAAAACCAGCTTGAAGATCAAATACAGTCCAGAAGTAGGTCAACTGCAAGCCTTTGAGTGAGCTTAGAAGCATCAAGATGCCACTGACAAGTCAAAGCCTGTCGTCACAGGAGCTAAATTTTACCCAGTACCAGCAACTAAGAAATTAAAACTTCTATATCTAGTCCTTGTCCCCTCCAACATGAGGTCAGTCACTTCATTGGGTATATGTAAGAGTCTGCAACCACTTTAAGCTGGAGCAGAATCTGTCAGCACCAGAATTCAGCATTTGTTTTTGAACCCCTAAAATTGAGTTGTGCGAGACTGGTCCTGCCACAGAGAATCAGACCAGCACATGAGCACAACTGAAGAAAGGAACTGATTGAAATTGGCAAGACATGTCCTTACTGCACCACATAAGCAATGGAACACCAGAGCTGATAAACTCCAGGCAAGCCAGAGGTGAGCGAGGCAGTGAACATAATTTCTCCTCTGAGCACAGATGCTGGGTAAAACTTCTTTTGCCCCAGAGGTGGAAGGTAAAAAAGGGGATTTCGATTTTTCAGTTTAAAATGCACTTATCCTTTAACAGAGTCAAAAGGCTTTTTTTAAACAGGCTCATGTCCAACTTTTGGATTTGCATTCTGTTGTGGATACACATTGCAAAGCCTTTTCACAAATGCCTCCTGTTTTACAGTGCCCCAGAGTTCCTGGACTCACAGTGTGCCTGGAAGTATTTAATGGAGCTCCACAGAGCTGCCAAACGAAGTGTGGGGAATAAATATTTATCTGTAGGTGTGATCCTTCTGTACTGAGGTATGTGCTGCCTGTACGTTACATTAAACATTGTGGTAGAAAGCACCGTTGACAAGTCTCACCTTGGCAGTTTTAATGTAATGGCTCAAGACTTCAGCACGGATCTTTAGTGTTTGCGCATGAAGGATCTCTCTCACTACCCAAAAACTCACCTGTGAAAAAATAAAGAAAATACAAATCAAAGTGGGCAGAACAACTGTAGGGAGCTGTTATAGGCATAAGCTGGCGTTCAATAAACCCTTTGAGAGGAAGGCTTTGCTTTAGATTCACTTTGGTCTAGCAGGGAAGCAGATGGCGGCAGGTCAGACTTAGCAGCTGAAAATCCCTTTCACAGTACATTACACCTCCATGGTAGCATGACCCCCTCCACCGTCTTCACATATGTACAATGTCCAGGAACTGGGGGTAGCCAGGAAACCAAGGAGGTGAATGGCGAATGAACTATTAAACGGCTATTTCCTGTCTTGGTTTGAAGTTAACAATTAACATTTGTTGAAATGGTTGGTTTCTCTCTATAAATACATAAAATTAGGGTTATTCATTCTGGCTTAAACAAGTGGCTAAAGTGCACTTAACGGAAATCTTTTTGGGCTCACGGCAGTGGCTGGATCGTTTACCGCCAATGAAAGCCGTGATGGAACTATACAAAATCTACATGTACAGTTTGGTCTTCAGCAGCCAAATAGCAATCACGGACACTTTGCAAAATAATATTTAGGCCAGGAATCAAACAGACAATTACACTTTATTTTTCAATTATACACAAATAGGAACAAATTTTCATACTTTAGGAACACTATTCTACCTGCTGTTTCGTATTAGGTTTTCATTGCAGGAATAGATTTCTACATCTGGTACATTGTTAAAAGACAACAAATAAAGGCTGAGCTTTTTCCTAGGCACTAGCTAACCACTTCTGCCCCGGACCATATTGCTGCTCAATGACCGGGCCACTTTTTGCGATTCGGCACTGCGTCACTTTGACTGACAATTGTGCAGTCGTGTGACGTGACTCCCAAACAAAATTGGTGTCCTCTTTTTACCCACAAATAGAGCTTTCTTTTGGTGGTATTGGATCACCTCTGCGGTTTTTAGTTTTTGCACTATAAACAAAAAATAGAGCGTCAATTTTGAAAAAAAAAAAATTTTTTACTTGCTATAATAAATATCCCCCCAAAAAATATATAAAAAAAACTTTTCTTTCCTCAGCTTAGGCCGACATGTATTCTTTTACATATTTTTCATAAATAAAATAAAAAATCGCAATAAGCGTTTGATTGGTTTGCGCAAAAGTTAGTGTTTACAAAATAGGGGATAGTTATGGCATTTTTCTTGATATTTTTTTTTTTACTAGTAATGGCGGCGATCAGCGATTTTTATTGGTACTGCGACATTATGGCAGACACTTCGGACACGTTTAATACATTTTTGGGACCATTGGCATTTTAAAATTGATTACTATAAAAATGCCACTGGCAGTGAAGGGGTTAACACTATGGGGCGAATAAAGGGGTTAATTGTGTTCCCTGGGTGTGTTCTAACTGAAGGGGGGTGGGACTGACAGGGGGAAATGACAAATCGCTGTTCATACATTGTATGAACAGACAATAGGTAATTTCCCCCCCTGACAGGACCGGGAGCTGTGTGTTTACACACACAGCTCCTGATTCTTGCTCTGTAACGAGCGATCGCGGGTGCCTGGCGGTGATCACGCGCCCCTAGTGGCCGATTCGCGAGGTGATCTACGTGACCTCGCGCAGGGGAGCCGACCTACCGCCGTATAACTGCGGTGGCTGGTCAGCAAGTAGTTAATAAAGTCTAACTCCACTTTTTTTTCCAGCTGGAGGGGAGAAGTTGTAAAGTCCTTATCAGGTTTCGGTGTCCCTTTGGGGAGATGTATCCATCTTTCCAGTTAGGGAGCTCAGTTGGAATAATTTTTAGCAGAGCAGAAGGGGGTTAAAAAAATCTGATATGGTTTTCATTATTGTCCATGTTTTTTTTTTTTTTTTCTTGTGCAGGCATCACAAACTCAGGAAGCAGAAAAATTCTCAATGGGTCACAGACAGAAATGGAAACCTAAAAATAAAATAAAGATTTGACCCTTCCCCAGCACCGCATTCCAAAAAATAAATAAAAAAATCTTAGCTAGAGTTAGGCTTCAAGATGTTTAAACCATTGTGTCCAGATGTAGATGAGGGAGGAGTATTTTCTTTTAGGGCAGTGATCTTCAAACTGCGGTCCTTCACTTGCCTTTATCTGACCCCCAGGGCACTATTCCTCCCACTGATATGAGGCACTCCAACCGCCCCCCACACTGAAACCAATAGTGGGTCATAATTTCTCCTTTTGACACCAATGATGGGGCACTATGCCTCCCACTGACCCCAGTGATTGGGGAACTATTTCTCCATCTGACACCAACCATGGAGCACCATTTTACCCACTGGCACCAACAATGGGGCACTATTCCTCCTGCTAATACCAGTAATGGGGCACTATTTTCTCCAACTGACCACAGGGGTGCTATGTATTTTCTTTACTCCCACTGACCACCAAGCCTGAGGCACAGTCTATGCTCAATGCCCACAGTCCGGCACCCATAAAGTCTGAAGGACAGTAACCTGGCCCTTTCTTTAGAAAGATTTGAGACCCCTGTTCTAGTGTATTGATGTCTCTCTAACTTCAGCTGTCAATGGAGACTTTCTTAGATTGCCACCTTTTTTTTGCATAATCTATATTTATTGTTTTTGTATGAAGGTTATACTAAAGAGTGTCACATAAACCAGAAAAGTTTTCAGTGCCTTTGCATACATTCACAAAGTGAAAATCTTTCACATTTTAGAAAATGTTCCTGAAACAAAAAACATATATTTGTTTCTCATTTTTATTCCTAAACCGGTAATACCCCATAATTTAATATATTGCAGCTTACCAATCAGATGTGCCGGCTGCTTTTGTTTTCCATTTATTTAAATTGTCCATTGTGTCTGCTCTGCCTGAATCAATGACCACATCTTGCTGCTGCAGCCACGCATAGTGAAGCTATGCACTATGGCAAATTTGAGATACCATTTTAAAAGGGGTTGTAAAGGTAAAAAAAAAATTCCCCTAAATAGCTTCCTTTACCTTAGTGCAGTCCTCCTTCACTTACCTCATCCTTCCATTTTGGTTTTAAATGTCCTTATTTCTTCTGAGAAATCCTCACTACCTGTTCTTCTGTCTGCAACTACAAACCGTAATGCAAGGCTTTCTCCCTGGTGTGGAGAAAGCCTCTTGAGGGGGCAAGCAGGAGTGTCAGGACGCCCACTAACACACAGCTCCTTTCTCTATGTGCAAAGTAGAGAGTGTCCTGACCCTCCTGCTCCCCCCTCAAGAGGCTTTCTCCACACCAGGGAGAAAGCCTCGCATTATGGTGTGGAGTTACAGACAGAAGAACAGGAAGTGAGGATTTCTCAGAAGAAATGAGGACATTTAAAAGCAAAATCGAAGGATGAGGTAAGTGGAGGACTGCACTAGGGTAAAGGAAGCCATTTAGGGATTTTTTTTTTTTTTTTTTTTTACCTTTACAACCGTTTTAAAGCCTTAGGCTGGTTCATGCCTATGCAAATTGGATGTGGATTTTCCCACATCCAATTTGCATAGCAGGAGATTGTGACCGGCTCTTGATGGAGCCAGGTCACACATCTGCGCAGCGGCTCTGTTGCAAATTGCACAGGAGTCCTGTGCGTCTTAGTCAGTTTCAGCCTAAAATTTGGGCTGAAATCGAAACTGGATGGAGACACACCGGACTCCTGCTGTAAACCGGAGCGTGCTGCGGTGTCAACCCAGCCTCAAACTTTTACATTACAATTTTATTCACACAAATGTGAAGTTGTTCAGCTAAAAATACCACCATTATCAAGGTAACTCGTAACGGACTCAGAAGAATGTGACACTCTCCCCAGAGGGATAATTACATTATTCCTAACTCTGACGCAGATGCCTTTACTTTATGAAGGAGCATTTATACAGCTTTACCATAAAACTATTCCTGTGCTTTGTACGTCATGGCTGGTTACGGAAACGATCTGGAATCTTTCAGCCAAAATTTTCCAATCACCTCTTTTCATCAGCTTCTATATAGGAGTGGATATTCCGATCTCCCTCTTACCCCACAAACATAAGGAAAGTTTAAGTTAAATAACTGGTGTTGTTTTTGGAAGCAAAACCTTCAAACAGGAACGGTAATTTCCTGAGAGAAAAAAAAATTTAAAAATCTGGCCGCTGCAGAAGTCTCCCGACTCGCCTCATCTGTGTGCAGCCAAAAAAATAATAAAAAAATGTTACTTTGTGAGGGAGCCCAGCTCGAGGCCCCCAATGACTGATGAAGTTATGGTATGGAGCCCTCTCTCATCTGACAATTACAAATGTAAACTTGTACCTCGTCAGAACTTGACACCTGTACTAAGTGCCTGAGCATATGTGACGAAAGATTGAGCGCTATACATTCATGTGCAAAAAAAAAAAAAACGTACAACTCATGGAAATGGTGGACTTTCTTCATTATATAAACAGCCAAATATAAGATCTTCGTTTAAACAATGCCTACAGATAAAGTGGATATATCTGAACAAATTACACATAAAATTGACACGATATAATCATTCTCATAATTTAACTTAAAAAATAAATTAAAAATGGTAGATTTGCAATGTGGGGAAAAAGAAAAAAAACACACTTCTACATTTACCACTATTTCAAATCCATTAAAGTAGAACTAGACGTTCCAAATTTGGTACCAATGATTAGAACTCACACTTCAGGAACATGTCTTCTATAAAAGGAAGTTGGAGCAACACTACAGTTTGCCAGTGAATATATAAAGACCAAGCCTTCTGGAATAATGTGCTATGGGCCGATGAATCAAAGATCAGAGTTGTTTGGCCATATAAACTGACATGTTGGATGCACACCAAAGAGAACAGCATTTCAGGAGCAGAATCTCACACCAACTGAAGCATGGTGGTGGAAATGTTATGATTTGGGGTTGCTTTGTTCATGGCAACACACCAAATAGGAAGCCGAAGCCCCCCCCCCCCCCAAAAAAGGGGAAAAAATTGTTGCAAACCCGAAGTTTCCCAAAGAACACCTTGGTAAACTGCACTGCTACTGGTAAAATATTTTGTGGACTGAAACAGTTGAATTGTTCAGGAAGAATACTCAGCTCTATGTACAGTGCCTTGGAAAAGTATTCATACCCCTTTAATATGTTCTACATTTTGTCATGTTACAACCAAAAACTTAAATGTATTTTATTGCGATTTTGCATGATAGACCATGACAAAGTGGCAGGAAAAAGATAAATGTTTACAAATAAAATTTCAGAAAAGAGTACAAAAGTGCATTTGTATTCAACTCCATTTACTCTGATACCCCCAACTAAAATCTAGTGGAACCAATTGCCTTCAGAAGTCACCTAATTAGTAAATCAAGTGCACCTGTGTGTAATTCATTCTCAGTATAAATACAGCTGTTCTGTGAAGCCCTCAGAGGTTTGTTAGAGAACCTTAGAGAACAAACCGCATCATGAAGGCCAAGGAACACACCACAAAAGTCAGGGATAAAGTTGTGGAGAAGTTTAAAGCAGGATTAGGTTATTTAAAAAAATATCCTACGCTTTGAACATCTCACAGAGCACTGCTCAATCCATCATCCAAAAAAGGAAAGAGTATTGCACAACTGTAAACCTACCAAGACATGACTGTCCACTTAAACTGACAGGCTGGGCAAGGATAGCATTATTCGGAGAAGGGACCCTTGGTAACTCTGGAGGAGCTGCAGAGATCCACAGCTCAGGTGGGAAAAACTGTCCACAGGACAACTATTAGTTGTGCGCTCCACAAACCTGGTCTTTATAGAAAAGTGGCAAGAAGAAAGCCATAAGAAGTCCCATTTGCAGTTTGAGAGAAGCCACGTGGGGGACACAGCAAACATGTGTAAAAAGATGCTCTGGTCAGAGGAGACCAAAATTTAACTTTTTGGCCCAAAAGTAAAACGCTATGTGTAGTGGAAAACTAGAACTGCACACCACCCTAAACACACCAACCCCACCATGAAACATGGTGTTGGCAGCATCATGTTGTGGGGATGCTTTTCTTCAGCAGGGACAGGGAAGCTAGTCATAGTTAATAGGAAGATGGATAGAGCCAAATGCAGGGAAATCTTTAAAAATAATCTTGCAAAAGTCTGCAAAAAAAAAAAACTTGACTGGGGAGGAGGTTCACCTTCCAGCAGAACAGCCCTAAAGATACAGCCAGAGCTACATTAGAATGGTTTAGATCAAAGTATATTCATGTGTTAGAATGGCCCAGTCAAAGTCCAGACCTAAATCCAATCTCCAGATGTGCAAAGCTGGTAGAGACATACCCAAAAAGACTTGCAGCTGTAATTGCAGCGAAAGGTTGTTCTACAAAGTATTGACTCAGAGATGGGGGGGGTGAGGCCGAATACAAATGCATGCTACACCTTTCAGATATTTGTAAAAAAAATAATTGAAAACCATCGATTTCCTTCTATGTCCACAATTCTGTGCCACTTTGTGTTGGTCTATCACAAAAAATCCCAAATAAATACATTTACATTTTTGGTTGCAACGAATACTTTTTCAAGGCACCGTATGGTACAAATCGGGCACAGCTTACCAACATCAAAACATCATCCCAACGGTAAAGTATGGTGGAGGGCTTGCTTTACTTCCTCAGGGCCTGGGCAAATGCCATTGGGGAAAATTACCAAATTTACCAAAATATCCTAAAGGATAAGGTCATGGTGGCTATCCACCAGCTTAAGCTTAGATGTTGAGTGGTGCAGCAAGACAATAACCCTAAGGCAGGCCATACACTGTACACATTTTTCCATTAACTTCATGTCCTGGAGACACCAGAAAATTTGTGGAAATCTCTCTAAAGGGAATAGAATGCTCCTCTTAATAGGCTGTTTTAGGAACAAGTGTCCCAATATGGGGATGTTCCCTTTTTTGCTTGGACGATGATAACGCAAGCATTTTCTATTTTACACCACTTCCGGGTTGCGTGACAATGGTCAACAGGAGGAGGGGGGATAAATCTTCTCAGCTTAGACACAAACTGAAAGAGGGTCTAACACTTCCACACTAATACTATTAAAAAAGAATGTTGCCTTTACACTTTAAGGGCAGGATAATTTTTATGGGAACACTTTTATGTACAGTCAGAAAAGCAGTATACACACAAGCAACTAAAGCACCCTGCAAATAAATGACAACAGAAACCAATTTTTTTTTTTTTTAAAGAAGACTCACTTGGTTAAATCGTCTAGTGAAGGCCACGGCATTTGGTGCAGAACTGTACTTTTCCTTTTTGTTCCATCCACAGCTTGATAATTCCTAAACTCCACCAAAAAAAATCAAAAAAAATCAAATTGTCAATGACAGATCTCTGGATATTTTAGATTTTACTCCAAGCAAGCGAGACCTTACGTGGGTCACAGATATAAGCATGCAGACAGATGCAAGAGTCATTTATATTGTCCATACACCTGACACTGAGTAAATGAAGACTGAGTCACTATACTAAATACTTGGAACACCAATCAGATGTTAAAACCAAATCTCAGAGTAGTCTACCAATATTCACCCATAAAGCCCCATGCCAGTCTCCGCAATGTTTGCAATCCTGCTATGCGCTAAAAATGTAGGTGAAGCAGCTCAGAGAGCGGCACAGACATCACAAGAGGGACACAGAGCTATGTCAATCATCAATATGGGGGGAGGAGGAACGTGCTTGTGTCCTCCTCCCGCTGGCTGTGTTTAGTTCTCTGAACAGCTGCACATAAATTTGCAGTACAAAGTAGGAGAACCAGTGCTGTGGATTTGGAGGAAATTTTTGGTACCTGGAGTCGGCAAACAATGCACTCACTCCTACTAAATTTAGATTGGAATTAAAAAAAAAAAGCAAGTTTAAATGTCCCAAAAGTTATGACTTATCTACTGTAAGAATAAAGACCAATGCATGCAGTGCCTCACGTAACTGCAAAACGAACACGTCAAGTGACCGTGAAGAAGCATGCTTTTCATGTGCTTCACTATATGGCACGCAATGCACAATTAGGAGCGGCAATACTTCTACTTTCCATAGTGTTGTGTTCGGCTGTTTGATGGGTAACCTAGCCTCTCACTGATAAAGGGATTAAGTAAATATGTTTTTTGCAGGACTAGAGACACTTGCACAAGTGAAGGGAATGGAGGGTCAAAAGTTCAAGACTGAAGCTGTAAACCATTGGGAAAACTGCTGTCATTCAGCCAAAGCTATAAAAACGTGTAAACTCCGATTGTTAGCTTAAACTTTAAACATGACCATAGGATTCTACTAGGGAAATCATGTTTTATAATAAATGCCCTTTCCTGGGTCCTCCCACTGCCCTATCTTCAGCAGCAGATCAGCACACACAAAGGAGAAGGCAGAAGCTTCTTCCAAACTACCTCTCTCTGCTAGAAGAGCTTAGAAGAACTTGGTGGAACAGCTTCTTGGATTCAACTGTAAGTGTTTATATTTATTTTAAAACTTGCATGCAATACAGAGGAGGAGTCGGAGTCCAAGTCGGAAGTACAAAAAACTGAGGAGTCAGAACATTTATCTACCGACTCCACAGCACTGAGGAGAACTGTTGTGAAAACTCACGGAGGACCCCATAAGGCAGGGCAAAGATGATGCATTTTCTTTTCTGCAACCATGGATTTGTCACTGTGTTGATGGGGGAATCCCATCCATGAAGCCATTGTGTTCTCCCAATGGGGGCTCGAGGAGCCATCCGTGGCAGGAAAGCAGTTATTATTGCTAGTGGCTATATCTGCCGGCAATGAATGCTTGTAAAAATCGGACCTGTTTGTACCAAAGTCGACGGATGGATCATCTTGGTCACAATCAGCCTGCCTATAGATGCCTTGAATCTCAGCCAATCCTTGATGAACCAGCCAAAGTTCAAACCATTTATGGCTGGCTTAAGTCCCGGTGGCACAGAGAACTGGAATAAAGCAGTGTGGCCAAAGAACAATTTATAAAAAATAAAAAAAATGCTTTCAAGTTGTTTTGATATGATTTAGGAAAGGTTTACTTCATTAACACTCTAAGGAGCAAACCCCATTCTCTGGGCTGAAAATCACCCCAGTGTGGGCACCAATGGTTCACAAAGGAATATAAATAGCTGTAGAGGGTTCAAGGACTATTGCCATGAGTGCTAAATAATACAGATCTCAAACAAGTATTCCAAACCTATTTGAGGGGGAAAAAAACACAACAGATAGAGGATTAAACACAAAGCTTCAGTCTAGCAATAAACAATATAGTTATAGGTGGACTCAAGTGGCATGAGACACCTGCTGGATTGATTTATCTCCTCGGGGTACTGGTTATGTAATCTCTCCACCAGTGTTTGCAATGTCCATGGAAGGCCAGGAAACACAAGCACAGATCTCACCACCAGAGACCCCAGAGACACAAGACAAAATTTTGATGGTTTAGCTCTCCAGTCATCTACCCAATGCTGAAGTATCAGTTTTGAATAAACTGACCCTTTAAATTTATTTTACAGCAGCCAATGACTTATTTGCGAACAATGGGAGAATGGAAATGCTGAGATGACAGATGATTTAGAAACGGCGGGGGAAATTTAGTATAGATTACTGTGTGGAGAAAAATTAATCTCAGCTGCACAAGCCAGCCAAATTTTTTTCCAAACTAAATTTGTAAAATAAATATCTCTGCTGCTCAAATCCTTCACACTGGGAAATAGCTCAAGGTAACCAACTCACAACATGCTGCTTAACCCATTCGATGACTAGATGGAAGCAAACCTGGATACTCTAAAATGCAGAAGTCTACCATTGTTTAAAGCAGGGGGTAGGAAACCCTGGAGATGCAGAGATCTGCCTGAATCAACAAAGTAGAAAAAGAAGTCAAAGATCACCAGGTGGATAAGACTTTATTTTAAAAAGGAGATAAACTAGGAAGATCTCAATAAAACAAAAAAGAAAAGATTTTAGGTGTTCAGGGGTCAGTAATAATGCAGAATTCAGGGGTCAGTACAAATATGGAGTTCAGTAGTATGTAACGCAGTTACGGAGGTCAGTATTACGAATTGCACAATTCAGGGGTCAAGATTAACATAGGGTGTAGTGGTCAGGAGTAATGCAAAGTGCAGGGGTCAGAAGTAAGTAGAGTTCAGAGGTTAGTAGCGTCTAACACACAGTGAAGGGTGCAAGAATCAGCACTAAGTAATGTAGAGTTCAGTAGTAACAGTGCCGGGTCAGTAATAGGCAATGAAAAATTCAGGGGTCAGTAATATTGCAAAGTGCAAGGCTCAGTATCAAAGCACAAATGTATCCCTCTTCCCCTTGCTGTAGTTTACCCAAGAGACCTTTAATGTAGCGGGGCACGGCAGAGTGAGAAAAGACAGCCCAGGTCTTCCCTCAGCTGTATGACACAAAGGTTAGACCCCGTCAGGTTTTTATTGCGGTCGGTTTCCTCATGGAACAGATTTACCCCTCTGTTGATTCCGGTGGCCACTGTTGCCAAAACAAAAAGTTAAGGGGAAATCCAAAATCATTAAAAAAAGTCACCAGAACAAAGCAGCAAGAGTGTTAGTCGTGCAATACAGACACTTGCTATAGCCACAAATTATAAAAGGGGATTTCCACTTTTGGAGAGGATTCTCCCACTTCCTGCAGAAAAATCGCCCCAACAGAACATGTAAAAAAATAACCTGACACCGTTTTTAACCCTGCCCTGCATTACTTACTACTGATCACTGCACTCTGTTACTATTTTGACACAGCAACAATCAGGGCAAAGAAATCCATACTGCAAGTCTTGAAATGGTAAATTAAGACAAACGAGTGAGGTTGCTATTCGTGTTTGGAAACACACCAAGACCCCTTTCACACGGAGGCATTTTTTAGGCATTTTAGCGCTAGAAATAGCACCTGTAAACAGCTTCCAATGCTGCCCAAATGTGAAAACCTGAAGGCTTTTACACGGGGCGGTAAAAATTGCAGGATGTAAAAAAACAAAAAGTCCTGCAAGCAGCATCTATGGGGCCGTTTGGAAGCGCTGTATACAGTGCTCCCAAAACACCCTTGCCCATTGCAATGAAAAGCGCCATCGAATCGACACAACACGGGTATTTTTTAACCCCTTCATCGGCTGTTAGCGATGGTTAAATAAAAGGTAAAGCGCCGCTAAAACGAGCAGCGCTTTACCACTAAGGCACGGGCGGCCCTAGTGTAAAAGGGGTCTAAATTTGTTCTGAAAATCTCGGATTTCTAAAAAGATAGAAATGATCATCAATGAGTGTTTTAATGCACTGTATCTGATGCAATAAACGCTGCACAGCATGCATACTTGCATGCCAAAATGAACGAAAAGCTGTGCAGCATGCATATTTATATGTTTTTTGCGTATTATCACCTATTTGTGCATACTTATACACCAAATCAGCTATACTATAATGACCACTGACAGGTAAAAATGAATAACATTGATTGATTATCTTGTTACAATGGCACCTGAAAGTGGGTGTGATATATTAGGCAGCAAGTCACCAGGTTGTTCATGAAGTTAATGCGCTAAAAGCAGAAAATAAATGTATTTGACATAGGTCAAATTGTAATGGCTATGGCTAAATGACTGTGTAAGAGCAACTCAAACTGCAGCTCTTGTAGGATGTTCCTGGCCTGCAGCAGTAAGGACCTACCAAAAGTGGTCCAAGGAAGGAAAACTGGTGAACTAGAGACATAGTCATGGGCAGTGAAGGCTCACTGATGCACATGGGAAGCAAAAGCTAGCCTATGTGGTTCAATCCAATAGAAGAGATGCTGTAGCTCAAATTGATGAAAAAGTTAATGCTGGTTTCCAATAACAAGGGTGTCAGAACAAGTGCATTGTAGTTTGTTGCGTATGGGGCAGCCTTACCTGCCGGCAGGTCAGGGTACCCATACTGACCCATGTCCGCAGCCAAAATTACCTATAATAGAACAGGACCGTGGAGCATTGAAAAGTGTCCTGATTTGAGTAATCATGTTTTCTTTTACATAATGTGGATGGCCAGGTGCATTGGCTTCGCTTACCTGGGGAAGAGATGGCACCAAAATACACTATGGGAAGAAGACAAGATAGCAGAGGCAGTGTGATCCTTTGGGCAATGTCTTGGTGGAAAACCTTGGGTCCTGCCATTCATGTGAACATGGTTTCTGACCAAGTACACCCTTTCATGGAAACTCCATTGTGTGATGGAAGTGGCCTCTCAGCATGTGCCCTGCCACACTGCAAAAAAAGGGATTTTTAAATACAGCTTACCTGTAAAATCCTTTTCTTGGAGTACATCACGGGACACAGAGCGGCATATTCATTACTATGTGGGTTATATGGAGTACCTTCAGGTGTGGACACTGGCAATCTCAAACAGGAAGTCCCCTCCCTATATAACCCCCTCCCCTAGAGGGAGTCCCTCAGTTTTGTAGCAAGCAGTATGCCTCCCAAAATGGTCACCCAAAAGAGGGGTGGGAGCTCTGTGTCCCGTGATGTACTCCAAGAAAAGGATTTTACAGGTAAGCTGTATTTAAAAATCCCTTTTTCTTTCTCGTACATCACGGGACACAGAGCGGCATATTCATTACTATGTGGGATGTCCGAAAGCAATGCTTTAATGAGGGGAGGGAGACATCTTCCAAAGAAGGATTCAATTTAGAGATAAACTCAAATCATAATAATAATTCCAACTTAGTCAAGAAAAAAAAAACTTTTTTTTTTTTTTTTTTTTTATAACCAAGGGCGTTTCTGATCCCGAGGATTTCAAACTGCAGCCTGTAGTACTGCCTGACCAAAGGCAGCATCCGCATCTCTTCTCACGTCTAGTTGATAAAACTTTGTAAACGTGTGGACTGATGACCACGTTGCCGCCTTGCATATCTGAGCCATAGAGATCTGATGGTGTGCTGCCCAAGAGGCGCCCATGGCCCTGGTAGAATGGGCCTTTACCGACAACGGAGGAGGCAACCTCTTCAACCCGTAGGCTTGAATGATTAATTGTCTAATCCATCTCGAGATGGTGGATTTTGCAGCTGCCTGCCCCTTCTTGGGGCCATCTGGTAGAACGAATAACACATCTGTTTTCCGGATCTTTTCTGTAGCTTTAAGATAGGCCTTCATGGCCCGGACAATATCCAAGGTATGCAGCAACCCTTCCTTTCTAGATGTAGGTTTTGGAAAGAAGGATGGAAGTACCAAATCCTGGTTTAAGTGAAATTTGGATATAACCTTTGGTAGAAAGGAAGGATGGGCCCGGAGAACTGCCCTGCCCTTATGCAGAACGAGATATGGTTCCTTACACGATAAGGCTGCTAATTCTGACACTCTCCTGGCCGAAACTATGGCGACCAAGAAAACCAACTTTCTTGTCAGTAAGAGTAAAGGAATCTCAGCCAACGGCTCAAAAGGCTGTTTCTGTAGAGTGGACAGGACAAGATTTAAGTCCCATGGACAAATTGGTGACTTGACAGGAGGATTAATACGCAAGACCCCCTGTAAGAAGGTCTTTACCAGCGAGTGGGTGGCCAGCGGCCTCTGAAACCACACTGACAGAGCTGAGATCTGTCCCTTGATTGTGCTTAGTGCCAGGCCTTTATCCACTCCTAGCTGGAGAAAACTTAACACCCTATCAATAGTATATTTGCGGGAATTCCATCTTTTGGATTCACACCAGCCTACGTAGTTCCTCCACACCCTGTAATAAATCACCCTGGAGACCGGCTTCCTAGCCCTAATCAGGGTAGGAATTACCTGCCTAGACAGGCCTCTATCCCTGAGAATCAGGGATTCAGCCTCCAGGCCGTCAAATTTAGACGCTGTAATGTAGGGTGGAGGATCGGGCCTTGTGAGAGTAGGTCTGGTTGTAGAGGGGGAGTCCAAGGGTCTCCCACTGCCATCTTCAGGACTAGTGAGTACCAAGTCCTCCGGGGCCAAGCCGGAGCTACTAGAATGACTGGCTTGTTCTCCACTCTGATCTTGCGCAACAAGCGCGGGAGTAACTGTAGTGGAGGGAATGCATATAGAAGTCTGAATTGATGCCAAGGGCAAACCAACGCGTCGGTTCCGCAGGCCATAGGATCCCTCGCTCGCGACACGAACCTGTCTAGTTTCTTGTTGAACCTGGATGCCATTATATCTACGTCCGGCATTCCCCACCTCTGGCAGATTGTCTGAAAGACCTGGGGATGCAGAGACCATTCCCCTGGCAACAGACTCTGGCGACTTAAGAAGTCTGCCTGCAGGTTGTCCACTCCGGGAATGAATATCGCTGAAATGCAGGGTACATGAACCTCTGCCCATTGAAAAATCAAGTTCACCTCCCTCTGAGCGGCCTGGCTCCTGGTTCCCCCTTGGTGGTTTATGTATGCCACCGCCGTGGCATTGTCTGACTGGATTCTCACCGGGAACCCCTTTAATCTGGAGGTCCAAGCCAGAAGGGCTAGGCGGGCAGCTCTGATTTCCAAGATATTGATGGGGAGCTGCCTCTCTGCTTTCACCCAAGTTCCCTGGCGGGAGAACCCCTCGAAGACCGCCCCCCAGCCTGCCAGGCTGGCGTCTGTGGTAACTACCTTCCAGACAACAGGGCTGAAGGATTTTCCCTTTAGAAGATTCTGAGGGTTCAACCACCAGGCCAGGCTTTGTCGGACCCTTGATGATAGCGTCAAAGGGGACTCTAAGGCATGTGCCCTCTTGCCCCAGGCTGCTAGAATGGCTGCCTGTAGGACGCGAGTGTGGATCTGAGCGTATGGTACTGCCTCGAATGTGGCCACTAGCTTGCCTAGTAATCGCATACACAGGCGAATAGTTGGTTTTTTCTTGTTTAGAACCAACTGAACCAACCCCTTGATAGCTTCGATCTTTACAAGGGGCAGGAACACCTTTTGATGTTCTGTGTCTAACCTCATGCCGAGGTATTCCAACTGCTTTGTAGGCTGGAACGCTGACTTTCCCCGGTTCAGGACCCAGCCGAATTCTTCGAGGTACCGAACCGTGAGGTTTACTGCCTTTTGCAGACCCGGCCGTGAGTGATCTATGATTAAAAGGTCGTCCAAGTATGCTAGGACTGTGACCCCTTGGATCCTTAAATTGGCCAGAATTGGGGCTAGGATCTTCGTGAATACCCGGGGGGCCGTGGCCAGCCCGAAGGGGAGCGCCCTGAATTGGAAGTGTCGCTGCCCCACCGCGAAGCGTAAAAACCTTTGATGCGACTGAAAGATTGGTACATGAAGGTAAGCATCCTTTATGTCTATGGAGGCCAGAAAATCGTCCTTCTGAAGCGCGGCGGCTGCTGACCGGATGGATTCCATCCGGAAGGAACGAACCCTTAGGTAACCGTTTAACCTCTTTAGGTACAAGATTGGCCTGACATCGCCGTTGGGCTTTGGTATGACAAAGAGATTGGAATAGAAACCTAGGCCTTGCACTTCTATAATTACGTCCTGGCCAAGCAGGTGATCCAAAGCTGCCAGCATTGAGGCCTTCCTTGCTGGATCCCTTGGTAGCCTTGATTCTTGAAAATGAGGCGGAGGATACCTTAGAAACTCCAGTCTGTAACCTGTGGTTACAGATGCCCGGACCCATCTGTCGGGGATCTTGGCTTCCCAAACCTCTGAGAAGAAACGAAGCCTTCCCCCCACCCACAAGAGTGGGGGCGCCCCTTCATAAGGCAGACTTAGGGGCTGTCTTTGACGGCTTGCGATACCACGGCCTCTTACCCCCAGGGGTCTGTCCCTGCGATCTACTGCCTGGAATTTGAGGGCCCCGAGACAGGAAAGAGCTGCCTTTTAAATGTAGGAGCCCGGAATGTCTTTTTGACCGGTAAAAGGGTACTCTTGCCATTTGAAATAGTCTGAATATATTTATCCAGATCCTCTCCGAAGAGTCGTCCTCCATGGAAGGGAAACCCTGCCAGAAGCTTTTTGCATGGGGGCTCCGCCGCCCAGTTCTTCAACCATAAGAGCCTTCTCATGTGCACCAAACATAGTGATAAACGAGAGGCCTGCTGGATGGAATCTTTTATAGCATCTACCGCAAAACACAGAGCTCTGGGAATGTCAGAAAACTCTTCTGCTTGTTGGGTAGGCATGTCCCTTAACATTTCCTTTGTCTGGTCTTTTAATGCCTGACAAACTCCAATTGCAGCCACCGCTGGCTGCACCACTGCTCCTGCCGTAGCAAAGGATGCTTTTAAAAGTGTCTCTAATCTTTTATCAACCGGATCTTTAAACATATGTATGTTTTCCACTGGGCAAGTTAGTGATTTATTCACACATGAGATGGCTGCATCCACTACTGGGAGCCTCCACCTCTTGGAGAACTTTTCCTCCATGGGGTAAATGACCGCAAATCTTTTCGGTGGCAGAAAAATCCTGTCCGGCCGTACCCAATCCCGAAAGATCAATTCCTCCAAGAGAGGATGGACCGGAAAAACTGCGTTGTTTAACGGAGCTTTCAAAGAGCCCAGAGAGGATACCGGAGGAACCTGAGACTCTGGCAATGGTAAACTAAATGCCGAGCGGACCATGTCCTTCAAAGACTGTACCCACAGTCTTTCTGTCTGGGAGTCTGAAAATGGTTCCTCAGAGGCAGATCCCTCAATCCCTGAACCCTCTTGGTTCAGGCCTAGTTGATCCTCCTGTGATTCCAATTCCTCTGGAGAGAGAATCTCAGCATCTGAGGATACACCTCCTGGTGATGGGGATCTAACCCGTTTTTTACCAGGAATAGCTCTAGCGATCAATGTTGCTATTCTCTCTTCTAGCCCCCCTAGGGATACGGCTAGCATCTCCTCTGTGATAAACACAGGGCTGGGCTGATCTGGGCCAGCCTCCGCACCAGATCCCCCTAATGGCTTATCCAAGGCGCTTCTTATGTTAATAAGTTGCGGGGAAAGTATCGGCATATCAGAATCAGAAAGGGAACCCTTTTGTTTTTTGGTCTTTTTTGTACCCTTTGACCCCGAACCCTTGGAAGCCATAATACAAAATCGAGGGACTCCGCCCACACAACAGACTGTAGTGGGCAGGAGTACAAAATCAGAGTTTAGGAGACAATAGATTACTAATGCCCAAAAACTGATGGGATCCCGTATGTTCTCTTTTTTTTTTTTTTTTTAAATATATTATATATTTACTTTTGACAACATACCGTGACCCCAAACTAAGTTTGCCAGCCTCCAAACCTGCTGCAAAAAAGGGGGATTTCTTGGCTTAACAAAAAAGGTATTTGGAACAAAGTCCAGATGTACTACCCCTCTTCCGCCACCGGGAGTCACTGTTCTGCCGCTCTGCGTCCTCTCCTGTGAAAATCAGCCTCAGACTGAGCACTGACCATGCCTGCTGTCTATAACAGTACAAAGGCGCGCCCCTGTATGACGCCGCAGGCACGCCCCCCCCCCGCCCTCCTGTCTGAACGGCGCGAAAAATGTCAATAAGACGTGCGCGCGCGCGTATGCCGGAAACAGGAGGAACATGGAGGAGCCGCGCTGCTGGAGATCCAGGAACGCAGAAACAGGCGGCAGATTCAAACTCCCGGCCAGGTAGGACTCTCAAAAGGCCCCTAGGGATCCTTACTAGCCCTAGGAAGAAACAGCAGGTTTAGCTAGCACACATATTTAGACAGGGGGACCTAGTGATGGGGGAGAAAAGGTGTCATCCTGTCTCTCTTTAGACATAGTGAACAAGGTTGCCCATGCAGAGCATACTTAGGCTATCCCCCCTTTTTAGGTTACCCCGGAGAGCCTGCTGTCGAACCAAGTCCCGCAGGCTCCCCCTTACCTGCTCCATGCTGCAGGATGTTTGTCCAGCAAACTGATCCAATCTTCTCCCATCTCCGTGGGTAGCGTAGTAGACCTTCAGGCCCTGGGGTCCTATGAAGGTACCCACTGTCCTGGACCTATATAGCACCCTGGCAAACAGGAACTTATGGTTTTTTCAATTCCAAGTCCTGGGCCCAGGGTCCAGCCCTCCAAAGAGGAGCATTATAGGCAAAACCCCACGGCTTGGGGCCCGGGTACTGTCCACTTTGGCACTGAGGCTCCTTGGACAGATCCGGTTAGCCCGCCCTTAATCCCAAGGATGTGGAGCAAAGCTATTCCGTGACCAACACCTAAGACACTGGCGAAAAAACTGAGGGACTCCCTCTAGGGGAGGGGGTTATATAGGGAGGGGACTTCCTGTTTGAGATTGCCAGTGTCCACACCTGAAGGTACTCCATATAACCCACATAGTAATGAATATGCCGCTCTGTGTCCCGTGATGTACGAGAAAGAAAAGGGTCAAGAATGGCTTAAGGAACACAGCAAGGTGAGGTTCCGACTTGCCCTCCGAATTTCAATCCAAGTGAGCATCTGTAAGGGAAATGCTGGAAAAACAAGTCCGATCCATGGAGGCCATCCCTCGGTCAGAGCACAACAGCTCAGGAGAGAGAGATCACTATACTAAGTTTGCATAGTTAGTAAAGCAACTCCGACCAAAGCAAACTGTTTCTTTCGCTGGGTTGAAAAAAAATTAAAAAATTAGTGTGTACCAGGCTTTATTCACTTACTTTTAAAGGGCAAGTTCACCCTTACAGAAAAACCTGTAAAGGTGAACTTACACAGTACATTTAGGAGCATTCTAATTGGTCGGTGCCGACCAATCAGAATAAGCGTAGCCCAACCTGTCAGCGGGGAAGAGTGAAAGCTGCAGGGATTTCTAATCCCAGAACCAGTGAAGTGGCTATAGCAGGGTTTAGAACAGGAGATCACCATGCTCCAAGTCAGCTGGACTGGGGGGGGGGGGGGTGAGGAGGGGGTCCTGTATAAATTCACCCTTCAGATTTTTCTGCAAAGGTGAACTTGCATTTTAACTGATCAGGAGATTACAAAAGAAACAGATTTAGGGGCTTGTCCTCGTTCTCACAGGGTGTGCTGTACCATACGCCCACGCAAAGGTCGTGTTCACCTGCACAGGCAGTCCTATTGATCTATATTGAGACACAGCGACTGTGTCTCAATACGACATTCCATGTGGGTGGGGGTCCTCAGACGCAGACCACACAAATCCAGGGACCCGAACACGGATGTCCTATTGGGACACAGCAGCTGTGTCCGTGCAGCCACTGTTTTAATACACATCAATGGGACTGCCTGCAAAAGGAATGAATGGAACACCTGTGCATCCCTGTGCAGGCAAACCCAGCCCAGCAAGGGCATGCAGTATTGTACGCCCTGTGTGGATGAGGCCTTGGACTCATTAAAAAATAAAATAAAATGAATCTCAAAGCATACATAAATGCATTAAACTATTTTTAAACCTGCCAGAGTTCAGCTGTAAGCCGCTTGACATTTTCATCATCTGATGAACTACAGAGCAATTGGATAAAACATTATAACTTTTTTTAGATCGCAACAGACAGGAAATTATTATCGCCGGCCTCAGGCAATACTCGACGTAACTTCCATTAGGCTCCTAACTTTATATGGTAAAGGAGCATATGGTGACAGATGATGATAGAACAGGATGTATGTATCAGGATGATGGACTAGACTCGGCTGAACAGGATGACAGCAATTTATCTTCTACAATATTTAACGATTTACAAGACAATTAAAGCTGCACTCTTTGGTAAAAGGCAGATTATATTCATTGCATAAAAGGTTTTCTCATGCTATTTCTCATACATATATACATACACACATATATATATACACACACATATATACATACACACTATATATATATATATATATATATATATATATATATACATACATATACATATACATATACACACACCCACACATACACATATATATACACATATTAATACACACATACATACACAGAGACCATAAAGTCAATTTTAGTTTTTTTGCATATTTAGAAGGTCCTTTCGTGATCATACAATAATTTCTCCATTATCCTGCAGTATGTTTACAAAATGCTGAACAAAAATTCAAATGTAATTGAAGCATAAAGGATTAAACTTTCCAATCCGGAAAAAGCATTAGTGTTTTCTGTTGAAATGGGGTACCTAATTTTTGCAGAAACAGCCTGTTATTGGCAGACACAAGGTTGCATCTTGAAGCACTTCTAGATTATGAGTACTGTACAAGAGAAAGCCTACAGTGAGTGGGAGTACAGAAGATGGGGTTCTGAATCAGGCTGGCTGCTTTTACCTCAGTCTTTCCTCTTCTTAAAATTAGATGCCCAGCCATACTGAATGTGTAGGGAGGACAGGCAAATGCTTCGGTCCTGTACAGGTTTGTAGCACCAAGTACGAGCTGCAAACTAAATATATTTACAGTTTTGCCGCACATTTAATTGTTTAGGCCTACAGCTATAGTTAAACATACAGTAATCATTTTATAAAATATACCCAAGAACAAAAATACATTTCAACTGAGTATTCGATCTGCCCACAGCAAACATTTTATATTGCAAAGTGAAAGTGGACGTGAAATTGAAAAGGTGAAGATAGGTTATATAAATCATTTCGAAATGTTAATTTTGCCTATACAGTACAATGAAAAACACTTATCTGGAACGACTGCTAAACATAACTGCAGTTGCTGGCATGCCAAGTGTAAACAGCCTTTAAAGTGACACTAAAGTATTTTTTTTATTATTTAAAAATAACAAAAAACACTGCTATAATTATCTGCTCTGTTGCAGTGGTTTTGCACAGAGAGCAGCCCAGATCCTCCACTTCTCGGGTCCCTTGCCGGCGCTCCTGGCCAATCCCTCCTGCAGAGTGCCCCCACAGCAGGCAGCTTGCTATGGGGGCACTCGAGCTAAGGCTCCGTGTGCCCATTCAGACACAGAGCTGCAGTTCAGCCCCACCCCATCTCTCCTGATTGAAAGCAGCGAGAGCCATTGGCGCCACTGCTGTGTCTAAGCCAGTGTTTCTCAATTCCAGTCCTCACGCCCCCCCAACAGGTTAGGTTTTCAGGATTTCCATTATTTTGCACAGGTGATTTGATCAGTTTCACTGCCTTAGTAATTCCCACAGCCTTTTCATTTGACGGAAATCCTGAAAACATGACCTGTTGGGGGGGCGCGAGGACTGGAATTGAGAAACACTGGTCTAAGCCAATCAGGAGGGAGAGTCCCGGATGGCCGCGGCAGTCGTGCACATCGCAAAGCCCGTCAAAAAACTAAAAACTAAAAATGTATTGATAAAAAAGGGATACTCACAAACATCAGATGAAATAAAGAAAAATAATCCATGAACCACGGTATGAGGCGTGCTGGCGTCCTAGCTGTGTCACCTAATGCATTTTAGCCTTGTCATCTTCAAAAGGTGTAGCAGGAAGGATGCACACGCCATTAAATACACACAGGCTGGGTCATCGCTACCGGATGTGCGTCATTGCTATAGCCGGAAGTGGACCAGCGGCTGGAAATTACAGAATTGCAAACGAGCACACAGCGTGAATGACCCCCGCTGGATGCATAACATTAACAGTGTCTCAGCCGGAAACTAGCTACAAAAACACTCCAAGCAGCAGCCTTCTATGGCAACTAACGCTCTCGCAGTTTGCTACTGGAGGTGATGCTGCAAATTACTGGTTCATTTGAAACTGCAGAGGATCCTTATACCTTGTGAGCTTCCAGTTTTGATTATCGTGACCGAACGAAGAGGTCATTTGCGTAGGCGTTTGGAATGATTCTTATACCAGGATTGTCCCGATACCACTTTTTTAGGACCAAGTACTGATACTTTTTTTTAAATGTGTCCCCCACAGATGCAGCCATGTCCCCAAAGAGAAAGCCAAGCCATCCCCCGCTGTCTAGTTGATCAGCGCAGGGAACAATACAGCTTTAATTTGAATAGCATTGTGTTACTCCGCCGCACCATATACAGCCCCTCCCCCTTGTCCAGCACTTTGATAGACAGATCACCTATCCAATCCTGGGACGGGTAATCTATCAAAGTGAAGAACAAGAGGGAGGGGCTGTATATGACGTGGTGAGGCGGGGGAACACACAGCTATTCAAATGAAAGCTGTATTGTTCCCCGCGCTTATCAACTAGACAGCAGCGGCGGCGGCGGCGGGGAGGGCTTGGCTTTCTCTCTGAGGACTGCTCTTCTCCGCTCCCCTCCCATTCGCCGCCCGCTCTCTCTCTAAAAAAAAAAAAGTATCGGGTCTGGCATCGGGAGCATTTGCGCGAGTACAAGTACTCGCGCAAATGCTCAGTATCGGTCCTGATAGCGATACTAGTATTGGTATCCGACAACCCTATCTTATACCATATGCTTGTTTTTCATCCATTTCTGGTAAAAATATAAAATTTGCCAGCACAGTGTTGTGTGCTTTATTATACACAGAAGAGGTTCACCTGTATCCACCGTCTTTTCATCCATCTCTTACCAACCCCCCCCCCCCCCCCCGCCCCCCCCAACGGTGCATATGGACTTTATATATTTTTTTAATAAAATACATTCAGTGTATGTATTGTTCTAAACTTATGATACACCCTAGAATGAATATTATCTTTTGTTTTATATAGTTGTGTACATCGTGGGATAGATATGGGGCTCAGGCAAGTATTGCACCCTGTACACACGATTGGAAATTCCTACAGCAAAAGTCTGGTGTGAGCTTTTGAATGGAAATTCCGACCGTGTGTATGCTCCATCAAACCGTCGGAAAATTCTGCCAGTAAAAGATAGAGCTGGTTCTCAAATTTTCCGACCCATCAGGAAAATCCAATCTGTAGCAATTCTGATGCGCAAAATTCCGATGCATGCTCGGAAGCATTTAACTTAATTTTCTTGGCTCGTCGTAGTGTTGCACGTCACCGGGTTCTTGACGAACGAAAGTTCAAAGAACTTGTGTATGCAAGCCAAGCTTGAGCGGAATTCCAAGGTTTTTCCGACGGAAAATCCGATAAGGTGTACGGGGCATTAGGGGTACTGCTACACACAAGTAAATTGTTTATCATAATGCATAACAGGCAAGAAGAAAAAAAAATCTACCTTTACAACCACTTTGAAAAAATTTAATCCACTATTTTGTCATTGGAGTATGCAGTGACAGCCATAAAAAAAGGAGCAATGTGAGCTTGCTTGTGAGCAATATACCGTAATCCAAGTACTGCCACATTTAAAGGGGTAAAAAGTTCCTCATCAACTGCGCCAAGCAATTCACTGGATGTAACGGAACAGTGGTTTGATAAACAGACAATATAATATTGGTCACATCTTTGCAACATCTGAAAGGTTTTGGGCAATGCCACAGCAAATGTATGAGGTGTCTTCATTAGCTCCCTCACATTTGAAGCACAAAGGGAACTCCCTCCTACCCCACCTGTGGAGCAGCACCAGAGTGCGCTACGTTCTATGCAAGATGAATAGCTGAGAGAGCTTGTATGAAGAAGAGACCGAGATGGTCGGCATAGGCTGAAAACATATTTCCCAGTCTTCACCTCCAATCTCGCCCAAGTCTTGTTCCCACCTGTGTCTACATTGTAGTCTAGCTGCATCCTGTATCCTTGAGGACAGAGTAATGCATATCTGCAAAATCATGTACTTTTATTTTGTGGCACGAGTATGTCACTTAAGGGATTTTCTGTGAGTTCTAACCTGGACTGTCGTACCAGAGTCTGTAAAGCATGTCGAAGTTGAAGATATCTATAGAAATGCTGTTTTGACAACTCAAACACCCTCTGTAAAGAAGGACCATTTACACACAACTTAAAGAACAAAAGTTAATATAAATGTGCTACCTCACATAATTCCCGATTAGTGCATCACATACAAATACACTTTGATATGGCACTGCATCTCATTTTGCACTTTGTATTTATGAATTTATCACTGCACTTAATGTATTTGATGTACTTATCAGGAATTGAGTGGGGTAGCACACCTATAATTTTTAGTTATTTCATGGGTGTTTGTGTAGTCGTACACATTGTAGATTTGTGGCTTTCTCCACATATTTTGTTCTATTAATGAATTTTTCATTAAGAGCAGAGGATCATGCAAACAGTTTTAAAACTTAAAATAAAAACCTTGGGGCATCTAGAACAGTGTCATTCAGTAACAGTGGCTGAGACACTAGCTACATCTTCCACGCACTTGTGTTTTAAAAGCCTTCAGAGAAAAGATTGACAGAAGTGCGATACTAGTTGAAAGGTGCAATTAAGTCTGCTATCAAAGTAACTATTGAGTACTAATTAGTTTTGGCACGACCAATATAATTTAATTGCGAGCATTTGAAAATCATAAGGAAAGTGGCATGTGCAATTCAGCAGTCAACAAAAAGAGCAAGTGTATGAAGACAAGTCATTTAGGAGTGATGGTGTTAACATGAGAAATAGTAACTCTTACTGATTTATGTCTTAGCAATTACTTGTGGGCTTCTCAGAAAAGCACAAGTAAATGTAATTAGGCCAGGGGATGTCTGAAAAGCAATTCCTACTAAGTGAACTGTTCCAGTTGTGGTGTGGCACTTTGTATCTGTGTCTATCCACCTATTGTCTTTTTAGTAAAAATTGAAAAAATGCATTGCACTGGCATATTTAGGACTTGAATCCACCAAAGTGCTGAGAGAAAAGCCCTTAGAGACTGCAATGTACAGTAAATCACATATGTTAACATAGTTGGCAAAGATTGAATAAAGACACCAGTTCAACCTGTGTGGGTATGTATTTATGTCCTTACCACTTCCCGCATTTATGTTTATTGTGTTCACCATAGGTCTGTATCAGTTTACACACGGCATCCTTAGACTGTCAAATCATTCATTTTGGCTATAATCTTACGTTAAGATTTGTGTGTTTAAGCATTGGGATATGGACTTTTTTTACGTGTAAAAGCCTCTGAGGCACCCAATAGCCCCAAGACTCCAGCTGATCTCCACCATCTTGGATGTGATGTCAGCTGCCTCAGAGCCGTCACTCAAGTGACACTTTATAGTATTTCTCTTCTTTCCCCCCTCCCACCATCTACAAAAAGTTATACAGGGAGGGAAAAATAGAAAAAGTAGCAGAGCTAGCACAGAGTATTTAAATGCTCCCTGAAGAGCAGAGGGATATGATATGAAAGGACGGAAGGCGCTGTGCTAGGAAATGGACTCTTGGAGCAGAGGAAATCTCTAGCAAATTTAAAGACATATTTAAGACCCCATTCACACCTGAGAGTTTTGTAGCTTGAAGCCTAAAGCTACAAAACACTGGAGGGGGAAAAAAAAAAAATATATTCTCTGTGGAGATGGTTCACATCTCCACTCCAAAAACGCCTGAAGCCAGGAGATCCAAAACACCTGAAGCTCAAACAAGTTCTAGGACTTTTTTTTTCTTAAGGCAGATTTGGGCATTTTTCCGTTTTTTACATTGGTGACCCTTTGACCTGTACAAAATCGCGGCAAAACGTGGTAAAAACACGGTATAAAAACACTGCAAAAATCCCGGCCAAATCGCAGTAAAATTGTGCGGCTTTCTGCCTGAAAACGCTATGCTCAGGTGTGAATGGGGCCTAAAGAGAATATAAAGATACTGCATGTAAGCATTTAAATTACTTGCTCTCCATCTCTCCTGAAATTTGTTGTCGAAAGGGTCAAACAATATAAACGAACATGGCAACAGTAAGAGCCCTTTCACACAGGGACGACTTTGGATTCGACTTAAAGTCGACCCAAGTCGCGGTGCATGAGAAAACCAATGTAAGTGAATAGAGCCGTCTTAATGCACACTACTGCAGTCGCTCATACTTCAGAAAAGGTTCCTGTAATACTTCACTTACAATACTGACTTCTAGGCGACTTGTACCCATTGATTTCAATGGAAGTCGGATGACTGTCTTAACTGAAGCAAAAATACAGGAAGAGTACAAGAGTACACTTCTCAGGCAAACCACTTCCTCCTACAGAGCCAATTGTTGTTTGATTGGCCACTGGAAAGCTTCCTGTCCTGGAGGCGACTTGAAGTTGCCTTGTAAGTTGCCTGATGATTCATACTCAAGTCGTGTCCAAGTTGCTGGAAGTCACGTTGCCCCTTTGAGAACGGGCTCTTAGTCTGTTTAGCCTACGTTATTTTCGGTCACTATTAGTCAGACATAGATCATCATTGTGACTTACAGTTGTGCTCAGAAGTTTACATACCCTGGCCAAATTTATGATTATTTCTGGGCTATTTTTCAGTGTGCGTGTGCGTACTCCTGACCAGACCCTTGCCTCTTTCATGCTGCACTAACAATTCTGGATTCGGAGTCAAGGGGAAAGCAAAAGAATTGTCGAAGCATATGCAGGAATAGGTAGTTGAACTGTATAAAACAGGAAAGGGGTATAAAAAGATATCCAATGAATTGTGTTCAAACTCTAATCAAGAAGTGGAAAATGAGGAGTTCTGTTGAAACCAAACCACAGTCAGGTTGACAAACTAAAATTTAAGCCACAACTGCCAGGAAAAATTTTGTTCGGAATGCAAAGAAAAACCCACAAAATAACTTTAGGTGAAATACAGGACTCTCGGAAAACATGTGGCGTGACCTATTTTAAGATGCACAATAGGGGGGCACTTGAAGAAAGATGGGCTGCATGGTCGAGTCGCCAGAAGAAAGTCATTACGATGCAAATGCCACAAAGTATCCCGCTCACAATACGCAGAGACAAGCCTCAAACCTTCTGGCACAAAATCATTTGGAGTGATAAGACCGAGATTAAGCTTTTTGGCCACAACCATAAAACGCTACATTTGGTGAAGAGTCAACAAGGCCTATGATGAAAATGTACAGCATATCTAATGTGAAACACGGAGGTGAATCGCTGATGTTTTGGGGATGTGTGAGCTATATTCCAACATGACAATGATCCAAATCTGGGGAGATCTCAAATATGCAGTTCATGCAAGACAGCCCAAGAATTTACAGAATCTGGAGGCTTTTTGCCAAGAGGAATGGGTTGCTTTACCATCAAATATCACAACAGACTTCAAGCTGTCATTGATGTTAAAGGGGGCAATACACAGCATTAAGAACTGGGGTACGTAAACATTTGATCAGGGTCATCCGGATAGTTTGTTGTCCGGATTTTAAAAGTAAACAGTTGATTGATAATAAATGGCTTCATCTAAACACTAACCATGAGTGGAAAAAAAGAATATGAATAACACAAAGAAAGCCAATTCTGTACTTTATGAGTACAGCTGTATAAGCTGCCTGTAGCAGCGATGATTTAGGGTTTCAGGGAATCTGTCAAGCTAGAAATAAGGAAACGGAAATCTCCAACCTGTTTTTAGAGTAGCCTGACTGGAAGAAAACAGCTCACCCCCAGATTTCTTAATAAAGAAAATATACGTAAATACGTTTTTCAACATTTAACCATATACAATTAGGTCAATATATTTTTGGACACAGGTACAATCTTCACACTTTTGGCTCTGTATGCCACCAGAATAGAAATCAAACGAAACAATCCAAATAAATTTGAAGTGCAGACTTTCAGCTATAAATTTAAAGGGTTGATATTTATGTTCAAGTAAACATTTGAGAAACTGCGATCATTGTTATACACAGTCCCCCCTATTTTCAAATGCTCAAATGTAATATTTTTATATTTTGTGGAGAATCCTTTACTTGCAATGACTGCCTGAAGTCTGGAACCCATTGGAATTACCAAAGACTGAGTGTCTTCCTTTCTGATGCTTTGCCAGGCTCTAACTGCAGCTGTCTTCAGTTGTTCTTTGTTTGTGGGCCTTTCTGCCTTTAGTTTTGCCTTCAGCAAGTGAAATGCATGCTCAATTGGGTTGAGATCGGGTGATTGACTTGGCCATTCAATTTATTTTCCTTCAAATGCTCCTGGGTTGCTTTTGCAGAGTGCTTTATCCATCTGTACTGTGAAGCATTGTGTAATCATCTTTGCTGCATTTGGCTGAATCTGGGCTGACAGGATCTCTCTAAAATAGTAAATTATACAATGTGCTTTGGAATATTACACAATAAATGCGTGCTAAAGATGAAAAACACACACATGTAGTGTTTATATGACCTAAGTGACATATGTGACATAGATCTGATATGACCAAAATATGTCAATGAAAACATGAATAAAGTGCTTTTTTCCCTTAAAGTGCTTTGTAACACAAATATAAGTGTCCAGTGGTATATAGGGACTATTTAAAGCGGGACTAGTGTTGTCCCCTATATACCACGGACACTTATATCTGTGTTACAAAGCACTTGGATGCACATGACCACTTTATTAATGTTTTAATTGACATATTTATGTTTTTTATTTTGGTCATATCATATCTGTCACATACGTCACATTAACACTACATGTGTTTGTTTTAATCTTCAACAATCTACGCATTTATTGTGCAATATTCCAAAGCGCAGCGTATAATTTACTATTTTTGTCTATGTGCACAAGCTTATGAGACGTGTGCAACGCTTGCAGCTGGTTAGTGATATCTATTGGACTTTGGGTTGATTGAGGCTCGTAGGAATTCTATTACTTTCTTAGTATATCTCCAAACACTGCAGAAACCATACGGCTGCTTCTGTCACATCAGCAATATTCACCAATCACTCAGTGCCATTGGAAGCCATGCATGCCCAATGCCATCACATTGCCTCCACCATGTTTTACAGAGCACGCGTTGTGTGCTTTGGATCATGAGCTGCTCCAAGCCTTCACCACAATTTTCTTCCCATCATTCTGGTACAGATTAATCTTGATTTCATCCGTCCAAAGAATGCTTTTCCAGAATTGGTCTGGCTGTTTTTTGGCAAAGTCTAATCTGGCTTTTCAATTCTTCAGGCTTACAAATGGTTTGCACCTTGTGGTGAACCCTCTGTATTTGCTCCTGTGAAGTCTTCTCTTGATTGTAGACTTTGACAATGATACGCTTACCTCCTGGAGTGTGTCCTTCACTTGTTTGGATGTTGTGAACAGAGGTGTTTTACCATAGAGAGGATCCTGCGATCATCTACCACCGCTGTCTTCCATGTACAGTACAGACCAAAAGTTTGGACACACCTTCTCATTCCAAGAGGTTTCTTTATTTTCATGACTATGAAAATTGTAGATTCACACTGAAGGCATCAAAACTATGAATTAACATGTGGAATTATATACATAACAAAAAGTGTGAAACAACTGAAAATATGTCATATTCTAGGTTCTTCAAAAGTAGCCACCGTTTGCTTTGATTACTGCTTTGCACACTCTTGGCATTCTCTTGATGAGCTTCAAGAGGCAGTCACCTCAAATGGTCTTTCAACAGTCTTGGAGTTCCCAGAGATGCTTAGCACTTGTTGGCCCTTTTGCCTTCACTCTGTGGTCCAGCTCACCCCAAACCATCTCGATTGGGTTCAGGTCCTGTGACTGTGGAGGCCAGGTCATCTGGCGCAGCACCCTATCACTCTCCTTCTTGGTCAAATAGCCCTTGCACAGCCTGGAGGTGTGTTTGGGGTCATTGTCCTGTTGAAAAATAAATGAATGATGGTCCAACTAAACGCAAACCGAATGGAATAGCATGCCGCTGCAAGATGCTGTGGTAGCCATGCTGGTTCAGTATGCCTTCAATTTTGAATAAATCCCCAACAGTGTCACCAGCAAAGCACCCCCACACCATCACGCCACTTCCTCCATGCTTCATGGTGGGAACCAGGCATGTAGAGTCCATCCGTTCACCTTTTCTGCGTCGCACAAAGACACGGTGGTTGGAACCAAAGATCTCAAGTTTGGACTCATCAGACCAAAGCACAGATTTCCACTGGTCTAATGTCCATTCCTTGTGTTCTTTAGCCCAAACAAGTCTCTTCTGCTTGTTGCCTTTCTTTAGCAGTGGTTTCCTAGCAGATATTCTACCATGAATGCCTGAATCACACAGTCTCCTCTTATCAGTTCTTCTAGAGATGTGTCTGCGGCAAAAGGTGGCTACTTTGAAGAACCTAGAATATGACATATTTTCAGTTGTTTTACACTTTTTTGTTATGTATATAATTCCACATGTGTTAATTCATAGTTTTGATGCCTTCAGTGTGACTCTACAATTTTCATAGTCATAAAAAAAAAGAAAAAACTCTTGGGATGAGGTGTGTCCAAACTTTTGGTCTGTACTGTATATATAAGACATTGTTCCCGAGCTCACCAGTGCGTTCTTTTCTCAGAATGTACCAAACTGTTATTTGGCCACTCTTAATGTTGCTGCCAACTCTGATGAATTTGTTTAGTTTTTGAAGCCTTACAATGGCTTGTTTCACTTGCATGGACAGCTCATTTGACAGCATAATGCAGGTTCACAGCAAAGGATCCCAAATGCAATTCTTAAGAGCTGTAAATCCTAAACCTTTCCTCCAATTTGGATGTACATGCCTTCAAAATTAAACCCGAGAGTGTGCACTTTCAGCCCATAACCATTATATGACCATAGCTAAATTATGTTTTTGTGAATATCTTAAAAATAAAAAAATCTAAAATTGTGCCCGTGTCCAAATATATATGGAACTGTATGCTGTACCATTGTGATACATTGTCATTTCTGTAAAGATGCACAAGATGTAAAAAAAAAAAAAAAAATATTGGAAAAGACGTAGCGTCACAACTTGCCGAGTCTCTTGCCTGGAACCAGCAGTTGTCACGACAGCTGATAAGCACACACGGGTTCTAGGATAGTAGCTCACTATGACAAGGACGACAATACTGCAGCAGGCACCTTCAAAAACAAGTAAGCAATAGCAGCACCATATTGTTTCCTTTAGGCTGGGTTCACACTATACTACACTACAGCAGTACAACTTTCATCCTACTTTGCTCTGCGACATCTGTCCTACATTCATCCTACATCCATCCGACTTTCATGAACAGGATACTACTTTGAACCGACTTTGTGATAGTCTGACTTGTTTTTGACCAATCAAAACAATCCCAGGGTGAGATAAATTCCTTTTACTGCTGCTGTGATCACATGTCGGATGTCTGATAAGGACAAGGCTCCTACTTTGGTCCGACTTCAATGATATTTAATGGGCTGAAGTAGGATGAATGTCGGAACAAAGAAGTACAGGGAGTGTTTTCAAAGTCGGATAGACTTGTGTCGGATCAGTTAAGACAGCTCTCATAGGGAAACATTGATTTTCACACGTCATGCTACATGAGCTCCCAATGTAGGAGCGTTGTCGGAACAAGTGTGAACCCAGCCTTAAAGGTGAAGCACTACAGGTAAAAGTAAACAAGGAGAATTCAGCCTCCATACACTCTACCTAGATTTTTAGGAGTTTGAAAGAGAAACAAAAATGTATAAACAAAAAGCTAAAAAGCTACAGGGAAAAAAAAAAAAAAAATGTTGAGACTGCTAGACATTAAGATTTTGAATTCCATGAACTACTCACCTCTGGCTGAATGGCTTTAAAAACCGGCATATCCATTAGTGTTATCTGACCCTGCAAGAGAAAGCCCAGAGGATTAGGCCTGAAGACTAACCTCATCTAGGAGGTAAACGGGAATCAATGAATTGAAGATGATGTATGTTTAAACATATTAGGAACATATGATCCACTATGATGTTCTGTTTTCCCTCTAGAGCTCACTGACATGTTTATACTAGGGTACAGTACAAGTCAGCTAAGCAGGCCCTGCTGGCGGGAATATTCATTCTACACACTTAGACCAAGGTCAAATTGAGTTTGTGGAAAATCATAAAATGTTTATGAAATATAACCTATACTATGGTACAATACACACCAGGCTAATAAAGCGATACATACAATGCATGCAGCCTTGGATCATCTTTAACCCTTAGCACGTCTTCCATGTATGTATTGGGCTGTAACATTCAAGACAATGCTATTGTCTGCCAATCTCCAAGAAAGAGCAGTATGAAATGTAGAAATTCACTAATACCATGACGTTTCCTACCATAAGTCTGTCAACACTCAGATCTCAACTGTGACCAGTTCAAGCATTTAAAAACCCAACTCACCTGTTTTTGACAACGTGTGACTGCACATAAAATGGGCAATGACGACTACTGGCTCAGTATGTATCGTCTAATTTCTTTTGCAGCAACCTCAAGACTGCATGAGACTCTGTGGTGCCAATACTGTTACACTACTATACTATATAATACTGTTTATAGAGTTTAGATTTGGTTGAGGCCTGCAGAACCCCATTGTAGGTTGAGATGCATGTTCATCCCTTTTAACCACTTAATACCCGCACGCCGTTATATGACATCCAAAAAGGGGATCTGCACTTTGCGGGGGGGATAACTAAATGATGCCTCCACCTAGAGGCATCAGATATTTTTTCCGGCGGTGAACCCGCGCATTGTAAGAACGAGCATAGCGTCAGTTCCGCTGCTTGATCGTTCTTACAGGCGGCGGGAGGGGACATCCCCCCCCCCTCCCGCCGCCATCCGGTGCTTCTCCGGGCTCTCCTGTCCCATCGGGGGCCTGGAGAGATGATCACCGTCCGCCGGATGTGCAGCATAGAGATGACAGATGGTTACCAGTCATATCTATGACCGTCGGAGGCCCAGGCGCGATGCGATGACGTCACGAATGGGTACCCGTAAGTAAACAAACCGGAATTGCGGCTAGTTTGAATGATATCTGTGAAAAAAGAATACAATCTCATTCTTTCCAGCCTGGAGGAGAGATGTGGGGTCTTATTGACCGCACATCTTTCCTTAAAGAGGACCTGTCACACACTATTCCTATTACAAGGGATGTTTACATTCCTTGTAAAAAGAATAAAAGCGATAAAAAAAAAATGAAAAATAAAAAAAGTGTAAAAAATAAGTAAAATAAACACGCAAGTCCCACCCACGTATGTAAACGTCGTTCAAACCAGTGCTGTGAAGTGAGAGTCGAGGAGTCGGAGGAAATTTTGGGTACCTGGAGTCGGCAAACAATGCACCGACTCTGACTCAAACTCCTACTAAATTTAGATTGGAATTAAAAAAAAGGGATTACCTTCAGAAGTTAGTGGAGGGTGTTCCAGAAGATTTTGAAATGAAAAAGGAACAAATTTTATGTGTTGTGACAGATAACGCTTCTAACATGTTGAGCACAATTGAGAAGATGAATGCAGATGAAGAAGGTAACAAACAGATATCAGAGTTAGAGGAAGACAGCTCTGCAAGTATTGGGGAAAGTTTAGAAACTGAAGAGAATGCGGAATTTTTTTTTTTTAGACAACTTTGTTGAAGAAGCATTGAAGCTTGCTTGCTACTATTTATCATATGCGATGTGCTGTTCATACACTGCAACTTACCATAAGAGATGGATTAAAAGATTGCCATGCAGCTACACAAATTGGCAAATTACGACAAGAAACTGTTGCAGCCAGGGCCCCGAAAACAGATGTAATTTTGAAAAGAAGTGCAGGAAAAGGAGCCATTTTGGATCAAACAACTCGCTGGGGAAGCACTTATTTAATGGTGAAGCGTTTGCTTGAACTTAAAGACTTCATAGAAGAAATGGACAATGAAACTCTTGCATTAACTGAAAGCCAGTGGACACAAACAAAAGAGCTGGAGAACCTTCTTTCTCACCCCTTCACTGTCCCCAAGAGGTTGCAATGTGACGATCTAACCCCGGGTAAATTCCTCCTGGAATGGAAGAGCCTGTTATATCGCCTGAATAAAAATGGAGGGTTTGATAGCTGAGGGCATTACATCTTCAATGATGAAAAGAGAGAGTCTTTTGCTAGAAAAAAAAATCTTGTTAGCGGCTATTTATGTCGAACCAATGAGCTGACTTTTGTTGAACAGTGAACAGACTGCTACTGGGGAAAAAGGCCCTCTATGATGTAGCAGTTTGCATGAAGGGATTGCGACCTGAAATACCTCCACAGGATGAAGTTCTTTTAAGCAATAGTGGTAACTCAGGATCATCTTCTTCAAAACGAAGAATTAGACTGATTCCTTCTTAGATAAAATACATTCGCATATTAATACAGAGGAGTCGGAAGTAGAAAAAACTGAGGAGTCGGAACATTTATCTACCGACTCCACAGCCCTGGTTCAAACCACACATGTGAGGTATCGCCGCGTACGTTAAAGTGTGTAAAACAATTCTAGCCCGAGAGCAGGGATATGCAATTAGCGGACCTCCAGCTGTTGCAGAACTACAAATCCCATGAGGCATAGCAAGACTCTGACAGCTATTAGCTTAACTCCCAGAGCCATGATGGGACTTGTAGTTTTGCAACAGCTGGAGGTCCGCTAATTACTTATCACTGCCCTAGACCTTCAATGTAACTCTAAACTGGTAACCTGTAAAAAAAATTAAAGCGTCGCCTACGGAGATCTTTAAGTAACGAAGTTTGGCGCCATTCCATGAGCGTGCGCGATTTTAAAGCATGACATGTTAGGTATCTATTTACTCAGCGTAACATGATCTTTCATATTTTACCAAAAAATTGGGCTAACTTTACTGTTTTGTTATTTTTTATTTCATGAAACCATTTTTTTTTTTACAAAAAAAAAAAAGGCGTTTGAAAAATTGCGCAAATACTCTGCAAGATAAAAAGTTGCAATGACCGCCATTTTATTCCCTAGGGTGTCTGCTAAAAATATCATATATAATGTTTGGGGGTTCTGAGTAATTTTCTAGCAAAAGAATGATGATTTGTACATGTAGGAGAGAAGTGCCAAAATAGGCCCGGTATGGAGGTGGGTTTTAAAAGCCCGGTACTGAAGTGGTTAAACATGTCTAAACCATCCATGGATCCAGGACCAACAGGTGGGTTGGTGTGGGGAGGGGGGTTTATAACTGTTCTCATAGGGAGAATAATTAGAAAAATAAATAAAATATCTTTAGGGAAGGATGAACTATAACTACAAATTAAAAGAGGAACACCAAATGTTTTTTTTAACGATTAACCCCTTCCATACAGGGCATTTTCACCCCCTTCCTGCCCAGACCAATTTTTAGTTTTCAGCGCTGTTGCACTTTGAATGACAATTGCGCGGTCAGGCAATACTGTACCCAAATTAAATCATTATGTTTTTTTCCCCACACAAATAGAGCTTTCGTTTGGTGGTATTTGATCATCTCTGCGGTTTTTATTTTTTGCGCTATAAACAAAAGAAGAGCGACAATTTAAAAAAAAACACAATATTTTTTCCATTTTATTTAATACATCTCACAATATTTTTTTTTTAAAAAACTTTTTTTCCCCTCAGTTTAGACCGATACATATTCTACGTATTTTTGGTAAAAAAAACAACGCAATAATCGTATATTGATTGGTTTGCGCAAAAGTTATAGCGTCTACAAAATAGGTGATAGATTTATGGCATTTTTATTTTTATTTTTTTACTAGTAATGGCGGGGATCTGCGTTTTTTTTTTGTGACCGTGACGTCGCGGCGGACATATCGGACACTTTTGACACGTTTTTGGGACCGTTCACATTTACACAGCGATTAGTGCTATAAAACTGCACTAATTACTGTGTAAATGTGACTGGCAGGGAAGGGGTTAACACTAGGGGGCGCTGAAGGGGTTAAAATGTGTCCTAAAGTATGTTCTAACTGTAGGGGGAGGGGGACTCACAGGGGGAGGAGATCGATGTGTGTTCCTCTGTACTGGGAACACACATCAGTCTCCTCACAGCTGACAGGAGGTGGATCTGTGTTTACACACACAGATCCACACTGCCGTGATTGCCGCAAATCGCGGGTGCCCGGCGGCAATCACGGCCGTCGGGCACGCGCGCGGGATCGCGGGTGGTGCCGCGGGCGCGCGCGCGCCCTAGAACGCCGTGAAGACAGGACGTTGTGCAACGTCCTGTCTCATCGGCGAGGGGATCACCATGACGTGATTCCCCTATGGGCTGGTAGGGAAGGGGTTAAAGAGGTTGTAAACCTCAGAGAAAAGAAAAAAAGACCTGCAAAACGGTCATAATGAGCTAGCCCATTATGAAATACTTACCTTAGAATGAAGCTGTTGCAGCGGTCCACGCACACACCGCTGAGATGGCCGACATTTTACCTGGAGTTTCTCCCAGGTTCGCTGTAATCGGCCGGAGCTGTGATTCACAGCATGGGCTTGGATCTCCTAAACTGTACAGGTTTAGGAGCCATTTTCACTACCTATAGGTAAGCCTTATAGCTTAATTTTGAAGTTTGTATGCATCCTTAAATATACCATGGCTGTTAACAGACAGACTTCCATTGTTCATCTCCTTTATATGATGGATGGGGATTTTAGCAGTTTAACCACTTCCCGACCGCCCACCGCAGGTATACGTCGGCACTTTGAAGATGGATATCTCGGTAATGGCAGCAGCTGCTGCCACAACCGAGATATCCATCTCTTCTGTGGGCGGTCGGGTAAACGATAATGGCGGTCTCCGCGGCGGAATCGTCGCAAGATCGCCGTTATCGGTGGCGGGCGAGCGTCCCCGTCCCCCTCCCGCTGCTTACCGGAGCCGTCGGTAGCGGCGGAGGCGATCGGGTGCGCTCGTCTGTTCAGCGGGGATGCGAGTGAGGGAAAAAATTTCCCTCGTCCATCCCCGTAGCTCTGCTGGGCGGAAGTGACGTCAAACGTCAGTTCCAAACAGCGTCTTAAAGAGACATTTTTTTTTAAATGTCATTTGAAAAATGACATTTAACATTTTTTTTTTTTTTTTTGCATTTTAGCCTAAATATGAGATCTGAGGTCTTTTTGACCCCAGATCTCATATTTAAGAGGACCTGTCATGCTTTTTTCTATTACAAGGGATGTTTACATTCCTTGTATTAGGAATAAAAGTGATAATTTTTATTTATTTTTTATTTTAGTGTTAAAAATTGGTAAAATAAATACAAATAAATACGAAAACAAAAAAAAATTTTTTTTAAATCGCCCCTTTACGACGAGCTCGCGCGCAGAAGCGAACGCATACGCGAGTAGCGCCCGCATATGAAAACGGTGTTCAAACCACACAAGTGAGGTATCGCCGCGATCGTTAGAGCGAGAGCAATAATTTTAGCCCTAGACCTCCTCCGTATCTCAAAAAATGCAACCTGTAGAATTTTTTAAACATCGCCTATCGAGATTTTTAAGGGTAAAAGTTTGACGCCATGCCACGAGCGGGCGCAATTTTTAAGCGTGACATGTTGGGTATCATTTTACTCGGCGTAACATTATCTCTCACAATATGTAAAAAAAAATGGGCCAAATTTATTGTTGTCTTATTTTTTAATTTAAAAAAGTGAATTTTTTCCAAAAAAAGTGCGCTTGTAAGACCGCTGCGCAAATACGGTGTAACAAAAAGTATTGCAATGACTGCCATTTTATTCTCTAGAGTGTTAGAAAAAAAAATATATAATGTTTGGGGGTTTTAAGTAATTTTATAGCAAAAAAAATGTTTTAGTCTCGTAAACACCGAATCTGAAAAACAGGCCCGGGGCTAAAGTGGTTAACGAGGAAAGGTAGGATTGTTACCATTTTGTATTAAGCTCACGGGAAGTGATAAACACACAAATTTATGGCAGGATCAGCAGGTATTTTTCTGTACCGATTATACCGTAGTTTTATCTAAAAAAAAAGGAAAATGAATGCAACTACTAATTCAAGAAAATAGTAAACTGCAAAAATGTTTTCTTTTTGGGTTTAGTGGAAACTTTGTTAGGTTTGTATTAAATCTCCCCAAAGTGAGGTAAAATCCCACCTTGGACAGTTGTCCCCAAACCCAGTGATCACATTTGGGAATTTCTTGGTTTTGTTCTACAGATCACTGTCAAAGTCCCTGTTAGGGCCCTTTCACATGGGGCAGATCGTAATGATCCGCCTCTGTGTGTCCGCTTTTGCTCAGCGGGGATCCTCCGTAAAATCCCAGCTAAGCCGTCGGCTGACAGGGCGGTCCCCGCACACTGTGCAGGGACCGCCCTGTCTTTCCTCTGCTCTCCCCTATAGGGGGATCGGATGAACACAGACCGTATGTCCGTGTTTATCCGATCGACAGAAGAAAAAACAAATCTTTGCGGAGGCGGACAATTACGGGTGTCAGCAGATGGTCATCCGCTGACACCCGCAATCACATAGTGACCCATGTATTTCCCATTTTAATCTGCAACAGATGGATGAAAATGCGTACATACGGTCCGCACATGTGAAAGGGGCCTTAGAGTGGGGTGCAATGCCAGCTATACAAACCCAAAAGAGGTTCTGACACTTTCCCACTCTTAAAATAAAGTCCAAATGAATGGGCTGCCTAAAACACAATGCATATTAGGGTGTAATTTAGTGTGCATTAAACACATCACAATGAACCATAAACAACTGGCTTAGAAATTATATACAATCCCCAAAATGCTCAGATTTACAGCAAATAAAGTTGAACTTGGTCCTTGGTAGAATACGTTAAGGTATTCAAAATAGCAAATCCAGTGGATCATGTTTATGAAGTAAATTCTAAAGTGACATGAAAAAAAGAAAAAAAAAAGAAAAAAAAAAAAAAGGAGAGGATTCATGGAATATGTGGCGCCAGCTAAAATTTCAAGTTAGTTAGTTCATTTTAAAATGGTATCAGTTTCAATAAGAAATAGAGACCCCAGGCAAAAGTAGCTTAAAACAGTCTAAACCAATTACCAAACAAACTTGCATATTTAAAGTGCAGCACATAAATCTTCACCTACTCCCAGGCAGGTGGGAGCTTAATGGATTTCAGATTAATACAGTAGCTGCAGCATGGAAGGCATGTTCATTTTCTAGAATACTAAATAAATCACATTTAGGAGGAGGGAAGACAGGTTATAACAATGTCAAACTAAACAGCACTTACGGCATATTCCTCTGGAGTGACCATGAGGACGTCAAACACGACAGCATCAAAGCTTTTCTTTAGAGCAGCAGAGTCTTTATCACTCAGGGATTCTGAGCTGCTGCTTTTCTGTCAAAGAAAAAGCATATTAGTCAGCGCAGTCTCCGTAACACAACACAAATGGAGGTTAAGACTATAGGAAATCCACACGTATTGCATACAAGAAACTTCATTTTCGGTATGGTGAAGAATCAGCAAAACAAATTATGCTAATCCCACTATCCTCATCAACTTCTATATTGTAGGAAAGTACATTTAAAAAGGCAAAGTAGTATGTTATCAGGGAACACATCAAGTTATTACAGTTTACCTTAAAATAAACCTGTGGACAGACTTCATACATTAAAAGGACGCCCTCAGTTGAAGTCATTGGACGAAACCGGTCAGGGCGGATCTATACGACGATCCGGAAGTGACGCGTGCGTTCCACGGGTGGTTCATCCAGGAAGGAGGAAGGAGATCTGCACATCGTGCTGTAAACGCTATCTCCTGGGGAATCGGAACCGGTAGGAAGGCAATGCTACACTACTAAGTGCCTGTGTTTATTTACTATTTGGTACGTGCATTTGGAGCGGGGGCAGTATTATTACATGTGGGTTTTTATGTTACACTAATAAACAATATTGCACTATTTGGAGTGTTCTCTGTGCTTTATCCAATATATGTGGAACACTAAACCTACTGAGCCCAGCTATAGAGACGGGAGATCGAGTGAAAGATACCCATTATTGCCTGGATTTTTAGACCCTCTGGTGAGTGAGTACCCCGAAGGGGAGTGTGTCCCACTTGTGGTGTCTGTTCTCTGGTAAGAGGTGTAGGATCCTCCTGTTTTATCTTCACTTATTGATGAGATCTTCCGACATCATACAATTGCCATCCATGAAGTTGGACATTTAAACCAACATCCCAGCGCTGTTTATCATTTTGGACATTTTTGTTCTTTTTATGATCTTTATTTTATATATCTACCCAACTGGCTTTGACTGGTTAGGTTTTAAATAGCTGCTAATCTGTTTCCTTTTTGATATAAATTGGATTCTAGCATTTTTCTTCTATCTATTTTTGCTGCATAATTAACAGGTTTTATATGACCAGTTTTTATTTATATACAGAAGCTAATACGCATTAAGGCGCTGAGTGGTAACACTAGGCCTGGTGTTACTCTTTATTTTCACATTAAAAGGATACCTTAACCTTTGAGAACATGTTACACCCTTTTTTAGGGTGAAACTTAACAGTTCCCACTCCTGCAGCTTCTCCCCGAATTCCCTTCTAATTGTGACAGCAGGCCGGGGATCTTCTCCTCGCACCCACTGTCACAATTTGAAAGGAACATGGCTCCACACCCACACAGCCACGTTATTCATTCACAGAGTTCTGTAAATGAGCTACAAGTACAAACAGACTTTGTGGCTTACGTATTGTAATTCTTAATGAACTACCAGAGTGCTGGTGAGCGCTACACAGTCTGCAGGAGCCGGAGATTGCAAACCTGATCTTGATCCAGACATCACCAATCTCTTTTTCCCTACTGGAATTGAGAATCTGGTAATAACCTACAGAGAGTTGAACAGTAACCATCACCTTCAACCGGTTCAACAGAAGTCAGCCAAACTTTCTGGTACGTCCCCTCCCTTTCCTGACCAGTCAGGCTGTATGCTCGGATAAGGGTCTGGTATAGATTTTGGGGGGAGGGGGAACTACCCTCCGTTTTCCTGATTTTTTTTAACTGTCGGAAAAATACATATATTTTTTACTTTCAGCGGGGAACCTCAACGCATTGGTTGTTAAGGATACGGCAGCTATCCGCTCCTTAAAAATCAGGTTGTTTACTGGTTGTGAAGGATGCCGGCTCCTTAAATATCACATGCCAAGACCACTAATTTACCACATGCAATTTTTTATTTTTTGTGAATTGACTTTCACTCCTGTCTTATGCTGTATTTACATACACAGTCTTTTTGCTTTAAGCAGTAAATACCAGATAAAGCAGTAGTGAACTGACATTTTCAGGACTGCATGTGGTATTTGGGAAAACACCTAAATACTGAATGCGATCCGATCCTGTGACTGATGCCCACTGAATCTTACACTGCTCTGAAGGCCTTTGTTGAACTGCTTTCTGTATTATAGCAAAGTAATTCAAATTTGGAACCATTCCAGAGCACCTGACAATTTCTGAACATTTTCATACATAGACGAGTCACTTTGTCTTGATTCCACACCAGACATGTGGCTTTTAAGACAAGTCTTCTGTCAAGACCACTTCTAATAAGACTTTTCCTGATGACTATAAAAAGGAGTGTTCCAGAGTCTCACTGGTTTCTGTCATGTATGAGATGGTGTCACTTTCCACAAATTGAGGTCAGCATTATGAGTCTCATCCGATGAGCCAAGCTTCCTTTGTGACCACTGCGTTTTGGACCCTAGACATTGCCCGTTTCTTTGTGCCTGTGCAGTAGAGCTTGGGCAGCAAATCTGGAAACACCAATAGTCCTTGAAATGTATGCCTTGAGACTTTACTGATGAATATCACTCTGGCTTATTGTTGTGCTTGATCCTGCCACTGTGTATTTTACAAATTTCTGGTGTAAATAGTAACAATGCAGTTAACAAAAAAATGCACTGGAAGTGACAAGTAATAACGTGACAAAGTGGGCTCCAAAGGAAAATGGTTAAAGCAAGCAAAAAGATTAATACCATTGAATCATTGCAGTTTAACCAGGACAGTACGGGTAGCATTTTTTTTTATTTTTTAGAAAAATTGCCATTGTGTTTAGCAATATTGGGGCTCAAACACACTGCAGTTAAATAAATAAAAAAAGCTGCTTTTAAAGGCATTTGACCTTTTATTTATCAGCCTAGAGGTTTGTGGTCTTTTGCACTTTTTTTTATTGAGATTTTTTGAGCACAAGTGTTTTTTCCCCCTACAAACCCTCCCATCTACCCCTTTCGTGTTTTTTGTGCGTTTTGAGATTTTTCACGCTTTTTTTGGTAATTTATGCATTTTTTCTGTTCAAAAGCTCCTCTCAAAAACACAAGTTTTTGTGCGGGGGTTTTTCTGCCTGTAAGAGCATCTGCCAATAAACGCTTGAAAAAGCCATAGTGTGCATGGTAGCCAAGAATGGAGCGGGGGTGATTGGGGCAAACATGGGCCAGATTAAATCTGGTCACAAGATGGGTGACAACGTGAAGGGATAATAAAAAAAGGGAAGGATGGGGAATACAGTAAAGAAAAGGCAGATCAGGAAGAGGAGAAAAACTGGTTAAATGGATTGGGGGGAGGGGGGAGGTGAAAGGCGAGGACAAGGAAACCCTTGGGTTCAATGGGGCACACAATTTCTCTATTGAGAAATAAATAAGAGCGAAAAGAGGAAGCGGTCTAATTTCATGTGGCCATTATATTCAAGCCACAGAAACCATATTTTGAGAAACGTAAAAGGAGTGTTAAGTAGCAGTAAGTTTCACATGCATCATGATGTCCATAATCCATTGTTTCACTTCCACAAAATAGTTTGTTGTATCCAAGCTTTAGCCAAAGAAACAAACTATTAGTTTCCATTTGGAAAGATCTAAAAATGGCAAAACTTCCCAGGGGTTCCGTGTAAGGTTGCAGTTCAAGGTTGACCTAATCAGGTTATAAACAGGTCCAGAATGGCTAGTCTTGGCACAATGCCACCAGATATGTCGTTAGTGCTGGACAACCTTGATAACAGGCCGAGGAGCCAAATTTGGCGATTAGGAGTCCTGCATCAATAGGAGAGCAATTTATAGAACTTCTCGAGCCAATGTTAGGTTAGCATTTTGCGATTTTCAAAAGGCTTCATTGTGTATTTTTAACTTGTATGTTATTTTGTGGATTAAATCGCCGGCTTAGTATTTATTCATACTCTTGACCCTATTGCCTGTAAAATCCTTGAAGCAAGACTAAACCCATACATTTTAGGTTTTCCAAAAGAGTTACATTCAAGGCGTGCTGTGAATGACAACTGCCAATTGTTTGTCTCAACCGATCTTTCGAGCCATTAAAGTGGTTGTAAACCAATCAAAAACTAAAAACCTGAAAGACAAATGCAAAATGAGCTAGTATTACTAGCATACTGGTGCATTATGAATTACTTACCTTAGATGGAAGCCCTCAAAGCCATCCTAGTCTCTCGCGGCAGGCATTACAAGTATTCAAACAAATGCTTGTAATGCGCGCTGTAATGCACATGGACATGGCTGCAATATATGTGGGGGGGGAGGGGGGCATGGCTGCAATATATGTGGGGGGACGGGGACATGGCTTCAATATATGTGGGGGGGACGGGGACATGGCTTCAATATATGTGGGGGGGACGGGGACATGGCTTCAATATATGGGGGGGGGACGGGGACATGGCTGCATCTGTGGGGGGGGGGGGGGGGGGGGGGGGGGGGGGGGGGACATGGCTGCATCTGTGGGGGGGGGGGGGGGGGGGGGGACATGGCTGCATCTGTGGGGGGGGGGGGGGGACATGGCTGCATCTGTGGGGGGGGGGGGGGGGGACATGGCTGCATCTGTGGGGGGGGGGGGGGGGGGGGACATGGCTGCATCTCAGGTGGCATCTGGGGGGGGGGGGGGGGGACATGGCTGCATCTGTGGGGGGGGGGGGGGGGACATGGCTGCATCTGTGGGGGGGGGGACATGGCTGCATCTGTGGGGGGGGGGACATGGCTGCATCTGTGGGGGGGGGGGGGGGACATGGCTGCATCTGTGAGGGGGGGGGTGACATGGCTGCATCTGTGGGGGGGGGGGGGGGGGGGGGGGGGGGGGGTGACATGGCTGCATCTGTGGGGGGGGGGGGTGACATGGCTGCATCTGTGGGGGGGGGGGGGGTGACATGGCTTCAATATATGGGGGGGGGGGGGAACATGGCTGCATCTGTGGGGGGGACATTTTAAAAAAGTATCGGTATTCGGTATCGGCGACTACTTGGAAAAAAGTATCGGTACTTGTACTCGGTCCTAAAAAAGAGGTATCGGGACAACCCTAATAGGTAGTGTAAATATCTCCTAAATGTGTATAGTTTGAAACATTAAGGGCTCTTTCACACGGGGCTGATCAGTAATGATCCGCCCCGTGCACCTCCGTTTGCTCAGCGGGGATCGCTCCGTTGATCTCCGCTGAGCTGCCGGATGACAGGGCGGTCCCCGCACACTGTGCAGGGACCGCCCTGTCAAATCTCCGCTTTCCCCTATGGGGAATCGGATGAACACAGACCGTCTGTCCGTGTTCATCCGATCCGCCAGACGGAAGGAAAAGTAGGTTTTTCCTCCGGCATACTTTAGCGGATCGGAGTGGAGCGGATGTCAGCGGACATGTCTCCCCTGACATCCGTGATCCCATAGGGATGCATGTATGTCCGTTTTTCATCCGACAACGGATGGATGAAAAACGGACATACGGAATGTCTGTGTGAAAGAGCCCTTGCATAACATGATGCCAGTGACATCACCAGTGCCGTTCCTTCCGAGCCATGTACCGTGAGCGATAGCTCCCACATGCATGCGCAGGAGTGGCGTCATGGCGGCTCTGGCCAGTCAGGGTCAGAGCCTGCAAACCCGGAAGACAGGTGAAACAGCTGGTGCTAAACAGCTTTGTAAGATAACGTTCACATAATGTGCTAGTATGCAATACATACTAGCACATTATGATTTTACCTTGCAGGAAGAAAAAAAATAAAGCATTTAGTGTTATACAACCACTTTAATACTGGGTTTTTCAAGTGTCAACATTCTGTTCAGATCAGAAATGTATCCATTAGGATACCCTTTTCTTAACTGTGGTTAGAAGTCATTGACATTAATTTATGCCGTTTACCTCGGAAACATTAGCAGTGAGAGCAGCATTGCTCGACTGTCCGTTCATTAGGTCCATTCTTCCAGCACCATTAGTGCTTGCTCTCTCCTCAAAGTCAGCTTGGACTGTTAATCATCTCATCTCCACGGACGTAGGAGCATCATTATCATCCTGTAAAAAAAAAAAAAAAGAGAAGATCAGTTAACACTCATTTATCACTTTAGACTAAAGCAGTATGATGTACAAAAGTTCTAGCAGTTTAGAAAACTCCTTTTATTCATTTTCTGTGCCACATGTTCTGAATACATAAACAACCCTGTAGGCCAGGGGTCTTCAAACTCTTTATAAACAGGGTGCCAGTTCAGGGGCCGGACTATAGATTGAAAAAAAAAGTGAACAAATTCCTATGCACACATGATATTTTATTTCTTTTTTGCACTACAAAACAGGAAAACACACACACACACACACACACACACACACACACACACACACACACACACACAGGAATAAAAATAAAATATTTAAGTAACTACTAGTATTTCACAGAATCAAACCCCCCCCCCCCCCAAAGAGCCCGTCACAGACTACTCTCCATTACAGATTCCATACATCACAAAACCCCCAACAAAAAAACACACCCCTCCCACCATCACAGAGCCCTCCAGCGGTATTACATTGCCCCTTCTATAAAATCGCAGCACTCCCCCTCTATGCTACCTTAATCACACAAGATACAAAGCATAACAGGTCCTGGATAAAGGGCAGGACTTTTCAAGTGAAAGGCAGGCGATTGATTGCTGGGACCGCCCTGCTGCCTAGTAACCAAGCTGCTGTATGCAATGAGTTTGCACAGAGTGGCCCTAAATCACCTCTTCTGAGGTCCCGTCGGCACTTTTGGATCCTCCTCTTGGTGCACCACCATAGGAGGAAGCTTCCTATGGTTGCACCTGCGGGCTCACTCCACAACCAGATTGTGTGTGTCTATTGACACACAGTGCGTCTCGGCCATGCCCCCACCTCACAGGATTTGATTGACAGCATTATCTATGCATTAAAACAGAAAATGCCCCATTGGTTACATTGGCCCCCTCATTTCCCCAAATACTTAAGTCCTTTCTCAATCCAGCTCTGCTTTCCTTTACTGGAGCCATTGGGGTGTATTGGGCTGCCAGAACCAGAAAAAAGTCACAATCTCGGGAAGATGGCGGCATGGGACTTTGTGTAGGAAAGTAGTGTTGGAGAAATTCTGAATTTGCTGGGCTTGCAAGTTTATTAATAAAGTATATAAAAGCACCAAAAATAAGTGAGAAAGACCATTTTTTTTATTGAAAGGGTAAAGTTGTCCCTTAAAGTGTATGTACTTCTAAATTAACCCCTTTTTTCCCCAGCCCATCCAGTTTCCTTAAGGCTTCATTTCCATGGACGTTTTTACAGCCACTTGGTTAAGCCTTTTTTTACAGCTTAAAAACCCGTCCATGTTTATTTGTTGAAAAAAAAAAAAAATTTTGTCTGGCGTTTTTACAGCTCTATCGCTGGAGCTTCAGAACGCACTAGTGGGTCCTGGTTTTTTTTTTGCAGCTTAAAAACGGCTCAGCCATCTACAGATCAGAAACGTCATGGTGGGCATGAGGCCATAGACTAACATGGAGAGACATTTTTAAGCTGCAAAAATGTCCTTTAACTTAAAGTGGAGTTTCCACCCCCAAATTTTTTTTCATTATTGTGCTCATTAGACCTAAAAAGGGAAAAAAATAAAATAAATGTTTACTCATCTGGAAATGCCTGTTGCTATGCGGTCCCACAAAATCTGCCTTTAGAATCACCTAGGATTCTGACATCTCCCTCTAATGCTCCTGGGAAATGTGTGTCATTTCCCAGGATGCAGTGCCCAATTATCACTCCCCATCCAAGACTTCCAGAAATTGCTTGTTGGCTTCACAATGCCCACAAGCAAAATGACAACGGTGTGAGCGGCGACCGATTGTAAAATAGTAAGTGACCAGATTTATATTATAAAAACGCAGGATGAAAGGACATACATTTAAAAAAATGCCAATTGTGGTTGGAACTCCGCTTTAATAAGCTTGACAATTTATAGAATATAATAATATAGGTAAATGACCATCACATTGTCACACAGGGTTATGAAAGCTTTACCAATAAAGAGGGTGGAAAGTTTTTTAGCTAGCAGCACCACCTGGTGGTAACAGACCGTTTTTCCTTATATATAAGCCAAACACACGTGCAAGAGATAAATAAGGCAAAGAACTAGAGATGCTATAGAGTCTGGCCTCTTAAATCTAAACCCGTTTTGGATGGTATATAAATATTAGAGAACAGAAGTTAACAAGTGTATAAATCTGCTACCTAAACAGGTTTGTAGAAAATCAACACCTATAATCCTGTGCAACACTTTCCAGCACGCGACTTGTATTTTATTTATTTTTAAATTAAGAAAACCAAGATATTTTTGCCACTATCAAAATTTTAATTTTAATTGAAAATATACAAAAATGTATTTTACCACATACAAACACCAAATATGTGAGACTGTAAAATTGCAACTACAATGATCAAAAATGCATAAAGATGTTTGTGAACTGGCAGAGGCTGGTATTTTTGCCCTCTTGACAGAGGGGAAAGGCCTAGATCCGGTTAGATTTTCATTGCCATCTGTCTCTTACTTCCTACGCAGGTGACAGAATAAGCGAGTGGAAATCTTAAAGACCAGCATTTAAAATCTGTTGGAGGTTCTAAACCTTTTCTTAGTCCATAAAATAAAGTTAGAGTTGAGCTTTACATCATCAGAACTTCTAGGTTTGATTGATGTACAGTAATGTACCCCCAGGCTCGATGTACCCCCCCCCCCCCCCCCCCCCCCGAGCCTGACTCTTTAGCTTTGGCCAAATGTCATCTGAAGTCTGATAACGTCAGCCCCCAACAACTGGGGGACCACAGACTGCAATCTGCACTACCTCTGGCAGCAGATAGGGCAGCTACCTTTGCCTAACTACAGACACAAAGTAAAAGGGTGTAAATATATAATAAAGTAAGCCTGTACAATATGGGGATTATAAAGTACATATTTATAGCTTACAGAGGTTGTAAACACCTGGAAAAAAAAAACAACCTGCAAGACAAAGGCATAATGAGCTAGTATGCAGCACATACTAGCTCATTATTAAATACTTACCTCAGAACAATGCCCTGCATTGCTGCCTGAACTCCCCTCCCACGGCCGACATCTTTCCAGGAGTTCCTTCCTGTTTGTGGACTCCAGAGCAGTGATTGGCCAGAGCCACAATGATGTCACTCCCACGCATGCGTGGGCGGGCAGTTCCTTCAATGCACATGCAACGATGACTGTGGTGGCAGTGTTGATAGTAAATATCTCCTAAACAGTGCAAGTGTGAGATATTTACAGTACCTACAGGTAAGCCTTACTAAATACATATCACCATAACTACCTTTGCATCCAGGTGGATTATACCTTTTTTTCTTTTCAGGACAAATTGGCCTTTCATTTGGTGGAAAACGGTAATGGCAACCTATATATTTTTTTGTAAATGTAGCTGTTTATTTCTTGTGACTACCAAAACCTCCCAACGATCGCAGTGATACCACATGTGTGTATATTAGTTGTAGTTCATACCCGTAGTAAATCTCGGAATCAATAGTGCACATTTTTTTTTTAAGCCTGCTTACATCACACACATATACAAACACACACACACCAAAAAACCAAGCCTGACATTTGACCCAAAAACTTACCCCGACACTGACCTAGATCAAAACTGGACCTAGCTTTTTTTCCTCTCTCCCACACTATTGTTTTTCTATCTGTACATGGACAGATTGTGATACAATGCATCTCTTGTCCATTCACAGACACAGAAAACACAGGGGCGGGCTTCACAGTGACTGTTCCCCCTGTTAGCCCATCAGAGGCTAGCCAATCGCAAAAAAAAGCCCAGTTCAGTGGGACCGCATATTTGCATACGTCGTCATGAAGTGTTAAAGGAGAGGGAATGGTCAAAGCTTTTTTGGACTAACTTCTATGGACCACATGAGTGCAGGTAGTTCGCTAAAGTCCAATGTGAGCCGACGTCAATCAGTCAGTCCAGGTTCGGGAAAGATACTGGCCCAATAGTCAGTATTCACCCAGATGTCTGGACCAGCACCTGGCTCAGCCTCTCAGCAATCTGTTGAGTCATTCCCTCCCACCCCCTCCACAGCTACGCTGCAGTGAGCGCTGGAGATGAAAGCAGATATAGTAAACTCAGCTCAGAGCGGGAGAAATGAGCTCAGCTCAGAGCGGGAGAAATGAGCTCAGCTCAGAGCGGGAGAAATGAGCTCAGCTCAGAGCGGGAGAAATGAGCTCAGCTCAGAGCGGGAGAAATGAGCTATCAGCAATATTTAATAGCGCAGTTTTCACCGCAGAGTCGGTGCGGGACTGATGCACCACAGAATCAATGCTGCATCCATGTAAGCAAGTATACCGGTTTGTTTTTTAAATCCCGAACGTCTCTTAACTACGGTCGGGGGGGGGGGGGGCACGCATTGATTAGCTTAAGGCTTCATGTACACAGGACGTTGTTCAACCTCTCCTGAACTATTTAACTTGACAGCTAGAAACCGGCGTGCCAACATTGTCCGTTTAGCCATGTTTACATGCCGCGTTTAGCCGCATACTAGCACATTATGTTTTTACTTAGTAGGGAAGATCGAAACAATTTATTTCCCCCTGTAGAGTTTACTTCCTCTTTTACACTTTAAAAATCTTTGATCTTTCCAAGGAAGCCCCGCCTCTCATATAGTTGTTTATATCCTCACATGTCAATATGTAAATTATATATTGGATATACATTCTGTTTAAAAACATGCAAAAAACATTTAATAAAATCTTTGTGGGGAAAGAAAAATTACAGGCCCCCTCCTCGATTAAAACTGATGGCTATATGCATCACATATAACGTGCTTAGCAAATGTTTTACTATAGAGCAGTCAAAAGAACAAACAAGCCTTAATTCTGAACAAAACGGTAATGGCCATTTTCATCACTTTTCCGATACAGCATTTATAATGTGATGAGCAGATGTGCCCACTACCTGAAATGTATTCTGTATCAGAAATCACAACCTGACATTTATAAGATACAGTCAGTAAGGATCTTCTCTGTTGAAAACAATCTCATTTTACTAAGTAGACGGGATGGATTAGGTTTGTTTAGGTTTATCTCCACACTGCTCTTCCACTCCCTTTCTAAACACTTGCCTGGCTCTCTGCAATCAGAATACTACAGCTGCACTGCTGGCAGGAAGGTTTAATCTCTGCAGCTGGAGGATTAGAGCGGGCACTGACCACCCACAACTAATGTGCACATACCCACTGTACTTCACATACAATGTGGAGCATATTACAGCTTCAACACAAGAAAACACTTTACCTATATACTGTATGTGTATACATGTGTACATGCAAGTCTATCAGAATGTACAACTTGCCTGAGGCCGTGAAGCAGGTCAAATGCACCCATCATTCTCCGTGAGCTCAGAGAGTCCTTCTAGGCCTTATGCACACTGGACGTTTTTATAGCGGCTGTTTTTTGGCTTCAGACGTTTTTTCTGCAGCCAGTAAACTCCCCACCCCACAATATTATCCTAGGTGTCCAGGCACACATAGGCTTGATAAAGAACCCAGAACTAGTGGTTTAGGTTTTTCAAACATTCTAAGGCCTCATGTACACTGCAGCGGGTAAACCGACATCTTTTGAGCAGCCCCTCATCCCCCCCCCCCCCAATGTTGTCTTATGGGTACATGTACACTCAGGCGTTTATAGTAGTTTAGAATCCAGAAAAATCACGTTGGCGGTAGTTTAGTGGCATCCGAAACACCAAATGATTGTGAGTGTGCGTTAGAGGTCTATCAATATGGGTTTTTCTCTGGCCGATGCCAATATTAAAAAATCGGGGGGGGGGGCAATGGCCGATATATGATGCCGATTTTTTTTGGCAGGTTGCACTGGCACCAACAGGTTGCACTGGCACTGATTGGCAGGAGGCATTAATTGGCACTGGCAAGTTGCAATGGATGGAACTAATTGGCACTGGAAGATGGCAATGGCAGGCACTAGTTAGCATTGGCAGATGTCACTGGCACCAACATGTGACACTGGATGGCAATAGTTAGCATTGGCAGGTGGCACTGGCAGATGTCACTGATTGGCACCAAGAGAGATGTTGGAGGTGGGCAGGAGCCAGCAGATATCCAGCCAATGAAAGGGGCGGGGCCACATACATGTAGTGGTCCGCCCAGACCTCATCCCATCGGCTGGTGTTGGATAGCTAGGTCCCATCAGACCTCGCTAATGACAACTCCCTTCTTTCTCTTTAATGTTTTACACACAAAGCAATGAACAATATAAAAACAATTTGCTGCACTTAGTGCTGGCAAGGTTAACGCACACACATATATATCCGATACACCCCAATAGGTGATACTTACATAGCGCTGACCAATTTCCGTAGCGCTTTACATATACACATTGACATATCACTCACCCCTGTAGAGGTCTGTTGACAGACGTCTCAGGCAGAAAAAAAAAATCATATGAAAAAATGGAAAGGACCAAAAAAAAAAAAAAACATGAAGACATATTTCCATCCGAGATTTTTTTTCTGCATGTGACATCAGAAACAGACCTCTACAGTGGTATCCCCCACACGGTTGAGACACCATACTAGAAATAGGTAGGTGGTCAACAGCTAGGAGTGCACAACCATGTTAAGCACATCTGCATGTAAATACGTCAAAAGCACAAACACCTTATTCATTTTGGATAGAGTAAGGGAGGATTATAACTTGTCAGAGGAGGACAGGGGACACAGGGAGAGCTACAGCTGACAGAAACACAAACAGACCACAATGTCAGTGCTCAACAGCCATGATTATTGTGGTCTGTTTGCAGAGGGAAGGGTATAGCCAGGCAGGATCAGCCAGGTGTTTTAGGGGGCAAAATTACACAGCACAAGTGCTGTGCTGTATAACATGATTTAACCACTCAAGACCCGGACCTTTAGGCAGCTAAAGGACCTGGCCAGTTTTTGCGATTCGGCAATGCGTCGCTTTAACTAACAATTGTGCGGTCGTGCAACGTGGCTTCCTTTTTTTCCCAACAAATAGAGATTTCTTTTGGTGGTATTTGATCACCTCTGCAGTTTTTATTTTTTGCGCTATAAAACAAAAAAAATTTTTGCGATAATAAATATCCCCCAAAAATGTATGTATGTGTATACACATACATACATATACACACACATACACACACACACAATTTCTTCCTCAGTTTAGGCCGATACGTATTCTACCTATTTTTGGTAAAAAAAAAAAAAAAAATCGCAATAAGCGTTTATCGATTGGCTTGCGCAAAATGTATAGCGTTTACCAAAAATAGGGGATAGTTTTATTGCATTTTTTTGTTTACACACAGCTCTCCCCATTCTTCAGCTCCGTGGACCGATCGCGGGACTCCAGCTGCCATCTGGTCCGCGGGTCCCGCGGTGACGGAGCTTCGGACCGGGTCGCACGCGACCCCACGGCTTGGCTTAAAGGGCCACGTACAGGTACGTGATGTGCCCAGCCGTGCCATTCTGCCGACGTATATCGGCGTGAAGGGGTCCTTAAGTTGTTAAAGGGGTTGTAAAAAGGTAAAAAAATAAATCCTAAATAGCTTCCTTTACCTTAGTGCAGTCCTCCTTCACTTACCACATCCTTCAATTTTGCTTTTAAATGTCCTTATTTCTTCTGAGAAATCATCACTTCCTGTTCTTCTGTCTAACTACACAAAGTAATGCAAGGCTTTCTCCCAGGTGTGGAGTGTCGTGCTCACCCCTTCATTTGGACTACAGGAGAGTCAGGACGCTCTCTATGTTGCGGATAGAGAAAAGAGCTGTGTGTTAGTGGGCATCCTGACTCTCCTGTAGTCCAAGGGAGTGGGCGAGCACAACACTCCACACCAGGGAGAAAGCATTGCATTACTGTGTGGAGTTACAGATAGAAGAACAGGAAGTGAGGATTTCTCAGAAGAAATAAGGACATTTAAGAGCAAAATCGAAGGATGATGTAAGTGAAGGAGGACTATACTAAGGTAAAGGAAGCCATTTAGGAAAAACAAAAATTGTACCTTTACAACTACTTTAAGGGAACAGGATCTGGATTTTTTTGGGGGGTAATAAATGCTTTAAGCATAATGGTAAACAGAACAAATAGAGAAAGTGAATCTCCCTAACAAAGGCACACCCCACAAAAAAACTGACAGGGGTTCGATTCCATCTCCACTATAGAGTTGTGCCTTTAGTTATACTTTAAAGGGGTTGTAAAGGTTTGTTTTTTATTTTCTAAAATCGATCCCTTTAAGCTAGTGCATTGTTGGTTCACTAACCTTTTCCTTCGATTTCCCTTCTAAATTTTTGTCTGAATTTCTCACTTCCCGTTTCTATTCAGTAAGCTTACCCCCATCATCTGAGCAATTCTGGCTGGGGGTTAGTCAGTGTTCTAACCCCCTCCCTTGGGACTACATCCCTGCGGGGAGACGCTATGGCCTGTCCCTTGCCATCATGTTGCAGAATGGGGTTGCTGCTCTCTGTGGGAAAGAGTTGATCTATTTGCAGATTTTTTTTTTCATTCTGGCCTGCCCAAACCACTATTCTTGCCTAGGTGAGAATGAAGTGTCCTTACTCCAGCAGCCACCTGGAATATCCCTGTGACATCACAGGAAGCTTCAGGGGAAGGGACACAGAGCGGGAAGTTGGAAGAGCTGTGCCCTCCAGAAGTTAGCTTCCTGAACCCGGGAGAGGCAGCCAGCTCCTGAAGACTGGGGATGATCAAGGTGGCAGCGTGGGACCCGAGACACCTGAACAGTGCATGGCAATAGGACAATGATATATTAAATTGAGAACAATGCTGCAAAAAAAGGTAAGAGGGTTCGGAAAAATAAAATGGGGGTGTGAAGTTCTTTAAGAACCTGTTACAAAACATAGAAGCTAAGCAACACTTCCATCAACACACACAACAGACTTGGCTTTACAATTGTTCAACACAGCCGGGAGGCACCACTTAGTGACGCCATAAGAAAAACATTTAGAAAAGGCAAACACATGCCATCATTTAGAGCCAATGAAGATAATGAAATCCTAGACACATCAGTATTCTGTGAAAGGCATTTTCCATTATTTTTTTTAATCTGGGCTTACTTCTGCAGAATCCTAAAAGAACCAAACAAATGAATTAGAATAAAAAATGAATCATCAATTTATGACACAAGGGAGCTTTAATCTTTACAGACAGACATGCTGGTGTTTCAGACAAGTGGCCCCTGTACCAATTACTCTTTATTTAACAATTACATGAGTTTGTACTAGTGATAGGAATAAAATCAATGGTCAATATGTATATTCATTGTGTAGCCCATTCCCATTACCTCGAACAATCATGAAGTTTGTAATCGTACGCTGAAGATCGATCCCCACACATTAACCTTGAATTCTGTGACGCACATTCATTATAACCAGTTAATTGTAAACCCCCTAAAAATATATTGCAGCAGACCAATCTGATGTTGTGGCTGCATTAGTTTTCTTGTTACACACACACACACACACACACACACTTTTACCTGTTGACCTGGCCAGTAACGCATCTCCTGTATAAGAGCACCTTTGGGCAATGGCATTGTTAATATGGGGGGGGATAACAGTTAGGGTTGTCCCGATACCACTTTTTTAGGACAGAGTACAAGTACCGATACTTTTTTTCATGTACTCGCCGATACCGAATACCGATACTTTTTTTAAATGTCATGTGACAGTTTTCAAACCACAATACAGACTAAAGATATTTTCTTTAGAATTATGAAAAACTCCAACTCAAGACATTATGAAAGAATAAAAATGAGTAAAAAAAAAATAAAAAAAATGTATTTGCTTGTCACACAGTAGTAAAAAAAACTCAAAGAATTTACACAGAACATGTTGATAAATACAAAAAAAGTATCGTCAGAAGCATCGGGAGCATTTGCGCGAGTACAAGTACTACCGCAAATACTCGGTATCGGTCCCGATACTAGTATCGGGACCGATACCGAGTATTTGCGGTAGTACTTGTACTCGCGCAAATGCTCCCGATGCTTCTGACGATACTTTTTAACAGTACCAGCAGACCTATGCTGGGTAAAAAAAAAAATTGTTTTTTCCCCCTGTTCAACCCAGCGGGGGGGACGGGACGACACACACCACACTTACAGATCAGCAAACTAACACATTGAATGTTATTGAGGGGAGATGGTTTTCCAGCATGAGACTGGCTTCTATCAGATGAGGAGCCATACACATGGGCTGAAAGTTGGCCCGGTTCCCACAGAACTGACAGTTTTCGGTCGACTTTCGGCCCTTGTGTACCAAGCTTTAGATACATTAAAAAATTGAAAGCCAGATTCCATCTCACATCGCAGTTACACAAGCAATTACAGCAACAGGTTTTACTTTTTTTTTTTTTTAAGTTGATAATTGTAAAAATCTCCTGTCGTTATTGGTAAATGGTTTGTCTCACCACTGTAAACTGCAACAGTTGCAGGAGAGCTTGTTCAGACAATGTTTCTTGCGACCCTGTTGACCATTTGCAACAAAACTGTGGTGGTTCCGTGATCAGGCCCCAAAAGCTTTCAAATTCAAAAGCACTGCTTCCCTCTGAAAGTCATTAAAATGTTTGACTTTTCAGAGTCAAAAATATTTTTTTGACCAATTTTGCTTGATGAAAAAGAAGCTGCCTATTATACACACCTTGATATATGGTGTTGACCTCCTTAGGCCACACCCACATTACACAAATACATCACCTGATATGCTTAAATCCAATAAGCAATCAGGTTTATACTGCTTTTAGTTGGACAATATGCATACAAATTTGGATTTGGTCTAAAATAAATCGCTTGTTTAATAATTGTGCACATAGTGTGTATTATGTAACAGCACGGCATAAAGAACAGTAGAATGTCAGGAGGAGTGTTCTACACACAATGAACAGCAGTCAGGAGTATGTAACAGACAAGAGAGTGCAGCAGTCTGAAATACCTCAATGTAATATTTTTAGTCCCCTTTCACACTTATACGACTCGTCTCACGATTTTGTACTGCAAAATCGTATGACAAGTCATTCTCCATGATTTTCAAAGAACACCATTCATACTGGCATGACTATGTAGTGCCGACTTCAAAGTAGTCCCTACTCTACTTTGGTCCAACTTCCATGCGAGTTGATGTCCATAGACCTCAATATTAACCACTTTCCGACCGCCCACCGCAGGTATACGTCGGCACTTTGAGGATGGATATCTCGGTAACGGCAGCAGCTGCTGCCACAACCGAGATATCCATCTCTTCTGTGGGCGGTCGGGTAAACGATAATGGCGGTCTCCGCGGCGGAATCGCCGCGAGATCGCCGTTATCGGTAGCGGACGAGCGTGCCCCCCCCCTCCCGCTGCGCTCCCGCGCTCTCCGCCGCTTACCGGAGCCGTCGGTAGCGGCGGAGGCGATCGGGTGCGCTCGTCTGGTCAGCGGGGATCCGAGTGAGGGAAAAAATTTCCCTCGTCCATCCCCGTAGCTCTGCTGGGCGGAAGTGACGTCAAACGTCAGTTCCAAACAGCGTCTTAAAGAGACATTTTTTTTTAAATGTCATTTGAAAAATGACATTTAAAAAATTTTTTTATTTTTTTTGCATTTTAGCCTAAATATGAGATCTGAGGTCTTTTTGACCCCAGATCTCATATTTAAGAGGACCTGTCATGCTTTTTTCTATTACAAGGGATGTTTACATTTCTTGTAATAGGAATAAAAGTGATAATTTTTTTATTTTTTTTTATTTTAGTGTTAAAAATTGGTAAAATGAATACAAATAAATACGAAAACAAAAAAAAAATTTTTTAAATCGCCCCGTCCCGACGAGCTCGCGCGCAGAAGCGAACGCATACGCGAGTAGCGCCCGCATATGAAAACGGTGTTCAAACCACACAAGTGAGGTATCGCCGCGATCGTTAGAGCGAGAGCAATAATTCTAGCCCTAGACCTCCTCTGTATCTCAAAAAATGCAACCTGTAGAATTTTTTAAACATCGCCTATCGAGATTTTTAAGGGTAAAAGTTTGACGCCATGCCACGAGCGGGCGCAATTTTTAAGCGTGACATGTTGGGTATCATTTTACTCGGCGTAACATCTTTCACAATATGTAAAAAAATTGGGCCAAATTTATTGTTGTCTTATTTTTTTATTTAAAAAAGTGAATTTTTTCCAAAAAAAAAAAAGACCGCTGCGCAAATACGGTGTAACAAAAAGTATTGCAATGACTGCCATTTTATTCTCTAGAGTGTTAGAAAAAAAAAATATATAATGTTTGGGGGTTTTAAGTAATTTTATAGCAAAAAAAAATGTTTTAGTCTCGTAAACACCGAATCTGAAAAACAGGCCCGGGGCTAAAGTGGTTAAACCCTCAAGTAGCATGCAAATCGTACCTGAATATAGACACACTTTCAGTACAACTTTGTAAGCACAAGCTGTAAGCACAAGCAGCTTTTTAACCCTTGTCCCACCCAATCCTTTCAGCATAGTAGCCCCTCCCAAGCACATTTTTCCACCACACATTCACTTCCTGGTTATTCCCTCAGAAACAATGCGCTCCAAACAGGTAAAAACAAAAAGGAAAAAAAATACATCCTTGATAATGAGCAAATCATTCGATTTATCCGTAAGTGCCCAGCTATTTATGATTTGTGTGACCCAAACTACAAAGACAAGATAAAACTACAAAGACAATATCCCACTGACCACCAATGCAAGGAGCATTCTTCCCACTGACCACCAATGCAAGGAGCATTCTTCCCACTGACCACCAATGCAAGGAGCATTCTTCCCACTGACCACCAATGCAAGGAGCATTCTTCCCACTGACCACCAATGCAAGGAGCATTCTTCCCACTGACCACCAATGCAAGGAGCATTCTTCCCACTGACCACCAATGCAAGGAGCATTCTTCCCACTGACCACCAATGCAAGGAGCATTCTTCCCACTGACCACCAATGCAAGGAGCATTCTTCCCACTGACCACCAATGTAAGGAGCATTCTTCTCACTGACCACCAATGTAAGGAGCATTCTTCTCACTGACCACCAATGTAAGGAGCATTCTTCTCACTGACCACCAATGAAGGGGACATTCTTCCCACTGACCACCAATGTAAGGAGCATTCTTCCCACTGACCACCAATGCAAGGAGCATTCTTCCCACTGACCACCAATGCAAGGAGCATTCTTCCCACTGACCACCAATGCAAGGAGCATTCTTCCCACTGACCACCAATGTAAGGAGCATTCTTCTCACTGACCACCAATGTAAGGAGCATTCTTCTCACTGACCACCAATGTAAGGAGCATTCTTCTCACTGACCACCAATGAAGGGGACATTCTTCCCACTGACCACCAATGTAAGGAGCATTCTTCTCATTCTTTATTATAGAGGACCCAAAATTGACCCCTATCTTCACGATTGGCAACTTCACCACAGTGTTCTTAACCTCCCACTGTTCTTCCTCTCTACATTTTAAAAATCTAGTGCATTCTTACATTTATTTTCGCCCTTTGGGATCAGATCGAGATTCACGGCATATCTGCATACGGGCTGGGGATTCACACACATGACATCTGGGACTTTGCAAAAACATACGACTTCTGCGCGGATAAACCATGGGTGAAATATCAAACCCAGGAGGCAGTGGTGGTGCGTACAGAATTCTCGCTTCGACAAGAAAGCAGGAAGTGCCGTCTTGTAGCACAGAAACTGGGCTTAACTTGGTGGTGATAAAACATTTTCAGTTCTGTAACAGGAGGAGGAACCAAAAAAAAAAAAAAATTTAATGGGTGAAGGTCCACGTTAAAATCCATTACTGCAGCACAGCCCTCACATACAGACCGTCTCAAATGTGGAATTTACATTCACAAAACACACCACTGCCTTTACATTTTAGAATGCGGGCAAAGAGTAATCCTATGAGAAATAGTCAGCATTTTTAAAGCTTCAAAGTGACTAATCGCATATTTTCTTTTTAAACAAACAGGTTTATACTTACCTGCCCTGTGGAATGGATTTGTACAGGGTGGCCCCGAATGCCCCATAGAAAGATATGGGGGCACTTATGCTTGTCCATTTCCGAGTCTCGCACTCCGAGTCTAAAGAGACAGCGGAAGCCTGCTCTACCCTCGCTCTCTCGTTTTGGGGGGGGGGGGCTTCAGTAGGAGTGGGACTTTCTGTCCCACATCCTCCTTCCACCCAGGGACCGCTTAAGTGATTCGTCACATCGCCTTAGGTGGCTCCTCCCTGTAAGCTTTCACCTGGGACATGTGACAGATCTCAGGCGATCGCCTGTCCACTCAGGGAGCCCAGCTCCTCTTGCGCATGCGCAGCGAGTGCCTGGCCGTGAAGCCGAAAGCAGAATCGAGGCGCCGGTGGAAAGGGGAGGAGACGAGCAAAGCTTCGGGCGGCCACATCGCTGGACAGTGGAACAGGCAAGTGTCTGTTTATTAAAAGACAGTAGCTGCTGACATTTAACATAAAAAAGGCTGGAACTCCCCTTTAATGCATTCGGGTACAAAATGCTTAGGCTTTAAAATCACCTTATGCTGGCTATAGATAACTTTTGTTTTTCCATCAGCCAGCAGGCTGAACAAAAATGGATTCCTCCATCAACACAAGCAATACATAGGTGAGAGACTGCAGAAGGCTGATTGAGAGAAATTTTCTCAAACAAGTTGACAAAAGTCAAAAACCAGCTTCTGTTGAGCAGGCATGGACACACACAATTAAAATTCATCCGCTCCCTGCTTCATTAGATCCATCTAGGGCCAGCTTTACGCGCTCTTGCAATTTAAAATGTATTATACTTGAGTCTGCTCCCTGTTGAAGTGGTTACAACTTTAGGTTTTTCCGCTAGTTCACTTTCAATTATTTAAATTAAATGGCGACCTCAGCACAACCACAAATTCTTCAAAACCAAACTTAAACCAATTAGATAACATATGGATAGCGGTTCTGAAATTGGCAGACATTCAAAACAATCATTCACAATGCTAAACCACCAATTTCCTTTTTGCACAGAAACAATATATAAGAATATCACTGATCAAGGTGTGACTGTAGTCTATGATTACCATCACGAGAAACAGCAGCAGCCATGTTTGCTTTTCTATTTCAGTTTTGTACCATTTAGAACAAAACCAAAATTCCCATATAAATGTTACGGTTTCCTGTAGATTAAACAAACAAAAATAAAAAATATATATGGGAAAATGTGTAACAGGGCGGTAAACCAAATTAGTTTTTTTAGGCAAACCATTATTTTGTTGCTTTTTAGTTTTTGCATCAACACAAGTTAAATATTTGGTCTTCAGTTCTTAAAAAAAAAAAAAAAAAAAAAACTTTGCCTAGCATCTCCTGGAAGAACATACTGTTGATCCGACAGAAAACTGTCCAATTTTTTTTTTTAGGAACTCTTTAACCATTTAAGACCCGGACCAAAATGCAGGTAAAGGACCTTGCCCCTTTTTGCGATTCGGCACTGCGTCGTTTTAACTGACAATTGCGCGGTCGTGCGACATGGCTCCCAAACAAAATTGGCGTCCTTTTTTCCCCACAAATAGCTTTCTTTTGGTGGTATTTGATCACCTCTGCGGTGTTTATTTTTTGCCCGTGACCCACGGCTGGGTACTAAAATCAACGTAAATATACGTTGGTGTGCCCAGCCGTGCCATTCTGCCGACGTATATGTGCAGTAGGCGGTCCTTAAGTGGTTAAACACATACACAAATTACCTCAAGTCTGACAACAGGAAATATGGGCCTTTTTGAAGTTCTGACTGCTGTACCAGATCAGATATATGCCTATACAAAGATTGTTTTAAAAATGCAAAGAGCTTTTCCATTCTAACATGACTCTTAAAGACCTAAACGGATAAGCTTTGTCCAAAAGTACGGCAGAGGGCAAAGGACTCGGTCTCCAGTATTCCTCATTACTGACATACAATGACCTTTTCTGCATTGTAACTGTGTGGAGGCAGGTATTTCGGCATTGCAATGGTTTTGCACCAAGATCCCCCTCTTCTCAAGTACCCCACCAGTGCTCCTGGTCCCTCCTATTAACCATGTGCCGCTACAGGAAACCGCTGGTCTTTGGCGCAGTGCTAGATTGAGATCGGGTTCAAGTATTTAGGGCAGTGAGCCAATAATAAAAAGGAAGAATACAAGCAGAAAAAGCATTAAGGCAAAAAAACATCACTGACTTAACCAGTTTAGAAAACATAACTATAAAAATTGGGGTATGGAAAGCTAGCAAGTTTTGTGGCCTTTTCCATTTGAAAGTGTATAGTCAAAGTGCGATATTTAAGCCCTTTACATTCAGTGAGACTATTCTGAGAGGGACCATGGTTGGGTCAAGATTCAGTCAGGTTTTTGGCAACTGGTTAAGTCCAATCAAAGAAGAATGGAGACCGACTTTGCTGGCCCAAGTAACATATCTATGAGAGAGAAGAGGAGACAAGGGTGGCATGGTTGTTCACCACCGTCTGTCCCAAACAGTTGGGGAAAGGTAGACTATGTGGGGATTACCAGATGTCAAAAGAAGCGAGAGTCATAGCTGAGTGGGCTGGGAAATGTGAGCCCCTAAGTCAGGGGTGTCAAACTCATCTTCATCGTGGGCCGCATCAGCATTACAATTTCCCTCAAAAGGGCCGGCTGTATTTTTAAGATTATATGTCCAGCGCATCCCCTCCCCTTACATTAGATGTCATGAGCCACCCCACCATCAGAAGTTGAGTCCCACACTCCCCTGCATCACAGTGCACCCCCCTTTTCCGTATGCTGCTGCTGGGAAAAGGCTGGATGCATTGCTTGAAAGCAGAAAGCAGCTGCCGGAGAGGTGCGAGGGCCACATGAAATGGCCTGGAGGGCCAAATTCAGCCCACAGGCCTTGTGTTTGACACCTGTGGCCCAAGGTGTCTACATAGATATGCACAACAATACTGCAGGAGTTATATTCTAGTTTAAAACAATTACTTGTCCCAGCAAATTGTGTCTTCTACAGAAACATGTGACATCAAGTCAACAGGAAACCTATATAAATATCAGAAGTTCAAGGAAGAATCTGTTGGGTCACTTTCTGTAGCAAGCATTCTTAACAGATCAGTCAAATAATGTTAGTTTTCCATTACAGTGAGAAAATCTGATCCTATGCGAGTTTTCTTCGGGTGATCAGCAGCCTAGAGTGGTGACATCAGTGCCACTACTCCAGTGACACTGATTGAGGCCGTCACTGTAGAGAGGGTTGGGGCAGGAGCTGCCCCCGTGTTCTCTCCTCGTGCAGCTCCTCCCTCGGGACACATGTAGCAAGAGGCAGAAGATTTCTGGAATCCTTGAGGTGGCATGAGGGCAGCCTGGGCTTTTATTGACAATATTTTATTGTCCAAGTTAGCCATTTTATGCTTGTGTTGTCAAAATTGCCAGTTACTCAACCTCTGTCACAATTACCCATTTCTTACCTAGCCCTAAAGTATTATCCCAATTTCCCATTTATAGCTCACATACAGTCACTGTCATTTGTTTCCAACCTATCGGGATTGCCGATGTGTTGACCACATTTGCCACAAACTCCCACTGCTTGCCAGTGTTTGCCCAAGTACTACCAAAGTTAATATAGGGGCATCAACTCACACCCTTAAAATGCAGTATTTTGACCCCCATCTCCGATTTAAGGACATGAGCCAACGCTTGCCAAATCTCAGGCTCACATAGTTAGAACATTTTCTAGGCATGGCTTGGTGCCTTAACTTCCACAAAATATACACTTCCAAGTAAAAGGCAATATTTTCAATACTCCCGACGAAACCATGATGTTGTCGACTAATTAATCCTTAGCACTTCTTTGTAACTTCTTTGTAACTGCCTTGAGTTTCCATGGAAGTTAGTGCACTATAGAAGACACTCAGATTAATTTGCAAGCATTGAGAATGAACCTTTATATGGCTGTGACAAAGAATGCACAAGAGGCTGTGTACGCACACACACGGCCCGTATGCCAAGTCCTGGCAGCAGCTGAATCTTGCTTCCCATTCATACTCCGAGGTCTTGACAGAGTGGCCCCTCTGTCACAACTGATTCCAGCACCAACGTCATCCTTACAACTGTGCGCTCTCTCCCAGTGCATTCCCACAACAGACATTTCATTACTGCGTTCGCTGGAGGAATTCTCGGCATTTTCCACTGAGTTCATGTAACCATCACACACAAGCTGCTTTATGCAGCTGTACATGAGCTTAACTTCAGATAGGAAGGAATGTACGCTTAAACAATGAAAATTACTAGATTTATGAAATCACTTCTACTGCCTTTATATTTTTAATTTTAGACTGGGACAGGCAAAATCACATGTGAAGGATTTGAGCTGCATTATTTTTTTTAAGCGGATAAAGAAAATTGAAGGTTCATCATTTCCATTAAAGCAGCATACAGCTGTATGTTTCAGAGTTATTTAACCACCTGCCTACTGGGATTTTTTACCCTCTTCCTGCCCAGGCTCATTTTCAGCTTTCAGTGCTGCTGCACTTTGAAAGACAAGCATGCTACACTGTTTTTCACACAATACTTTATTTTGGTGGCATTTAAATTACCACTGGGATTTTTTGTTAAACAAAAAAAATAGGATTTTTGTACTCGCCATAAAAATCGATTTCTCTGAGTTCATGGATGGACACAGCAGCAATTGACCTTAGGGTATTATATACTTCCTTCCAGGAGAGACTAGGCAGAAAAAAAGCACTGCAAGTGTTAAAAAAACACTTCAGTATAGCTCCTCCCAGGGGGCGGGGCCCCCGGGTATATCCCTCACTCTGCCTCGGCAGCACCAGTTCGTAACAAGCAGTAGAAACAAAGGAGGGGAGGGTGCTGTGTCCATCCATGAACTCAGAGAAATGGATTTTACGGTGAGTACAAAAATCCTATTTTCTCTTCCGTTCATGGACGGACACAGCAGCAATTGACCTTAGGGACGTCCCCAAGCGGTGTCAAAAAAAAATTTGAGGGGTGGGAAAAAAAAAAAAAAAAAAACACAGCAAATTAAGCTTCACCCCAAACATCCGCAGATGCACTCACATCCACCTTGTAAAACTTGAGAAGGCGTGGGTTGATCACCAGATCGCTGTCTTACACACCTGTAAAACAGACGCTTGACGGTGGAAAGCCCAAAAGGTAACGCCCTGGTTGAATGCACCGTAACCAGAAAAGGAGGCATCCGCCCCTTTAGGGCAAAGGCCTGGAGCACGACCTGTCTGCTCCACCAGAAAATGGAGGCCGACGGAACCGCCAGACCTTTCTTAGGACCAGTCACTAACACGAACAGCGAGTCTGCTCTCTGGAACGGAGCAGTAGCAGACAAGTACGCCCGTAGGCCTCGCACCACATCCAAGTAAAGTAACGTGGCCTCCTTTGTGTTCTTTGGCTGAGGACATAAGGATAGTAAAACAATGTCCGCAGTATAAAAAAGCCCTGCAAGACAAGGACGCCAGGTCAAAAAACTTGTCTGACCGAAGGAATGGCTACTAGGAAGACCACCTTCTGGAACAGAGGAATCTCCCAAATGTCCTCAAACGGAGCCCTTTGAAGCACCGAGAGGACCGAATTCAAGTCCCACGGAGGATGCACAGGAGGGGCCACATGCCTGACCCCCTGTACAAACATACGCACCAGGGAGTGCGTCACCAGCGGTCGCTGAACATAACCAGCCAAGGCAGAAATCTGACCCATAACCGGACTTAATGCGAGAGTTAGATCCACTCTCCGTTGTAGGAACAGCAGCATCCTGGACAGCACGCATGTGCCCTTCATTTCTGCATATGTAGAGATGTAGGCCTTTCATGTACGATAGCAAATTCTACTTGAAGTAGACTTCCGTGCAAGCAGCATAGTAGAGATTACCGAGCCTGACAGGCCACGGTCCTTCAGCACCTGGATCTCAACAGCCACGCCATTAAAGCCAGCGACTGTAAAGCAGGGTGAAAGCTCCGACCCTGCGAAAGAAGATCTTCTCTCAGGGGTAGACGCCAAGGGACATCTGCCACCAGACGCACCAGGTCCGCTTACCAGGAACGGCGCGGTTAATCTGGGGTGATCAGGATCGTTGGAATTCCCCCGCCTTCCACTCTGCGCAGCAGAAGCTTCAGAGGGAAGGCGTAGATTAGGCAATAGCGACCCCATGGAGCCACCAATGTGTCCAACGCGTCCGCCCACGGGTCTCTAGACCAGGCCAGGAATCGTGACACCTTCTTGATTGAGACGGGGACGCCAGAAGGTCCATGCCTGGAGTGCCCCATATTTGACACAGACTCTGAAAGACCTCCGGGTGTAGCGAACACTCTTCTTGGTCTAGTGTTTGGCGACTTAGGTAGTCGGCTTGCCAATTCTGTACCCCCGGAATGTACACGGCCGACAGAGCCGTGTGCCTCCCTGATGAATGACATACGCCACGGCCGTGGTGTTGTCGGACTGGATCCTGACCGGTCGGTTCTGTAGACCCAGGTACCACTTGACGAGGCACAACTTGATTGCTCGGAGCTCCAGCACATTGATTGGAAGGCGGGACTCCTGAGTCCATCGCCCCTGGACTGACCGGGTACCCCAGACACACCCCCCCCCCCAGCCGGAGAGGCTGGCATCCATCGTGATCACTGTCCAATGGCACGGCAGAAACTACTTCCTGGCCCGAAGCACCGGAGACGTTAGCCACCACACCAGGGAGGACTTGACCAGTCGACTTAACCGAATCTGGTAATCCAGTGACGAAGGGAGCTTGTCCCAATGTGACAGAATCTCCTTCTGTAACACACGGGTGTATTATTGGGCATATATGACTGCCTCGAAAGAGACCATCAGACGACCCAGAACCCTCATCCAGAATCGAAGCGGTAACCACTTCTGGGTCGTCAACCGCTGCACCGCTGACTGTAGTGTCTGAAGTTTTTCCGGTGGGAGGAAAACTCTTGCCGCCGAGGAATCTAGGACTAACCCCAAGTATGCCAGTCGCCGAGACAGTACCAACACTGACTTCTGGACATTTCAGAAGCCAGCCAAATTCTCTGAGGGGTCTGGCAGGTGATGGACACATCCTCTTCTAACTCTGAGCTTGAGGAAATTCTCAGGAGAAGGTTGTCCAGGTATCCTATGATAGCAATCCCGCGCTGCCTCAGCAGGGCTAGAATCGGGGCGAGCACCTTGGTGAAGACCCTTGGTGCCTGAGGCCAGTCCGAGCGGGAGGGCCACAAATTGAAAGTGGTCCTCTCAGATCGCAAAAATCTTTGGTGCTTTGAGTATATGGGAACATGCAGGTATGCGTCCATGAGGTCCAAGGACGCCATAAACTCCCCCTGATGGAGCACTGCCACTACTGAGCGAATTGACTCCATCCTGAATTTTTGCACTTAGACAAAAACAATTGAGGGCCTTGAGGTCCAGGATTGGATGGACCCCTTCCTTCATGGGGACTACAAAACAGATTGGAGTAAAAACCCCCGAAACCATTCCATCGAGAGAACCAGCACAATCACTCCCCTGGCCAGTAGATCCTGGACAGCCCCTGATAGATTCTTTCGGCGAACCGGAGGAAGTTGAAGTTTGAAAGAAAAAAAATCTGTTTGGTGGACAAAAACTATCTTGTACCCCGAGAAAACTATGTTGCAAACCCAACGGTTGGAAAGAAGAGACCTCCACCGAGCCGCAAAGTCGCGAAACAGATTTTCATGCAGAAGCAGGTTTGTCCGCAGGCTTGCAGTACCAGGTGCGCTTCAGCACCTTAAAAACTTTTTCCTGCCGCACTTGTCGGGCGAAAAAAAAAAAAAAAAAACAACAACACTTGGGGGTAGTAAAGGAAAGACCTTGCTTACGGTGAGGTTCCTTACCCTTCCCAGATTGTGAGATTGTGGGAGCAGAGTGCTCTTACCACCTGTGACATCCTTTATGTCATCCAGGGACGCTCACCCTTAAAGGGTAAATCCACCAAAGCCTTTTTTGCGGACTGGTCTGCAGACCAACCTTTCAGCCACACAAGGCGGCGTAGTACCACCACGTAGGTGGAGGCCCTGGAGAGCAAGGATCGTATCCAGGGCCAAATCACAGACAAACTACAGGCCCTGCACCAACTGGTCAGCCAGGCCCACACAGAGCTCAGGAGCATTATGCGCCTCCAGCTCCTGCAGCAGGGACTTTGCCCGCTCGGTAATTGTCTGACACTAGAGCTCCGGCCAAAACAGGTCTCACTGCCAACCCCACTACTGTGAACATGGAGCTGGCCACAGCCTCAGCTCTCCTATCTGCGGGATCCACAAAGTCGGGTGCCCCTTTCACAGATAACATGGTAGACTTGTTTAGTCTGAGCACAGGGGGGGGTCTGCTGACGGAGGACTTTTATAAAAAAAAAAAAAATTTCCCCCAAGAGGATAATGGACCACAAAGTAATTTGGTACATCAAAATACTTTCTGCAGCCGATCCCATTCCTTGTATAGTACTTTGTCCCATGTATGAACACAAGGAAACACTTTTTCGGTGCGGGGGCCGCTTGCGGAACCCCAAAAGGGGCCGGCATCTCTGATGTCTCCACCATCCTCGAAATTTCCCGCACCACAGTGATAAAAGCTTCAACAAAAACGCCTCAAGCGCTGACCCTGAGCAGAGTCATCCTCACAGACCGTGTGGGCTAAGCCTGCATATCTGACATGACAGAACCAGCAGCAGTGGTATTGTTCCATGTCAAAGCCATCCCCAGAAGCAGGCGCAGGGAGGGGGTTTTTACCCCCCTTCTGGCCACTTGTCACTTCAATCCTGGCGAAAAAACTCAGGGACTGCCGTCATAGCCTCTACAGAGACTGCAGGGGCACTAAGGGTTAATTTAGGCAAGGTTGGGGTAGAAGCTTCTGGATCAGACTCCATGATGCCCACCATTTATGCCTCCTTAGTACTGCAAGGCAGACACCACCGGTCACCCTCCCGGCTGCAAAATAGAGAGCAAGGGACCCTCGGGAACTCACCACCCGACCCATTTGTGGCTGTAGCTAAAGCGCTGAGAAGTGCTGAGAAGGCTGGCTGCGCTGTCCCTCAGGAAGCGATTTGCGGGCTTTTGCAGCACTATCACAGGCACAAAAGGCCAACACTGTGTCCAAGATGGCCGCCGTACATAAAAAAACAGCATGTGGCTACAAGAAAATGGCCACCGATATTACAGGCCGCGACCGCGGAAAAATGGCGGCCATTCGTGAGGTAAAAAAAACTGACAATGCACAAGCACAACCCAGCACCAGCCACCCCCCAACACAAACAAACACCTCACAGCACACGGTCCCCGGGAGTGACAGAACCCCAGGAGGGCCCCCCCTTACAGCCGCCACCCAGCATGGGGAAGGAGGGAGAGGAAGGGAAAGAGGAAAGCAGGGCGTACTCACCCGTCCTGCGACCACCGGCTGGAGGCATTCCTGACTGAACCAACGTCCGCAAACGGCATGGCAGTCGGCCAGACACACTGTGACAAGACCATAGAGACCGGTCATATGTGTTCCCTAGAACAAGTAGTTCCCCGGCCACCCCTGGAGCAATGGGGAATGTCGTGGATGACCCAGAGCTGAGGGCCGGCACACGCTCGATGGTCCAACATGGGGGGACTACAAGGATTGAGGATCCAGCCTGTCACCCAGTCGGCAGTTGATAGTAGATTCCAAAAAACAGGAACAAAACAATAAAAAGCAGGAAAAAAAAAATAAAAAAAAAAAATCGCAAAGAAAAAACACAGGGTACATGCACTCCAGAGAGGCCAGTCTACTCCTGACGCTAGGCAGAAAATAAAACTGGTGCTGCTGAGGCAGAGTGAGGGATATACCCGGGGGCCCTGCCCCCTGGGAGGATCTATACTGTGAAGTGTTTTTAACACTTGCAGTGCTTTTTTTTCCTGCCTTGTCTCTCCGGGAAGGAAGGATATAATACCCCAAGGTCAATTGCTGCTGTGTCCGTCCATGAACGGAAGAGAAATACAAAATAAAAAGTTTTGAAAAACAGTAATTATATTTCTGCATCGATGGCCACTCATGAGGCTGCACCGATGGCCACTCATGAGGCTGCACCGATGGCCACTCATGAGGCTGCACCGATGGCCACTCATGAGGCTGCACCGATGGCCACTCATGAGGCTGCACCGATGGCCACTCATGAGGCTGCACCGATGGCCACTCATGAGGCTGCACCGATAATCAGAACACAGTTGATCAGTGCCCTTATCATCAGTCTAGATGTCCCCTTTCACACTAGCTGGTTATCAACTCTCATCACAAATTGACAGCGTAAAGAGAGGAATGCCAATAACCGGCAAGTGTGTTTACATTGCGAACAGGATCAAAAAGCAATGAGCACAATGAGTTAGGCCAAACCAACAAGCATCTCATCATTCAGCCACTTCCTTACGGGGGCCCCCCTCCCGCCCAGACCATTTTTTTAGATTTCAGCGATGACGCACTTTGAATTGACAATTGCGCGGTCATACAACGCTGTGCCCAAATGAAATTTTTATCATTTTTCCCCCACAAATGGAGCTTTCTTTTGGTGGTATTTAATCACCGCTGGGGTTTTTATTTTTTGCTAAACAAAAAAAGAATGGAAAATTGTAATAAAAATCACGTTTCATAGATTGTTATAAAAAAATTGCTGATTGACAGCTGATCACTTGGTAAGGGGTCGGGAGACTCCGACTCGCTGATCACAGAGCGTGCCGCAAACAGGCCGCTCAAACACCGCAGTCTTTGTTGCCATTACGAACAAGCCCTATTAAAGCAGTACAGCAGGTCAAGAATAAAAGTAAACATGCAAACACAGCCCATTAAAAAAAGTTTCAGTACATCACCTTCCCCCACACAGCCAGGTACTGCACTGTAGGGGGAGGCAGAGCACACCACACACTCCACTTTGCAGAGTGTATATACAGTGTTACACCCCTATTAAAAAGTCAGGTTTCTGTGATGTAAAAAAAATAAAAAAATAAAAATACTAAAAATTATTTCAGAACTTTTTCCACCTTTAATGTGACCTATAAACTGTACAAATCTTTTAGGTGAGGGAAGTAAAAATAAAATAAAAATATGGTTACTTAACTGTTAAACGCCCGCCTATTTACATACGCAGAATGGCACGGACAGGCAGAAGCACGTATATATACACGTGACTGCCTACTAGCGGGTCGGGGGTCCGATCGGGACCCCCTCCGCTGTGTGCGGCTTACCTCCGGGAGCGATCCGACACGCTGTGTCACTTCCTCTGCCTGTAAAAAGTCAACACAGGCAGAGTAAGTGATGCAGCGCTCATCTCGGTGGTATTTTCAAACCGCCGAGATGAGAGAAGAGACACAGTGAGTCGCACCAACACTACACCGACACCAGTACACGCAGGCACATTTAACCCCTTGCGATCCCCCCCCACCCCCTGTCACACTGTCACTGTACTGATCACTGCATTTAGTGTCATTGTGACAGGCAGTTAGTGTTAGGTACAGGGTAGCCCAGTACCCCCCAATAAAGTTTAAACCCCTTGATCACCGCCCTAGTTAACCCTTTCATCCCCTATTGCCAGCGTCACTAAGCGATCATTTTTCTGATCGCTGTATTAGTGTTGCTGTTGCTGCTAGGTAGCAATTTTTTTTTTTTTATTGTGATTTTTTTTTTTACTAAAGACATGTGGCTGAATAAATTTTGGCCTAAATGTTTGACTAAAATGTAGTTTATTCAGTTCTTATAACAAAAAGTAAAAAATAGTGTTTTTTTTTCAAAAATGTCGCTCTATTTTTGTTTATAGAGCAAAAAATAAAAATCGCAGAGGCGATCAAATACCACCAAAAGAAAGCTCTATTTGTGGAAAGAAAAGAACGCAAATTTTGTTTGGGAGCCACGACCGCGCAATTGTCTGTCAAAGCAACGCAGTGCCGAATTGTAAAAACGCCTCTGGGCATTTAGCAGCATATTGGTCTGGGGCTTAAGTGGTTAAGTGCGCACATGCTTAAACTGATACTTTGCGGAAGCGCCTTTTGATTTTATTACAGCACTTAGTCTTTTTGGGTATGAGTCTTTCAGCATGGCACATCTTGACTTGGCAATATTTGCCAACTCTTCTTTGCAAAAATACTCCAAATCTGTCAGATTGTGGAGGACATCTCCTGTGCACAGCCCTTTTTAGATCACCCCACAGATTTTCAAAATCGGATTTAAATCTGGCTTCTGGCTTGGCCATTTCAAAAAAACTTTAATCTTCCTCTGGTGAAGCCATTACTTTTTTGGATTTGGATGTATGTTTTGGGTCGTTATGCTGAAAGATGAAGTTCCTCTTCATGTTCAGCTTACTTGCAGAAGCCTGAAGGTTTTGTGCCAATATTGACTGGTATTTGGAACTGTATATAATTCCCTCTAGCTTGACTAAGGCCCCTGTTACAGCTGAGGAAAAACAGCTCCAAATCATGATGCTGCCACCACCATGCTTCACTGTGGGTATGATGTTGGTCATGTGCATTGTTGATTCTGGAATTATGGCCAAAATGTTCAACCTTGGTTTCTTTAGACCATACGGCATTTTCCCACATGCTTTTGTGAGACTTTCAGATGCGTTTTCACAAAATTTCGCAGGGCTTGGATATTTTTCTTCATAAGAAAAGGCCTCCATCTTGCCACACATTCCAATAGTCCAGACATAGGAAGAATACAGGAGATTGTCATATGTACCACACAGCCAGTACTTGCCAGGTATTCCTGCAGCTCCTTTAATGTTTCTGTAGGTCTCTTGGCGGCCTCCCTGACCAGTTTTTTTCTCGTCTTCATCAATTTTGAAGAGATGTCCAGTTCTTGGTAATATCACTGTTGTGCCATATTTTCTCCACTTGATGACAACTGTCTTCACTGTGTTCCATGGTAAATCTAATACCTTGGAAATCTTTTTGTACCCTTCTCCTGATACCTTTTAACAATGAGATCCCTCCGATGCTTTGGAAGCTGAGGACCGTGGGCTTTTGCTGTAGGATGTGACTAAGAAAATGTCAGGAAAAACCTACTAGAACAGTAAGAGCCGGTTCACACTGTGACCTGGCGGGGCGACTTGTCGCCCCAAGTCGCGCGACATGACAAATTACATGCAAGTGAAAGATGTCTTAATGCACACTACTGAAGTAGCTCAGACTTCAGAAAAGGTTCTTTTACTACTTCAAGGCGACTTGTAACTATTGATTTCAAGTCGGATCCCCCGTCTTAACTGAAGCAGCTATACAGGAAGGCAAAACCCTCCCTCCCACAGAGCTAATTACTGTTTGATTGGCCACTGGCAAAGTCGCCTGTCCTGGAGGCGACTTGAAGTCGCCCCAAGTCACGCTGAAGTCGCCTCACAAAGTTGCAACCAGAGTCGTGTTGCCCCTGTGTGAACTGGCTCTTAACCTATATTTGGAGTTGATCAGGTGCACTTTAAATTATGGCAGGTGTGTACTGACTCCTATTTAACATGTTTGAATGTGATAGCTTAATTCTGACCACTACATCCCCAGTTATAATAAGGTGTGCATATTTAAGCAACCAATTTTTTTAGTTTTACTTCGCCCCATAAAAGATTTTTGTTTTTTAATTGAGTTGTACAGTTTAAAAGGTCACATTGGAAAAAAATTGAAATGGTTTATCTGTCTTTTTATATCACAAAAACCTGACATTTTAACAGGGGTGTGTAGACTTTATATCCACTGCACAACAGTCTGATCGAGTTCCTGGTGACAATGTACAGTTCAGTTGGGGATTGGGAGATTGTTCTCATCTGACCATTTTTTTTTTTCTTTACCAGGATGCCGCTGCACCCCGGTTGAGAAAGGCAAGTTTAGGAGGCATAGTTTAAGCTCAGTGTTTAACCACTTCAGGTCCGCGCTATTAACAAAATACGTGAACAGCGCGGACCTGAGTCTTTGGACGTGATTTGCTTGTAATTCCCCGCGCGCGCCACAGGGTGGCGCGCGGCGGGGAAAAACAGTCCCGACGCATCACCGAGGATCCGATGCGTGTACCCGTCGGCTGCGATGTCCGTCAGGTACACGCGATCGTCGGTGAGACAGCAGGGACGTGGAGCTCTGAGTGTAAACACAGAGCTTCACGTCCTGTCAGTGAGGTGACAGATGCTGTTTCTCTTGTACATAGGGAGACAGCATCGGTCACCTCCCCCAGTCACCCCCCTCCCCCCATACAGTTAGAACACACCCAGGCAATACATTTAACCCCTTCCTCACCCCCTAGTGTTAACCCCTTCAATGCCAGTCACATTTATACAGTAATTAGTGCATTTTTATAGCACTGGTCGCTGTATAAATGTGAATGGCGCCAAAAATGTGTCAAAAGTGTCCGATGTGTCCGTCGCAATATCGCAGTCCCAATAAAAATCGCAGATCGCCGCCATTACTAGTAAAAAAAAATATAAAAAAAAATCAAAATGATGTCCCCTATTTTGTAGGTGCTATAACTTTTGCGCAAAGCAGTCACTTATTGTGATTTTTTTTTTTTTTACAAAAATACGTAGAAGAATACGTATCGGCCTTAACTGAGAAAAAAAAAATATAAAAAAAAAATGGGATATTTATTATAGCAACAAGTAAAAAATATATATATATTTTTAAATTGTCGCTTTTTTTCATTATAACGCAAAAAAAAAACGCACGGGCGATCAAATACCACCAAAAGAAAGCTCTATTTGTGGGGAAAAAAGGGACGCCAATTTTGTTTGGGTGCCACGTCGCACGACCGCGCAATTGTCAGTTAAAGCGACGCAGTGCCGGAAGCTGAAATTTCGCCTGGGCACGAAGGGGGTATATGTGCCCAGTAAGCAAGTGGTTAAAGGCAGGCTATAAAAAAAAAAAAAATTCTGGTTCGAATTTGAGAGGCATTTTCTGCCAGGGGAAAAAAAAACAAAAACGCACGTTTTCACACCTGTACATAAAACGCTCTATATAAGAGTTTATCTCTCAATTGAACTGGCTTTGTTTTTTTTAAGCCAGTCTGCATGGACCTATAATGTACACTTGGAAAAACGAAATGCTTCTAAATGCCGCTTTTACCTTTTTTTTCTGCCTGTTCTCAAACATAATTTCTGAGTTTCTAAAAGAACAAGATAAATGAATATCAAAACAAGCAGCAAATGTACATTTCTAACCGTTTACCTGCTCGTCCATTACTGCCTTTTCATCCGATGTTTGAGGATGGTGCAACGTTGAAGAGTTGCCCAAGATCATTGTAAGCATCTATATTCCTACAAATGTTCATGACTCTGAATAGGCATTTTAATTCCATAAAACACGCTTACAATAAAAGCCAAAAACCTGTTCTAAAATACTAGCATATGCCAGAAACAACTTTAAATTTAAAATGGCTACATTACAATTCTATTACTTTGTGTCGGTTCAGGCAAACTGAGTGAAAAGCAAGCAGTGACAGAGCGTCACTGAATGAGCCTTGACATGTGCCCCTGGATACTTCTAAATGCCAATATAATGTTGCCAAGCAACACAAAATAGCATAAACAGTTCTATAAAAGAAAGCCAGTGGCACAGCATTTGATTTTTCACCAACCAGCATGAGAATAGATTAAAAAGGTACAGCCAACTTGATTTGGAAATCTCATCTTTTTTCTACACGTAAATAATCTACGAAACTGGTTACACACCTCGCCTTCATTAGGGGGAAATTTAGGATATTAAAACTGAAGCCAAGAATGAGCAAAGTCAAAAAAAAATGTTCATTTAAAAAAAAAAAAAAAAAAAAAAGGAGTCTTCCATTTCTGATTGGATGTATAACCTAGGACATGAGTGCTCAACTTGTAGTTCCTCCAACAGCTGGCAGGCCACAAGTTCCATCATGCCTCAGCCTTTTGGAGTTCAGCCCTGCAAAGCCTCATGGGATTTGTAGTTCCGCAACTGCTGGAAGGCAACAGGTTGAGCACCCATGCCCTACGATGTTCAGCATCCATTTTTGTTAGCAGCTCAGAAATACTCATTCTATTTTTACTGGACTCAGAAAACTGCTACTCCGGATTCAATTCAGTGTGGCGCCAACTCCACTGAGACTCAATCCAATGCCGCCTGTCACTCTCCCAGTAACCATCACTCTCACTTCCCTGGCCTAAAACACTGTTTTCCCAGCAACAGACTATGAGCTGCAAGCAACACTCCCCTCCACTCACTGGCTGGTGACAGGAGACAGGCTGTTAAGCAGCAGCTTGGCACTGCCAGTTCCACATCCTCTATCCTTATTTGTCAAAGTGGTTGTATAGTCCCAGAAAAAAATTGTCGTCACCTATAAGGCAAAAAGCATAGTGAGCTAGTATGCACCGTATACTAGCTCATTATGAAATACTTGCCTTAGAACGAGGCATCAGTAACTTACCTGGTCCATGCCAAGGTAGCCGACATGTTGCCTCGGCGTGTCTTTTGGGTATCGTGGCTCCAGGGCTGTGAGTGGCTGGAGCCGCAATGTCGTCACTCCCGCACAGAAGACTTCTTTCCGGCCGGGTCTTAAGCCGAGAATCCCCTGTGCGCATGCGCCACTGCAGTCAGCGACTCATTGCGAGGGGAATATCTCCTAAACCGTAAAGGTTCAAGAGATTTTTTTTTACCTACAGGTAAGACTTATTATATATAGGCTTACCTGTAGGTAAAAAAGTCCAAAAACAAAAAAAAAAGGACTACACAACTGCTTTAAGCCCATTGAGATGAATGGGCAGCCCTAAGTGCAATGCCCAAAAAAAAAAAAAAAAAAATCGCACCTACGTAGACCAAACAGGAGCCCAACTGGTTTTCAAAGCCAGTTTCAGAAACATTGAACCCGACATGCAGCACAAGTCTTGACGTCAATCCGAAAACACATGGAGAGCAAGAGGATAACAAGGATCATAATACTGGTGTAATGCTTAAACTGCATAGTGAGTTGCAGGAAGGTACCACCATGCACACAGTTAAACATATTGACAAGATTACAAAGGGGGAAATAAAAAAATGAAGTGTTTAGTGTTCAGACGGAAAGAAAAACACTGCAGGAAACACAAAAAATGAATGTCAGGAAGCAAAAACGTGAAATAATTCAACAAGTATATCCTCATGGAGTCAAAACATGACTTGGTTTATGTTGTCACCATGGGGAGTAGGGAATATCACAAAGCTGAAACGGCCTCTGAATATGAGGCATCCTGCGCTTGTGATCTGTAGATAATAAATTAAAAATAAAAGCTGTTCCCTCTCAAAACAAAACCCACATTTCTCAACAATATTCTTGTACTTCTTTGTGTTCCAAGAAAGTCAATGACTGCAAGTTACCACCTCTAAGAGTTCCAAAGCGGTCTGCCTTTTATAGTGCTGCCTAATGACCTTACCACGTATACAGACCTGAACATTCTTCTGTGTCCCGGGATCCCTTTAAAAGGAGATCCAACCCCTAACTAATGGCATTTAAAACTTTGGCATTTTGTTTTATTTTAGAACAAGCCGTTTTCAGCTTTGTTTCATTCTTTCGAACCTGACCAGACTCTTTCCAGTAACTTTCTGTACACATGCATTTGTGCGCTTCATCAACAGCTGCATGTTTTTCCTGAAAACTTTCCTGTGGAATAAGCTTCAGCCACCAGAAGCTTCTGCAGCCAAAGCACCAGGATCCCCTGTCAGAACACAATGTGCTGAGGGGGATGTCTGTGCGAATTCTATCGTCCCATTGTTGGTGTGGAAGGAGAGATTGGTTTGTTTGTTTGATTTAAATCAAGCTATTTTACTAGCGATTAAAATCATGATTTAAAAATTGCCATCAATTCCAAAATTATGATTTTTTTTTTAGAAAAAAAGTTGGTTTATGAGATTTGAAAGTCAATGCATCTGTTCAAGAAGATTTTTCACAGCATCCCAACTTTTTGGGAATTGGAGACGTATATACTTTCTGGTGTGGAAACCATGAATAGGTAAGAATTGAAGCTGCAAGACCGCTTAACCTCGGGTACAGGTCCAATCACCCCCAGGGAGAAAAGATTTCCAGGAGTTGAAAATAAAAATAAAAAATTGGCTCATGCAAATGCTTTGATTCTTAATCCAATACCCGTTTATCAGGCCGGGTATCCTCAGTGTAGTAGGGGGGCCAGGCAGCCTCACAGTTGATCAGTGTGGCGGCAGGGCAGTTACAAGCACCGATACCCCTATATAGCCTTTCAATAGAGCAGCTGGCAGACTTCTCCCCCTGCCCCCATCACTCCTGACTGTCCTTTGTGTGTTCCTCTGGCTCCTCCCGCTATCCGGTGTCCTCCTGTCTCCCTATATGCTCCCCAGGCACTCCAGATCTTTCGGTATGGAGAGCGGAGGAAGGAGTCTGTATACATGTCATTTACCAGCTCTTTTTCCAAATGCATCAGTGATCACCAACTGTCCATTCAGAACTGCCACAGAGCATCGTAAACTAGATTTACGATGTCTTACTTTATGAATGGAGAGGAGCCGTGTATTCATCTTCAGTGCAGCTGAGGCTGCAGAGAAAGGGACTGCAGAACCTTTGTCCTCAGTCCCTTTCCCTGTCTCAAAGGGGAGAAACATATACACAAAACAGAGGGGAAAAAAAAAAAAAGTCCACGCCTTATCAGTGACACATTATATTGCCACTGTCACATGACAAAAAAAAAAAAGTATCAGCAATTACTTGAAAAATAAATAAATAAAAAGTATCAGTCCTTGTACTCCATCTTAAAAAAGCGGCATCGGTGCGACCCTACTTGCTAGCATAGCCATCCGATACATAGTACCCTGGAAATCGCTGTCTGGGGATCCAGTGTTGACAAGCAGCAATAAAGGTTGCCCTGCTCTTGCATGGAGTGTCTTGCATGGAGTGACCTTCTTGCTGTAGGCAACTAATCCACATAAAAGGCATTCTCTGCCCAAACAGGGATGATCATAATAGACTAGAAAATAAGGGACTAAGCCCCTGAAAAATGATCTTCAGAGAGGCTTCTGTAAGCACATCCATCACCCAAAGACATTAGTTGAGTTCTGAAGAGTTATGCCTGTGTTGGGATTCCTGCCTTGGCCAGTGTTCATTTAGCTGAAGGTGGCAGCATAACCCCAAGTACCCATGAAAATGAAGTTAAAAATATATATGATTATGGCTTACAGCTCATGAAAACCCCAAAACCACAATCTCAGAAAATTTGAATATTGTGAAAATGTGCAATATTCTAGGCTCAACATATCCCACTCTAATCAGCCAATTAAGCTATAACACCTGCAAAGTGTTTCTGAGCCTTTAAATCAGGGATCTCCGAACTAAGGCTCTCCAGCTGTTGCGGAACACGTCCCACGAGGCATTGTAAACCTGACATTCACAGACATGACTAGGCATGATGGGAATTGTAGTTCCTGAACAACTGGAGGGCCATAGTTTGGAGACCTCTGCTTTAAATGGTCTCTCAGTCTGGTTTAGTAGGAATCACAATCATGGGAAAGACTGCCGACCTGACAGTTGTGCAGAAAACCATCGACGCCTTCCATAAGGAGGGAAAGCCTCAATAGGTAATTGCAAAAGAAGTTGGATGTTCCCAAAGTGCTGTATCAAAGCACATTAAAAGAAAGTTATATGGAAGGGAAAAGGATGGAAGGGAAAAGGATGGAAGAAAAAAGGTGCACAAGCAGCAGGGATGACCACAGCCTGGAGAGGATTGTCAGGAAAAGACCATTCAAAAGTGTTGGAAACTTTCACAAGGAGTGACTGAGGCTGGAGTCCATGCATCAAGAGACACACACACACACACACACACACACAGATCCTGGACTTCAAATGTAGTTTTCTTCTGGTCAAGACACTCCTGAACAACAAACATCAGAAGAGTCTTACTGGGCTAGAGAAAAACAAAGAGAGCTGATCTGTTGCTCAGTGGTCCAAAGTCCTTTTCTTATGAGAGTGAATTTTGCATCTCATTTAGAAACCAAGAAGTCGGAGTATGGAGGAAGAATCTAGAGGCACACGCTGCAAGGATGCTTTAAGTCCAGTGTAAGTTTCCACAGTCTGTGTTGGTTTGGGGAGCCATGTCATCTGCTGGTGTTGGTCCTCTGTGCTTCATTAAAACGGAGGTCCACACAAAAAGTGAACCTCCACTTTTCAGAACCCTCTCAACCTCCAGTGTCACATTTGCCACCTTTCAGGGGGGAGGGGGTGCAGATACCTTTCTAACAGGTATTTGCACCCACTTCTGGGCATATTTTTTTTTTTAGGCGGACCTCCGCTTTAAGTCCAGGGTCAACGCAGCCATCTACCAGGAGATTTTGGAGCACTTCATGCTTCCTTCCGCAGACAAGCTCTATGGGGATGCCGACTTAATTTTTCCCACACTGCCAAAAGCACCAAAACCAGGTTCAATGACTGTGGGATTACTGTGCTTGATGGGCAGGCAAACTTGCCTGACCCGAATCCTATAGAGAATCTATGGGCCATTGCCAAGGAAAAGATGAGAGACATGAGACCAAATAATGCAGAAGAGCTGAAGGCCGCTATTGAAGCATCCTGGTCTTCCATATCACCCAAGCAGTGCCACAGGCTGATGGCTTCCATGCCACGGCGCATTGAGGCAGTAATTGCTGCAAAAGGGGCCCAAACCAAGTACTGAGGACATACGCATGCTTATACTTTTCAGAGGTCTGATATTGTTCTATGTACAATCCTTGTTTTATTGATTGCATGTAATATTCTAATTTTCTGAGATTGTGGATTTGGGGTTTTCATGAGCTGTAAGCCATAATCATCACAATTATGACAAATCATGAACGCTTTCATATATTAATTTCACATTTTAAGTTGCATTAGTGAAATAAATGAACTTTTGCACGATATTCAAATTTTGAGTTTCACCTGTATAAGAATAGATTAGTATACAAGTTTTGGGTTGACTATAATTACAGTTTTAAAAAGTGTTCTCTACATACAGTAAGAAAGCTACTACCAGCACAATGAGTAAATGACTAGGAAACTACAAAATGGAGACTATACAAGTACGGAAAGTATTTAAAGCTGAGGTGCAAACACTTATCTTCTAAATTTACATTGCACCATCAATGTTTATGTTCAAAGAATAAAACATCTAAAATAGTTCAGATTCTTCTCTGCAAACATTACTATAAAAAGTGGGGCCTTAGCGGACACATGGAAAAGCTAGGCTGGTGGCCTGAACCAACCAACAATGAATAAGAACAGTGTATCCTAAAAACTTTAGTGCACTGTATGCCATGATAACACCCTTAATATGGTGTATCATCACATACATTTTCAGTTTTGAATGGGAGCTAAATTTACCACCTACCTGAACCATGACAAGAGTCTTTCAGTTGTAGCTTCTATTACCACCACCCTCACTACTACCTTTGTCTTCTAGAGATCCAACATTTAAAGTGGAGTTCCAACTAAAGATGGAACCTCCACTTTTTGACCCTCTGGTGTCACATTTGGCCCATGTCAGGGGGGAGCAGATACCTGTTTAATACAGGTATTTGCTCCCACTTCCTGGCATAGATCACCTCTGATCTACGCCACTTCTGGTGCCTATGTACCCCTGCTGACTTCTGGGGGACACACAGCTCCCAGAACACAGCAGGCACCAGTGAAGACACACAGAGCAACTCGCGCATTAGCAGTAGGGAACTGGGAAGTGAAGCCGCAACACTTCATTTCCCGATTCCCTCACCGAGGATGGTGGCGGAGGCAGCCGAGAGATTGCTCGGCTTTGGCTGCCGACATAGCGGGCACCCTAGACAGGCAAGGGTTCATATATTAAAAGTCAGCAGCTGCGGTATTTGTAGCTGCTGGCTTTTAATTTTTTTTTGTGGGACCTCCGCTTTAAAGTACATCTGATCCCAATCACTAAAATCTCAAATATACTTCATCATGACAATGTAACTTCAAAATGAGGATGCTCTTTAAATCTGAAGCTTTTATTAACAAAATACATGTTGATCCTGAAACAGGGGCCCTTGTTCTGGAGCTTCTGGTTACAGGGTGACAACTGATGTACTATGTTGCCACTCAAGTGGTCTTGGGCGAGACAAGTAGTCCTAAAAAAAAAAAAAAAAAAAAAAAAAAAAAAAAAAAAAAAACGAAAATACGTATCTGGCGAATTTTGCCACGTTTACACTTGTGACAGCTTTATATCACTGGAAGTAAACAAAATAAATAAAAGGAATTGAAATTGCAATGGTTAGTTGTGAATATTACAGAAGGATGAGAGAAAAAAAAAAAAAAAAATAATATTGCCCAAAGCAACCAACAAGGATTAATTTTCTACCATGTAATAGAAAATAGACAGCAGAATCCTTTGTGGTTGCTAAGCAAAGCAAAATTACTTTATAAAAAAAGGTCTACCACCCAAAGTTATAAAAGTAACCAACTGTGGGCAGGTAAAGCTAAAACCTTTGTTGTACTGTCTGTGCACTGAAGCAAAAAAAGCTGTTCACACCCAGTGTGCCGTGCAATAAGGCACAATGGAGCAGAACACCCTTACCAAGAGGCAGTAGCTTGAATTGTACATATATTTTCTATTTTGTACTTCAATCGCTTCACCAAATCACCTCTATATTCCTATGCCAGCAATATTAACCACTTGCCTACTGGGCACTTTCACCCCCTTCTTGTCTAGGCCAATTTTAGCGCTGTCACACTTTGGACAAATGCAGTCACGAAACACTGTACCCATATAAGTAAACATTTTGCAAAAAAACAAACTCAGATTTTGTTATAAAATTTTGCAAAGCGGTAACTCTTCTCCTTTACTGTGTGCACTAATTGGCAGCACTGATAATCAGTGAGCTGAAGACAGCTGATAACCGGCTTGTGTTTACATTGTGATCAAGCAGCGATACAGCTGATCAAGTGGTAAAAAGCCGCTGTGATCGGCTCTTTATCCTGTTCTGTGACCAGCTGTGTCCTAAGGATCACAGAGTGTGCTGGAGGTGATAAAAAGCATGGAGGTGGTAACATCCTATTATGGGGGGGGGGGGGGGGCAGGGACTGGAGCACTTGTCAGAAGAATAAAAGAAATGGGATGGGGCAAAGCATCAAATTCTTGAGACAATCTGCTGCCCTCTGACAAAATACTGACATAAGGGGAGTGATCCTTTTTCCAACTCCGTGATTACATTTTTGATTTATTGATTTTTGACATTTTGGTGTTCTTTCACTTGGATGTTAGAAGTTGTACTAGTAAATTCAACTAGATAAAACAAAACACTGTCACAAAACGCAAAAAAAAGCTCCATGAAAAAAAAAAAAAAAAACGCAAACACTGAAAAACTAATGAAACGCTATTGCTAAAAAATGTTGAAAGGCTCCCTGCAAAGCTACTGGCGTCCAGTGTGCATGGAGTCTAAAGGGGGTGATTATTTTCTTTACCCACTGTATGCAAGTAGTGGTCAACCTAGAAAAACACAATATAAACGAAGCTGCAAGAACCTAATATATAACTCATCTTGTGTCTGTGGGTGGTGTCAAAAATCAATTTTAAAATTGGATTAAACAAGCACGTTTGGTTCAGCAAAAAAAGTTTATTTTTATTTTTTACAACTAGTGTTAACAAAATAAGCCACGAAAAGTAAAGAAAAAAAATGCCTAACAAGACAAAGGAAGAAGATCTGCCATGCTTGTCAATCCTGGCCAAGTGCCACATGTTGTAATAAGAGACTGGCCATTGTTTATAAACATTACAGCTATACATTACCAGCAATTCTGTGAAAGCAACCAGTAATGTAAAATAAATGTTGTAATGCTTTTTAACCACTTCCATACTGGGCATGTAAACCCCCTTCCTGACCAGGTGAAATTTCAGCTTGCGGCACTGCGTCGCTTTAACTGACAATTGCGCGGTCGTGCGATATGGCTCCCAAACAAAATTGGCGTCCTTTTTTCCCCACAAGTAGAGCTTACTTTTGGTGGTATTTGGTCACCTCTGCGATTTTTATTTTTTGCGCTATAAACAAAAAAGGACGACAATTTTGAAAAAAAATACAATATTTTTTACTTGTTGCTATAAAAAATAGCCCAATTTAAAAAAAAAATTCAGTTTAGGGCGATACGTATTCTTCTACATATTTTTGGTTAAAAAATAAAATAAAAAAAATCGCAATAAGCGACTGGTTTGCGCAAAAGTTATAGCGCCTACAAAATAAGGGACAGAATTGTTATTTTTTATTATTTATTTTTTTTACTAGTAATTGCGGCGATCTGCGATTTTTATTGCGACTGCGACGTTATGGCGGACATATCGGACACTTTTGACACATTTTTGGCACCATTCACATTTATACTGCAATCAGTGCTATAAATATGCACTAATTACTGTATAAATGTGACTGGCAGGGAAGGGGTTAACACTAGGGGGTGAGGAAGGGGTTAATGTGTTTCCTGCATTGTGTTCTAACTGTAGGGGGAGGGGGGGGTGACCGATCTGTGTCCCTATGTACTAGGAACACAGATCGGTATGCTCTCTCTATGACAGGACGCTGTCATTGTGAGAGCAGGCAATGAGAGATGATCTCATATGTTTACATATGAGATCATCTCTCATTGGCCCATCAGATCGCACCGCAAACGGCCACTCTGATTGGCCGTTCGCGGTGATCTGTGATTGGCTGTGTCCGAGGGACACAGCCAGTACACAAGTTCCCCGCTGCGCGCTCTGGAGCGCGCGCTGGGAACGAGGAAAGGGGCTGCCGTGAAAACACGGCAGCCCGGAGATTTAGAGCCACCCTGCGGCCGTATATACTCGTACGGCCGTAGGGAAGTGGTTAAACAAGTCTTCTACAGCATGATGTTACGCCCTTCATGGCCGGGCCATTTTTTGCTATTTGGCACTGTGATATTTTAACTGGAGATTGCACATTAATGCATGTTTGGGTGACATTTCATCACCACTGGAATTTTTTTAATATATACACACAGAAGACCGGGGAAAAAATAAAAAGGTTTACTTTCTGCTATAAAATCTATATAAAAAAAAAATTGAAAAAAAATTGAAATGCAATTCCGTCATAAAGTCAGGGCCCTGAACCACCCTCTTGTAACTCTGGCACCCAGGGAAGCTTAGGCCTGCAGAAGGCCGCAAAGCCACGGCCTCAATTACTGGCCGGCGCGGGCCCACCGGTAGTTGAGGCCGTGCCTTTGCGTCCTTCTGCAGGCTTAAGCTTCCTTCTGTAATCTGGCGCCATCGTGTGGTGGCCGTTGGCATTAGAAGTAAAACAGCAGTTCTAATGTGTTTTTCACTGTTTTCACTGCCATTTCCTTCCCTCTAATTAGAATAAAAAAATATATATGTAATGTTTGGGGGTTCTAACACCCTAGAACAGTGATGGTGAACCTTGGCACCCCAGATGTATTGGAACTACATTTCCCATGATGCTCATGCACCCTGTAGTGTAGTTGAGCATCATGGGAAATGTAGTTCCAAAACATCTGGAGTGCCAAAGTTCGCCATCACTGCCCTAGAGAATAAAATGGCGATCGTTGTAATACTTTGTCACACCGTATTTGCGCAGCGGTCTTACAAGCACACTTTTTTTGGGGAAAAAATACACTTAATTAAAAAATAAGACCACAGTAAAGTTAGCCCAATTTTTTTTATACTGTGAAAGATAATGTTACCACGAGTAAATTGATACCCAACATGTCACCCTTCAAAATTGCGTCCGCTCGTGGAATGGCGACAAACTTTTACCCTTTAAAATCTCCATAGGCGGCGAAAACAAAAAAAAAAAATCTACAGGTTGCATGTTTTGAGTTACAGAGAAGGTCTAGGGCTAGAATTATTGCTCTCGTTCTACCAATCGCGGTGATACCTCACATGTGTGGTTTGAATACCGTTTACATATGCGGGCGCTACTCACGTATGCGTTCGCTTCTGCATGCGAGCTTGGCGGGGCGCGTTTTCTGGCTCCTACATTTCAAGCAAATTTGTCAAACCCTGGTTCACACTATTGCTAATTGGATGTGGGTTCCCATGCACCCAATTTGCATAGCAGGAGATTGCGACCGGTTCACACATCTCAGCAGCGGTTCGGATGTGAATTGCACCGGAATCCTGTGCGTCTTGGTTTATTTCAGGTCTGAATTCCCTCAAAATTTTGGGCTGAAATTGGACCTGAAACGGTGGACGGTGACGCACCAGAGTACTCCTGCTGTGAACCCAGCCTTAGGCAATACACTTCTAAACTGAGGCTGGGTTTACAGTAGTGCAAATTGGATGCAAGGGGTTTCTCCACATCCAATTCGCATGACTGAAGATTGTGAGTGGCCCTCTATGGAGCCAGTTTACAAATCTCTAGGGTGATTGCTAAGCAGATTGCACAGAGGTCCTGGGTGAGGGCTTTTTCAGGGCCACGTTCAGGCAAAAACTTGGACCAGATTTATCCCTCAAACCGAGAACAGGGACGCCCTGCTGCGAGCCGCATTCGGGCTTAGATGTGAACCCAGCCTCAATGTTAAAAAGATGACTGCAAGTGAAAGACATGCACACTAAGGTCAGAGGCAGATTACCCATCAACACCCAGGAATCATTCACACTAAAAGAAGTGAACTCTTACAAGGCTTGGGAACCAGGATCTCAAGATGCTCGGATCTATTTTTGTTTCCTTTTTTTTTTTTTTTCAGAATACTTTCTGTTTTCTATTCCCTTTGTCTATTACACCTGGCTATCCTCCCAATTTCTCAACACACTCCCCTCTTTTTAGTTAATTCCTCTAGTCTTCACTTTCGTGTCCTCAGCCCAAAAAACAGGAAAATAAATTAAAAAAAATTGATTTATGTGGTTGGCAATACTTTAAAGCCGAATTCCAGAAAGATAGAAGGGGAAATCAATGCAGCTTTGTGTTTGTTAATACACCATTAAATTAATTGAATCGTGTAAAAGAAAGCAGTACAAGGCTGGCCAAAGAGTCGTCATTTTTTTGTTCAAACAGTAGGGTTGAACGAAAAACACGACTGCATTTTCCCACCCACACATACGAGGTGGTGGGGAAATCCTCCCCGCTGAGTTATTGTATTCTGACAGCAGGGGGAGACATCCCCACCATAGGAATACACTGTATACTGTGGTCAGCTATAGCCAGCGGCGCTGATTAAGCAGCAAACCGACAGGGCGCTTGTAAAGAAGTAGATCAACTTCTGCATAACCACCCTTACAATATATAGATCAAATTTCAAACTGTGGTACCTGCTGAACCAGCCAAATTTCGATCAATGTATGGCCGGTTAAGTACCTATATACAATTTTATCTCAGCCTCCTGCAATCCCTGTATAGTAGAGCTCAGATTTGGGGAGGAAGGGAAGCACAGGGAACCAATCAGTTAATGAGTTGATGCTAATAAGAGGATAGAGAAAAATGAGGAGATCAGTGTTGCTTCGTTAGGCCTCATGTACACTGCTGCTGGTAAACGACAGTTTAGGAGCAGTTGGGATTTTTTTTAAACTACTCCTGAACTCTCCTCAGTTATCTTATCAGTACATGTACACAGGGTTTGTTTACACTAGTTTCTAGGCAGTTGAGTTTAGAGCCTTTTTCTGAAACCCCAAAAAATGCATTCAGAAGCTGTGTTTAGAGGCATTTCAAGCGCCAAATGCGCCTAAACATGGCATTTTTTTTTGTTTAGCAGCGTTTCGTTTACAGATGAAAACGAAGCTAAATGGCCATTTTTAGATGCCGGTTTCTAGCTGTCAGGTTAATTCGTTCAGGAGTGGTTGAACAACGTCCTGTGTACATGAGGCCTTACATCTCCATTCAAAGACAAAACCCAAAAACGACTGCCTAACTGTGGCACCAAAAATGTCAGGTCTCTTGTTCTGCCTGGCAGGGCTGTGCTGAATGGCAAGGCTGTATAAACCTTGACAGGAATACAAAATATTAAAGGAACACTAAAGTCAGGTTGTTCTTTTAAAAAAAATAACATGTTATACTTACCTCCACTGTGCAGTTCGTTTTGCAGAGTGGCCCGGAAAGCTGTCTTCTGGGGTCCCTCGGCGGCTGTCTGGGCTCCTCCTCGCAAAAGCTTTCCATCTTCATGCGAGGGCGCTCGCACGGTGGAACGCTTTTGCGAGCGCGCTCCCGTGATACAGCGGCGGCCATAGCCGCCCACTGTACCACTCGGCCCCGCCCCCGGCATGCTGCATCATCCGCTGTGATTGACAGCAGCGCCAGCCAATGGCTGCGCTGCTCTCAATCTGCCCAGCCAATCAACGGCCAGGCTGGGAACCGAAGAGGATGACGTGGACGCGCCCGGGAGATTCGAACGGTAAGGTAAGTAAAACGGGGGCTCGGGGGGAGGGGGGGCGGCGATGCTGTGAGATGTTTTTTTACCTTAATGCATAGGATGCATTAAGGTAAAAAAAACTTTTACCTTTACAACCCCTTTAAGTTTAAAATTCCTGGGGTTCCGGTTTTCCTGGGGTTCCGATTTAAGAGAAGTACCCCTAAAGCGTTGAGCATGCATAGAGCCTTCAACTTCACTACCTACAGGCACTACTGGTGACTGAGCCTTTGTCTGCCCTCCACCTGACATTTTTGAACATTGCTGCCAGGGTTCATTTGACCCCTTGGGACAGCGATAAAGTTGAATGCAAAAAAATATCCCAATACCGATGAGCAAAAGCAAATGTGCACGTAGGTCCCACACGCATATGTAAATGGTGTTTGCCACACACACACATACACGAATGTCAGATTGAAAGTAATAGTTCTAGTGCCACAGCTAAACTCTGGTACCTGGTAACCTGCAAAAGCTTTTAATCACTTCCCACCCCGCCTATAGCAAAATGACGGCTCAGCAAGACTCATCGATCTGGGTTGGCATCATATGATGTCCTCAGATTGCGCCCACACTGCGGTGCCATCTGTCAAAGGCTGTGTCTACCGGACACAGCCCATAAATGATCTCTGTACCGACCCATTTGCCAGTATCACGTGATCGCTGTAACCAATCACAACAGGTCCCAATGATAGTTGTAAACGATGGATGTTTTCCTTTCTAGCCATTGTGAACAGTTGTGAGGCTTGCTGTGATTGGTCACAGTGATCACATGGTGCAGACTAGGCCAATCATAGCCCATCTGTGCCATGTGATCAGCTGTGACCAATCACAGCTAAATCACAACAAAAACTATTTCATTCAGTAAAATGCTTTCTTATAGTGATGTGTGTTTTTCATGGAGTCGGGTTTTAACAGACCAAAAGAGGGACAGAAGGCACAGTTCATTGTTAGGATATTTATATACTTCAGTTTGAAAAGAGTAACGAATACATGGTGAAATAAATCTGTATAGTGGATAAGCATCACCATCAGTTTGCTGAACTAAACTATTTGCAACATGGAGAGTTACTGCCCAGTGGGACAATGTGAGCATTGCATGCATATATCTACTACAACAAGGATGTTGGTTCATGCACATTTATGACACAAAAAAAAAAAAAGGGAGCAAGGTGTTCTTAACTACATAAACAAAAAATAAAATAAAAACCGGGAGGCACAATAATGGTGGTATTGCATGTAGCCATGTTAAAAGCTTCCTTGTAAGAAACAGTGGCTTTTATTAGTGATCTTTATCCACAAATGCCAGTTTCCTGATTAATTTCCTTTGTCCGCTTCACTCATCAGTTATGCTGATCCCAGCAATCTCTCTTCGGACTTCAGAATGTGAAAACTACAAGTACTGACAGCCATTGTGGCCGTCAGCTGGTCGTTCTTAATGAACTACCAGGGCACTGTTGAGCGCTCTAGTAGTTCATTGAGTCTTTCTGCCAGAGTAACTGCCTGCCCGCATAGGAGGTACAGGCAGACAGTCTGCTGGACCGTGGCATTACACCCATTAACTGCTGACTCACTTACTGGCTCCTAACAAAAAGAAAATAATAAATGCATTTTTTTTTAAACTGCAAAAAAAATAGTGCATTTATTTTTTGTAAAGGTGAACTTATTCTTTAATATTTCCCTGAACAAGGAAAAACCAGTAAAATTCTCTCTCCTCCGCCCCCAAAAATATTAAAGCCAGCATCTACAAATACTGCAGCTGCTGACTTTTAATAAAGGGACACATACCTGTCCAGCGTGCCCGCAAGTTGAGCAATCGCTCGACCGTCTTCTTGCTGCCCCCCGCCGCCATCCTCGGTGAGGAAATCAGGAAGTGAAATCTTGCGGCTTCACTGTCCGGTTCCCTACTGCGCATGCGCGGGCAGCGCAGCGTTTTCCCAGTGGTTCCCACTGTCTCCTGGGACCAGTGCACTTCCCAGAAGGCACCGGGGGGAGTGGAGCGACTCCTGTGGGAGTCATTCCCGGATATGGGTGCAAATACCTGTATTATATTTCGAAAAGCGAAAATTCAGTTTTTGGGTGGAACTCCGTTTTAATGAAAAGCATGTCGGAATCTCCCACTGCCGGCTATTGTATTCCCACAGCCGCTACCACTTTGGGTTTTTGAAAACCTTAACAGTGACTGCATCCGATCAGTTACACTGCTGTGTCTGTTGTACTGGGTGGTGCCGACAGTCACCCACAGCTCAAATTTTTTTTGGTTTGTTTTTTTCTTTAGACACTGGGGAGGGGGGCCAAAAAGAACCTTAGTCAGATTTGTATTGCTTTGGGAAGATTTACCCTCACTTCCTGTCCTGATGACTGCATTAGCAAATGGATGCTTGTCCAGTTAATTGTTATGGACACCCCTTCTATTTTCATCTATTTTTTTTATTAATTAATTGTATTTTTATTTTTATTATTAGAGGATACAAGCCTTGAATAATCTGTTGTGCCAGTAAATTAGCCTGCTATTTTAAAGCATGCCACCTCCCTTGGATTTATTTTGCAAGACTTCATCACCAATATTTACATGGTTGACTGGGCATTTACAGAGAAACCTCTTTTCCTACCAATTAACTGCATACAATGCTCAGCAGATAGATGAGATAACTGAAGCAATACTGCTGAGGAGAAATGAAATTTGAGTAAGAAGTGACAAAAACACAACAATGGCATCATAGAACATGTCGGGGTTGATTTCATAGTAAGTGGCAGCAGACCAAAAGAACATTTACAAATTAAAATTAAAAAAAAATAAAAAATAAGACTGCTTGCTCATCACAGGCTACAGGATGTGCCCGATTACCTTTACGGTAACATCTGGCCCGGGCTTTGATGTTCAGTGTTCTCTTGATCCACAGTGTTAATTGACCTTATGGTCACAGTAACGTGTTGCGATTGCTAGTGTAGGTTTGATGACTATATATACTGGCTCTCTGCCTTGGGTTCCCCCTGCTTGTGTGGGGGCAGCCCCGGGGCATTGGTACAATTTTAGTTTAATAAATATACTATTTTGGTTGAGCCAATGTTCTTTCTTCCTGTTGTGCCTTTAAACAAACATTTGCATATATTATGTGCCTATTTTTCTGTTGTAAATGTGACCAATAAAAGCTGCGTGGTTCAGACAGGCCACTGCTCCCCTAGATGTGCCGAAACATGGCTAGGACGACCGTCTCGGTCAATCTCCGTCCTTCCAGTGGGGGTAGTAGGGACACCGATACCTTTCCGATTCATTCCCTATATTGACAGAAGCTCATGTGTCCCTAATGGCCCAGGATATTCATGTCTCAGAGGTTCACCAATGTATCAAGGACCTGAAAGTGGGCGAATGACCTTGTCCAGACAGCTGTACAGTACTTTATTATAGAAAGTTAGCTGATGTCATACCTATGTATAATCCCGTTAAAGATGGCCAGACCTTTACATCAGACCTTTCGACCGCTAATATTGTAATGCTTCCCAAACCAGACCGTGACCACCTTGGGTGATTGGGTGCTCTGCTCCACTCTCCGCCCCCTCCCCACCCACTCTCTCTCTAAAAAAAAAAAAAGTATCGAATCTGGCATCGGGAGCATTTGCGCGAGTACAGTTACTCACGCAAATGCTCAGTATCGGTCCCGATACCTATACTAGTATCGGGACAACCCTAATTTTAATATTGGGAAAGGTACCCGTCAAGGTTGCCCACACTCACCACTTCGTCTTGGCTCTGAAGCCCTTGGCAGAGGTGGCCGTTCCCAACCAGATATACAGGGAGTGCAGAATTATTAGGCAAATGAGTATTTTGACCACATCATCCTCTTTATGCATGTTGTCTTATTTCAAGCTGTATAGGCTCGAAAGCCTACTACCAATTAAGCATATTAGGTGATGTACATCTCTGTAATGAGAAGGTGTGTGGTCTAATAACATCAACACTCTATATCAGGTGTGCATAATTATTAGTCAACTTCCTTTCCTTTGGCAAAATGGTTCAAAAGAAGGACTTGACAGGCTCAGAAAAGTCAAAAATAGTGAGATATCTTGCAGAGGGATGCAGCACTCTTAAAATTGCAAAGCTTCTGAAGCGTGATCATCGAACAATCAAGCGTTTCATTAAAAATAGTCAACAGGGTCGCAAGAAGCATGTGGAAAAACCAAGGCGCAAAATAACTGCCCATGAACTGAGAAAAGTCAAGCGTGCAGCTGCCAAGATGCCACTTGCCACCAGTTTGGCCATATTTCTGAGCTGCAACATCACTGGAGTGCCCAAAAGCACAAGGTGTGCAATACTCAGAGACATGGCCAAGGTAAGAAAGGCTGAAAGACGACCACCACTGAACAAGACACACAAGCCGAAACGTCAAGACTGGGCCAAGAAATATCTCAATGATTTTTCTAAGGTTTTATGGACTGATGAAATGAGAGTGAGTCTTGATGGGCCAGATGGATGGGCCAGTGGCTGTATTGGTAAAGGGCAGAGAGCTCCAGTCCGACTCAGACGCCAGCAAGGTGGAGGTGGAGTACTGGTTTGGGCTGGTATCATCAAAGATAAGATTGTTGGGCCTTTTTGGGTTGAGGATGGACTCAAGCTTAACTCCCAGTTTCTGGAAGACACCTTCTTCAAGCAGTGGTACAGGAAGAAGTCTGCATCCTTCAAGAAAAACATGATTTTCATGCAGGACAATGCTCCATCACACGCGTCCAAGTAATCCACAGCGTGGCTGGCAAGAAAGGGTATAAAAGAAGAAAAACTAATGACATGGCCTCCTTGTTCACCTGATCTGAACCCCATTGAGAACCTGTGGTCCATCATCAAATGTGAGATTTACAAGGAGGGAAAACAGTACACCTCTCTGAACAGTGTCTGGGAGGCTGTGGTTGCTGCTGCACGCAATGTTGATGGTGAACAAATCAAAACACTGACAGAATCCATGGATGGCAGGCTTTTCAGTGTCCTTGCAAAGAAAGGTGGTTATATTGGTCACTTATTTGTTTTTGTTTTTGAATGTCAGAAATGTATATTTGTGAATGTTGAGATGTTATATTGGTTTCACTGGTAAAAATTAATAATTGAAATGGGTATATATTTGTTTTTTGTTAAGTTGCCTAATAATTATGCACAGTAATAGTCACCTGCACACACAGATACCCCCCTAAAATAGCTAAAACTAAAAACCAACTAAAAACTACTACCAAAAATATTCAGCTTTGATATTAATGAGTTTTTTGGGTTCATTGAGAACATGAATGTTCAATAATAAAATGAATCCTCAAAAATACAACTTGCCTAATAATTCTGCACTACCTGTAAGAGGCATTGAAATAGTGGGCTCTACTCATGAAATATCTAATGCCCACTTTAACCTCCCCCAGAATCTCCCTTCCAAACTCATTTGCTTTTAGACACTAGATAGAAAGGGATCCTGTAAGCCACCACTACTAAATGCTTAAATAGAATGTAATAGCAAGACCAGCTGCTAGCGTGAAACACGTCTCAAATTGTGCAAAAGCAAATACATAAACAGAATACACTGCACTAAGATAGATATATATATATATATATATATATATATATATATATATATATATATATATATATATATATATATATATATATATATATATATATATATATATATATATATCTCGTAATAAATGTGATACACACTATCAGTATAACTATAAATACCAAAGTGCATCCATTAATATATGAAAAAAATACTTAAAGTGCATCCGATGTAAATATATGATAAATTAATAGATAAAAAAATGTAGATTGCACAACTCACTTTAAAGTGCTCATGTGCATAAAAATATATAAAAAGATTATATAATCATGAACAAAAAGTGCCCTTGTACATATATGTGATATCTAGCTCTACTACGGATGATAGTGCTACACAAGTCCATACAAAAATAGGTTAAAAAGCGAGGTGCTCCTGTGCATATATGCGACTTTCTGCGGTGTCACAGGTAAACGTGGTGGTAAAGTTCATAAATATGAATGGTCCAGTAGGTGATTCAAAACATGCCAAGGTGTAAATCAGCTCCTCTTAGGTAGTGAACGCTCACCTTAGTGCTCACGACTTTGCAACGAAGCTCAGGCAAAGCACGCGTTTGAACCACTTCTGGGCTCTTTTAATGGTTCCTGGACTCCTCAGTATGTCCCTTCAAGATATATGCAAGAAGAAAACAATATTGTTTTTTACGTTTATTGTACAAAATAAATCTCCTTCGGAGGTACTTACACAGAACAGGTGCGCCAGTGCCCTACGCTAAGTTAGGCATAATCGAGCTTATACCAAACAGGTATCGGGATGTTATAAGCATCCTCCTCAACAAACAGACTGTCTTTCGTGCCATCCTGTGCCCTCCAACGCGTGTCGATACAGAGCTGACTTTTCTTCAGGGCACTTTTTGTTCATGAGATCATCTTTTCATATGAGCATTTATGCACATGAGCACTTTGGAGTAGTGCAATCTACATTATGTTTTTTTTATCCATTATTCATTTATCATATATTGTTTACATCGGATGCACTCTTTTAGACACCTTAGCTTCCCTCTCAGGACTACGTGTTAACCCTTCCCAATCTAAGACATTGTCAGTCAATAGTTGGAGCAAGAGCAATAATTCAAGCACTGTAACTCCTCTGCTAGTATAAACATGTAAACTGTAAAAATTTGTAAACCACACCTATGTAGATTATGGGTAAAAGTGTCGGTATACCACAATTTGGGAATTCCAAGTAATTTTTTATTTTTGAAAAAAGAAGAAGATTTTAACTTGTAAAACACAGAGCCTGAAAAATAGGCGCGGTACTTAATTGGATGTGTGGCCAAACATGCCTCGTGATTCCTGGAATGAATGATAAACACCCAAAGTGCCCCTTCCACCGTGAAGTATAAAAGATGTGCCCTTACCGGATAGATACTCCAGGTTATAGGAGCCTATCAAAGCATGAATTTACGCACCCCATTAAGGATCCATCAAATGGAAAGCAGATGAAGATGGCATTGAAATCAGCCTGGCTGGCCTTTCCTTTTATGCAAGCGATATAAAAGATAGCCAGTGTAAAACCGTGGGATTTATTGAATGAGTCCACAAGTCTAAGAAGAGTAAAAAATGTCTCCTGGGTTAAAAGTTTCTGCAGATTAAACTGGCGTGGCAAGTTGAGAATGGACTCCGCCCTACTAGTTTCATCATAACAGAGACACACCTGATGTCAGTTATGATGAAACTAATAGGGTGGAGTCTATTCTCAACTTATGTCAGTTTGTGATCTGCAGAATCTTAACCTAGGAAAGGTTTTACTCTTGTTGGACTTGTGGACTCATTCAATAAATACCATGGTTTTACACTATGTGGCGATCTCTCTTTTTTTCTATCACATGAGAATAAGGAAAAACCAGCAAGGCTTAATTTAATGCCATCTTTGTCTGCTTTCAATGGATAGATACTCAATGGGGTGTGTGAATCCATGCTTTGCTAGGCTCCTATAACATGGGAGTATCTATCCGGTAAGGGCACATCTTTTATACGTCACGATGGAAAGTACACTTTGGGTGTTTGTTACCCCTCATTCCAGGAATCACAACATGTGTTTGGACACAGACACTTTTTTGGATTTACTATGCAGTTTTGTTTTTGGACACTAGCGCTGCAATCTTTTGTTGCTTTTTTTTATTTTTTTGAATCATTACCATTTTTCAATTGCGCAATTACATTTTCTTTTCTATACAAAATTAGAAAATCTTAAGCCCCCATACACATGGGCTGAATGTCGGGATACAACAGCCAGTTAAGAAAAAAATGTAATTAGAAAGAACTGGGACGACATTTGGCCTGTGTGTATGCTTCCGTCGGACATGTATGCTGTAGAACCAGCATCCGACCAACTCCCTATTCGTACTCTCCTCCAATGGCAGAGCGCGATGATAGGGTTGTTCTGGTGGGGGGGAAGCGGGGAAGATCACTGGACTAACCTTGTATGGCTTGGCTTAAAGGGGTTGTAAAGGTTTTTTTTTTTTTCTAAATAGGTTCCCTTTAAGCTAGTGCATTGTTGGTTCACTTACCTTTTCCTTCAATTTCCCTTCAAAATGTTTTTTTTTTTCTTGGCTGAAATTCTCACTTCCTGTTTCTCCTCAGTAAGCTTTTCACCATCATTCAAGCAGGGGAAAGTCAGCTTTCTGAACACCTTACTGAGGGGGAACAGGAAGTGAGAAATTCAGACAAAGAAAAAAACATTTAAAAGGGAAATGGAGGGAAAAAGGTAAGTGAACCAACAATGCAGTAGCTTAAAAGGCACCTATTTAGAAAATAAAAAAAATGAACCTTTACAGCCCCTTTAAACCTTTTTTTTTTAAACCCTTACTTACCTAGGTAGATGCAGCATTGGTTCAATGCTGAATCCCTGACAGCTCTATAAACAGACCCTTGTTCACCATTTTCATTGAAAGTAAAAGAATCCCAAATGTTGACTTGTCCCCAGAAAAGAAATAGAGGGGAAACCTAATGGAGGCACTATATCTGGTGACTTGGCAGTTTCCACGGAATTCCTCTCACTTCCCGTTTGGCTATGGGACAGGAAGTGAAGGGAAAGCTCCACAATGGGACACAACTGTTTTGCCTATAGGTCTACTTTCATCCGTGACCAGGCTATGGAAATGTAAGTCTTTACATGTATGTGCACTCTGAAAAACATTACCTGACCTTCTGTAGCTGCAGCCACTGTGGAGAAATTCATGCTCAAATTCACCACAGAAGCACTGCAAGTACTTCAAGTTATTCTCTGAGCAACTCGTCTAGGGGCCTGTTTCGAGGGCATTAGTTTGAGAAACTTTCAAGATCATTCACAATCCATTTACAGAGGCATATGACCTGTAGTTGTCCTGACACACACTTGAACAAAAGTCCATCAACACATGCCCTTTACCCTGCTTTGCATCCCAGCAATGACACTGCAGTCTAACCTCTAAGGTGAGCATACAGTAGGTGCTGTGGTAGAAAAGAGTAGGGGAGCAGAGTTGTTGAAAGAATATTAGGACACAGATTCACATACAAACCCAACTTCAGTCTTTTTTGGGGTCATTGTGACTAAAGGCCAACAATATTATTTGAATACACAGCCCAAATTTGCTGAAGTGTTTTAGTTGCTGACCATTATTTTCCCCATCTAAAAACAGACTCTCCTAACTTTCATAATAAATCGATTAGTCAAGTGTGCAAAAATGACTGTTTAACGACCTCTAAAAAACAGTCAGATATTGGACGTAGTGATCTTCCAACAGGACAGAAAATCATTCGCATTAGTCATTGTCAGTTGTCAATGTTGATGGCAGAGTGTGCAGTGAGCGGGCAATAAGGAGGAGTTTTAGATCTATTCAAACCAAACAACTCTTCCGTAAAAAAAAAAAAAAAAAATACATTTGTTTTTGTTATAGTTTATTAGGTTTGATACACACAATGGTGTGCAGTGCCTAGCTCACAGCAAGTGTCATTTCCGTCTAGATCAGAGTGTAAAAACACACAAATCTGTTCAGCTAGGAAAGGAAATGCAGGAATTCTACAAGCAATAACCATTTCCTCCTAATGCTTAAAAAACTTTGCCGCTGTATGAAAGAAAAAATACAATACATCAAAAGGACAACATGTTACCTGAAAGCAAACCCTTCGGGATTAGAAAGGCACAGAAACTGCAGCTACACTCCTCATTAAGAAATACTGGTTGCCTGGTTGTCACACCGACCCTTTTGCTTCAGTGACCTGAAAAAAGTGTGCGGATAAGATTTCAGACTTTTCTATGACTTTGCCGATTTGCTTAATTGCAAAATGTTCCACATTTTGTCATGTTACAACCAAAACCAAATGTATTTTTGTAAGATTTTACCTCACAGACCAACATAAAGTGGCACATAATTGTGGAGTGGAAGGAAAATTATAAATGGTTTTAATTTTTTTTTTTACAAATGTGAAAAGTGTGGTGTGCATTTGTATTCAGCCCCCCCGAATCAATACTTTATAGAACCACCTTTCGCTGCAATTACAGATCCAAGTCTTTCTGGGGCTGTCTCTACCAGCTTTGCATATCTTAGAGTGTGACATTGTTTCCGATTCTTCTTTGCAAAATTGCTCAAGCTCTGTCAGATTGGATGGAGAGCGTCTGAACAGCAATTTAAGTCTTGCCACAGATTCTCAATTGAATTTAGTTCTGGACTTTGACTGGGCCATTCTAACACATGAATATGCTTAAAAAGAGGGGGGTTGGGACTTTGAATGAGGCATATAGCAATCTTGCCATAGGCCTCCATCCCTGTAAGTGGATACAAATGGTAAAAGTGGGACTTTGAATGAGATGCGATTTTAGCAAATATGCAATTAAATATAAACATGGATAATAAATTATAAGTAACCATGTGACCAGGCTCAGAATTGTCAACCAAAAAGCACTAAACCAAATTAAACTGTCTAACTGATGTAAGTAAAAACAGAGGTTTAGTTGCAAGCATTTGCAAATACCTGGGAAGCTGCAGCGCCAACTCCACGGCACTCTGTATGGCTGCAGTCCCATCTATAAATTTAAGGTCTCCTGAAAGGGAGCCCAGGTGTGCTAATCACCAGGCAGAGGACAGGTGAGGACCTAAAGCCCGCCCCTACCTAGAGTTGGTATGGCAAATAAGAGCACTGGAAGAATATTTTGGTTTTTTGGGCAGTCCTTGTTCCACTCCTACTTTTTTCTTTCAGTGCTCTTATTTGCCATACCAACTCTAGGTAGGGGCGGGCTTTAGGTCCTCACCTGTCCTCTGCCTGGTGATTAGCACACCTGGGCTCCCTTTCAGGAGACCTTAAATTTATAGATAGGACTGCAGCCATACAGAGTGCCGTGGAGTTGGCGCTGCAGCTTCCCAGGTATTTGCAAATGCTTGCAACTAAACCTCTGTTTTTACTTACATCAGTTAGACAGTTTAATTTGGTTTAGTGCTTTTTGGTTGACAATTCTGAGCCTGGTCACATGGTTACTTATAATTTATTATCCATGTTTATATTTAATTGCATATTTGCTAAAATCGCATCTCATTCAAAGTCCCACTTTTACCATTTTTATACACATTAATATGCTTTGATGTAATCCATTCCATTGTAGCTCTGGCTGCATGTTTAGGGTCGCTGTCCTGCTGGAAGGTGAACCACCGCCCCAGTCTCAAGTCTTGCACTCCAACATGTTTTCTTCTAGGATTGTCCTGTATTTGGTTCAATTCATCTTCCAATCAACTCTGACCAGCTTCCCTGTCCCTGCTGAGAAAAAGCATCCCACGACATGACGCTACCACCATCGGTGTAGATTGTGTGTTCAGGGTGATGTTCAGTGTTGGCTTTCCACCACGCAGCATTTTGCTTTTAGGCCAAAAAAGTTGAAAATTTGGTCTCATCTAACCAGAGTACCCGCTTTCCTTATGGCTTCTCGCAAACTGCAAAGGGAACTTTTGGCCGCCTTCTTGTCACTCTTCCATAAAGGCCAGATTTGTGCCCTGCATGACTAATAGTTTCCCTGTGGACATCATTTTTCCACCTGAGCTGTGGATCTGTGCATCTCCTCCAAAGTTACCATGGGCCTCCTGGCTGCATCTCCGATTAATGCTCTTTGCCCAGCCTGCCAGTTTAGGCAGACAGCCATGACTTGGTAGGTTTGCAGTTGTGCCATTTTCGGATGATGAATTGAACAGAGCTCCCTGACCTGTCTGGTGTGTTCCTTGGCCTTCGTGATGCTGTTTGTACACTAGAGTCAGGTAGACTTGATTTAGCAATTAAGTCACTTTTGAAGGAAATTGGTTCCACTAGATTTTAGTAGGGGTTTCAGAGAAAAGGTGGCAGAATACAAAAACACTTCACATATTTGCGAAAATATTTGAAAATGATTTAATCATTTTCCTTCCACTTCACAATTATGTGCCACTGTGTTGGTCCATCACATGTTTTTGCTTGTAACATGACGTTATGGCCTTGTGCCCCTCTTTCACTGAAATAGCACTTTTTTTTGCAGAGGGGGCGGTGCCTGGTTTTGACAGGTACCCGCTCCTATTTCCGCAAGGGATTGCCTAGGTAATCCGAACAGAAGTTCACCTCTCGCCCACCCTCCCTGCAGTCTTCTGTGACACGTTGCAGGTCCCAGAATCCTGGGTGACAATTTACAATGTGCCGAGTGGCTTGTACATGCACAGTGGGCACCCAGCTGTCACAACCGGATAACCACAGTTTAGATGCCGGCACCAGCCACAGAGCAGCGAGGGAAGGAATAGCTCGGGTGGATACTGGGAAAGGCGAGTGACTGTTTATTAAAAGTCAGCAGCTTCTTTTGCAGGGACCCTTTTTTTTTTAAGGGGCTATAGGTTTCCTTTATAAAAAGATAACTAAGCTAATCTGAACTACGTGATGACAGTAAGAGCTCGACCCCCCTTACTATCCCTCTAAAAGGCGATTCACAGTGAATCGGTTGCCTCGACATGGCCTGTTTTAACCAATTGCACATAGTTGTAGGGCAGACTCGGCGTAGCCTCATTCACTTGAGTAAGCAGCGTTCAGAGGCAGCATCATCTGCTGAATGTAGTTTAATATTTGCAGGGCTTTAAAGCACAGCAGTATCTGTACAGCCCGGTGCAGCTGTATACACTCTTGTTTAGGTAAGGGACATGCTTTTACCGCCCCCATGCCACCTAAGTGAATGATACCCAATTTACATTTTTCTTTTAAATGACAGCAGTCCTTCAAGTAGTTAGGAAAAGTTACAGTCACTTATCTATACATTTGGGAGTCTTTCCAAACAATTTATAAAATGGTTATATCGTCAATAAGGCAACAGAAACAGTTTAGTGTTAAGGTAAATCGCATTTGGCAATCGCTTGCATGACTGTAACCAAATCCTGCTTGAACTGTATCAAATGTACTTTCTTCTTAGGATTTGTGCAGGTTGCAGCAAGCTGGAGGTTGCTCTGAATGTACGTGCCGGTCTTGTTTAGAAGCCTGTTTCAGGGCACTGCTATTAAAAGAGTATTGGCTGAATCCTCTGAAGGAAGGAACAATGAACTTGCTGACAAAAATTCAATTACACCAGCAATGGGGGCAGTGAACTGTTAAGAACATGAGTACAACCCACATGGCTAATACCACAAGCTTGCTTGAGTTTCGTTACCTTATGCCAAGCCAACTGCATGGGATTTGCTGTAGAGAGCACTTGCACATATTTCTACTATATGTAGACTGCAAAATAGGAATTTTGACCTACCTGTAAATTCCTCAACCTTGAGTACAGTACAGGGACTGGCATCTATAGACCATGGGTTATATGCTGCTACCTGCAGGTCACTGGCAAAAAATGTTTTGCTCGGGCCTCCCCTTAGGCGTACCCACATAACCCCACCAACTACACGAGACTCAAGAAAGATGGGGGAAGGAGATGTTCTGAACGCCAAGATAAGTGAATAGGAGTAATGCCCATTATCCTAACCATACAATACAGGACTAAAACAAGGAAAGAAAGCGCCTCCGAGTAATCTGTATTTTAATAGTTACAAAAGCACAAAGTATCCAGCACTTACATCCAATATAGCAGTGGTGAAGTTTGGGACGCTGGTGAGGAGTCTCAAGGGTAGTCAGATGGAGCCAGGATCGAGACAACGAGCTTCAGAGCTTACGCTCTGAAACGCGTTGTGGTCCTTCCCGGCCACCGTCCTACTGACATCACGGACCAGCAAACAAGCTGTCAGCCTAGCAGCGCTCGTACACGATCGTGGAAGTCGGCTCTCCCCGGCTCCGAGCGGATGATCTACACTAGCTGAAGGCACACCAGTCTCAATTCTGGCTCCATCTGACTACCCTTGAGACTCCTCACCAGCGTCCCAAACTTTAACACTGTTATATTGGATGCAAGTGCTGGATACTTTGTGCTTTTGTAACTATTAAAATACAGATTTAGAGGCGCTTTCTTTCCTTGTTTTCTTCTATTTAGGTTTCGAGTTGATTTCTCTCCTGAAGAGCAGCCCTGATTACCTGCAAACACCCGCTCTGACTCTTCACAGCCGATATCTCAACGGCCTGGGTCCCCTGACCATGTTTTATGGAATTTTAAGCATTGTACTATTATATCACATGTGCAGCCCTTGTGCCCCCCTTCTACTTGCTGATTGATCTCGATAGACACCCTGAGCGCTGTAACCCTGTGATACAATACAGGACTGGTAGTCACAGACCATGGGCTGTACCCAAGCTGTAAAACTGTATGGTGGGCAACAAAGCAACCGAGAACTGCCAACAAGCCCACAAGAAACAAAAAAAAGGGGGGGTTTTAGAAGCACAAACAACAACATTATCTTTCAGCCGAGGCTCGCATCAGCTAAAGCAGAACTTGAAAAAAGTGTAAACCGAGAACCAAGTGATAGTGGGGGTCGATTTGTTAAAATTGGAGAGTAAAAAATCTGGTGCAGCTCTGCAGGCTTCTTGTCAAAGACCCCTTTTCACACTGGACGGTTTTCAGGTTCTTTAGCTCTAGAAATACCCTCTGCTAAGCACCTGAAGTCCTGCAAGCAGCATCTTTGGAGTGGGTTGGGAGCGCTGCATTTAGCACTCCCAAAATGCCCTGGCCATTGCAACAAATGGGCAGTGCTTCCAAAGCTCCTAAAAAGCTATTTGAAAGCGCTGCAAAATGGGCGCTTTTAACCCTTTTTTTTCCCCCTGACGTTAGAAGCCGATTGGCTACCATGCATAGGGGCACCATATTGAACTCTCCAGCTTTAGTAAATCAACCCCAGTGTTACTAATCTGGCATTCAGAAGCTTGATGCCGAAAAGCCCAGAAGACATCAACAGCGCTGGTGAAATGGGCTCTGATGGGAAACGGAGGAACCTCTCAAAGGGTCACTAAAGGAAAAAAAAATTAGCTTAATAGCTTAGTTTACCCTAATGCAGTCCTGTTTCATGTCCTCTTTGTTCGTTTTTGCTGTAATCCTCTGTTCTGCACACTTCCTGGTTGTCTTTCCTTATGAAAAAAAATACTGGGAGCTTCTCTCTGTGGTCTCTAATCAAGAAGGTGTGATTACTGTGTGTCTAAAACCCCTCCGAACCAATCAGTTTCATTTAAAAAACAAACACTGCCCTGTATTGGCTCTGTGTCTCTGTCCTTCACACAAGCATGAAACTAGATGAAAAATGAAACTGAAAGTGCAGGCACATTATATGATTGATTTTTATCTATTTTTAATCATTTTTAAAAGGAATCAGTTAACTATTATGTCTCTATACCCTGTAAACAGTCATTTAAGCAAAAAACTAATTTTCCTTTACAACTCCTTTAAGGGCAAAGGCACTGAATACGAGTCGTCAGATGCACCTGGCAATGGTGAAGCAGGAGGCAGGGACCAAGGGCCCTTTCACACGAGCGGACGAACGGTCTGCTTTTCATAAGTCAGTTTACGGACTCACAATGCATCCCTATGGGATTGCGAACGTTAGCGGATGATGCATCCAATAACGTCCGTAAACATCCGCCTCCATCAAGATCCGGTTTTTCGGACGGAAGAAAATCCTATCTTTCTTCCCTCTGGTGGATCGAATCGGAGGAATGCGGACACGGTCCGTATTCATCCGATTCCCCATAGGGGAGAGCAGAGAAAAGACAGGGCGGTCCCCGCACACTGTGCAGGGACCGCCCTGTCAGCCGACAGCTCAGCGGGGATTTACAGATGATCCCCGCTGAGCAGACGGACACACACGGGGTGGATCAATACGAATCCGCTGTGTGAAAGAGCCCTCAGTCTTGCAAATAAAGGTAACCCCCGACAGCCTTGACAATCACAGCATAAAACATGCCAAAGGCATGTTTCAGTTCATCAGCAACATATACATTTCAATGTGCCCATCAATAAATGATAACAGGAATACAAATCTAAGCTACATTTAGGCTTCATTTCCACAGCTTAAAAACGCCTGTCCATGTTTATTTTAGAAGAAAAACTTTTTTTTTTTGGAGCTGTAGCTTTAAAAACGCTGCGGCAGCGTTTGAGCGTTTTTTTATGTCTGGCGTTTTTACAGCTCTATTGCTGGAGCTTCAAAACGCACTGGTCCCGCGTTTTTTTTCAGGTTAAAAACGTTTCAGCCATCTACAGCTCAAAAACATCATGGTGGGCATGAGGCCATAGACTAACATGGACAGGCGTTAAGCTGCAAAAAACGCTCAGAAAAGTGGCTGTAAAAACGCCAGTGGAAATGAGCCCTTATAAGAAGACATATTGACATGAAACTCAAGCGGTTTTAAAGACATGCACTACTGAAGTTTTCTATTACCTCCTCTCTATTGACATATCCTGGAATGGTACAAACTCCAACAATATCATACAATTCCCACTATGACAGGAGTCCTAAAACAGAACATACGGTATGTAGTGCCTAGATAAGATATATTATGAATAATGTCACAGAAAGCCCGACAATAAAAACCATAGTCCAAAATTCTTATCCTTCCACACAACTCAATGTGTTTTTTACCGGTATGTCCCCGTTTAAGAGAATTCCCACCATGTCCTTCAAAAAAGTATAGGAAACTCTTCCCTTATAGCAGTGTTTCTCAACCCTTTTCCAGTCGGGGCCCCCTTGAAAAGTATTTTCAGTCTTGAGGCACCCCTGTCCAAGACTTGGTTCACATCGCTGTGTGTTGTGGAACTTGACACACAGACAAATGCTCTGCTCTTTAGGGGTGCCATTAATTCCTAATGGTGCCCCATCCATTGGCAAACATGGGTTGCTTTTGTTGTGGCACAATTAAAAAAAAAAGGGTCGGGAAATTAATTGGCTGCCCTACACGCAGCACCCATTCACACAGAACCAAGAGCTTGTTCACATGTCAGGCTGGAAGGGTAGTAAAACCACATGGTTGAGCTGTTTTTACCACCCCAACTTTTGCCCTTTTAGCAGCAGAGGCAACAGCTGGGGGTGTAAACATGCTGTGGCTGCAGCTGGAGGTATACCCAGGGTGAATGGGGCTTGTAATGCCCCTGAAAAGAAATATGAACACAGATGGCTTTTCAGAGGAGCAGCAGTCCTTGCTGCTATCTCGAACAAGCCCTACAAAAGTAGTTCTGATGGTACAGGAATAGGGGGGTCAGGGTTAAAAGTAACATACATACAGACAGATGCGCAGTGTGTGTGTTTGTACGTGTGTCTGTGTGCATGCACATCTGTCTGTATGTATCCTTTAATCCTGACCCCCCTATACCTGTACCATCAGAACTACTTTTGTCACACACACACTAACAGACATGTGTACACATGCACACATACACTGAAAGAACTGTCAAAGCTGCACAACAACCAATCAAATCCAGAGTGCTGTAGCCATGAATGGAGGATGTGGGGTGTCAGTGACTGACAGCTGGTTATTCATAGCAGAGCCCCCGCACCACCTTGGCATCGCAGTCAGCGCAGTACTTGTTGTCCTCCCTCAGCATACAAGACAGGATGGCCTGGCGCTGCTTATTCAGCTTCAGGGCCTTCTCCCTCTCTGAGTGGGTGGCCATGTCTGCGGGCAGGGGAGCAGTGTCGGTCACGGTAGCTCTACTCTTTTTTCTTCAGGACGGTACCCGCGGCTCTGACCTCACAGCAGCAGTGCGTGCGTCCGACCCTCCCATAGCAACCGATGACGTATTCGGTTGGCAAGACGCGGTCTGGAGGCCCACACAGCCAGCACAGCCATAGCGGCCAATATTTGGGGTCATTTTGCCGCGGCACACCTGGGGACTCTTCACGGCACACTGGTTGCGAAACGTTGCCTTATAGTAACAGACCGCAAAACAAACATTTTGGCTGGGGTCAAACGTTAAAATGTATAGTAAAATATAAGTTTACAGTTTGGCCAGCACAGATAATCAAATTAATATTATAGGCTACTTTCCAGGAGATGGCTCAAATGTCATCTATATTTACATGTCACATAAAGCCGAGCATACTTGGTGATGTAAACAAAAAAGTACAGCCAATGCGTTTTTGGCCATACTTCTCTTCTGAATCACAGGAATACACGTACACTTCTCCTCCTGTGACCCCAACTTGGCTAATAGCGTGCTATAGGCATCACCTTTCAGTTTCTGAAAGGATCCCAACAATAATTGTCAGGATGCAACTGGCCGATTGGCAGCTAGCTCTACCTCTCCGTGCTTGGCTGAGAGCCAAAGCCAGCTTTGCCCACCCCCGTCCCATGAGAAGACAGAGAACGATGCTGCTGCATGGAGGTGAAGGGGAATATGCAGGTTTTTTGCCCTTTCATAAACCTAGCTCTGAGTGTACTGAATGCCACAGAATTTTTTTTTGTTCCAGATGAACAAGGTCAAAATCATCATAAGTCATGGCACAGAAATTAACCATGCTAGGCTAATCTGTCAGTAAGGACAGGCAGTTTATGTGAGAGTTTGAATGCTGCCAAGTTTCTACCCAAGCAAGATTTACCAACCCCAACCCCCCCAATATCTGGCAGCCTGACAATGCAGTGGTCAGTATGTGGTCTGCACAGACTGCATGATCTGGCATATTGATGTAGGTGTCCAAGGCTACAAGAATCAAATATAGAACTAGACATTTCTGTGAAGCAGTCAAGTGTTTGGGACCAAGACGACACACCCTGCGATTCCCTATGGAAAAGATTAGGATGCGTTTGCACTGTGGTCTTGATGAGGTCATCAAGTAACCAGCGCACTGCTCAGCAACCACATCAAAGCCTACTGTACACAACAACTCTGCATTATGACTTGATCACAAGGGCGATATAACCCAAATCACCATATCAGATCACACATGCGATGGCCATATTAAACTGTGAAAACAAAGTATTTTACCGATAGAGCTTAGAAAGGAATGCAATAAATACAAGTCAGCCTACTGCTACTATTCACAACTGTAATAGAGAGGGACTTAATGTTGGACAAAATTGCATTGTATGTAATGACTAATATTAGGGTTGTCCCGATACCACTTTTTTAGGACCGAGTACAAGTACCGATACTTTTTTTCAAGTAGACGCCGATACTGAATACCGATACTTTTTTAAATGTGTCCCCAAATGCAGCCATGTCCCCCCACACATATTGCAGCCATGTCCCCCATACCTGTATTAGATATAATGCCGCGGCATACCGCCACGTTAATCCCCCTGCATTACAAGCTTTCGTTTGAATACTTGTAATGCCTGCCGTGCCATGTATAGACACTCCCCCCTTCTCGGGATTGGACGATCCGTCCAATCCCGAGCAAGGGGGAGTGTCTATACACGGATCCGTGCATAGACATTACAAGTATTCAAACGAAAGCTTGTAATGCGCGCTGTAATGCAGGGCGATTAATGCGACGGGGAGGGGGGGGGGGCTTGGGAGTATTCGATTTAGGTATCGGGGGTATACAAGTACTCCCGCAAATACTCGGTATCGGTCCCGATATCGGTATCGGTACAACCCTAATTATATTTCTTGTCCTGTAACCACAGGAGCAAGCCATTGTTTGAGAGACTTCAACAACAAAAAGAAAAAATGCGCCTACGAAGTGCAGTATGTCCGATAATATGTAATTTTTTAAATTAAAACAGCCAAATGGCTACTCACTAAAAAGTAGTACAAAATGCGCTCATAAAAAGGGTGGTCACTGCGGATCGTCAGCCAATCATGTTGGCTTCTCTGGTGAAGGTTTTGTTGATTGACTTCACCAGAGAAGCCACCATCATTGGCTGACGATCCACAGTGACCACACTTTCCTTTTATGAGCGCATTTTGTACTACTTTAGTGAGTAGCCATTTGGCCGTTTTAATAATAAATTACATATTATCAGACATACTGCACTTAGAGCCGGTTCACACTCCCGCGGCACGACTTCGGGGCAACTCTGCAAGTCGTCCAGAGGACGACTTCAGAGGCGACCAGCAAAACGACTTCTGTAAAGAAGTCAATGCAGGTCGCCCCGAGCCGCCCCCGAAGTCGTGCAGGAACCTTTTTCCAAGTCGGAGCGACTTGCGCCGCTCCTATTAGAATGGTTCTATTGCATTGAATGGTACGCGACTCGAGTCGCCCCAGTGTGAACTGGCTCTCAGTAGGCGCATTTTTTCTTTTTGCCATTACAGAGTCTTGCTTCACTCTCCAAAGTGCTGCCATGGTGTATATGCCATCCTGAACTGTTTATATACGAACTTTAACTATTGGGACTTTCATTACCATCCTCTTTATTATAATTCAGTCACTGGTCTTTTAGATTCCCTTCCTCCTTCCTTTTTTATAATTATTTATCCACTTTTTGTGGTATTGTGGTTCAAATTTCCCTCTTTCGCGCCGTCGTTGGGTTTGTTTTTTGAGAGACTTCATATCATAAGGTTTATGCTTCCTTGTATCCTTCCTCAATCGGTGCCAACTAATATCAGAAACAGACAAACCTCACTTTTCACATTTCTAGCAATGGTTTCAGGCACCAACACTCGGACCGACCAAAACGGCACTCCAACAATGCACCGCTGGAGTGTTCCAATGTCTCCCAAACAAAACAACATTAGAAGAAAACTAGTTTGTGCCCTATAAAAGAAGGTTTTGGATGATGGCCACAATTGCCTGAAACTTACACAAAAGCTTTCAAGGTTCCGTTCATGAGATAACTTCATTAAAAGAACTCCACTTCCAAGACACACCCTTTATATGCTGCAATCCTGTGAGAAATCCCTACATGACTGATCTCTACAGGGTTCACTGCGGGGGCTGGTCTAGCAAGTTTATTTAGAAACCTAGCAGCAAAAAAAGGAGGATACAAGGCGATAGAAGACAAAGGAGCCAAAGAATAGTGTCAGAGGATTGCCAAACCTTTTCGCAGTTTGAAAGCAGCAAATCACATCCTAGTGTCTTCTGGAAAACTAGCATGGACTTGACGGCAATATAATTGATTGCATTATTATACACACAAACATACATGTTACAAACACGGATCATTTAAACAGAAAAATTATGCATGAGCAGAGATTAGGTCACAGTAAAACAACTTGTACATCCAAAAGATACTGGCAACTGAAGTTCTATCCAAATCTCCTGCAATCAGGTCTCTGAACCTCTCACCACCCAGCCCCGGAATTTATAAATAAATAGGCAGCAAAGAAAAAAAAAAAAAAACGAACAGTATTTCACCCATTGTCATGAACAAAAGCTTTCTTCCAATTTTGGAAATAAAACAAAGCATGCAGAAACTTTCATCTTACCACAAAAAAAAAAAAAAAAAAAAAAAAAAGAAGAACGCTGCTATGCAGGGCCGTTGTTTTACATGGGAGGATTCTTTTACCCCCCCCCCCAATCAAACCGCAAAAACAATTGAAATTCCCATCAAACCGACAGCTTGCACTACAGTTTATAAACTATGGTTAGCCCCAACAACTTACAGGTAACTAATGAAGTGTGCAATTAAAAAAAAAGTTTATTTTTACCCACAAATTTATGCTCATCAAAAAAAAAAAAAAAATCTGCTGTTGACAAAATGGCTCTTTCCCGCAATCCCAAGATTCTGCAGACGGAGGAAAACCCGATTTTTCCATCCGTCTGCCGATGGGATTCGGATTGGGTAAACAGACAGACGGTCTGTGTTCATCCGATCCCCCCATTGGGGAGAGCGGAGATCCGACAGGGCGGTCCCTGTACATTGTGCGGGGACCGCCCTATCATCCGCCAGCTCAGCAGGGATCAACGGAGCGATGCCCACTGAGAAAGCGGAGGTTCAAGGGGCAGATCACGTCCCGTGTGAAAGCCCTTGGGGCTCATTTACACTTGCTTCAGGTTCAACACACATTAACGGCTAGTTTACACAAAACAAGGCTTCGGACACGCCAGACAAAGCATCTCTCACCAACTAAAATGGTTAGCTTAGGGCTAGTTTACACTTGCTTCTGTAGCGCTACCTTATTCAGAAGCCGCTGATTAGATTTGGGATCGGGCGTATTTAAGTTACCTCTGTGTGGTGTCTAGAGCAGTGACTGAATGTCCAGGCTGATGGTTGAATTTTTCCAATGCTTTATTCCTGGTCAAACACGACCAACATCAACTTGAAGTAGACAGGATAGGTGGATGAAAGAAAGATGAACTTTGCAGCATCAGGCTTTGGATAAGGAAAGCAGTCCTGCCTCCAACATTTGTATCTATCACATCGCCACTCTAGCCAGAGTGGGTGAAGTGCCCCTGGACAGACCCCTCACGAGCCTGGCAGCCAGAGTGTCACTTAGAGCTTCTGGGAAGGAACAAGTCTCTGCCACCGACTTGGCTCTAATTGGACTAGGTTTTAAGATGGAAACCTCTGCCACAGGCCCAATATTTGTAGAGTACAACTGTAGGGAAAATCCTCCCAGTATGTCTTTTAGTAAAGGTCACCAGCTGACAGTCTGAATATGATCTGTCAGTTTCTGGCAACCAGATCCCCGATGGTTCATTCAAGCCCTGTTAGATCACCTGCATCCGGGTTCTCCTCAGACTGATCCCCCCACCGAACAGCACCCAGCTTGGGATCTTCTCAGTAGAAGTGGGAACCCAGTAAGTCACTGGGGTCCCTGACAGCATCAGTCGCTCTGAGCCGTGAGGCCCAGAGTTCGTAACTCCGCATAGTGTAGGCCCCGGCCAGGTAGGCCATAGTGGCGGCCTTGTGGTGTGCGCACTCCCTGAAGGTGGGTGCTGCACCGGCGACCCGCTGCAGGTAGAAGACCCGGACAAATCGCATCAGATATACCCTCTCCCAGCATGCCCAGCGAGGGAAACACTCCTCTGATTGGCTGCTGAGGAAAGGCGGCTCTGTTCTGGAACCCCTCTGGCGCCATCTGCTGCCCAAGATGAAACCGCATCTAGGGAGCACAGACTGACCCACAAAGCAATTCAGATTTGGCAACAGCCAAATTTACCAAAAATCAAAGAATAAGAGCAACATAACTCTCTCATTTCCCCACTAAATTTGAACAGTGTCCCTTACCGACAGTAAGGGGCGCTACACTTCAAAAACATTTTTTGACATGCTTTGTTAAAGCTCCCATCACTAAATACAATGGTTAGCTTACAGTCCTGTTTACACCTTGCTTGGGGCTTTGCCATAGACTTCTATGGAGGCTTTGAATATGCTTCAAAGCACCACTGAAGCTACATGGGGTATCATTTTAGAAGCAAAAGCAAAGCAAAAGCAGGTGTAAACAGGACTGTAAGCTAACCATTTTATTTTGTGACCAGGGCTTTGACTGGCGTTTAAAGAGCTTTAACAAAACATGTCCAAATCTATGTTGAAGCCAAAGCCAGTGTAAAAGAGCCATTAGAGTCCCGTTTACGCCTTGCATTTGCTTCAAAAATTATACCCCATATCGCTTTATTTGTGCTTCAAATAGTCTTCCAAGCCCCCATAGAAGTCTATGGCAAAGCTTGCCCAAAGCCCCACCAAAGCCCCAATCAAAAGCAAGGTGTAAACAGGACTGTAAGCTAGCCATTTTATTTAGTGACAGGAGCTATCCAGAAAACACTGCGACCATGCTAAAAGAAAGACCACTTTTAACATAATACCTTTTGTTCCAGTGGACAAAAGAAAAGGGGAGGTTTGTGAACTATGTGCCTCTCTGACCTGCCATTATCAGATTTAGGATCATTAAAAGATGGATGCCCGTAAAAAATAAACGCCCCAGAGCATTACTTTTACTTATCTCTCACAATACAGTTAAAGCTAAAGATGCTGTGGATCGCGGTGCATTCTTCTCTGCCCGTGTGATCTTTGAGGATATTGATGGGTAGAGAGAGATGCACCACAACAATGGGTACTAGCAACTTTAGGGAGTGGCACAACTACCGTAGCTTAGCCTTTAACTCCCCCAAATTCTGAAAAATGGCCATCTACTTTCTTCTTGGAAAATTTTGCCTGTAGAAATCCAAATAATTTTTTTCTTTTAATCTGGAAAGAGATTTACTGAAATAAGTGCACATTTCCAGAACTGCCATCATTTACAGATAATGCATATGTGCAAGTTACAAGTTTTCCAATGGTGCAGTATCAAAACACAACCCATTTGGAATTATAGGTCCTAGAGAGAGACCAGTCATGTCTGAAGTTTGCCAATGACCATCTATCTCTATCAAAATTTACACTTGCGTGCTCACACATTTTGCAGGAAAATTTTGAGGGCTGGCGAGTGTGGGCTGCCCTGGGAGCAGGGGGGGCCCCCGAGCAAAGAGGAGCCAGAGCCGCCGCCTGGTTGTTTAAAGTGCGGGGAACATAACAGCTTTCAATTCAATAGCTGTGTTCCCCCACCGCGAGCCGAAAAATATAGCACCCTCCCCCCTGTCCAGGCACTTTGATGGCCAGATCACCCATCCCATGATTTGGACGGGTAATCTGTCTTTCAAAGTTTCCCGGACTGGGGATGAGGGGCTGTATATGACACAGCTATTGAATTGAAAGCCGTTATTTTCCCCGCGCTTTGAACAACCAGGCGGCGGCGGCTCCTCTCCTCTCTCTTACTCAGCACAGGTTGGCTGCAATGTGGAGGGGGGGGGGGGAGGGAACCGGCTGCAATGTGGAGGGGGGGGGAACCCGGCTGCAATGTGGAGGGGGGGGAAGGGGAACCCGGCTGCAATGTGGAGGGGGGGGGGAAGGGGAACCCGGCTGCAATGTGGAGGGGGGGGGGAAGGGGAACCCGGCTGCAATGTGGAGGGGGGGGGGAAGGGGAACCCGGCTGCAATGTGGTGGAGGGGGGGGAGGGGGGGGGCAATGGGGGGGAACCCGGCTGCAATGTGGAGGGGGGGGAGGGAGGGAACCCGGCTGCAATGTGGAGGGGGGGGGAGGGAGGGAACCCAATGTGGAGGGGGGGGGGAGGGAGGGGCTGCAATGTGGAGGGGGGGGAGGGAGGGAACCCGGCTGCAATGTGGAGGGGGGGGAGAGGGGGGGGGGGAGGGAACCCGGCTGCAATGTGGAGGGGGGGGAGGGAGGGAACCCGGCTGCAATGTGGAGGGGGGGGAGGGAGGGAACCCGGCTGCAATGTGGAGGGGGGGGGGGGGGGGGGAGGGAACCCGGCTGCAATGTGGAGGGGGGGGGGGAGGGAACCCGGCTGCAATGTGGAGGGGGGGGGGGGAGGGAACCCGGCTGCAATGTGGAGGGGGGGGGGAGGGAACCCGGCTGCAATGTGGAGGGGGGGGGGGAGGGAGGGAACCCGGCTGCAATGTGGAGGGGGGGGGGAGGGAACCCGGCTGCAATGTGGAGGGGGGGGGGGGAGGTAACCCGGCTGCAATGTGGGGGGGGGGAGGGAACCCGGCTGCAATGTGGAGGGGGGGGGGAGGGAACCCGGCTGCAATGTGGAGGGGGGGGGGGAGGGAACCCGGCTGCAATGTGGAGGGGGGGGGGGGGGGGAGGGAACCCGGCTGCAATGTGGAGGGGGGGGGGAGGGAACCCGGCTGCAATGTGGAGGGGGGGGGGGGAGGAACCCGGCTGCAATGTGGAGGGGGGGGGGAGGGAACCCGGCTGCAATGTGGAGGGGGGGGGGGGATACCCGGCTGCAATGTGGAGGGGGGGGGAGGGAACCCGGCTGCAATGTGGAGGGGGGGGGAGGGAACCCGGCTGCAATGTGGAGGGGGGGGGGAGGGAACCCGGCTGCAATGTGGAGGGGGGGGGGGAGGGAACCCGGCTGCAATGTGGAGGGGGGGGGGGGAGGGAACCCGGCTGCAATGTGGAGGGGGGGGGGGAGGGAACCCGGCTGCAATGTGGAGGGGGGGGGGGAGGGAACCCGGCTGCAATGTGGGGGGGGGGGGGAGGGAACCCGGCTGCAATGTGGAGGGGGGGGGGGAGGGAACCCGGCTGCAATGTGGAGGGGGGGGGGGGGAGGGGAACCGGCTGCAATGTGGAGGGGGGGGAGGGAGGGAACCCGGCTGCAATGTGGAGGGGGGGGGGGAGGGAACCCGGCTGCAATGTGGAGGGGGGGGAGGGAGGGAACCCGGCTGCAATGTGGAGGGGGGGGAAGGGGAACCGGCTGCAATGTGGAGGGGGGGGGGGAAGGGGAACCCGGCTGCAATGTGGAGGGGGGGGGGGGGGAGGGGAACCCGGCTGCAATGTGGAGGGGGGGGGGGGAGGGAGGGAACCCGGCTGCAATGTGGAGGGGGGGGAGGGAGGGAACCCCGGCTGCAATGTGGAGGGGGGGGAGGGAGGGAACCCGGCTGCAATGTGGAGGGGGGGGAGGGAGGGAACCCGGCTGCAATGTGGGGGGGGGGGAGGGAGGGAACCCGGCTGCAATGTGGAGGGGGGGGAGGGAGGGAACCCGGCTGCAATGTGGAGGGGGGGAGGGAGGGAACCCGGCTGCAATGTGGAGGGGGGGAGGGAGGGAACCCGGCTGCAATGTGGAGGGGGGGAGGGAGGGAACCCGGCTGCAATGTGGAGGGGGGGGAGGGAGGGAACCCGGCTGCAATGTGGAGGGGGGGGGAGGGAGGGAACCCGGCTGCAATGTGGAGGGGGGGGAGGGAGGGAACCCGGCTGCAATGTGGAGGGGGGGGGGGAGGGAACCCGGCTGCAATGTGGAGGGGGGGGGGGGAGGGAACCCGGCTGCAATGTGGAGGGGGGGGGGAGGGAACCCGGCTGCAATGTGGGGGGGGGGGGGGGGGGGAACCCGGCTGCAATGTGGAGGGGGGGGGGAGGGAACCCGGCTGCAATGTGGGGGGGGGGGGGGAGGGAACCCGGCTGCAATGTGGAGGGGGGGGGGGAGGGAACCCGGCTGCAATGTGGAGGGGGGGGGGAGGGAACCCGGCTGCAATGTGGAGGGGGGGGGGAGGGAACCCGGCTGCAATGTGGAGGGGGGGGGGGAGGGAACCCGGCTGCAATGTGGAGGGGGGGGGGGAGGGAACCCGGCTGCAATGTGGAGGGGGGGGGGGGAACCCGGCTGCAATGTGGAGGGGGGGGGGGGGGGGAACCCGGCTGCAATGTGGAGGGGGGGGGGAGGGGAACCCGGCTGCAATGTGGAGGGGGGGGGAGGGAACCCGGCTGCAATGTGGAGGGGGGGGGGGGGGAGGGAACCCGGCTGCAATGTGGAGGGGGGGGGGGAACCCGGCTGCAATGTGGAGGGGGGGGGGGAACCCGGCTGCAATGTGGAGGGGGGGGGGGGAACCGGCTGCAATGTGGAGGGGGGGGGGGGAACCCGCTGCAATGTGGAGGGGGGGGGGGGAACCCGGCTGCAATGTGGAGGGGGGGGGGGAGGGAACCCGGCTGCAATGTGGAGGGGGGGGGGGAGGGAACCGGCTGCAATGTGGAGGGGGGGGGGAGGGAACCCGGCTGCAATGTGGAGGGGGGGGGGGAACGGCTGCAATGTGGAGGGGGGGGGGGAACCCGGCTGCAATGTGGAGGGGGGGGGAACCCGGCTGCAATGTGGAGGGGGGGGGGAACCCGGCTGCAATGTGGAGGGGGGGAGGAGGGAACCCGGCTGCAATGTGGAGGGGGGGGGGGGGAGGGAACCCGGCTGCAATGTGGAGGGGACACTGGTAGACATGGGCAGGCTGCATTTTTAGGCACGGATAAAGTGGTTGTTAATATTTATTTTTATAACTTAATTCTGCATAAAACATTTAAGTGTCATTTCATGAGATTTATGAGGGCGGGATAACTGGTGGCGAGTACGCCTTGAGGCCTGGCTAGTAGCTCAGGACTTAAATTTTGAGGTATGTATGTATGTATGTATGTATGTATGTATGTATGTATATTTTTAAATAAAATGTCAGAATTGGCCTGGTTGGCAAGTGGTTAAATCCCCCCCGCCCATAGATTTGCAAAAAACAAAACAAAAAAAAAAAACTGATGAATGGACCCCCCCAATATTATTGAGCTTCCCGCTGCTAGGGTCTTATTTGAGTACTTCCCAGGTATGCCCCTAGGAGCCAGTGACTTTCCCGATATGTGCACTCGTCATGGGTCAGTGAAGTCAGGGAATCAGCATGACAGATCAGACTCCATATTTCCCTTAGGAGCTTTAAAAATATATAAAGAAAAGTGGAGAGAACAAAATGTACTTGTAAACTAGTAAACATGTTTTCCCACTCAAGTAATTAGCAACATTTGAACGGTTTCTCTTCCGCAGTGGACAACTTGCCGTCCTTTCCACTTCTAACATAAGCAGTTATAGACACAGCAGCTATTATGCTCATCTAACGGTCTTCAACAGACTTTTCCATTCCATCCATCAATCCAGGTACTTGTGTGTCACAACCCCAGCACTCTGAATATTCCCTGCACATAGCGGGACCATCTCAGAGAAAGAACATCTGGGTCATGGCAGTACACAAAGAAATGATCCTTTGCCTCATCTCAGAGTGTTTGGAATAAACAAAATACAAAGTTTTGTCATTAGTTTGATATAAAAGATGAAATTATGTGCCAAACTGCACATCCTGTTAACCATTTCAGTTTGAAGTCACCACTCTAGCATTACTTTATTATACGAGAACAGAATGTGTTAGATTTAAACTAGAATGTACTTTTAGCAAGCGCACAATCTGAGTCCACATTTTAGCATTTTCCAGACATTTTTGGTCCCGTCCCATGCGACTAGTGGCCATTGTACAGCAGCGACTAGTGGTGCCTTATGTTTTACACGTTTTGCAAAGTAAATTCAAGAAATTAAAGTGGAACTTCACTCTCCCAAATCATATTTATTTTTTTAGGGTTGTCCCGATACCATTTTTTTAGGACCGAGTACAAGTACCAATACTCTTTTCATGTACTCGCCGATACCGAATACCGATACTTTTTTTTAAATGTGTCCCCAAATGCAGCCATGTCCCCCCACATATATCCAGCCACGTCCCCCCACATATATCCAGCCATGTCCCCCACATATAGCCAGCCATGTCCCCCCACATATAGCCAGCCATGTCCCCCACATATAGCCAGCCATGTCCCCCACATATAGCCAGCCACGTCCCCCCACATATATCCAGCCACGTCCCCCCACATATATCCAGCCACGTCCCCCCACATATATCCAGCCACGTCCCCCCACATATATCCAGCCACGTCCCCCCACATATATCCAGCCACGTCCCCTGTGGCGGCAGGGGGGACAAGTATTTGGCCAGGCATTGGGGGCATTTGCGGGAGTACAAGTACTCCCGCAAATACTCGGTATCGGTCCCGATACCGATACTGGTATCGGTATAACCCTAATTTTAAACCTCATACTGCTAGCATTAGTCAATTGATAGGAAAGTATGTCATATTTACTTGTTTTAACCTCTCACATTTCTTCCTGTTTTTTTGCCTAGTCAAATGAGGTCATACATCCCAAGAGTCTTCAGGAGAGGAGGAGGGGAGAGGAGATGGGATTTTCTCAACTCCTTTCTGCATGCCTGAGCTAAGGGCAGATGAATTCCAGGAAGTAATGCTACATGAATCATTTGCCCTTACTCAAAATGGCCACAGCCATAAATGCTAGGGGGTGTTTTTCAAAGTTATTTCTCTACAAAATAAATGCATGTGTAGTGCCTGGCTATTTTCAGAGCCGGTGCTACAGCAAATTTAGGGGGAGTTAGCTCTGAACCTGTTATTTGGTTACATTTTGGGCCGCTGTTTCAGTTTGGCTGTACTGTTTGTGCATACGGTCGTTGTCTGGGTTCTGAGTTCCACCCGAGGCCGACAGGTGGCAGCAGTAGGATCAAGTTTAGTGGGATATCTCTTCCCAGCAGCCAATCAGAAGGGTTGATCGCCTCGCTGTGCATGCTGGGAAGGGGCATTTAAACGGCAGACACCATTGGTTCGGGGTCGCTGTGTTCCCGCCCTTGAGCTGGGCAGTCGTTCCACCACCCCCCCATGTGTGGCCCTCCTGGCCGGGGTGTGTGTGTGTGTGTGTGTGTGTGTGTCGCAGTGTTCCTGGCTCGGGGACCATATTGGCCTGGGGCGCATTTATGCAGATTGTGGATCCAGCGAGTCGACTGGGTCCCCAATTTTCCAGATGGTCCGGGGCTGTCCGTCTAATTGGAAGCTACCCGATGAGGAGCATGTCCGGGGGATACCAAGCACGAGGCTGGCGTTTCAGGAGAGGCCTGTCCATTCATCAGAGGGTTCTGAGAGGCTGGACGCAGGTCACCTATCAGTTGCTGATTTAACCAAAGCTATGTGAAGGAGAACCGGGTGCTGAATCCAGTAAGAAGGGATTTTGGACCGAAATTGTCTCCAATCTTCATGAGGGTCTGTGGCAGAGACTTAATCCAATTAAGGTTATATATAAAAAAAACAAAACTATAACCTTTGGAATCGCTTTAACGCAAGCATAACCAGATTTCAATAGCACAACACAACACACCTCCAACAGTACTCATTATTGACAGACCAGTGAACACTGCAGGGGACCCAGAAAAGCGACACTCGTGGAAGCGGGGTTACTCAGACTAAAAGTAGCAGATCCTCAACAATGCAGTGGGGCTCCGGGGTATCAGAACATCCCATATACACACACAAACACACACGATTATTTTCTGCCAACTTCTTTACCCATTTTATTTTGGTGCTAGAAAATTGGATAAACTACTTTCCCATATACTGACACCTCCCGTTTATATCACTGCAGAAACTTTCATGTAGTGACTAATCTTGGCCTGATGGGCAGGGCCCATTACAACAAGATTTTCTCAATCACAGTTGGGTAAATAGTGAAACTTTCCTGTATGCACCACAGAGCTGTACTTTACACTGACACACAGCAAGCTTAGTCATCTGGCTGAAAGCCCTCACCGGTTTATAACAAACTAATAGAGTCAGTAGTATTTTGCAGAAAAGAGGGAGGCAAATCACCCCCTATCATAACTGATAGCTTTAAAAAAAAAAAAAAAAAAACTTTTCCAGACTAGCCACAGAACTTATGATCAAAGTAGATCTATATACAGAAAGAGAATGCATACCTCTGTTGATCCTGCCAGTCATTTCCAAATACCTGCAATAAATAAAAAATAAAAGTTAGGGTCAATAATAGCAGGTCCACAGTTCTAAGAGGTGAGGCTCGCCACACCAATACACCACATTTGCATACATGCACATCACTGGGTGATCTATTATGGAAATGTTGACACTTGACTATGTGCCATGAGCAGACCCTATACCCTACTTTAAAAACTGCATGGAAAGGCTGCGCGTGCGTGCAGTCACACAGGGTCCTCTGGCAACTTTCTGGACGCCTTCAATGGTGTACCTCTTGCCAATCCCCCACAGTACATTCACTGCGGCAAGTCAGCTCGTTTAGGCACAATCACGTACCTGTACGTCGTGGCCCTTTCATGGGTCTGCGCATGCACACAAACTTGAGCTGCCTTTCGATGCAACACAAGCCGATCCCGTCCCACCCAGTGATTTATGGCCAGCACCCATTGAGACATCAGCGATGTACTTTTTTTCCCCCTGCACACACATTAACCACTTGTTAGGCACACAGGAACTCCAATTGCCCTAAATTTAACCCCTTCCTTGCCAGTGATATTGCATATTTTTAGCAGTGAACACTATCAGTATCAATGGAGATTTCAGTGGCAGTTAGTCAGTTCCCACAAAGGGTCAACTGTGGCAGGACAACCTAACACTATCAAAGTCCACACACACACTTTGAGCAAAATTTATAAAGAATGTGATTTTATTGGATATGCTTTACAGCAGGAAAGTAAAAACACATTTCTTCAAAATTCTGTCTTTTTTCATTTATAAAAAGCAAAAAAAAAAAAAAAATGCAGGGGTGATCAAATATCACCAAAAGAAAGCCATTTGTGTTAGCAAATAAAAAAATAGCAGTTTTGTTTTACCGCGCAATAACCAGTTAATGAGCTCAAATTAAACTGTCAGGGCAAAAGAAGAAACATTTTTTTTTTTATAAATGAATTATATATATATATATATATATATATATATATATATATATATATATATATATATATATATATATATATATATATACATACATATACACACACACATATACACATATACACACACATACACACGCAACCTATGCAGATGGTCAAAAAAAAAAATCTCAGCAAGTACAGAAGATACATGTTGATCTACCACAAATTCAGTGTGCTCCTAATAGGAGCTAACCTTGAAAGAATTTTTAAAAAACAAATAAAAAAATATAAGAACAGAGAGACCGGTCCGTCCGGACCACAACAGTAAAGCCATCACATCAACATTGGTGTAAAGAGAGAAAATATACATACATAGAATACACAGCCTTATACATGGTAAACAAAAAATCGCCCCCCCCCCCCCCCGTTGGTGTGTGTCTTCCAAAGAAGGCAGTACTAGCCCAAGGGGGTAGGCCACTATGAGCCCGCCTCCCCTCAGGAGCGCAACCCTAACGGGCCGCCACCACCTCTCTCAAGGATTGGTGTCGGTTGATAGCACGTTAAAAGGACTAAACATTCGGGCCCGGCCGGTCCAGCCCCCATTTCTATGGAATAAAAGCAGAAGATAGAGAGAGAAGCAGATAAGGGTGGGATTGCACGAGCAAGGACACGGCAAGACGTAGTCTTTGATTGTCGCCAGCACCGAGAGGTCAGATATCACTCCCGTAACAGAGTGGTCGGGGGGGTCACTCAATCCCCCTGAGATTCTGTTTTTAAAAACATTTTACATAGAGTAATAAAAGCCCTTTTTCTTCCCAATACTACATTTTAAAACAAGCCAAATGTGCTTTTAGAGATTGTACATTTTCTAACACTGGGTTTGCAACACATTCGTGTGGCACATGCTCGGCACCAACACCATATTAAACCAATTCTCAGGTGTCCGAGATAAAATGGAACAGCAAAGTGGGAAGCCCTTTCTTATACAGGTAAATGAAGAAAATATTCTTGGGATATAATCAAGAGTGGGGATAGATGTTTGGAAGAAGATTTCGGTAATGTCTGAACATACATTTTAAGAATTTAACTTGTGCCCCAGTTCTTTCCCACTTGGGACACCCCTTTTATTTGTAAACTTGTAGCTCAATTTTTCAGAATTGTATTGAGCCCTTTCTCTGACATAAAACATTTATTGCTAGCATACCCATTACCCAAGCGCTGTTATCTTTTTCTGGAGTTAAAGTGAACCTCCAGCCTTGCCGATAAGGCTCTTCTTTAAAGCGGAAAAAAAGACAGTTGTTGGAGGGAAAATGTCCCTGCAAGAGTGCAACGCAGTGTCAATGTGCTGGTATGCATTACATATTAGCACATTATTAGAAACTTACCTTAGAACAAAGCCCTTCAGTGTCGCGTTGTCACCGCTGAGAGGGCCGACATCTTCCCCCAGCTACATGAGTGGCTGGGGGTGCAATGGCATCACTTTACGGCAAGGGCACCGCAGGTCCGGCACTGTATGCCAGGCCTTCAGTGAGCATGCACTGGCGATGTCACCGGCTGCATGCACTCTGAATGTCTCCTAAACAATGCACAGTACCTACATGTAAGCCTTATAAGATTGCCTGTAGGGAGTGGAAGTGTGTAACAGAGTTTACTAACCCTTTAATGTAATGACATTGCTTAGTCTTATTTCACTGCATATCATGGGTTGTGCACAGAGTGCATTAGATGCAGCAGCATATTGGGTAAAGCTGGTTTCATTTCCTGGCTGGAGGACGTCCAACATAATCTAAAGCTTTGTACACACTAGTAGTGGGTCAGAGCTTCTGTACCAACAATGAACAGTCCAATGTTAGTACCGTGATCTCCCCTGCTGTGCTACTGTAGCGCGACAAGGGGACAGCCCCGCCCCCCCCGCCAAAACACTCTGGTCAGCGCTCTGATAGGGAGCTGGTTGGCAGACTTTTCATGTCATGAGCCTTCGACAGAAGCAGCTGAACGGCCAGCTTCTGTCGGACTAGCTGCCATACACACAGGCCCAAAGTTTTCCAGTCTTATATTAACCACTTCAGATCCGCACTATGGACAAGACACGTCCACAGCGCGGCTCTCAAGTGCCGGGTTGACGTCTTTGGACGGCATGTTATTGTAGTTCCCGGCGCGCGCCACTGAGTGGCACTTAGCGGGGGAAAACAGTGCCGTTGCATCGCTGAGGATCCGATGCGGGTGCCTGGCGGCCGTGATCGTCGGTGACACAGCAGGGACCTGGAGCTCTGTGTGTAAACACAGAGCTCCACGTCCCGTCGGAGAGGAGACAGATGCTGTGTCCCTTGTACATAGGGACACAGCATCGGTCACCTCCCCCAGTCAGTCCCCTCCCCCCACACAACACACCCAGGGAATACATTTAACCCCTTCCTCACCCCCTAGTGTTAACCCCTTCAATGCCAGTCACATTTATACAGTAATTAGTGCATATTTATAGCACTGGTCGCTGTATAAATGTGAATGGTCCCAAAAATGTGTCAAAGGTGTTCAATGTGTCCGCCGTAATGTCGCAGTCCCAAAAAAAAAAAAAAAAAAAAAAAAAAAAAAAAGCAGATCGCCGCCATTACTAGTAAAAAAAAAATATAATATATTTCTGTCCCCTATTTTGTAGGCGCTATAACTTTTGCGCAAACCAGTCGCGTATTGCGATATTTTTTTTACAAAAATATGTAGAAGAATACGTATCGGCCTTAACTGAGAAAAAAAAAAAAAGTTAAAAAAAAATTGGGATATTTATTATAGCAACAAGTAAAAAAAATTATATATATCTTCTGTACTTGCTGAGATTTTTTTTTTGGACCATCTGCATAGGGTGTGTGTGTGTGTGTGTGTGTGTGTGTGTGTGTGTGTGTGTGTGTGTGTATATAAATAATTTACTTGTTGCTATAATAAATATCCCAATTTTTTTTTTTTTTACTTTTTTTCTCAGTTAAAGGGGAGTTCCACCCACAATTTCACTTTTTAAATATAAATGCCCCTGTAATACACAAGCTTAATGTATTCTAGTAAAGTTAGTCTGTAAACTAAGGTCCGTTTTGTTAGGTTGTTACAGCATTTATTTAGATAGTTTATAATCTAGAAATAGACCGTGGCCATCTTAAGTGTGGGCATCATGAAGCCAGACTGTATGACTTCCTGGATTTCAGCTTTGCATATCTCACATATGCTCAGTGCTGCACAAGAAATGTAATAGGTTTCAGTCAGGTTTGCAAGGACTACTGGGAAACATGATGCCTATCCCAAAAGCCCTTGCAAATAGCCTTGTGACTTAATAGCCTAGGCTAATAAGGAGGAGGAAGTAATGAACGACTACAAAATAAAGGTATTTACAAGCAACAAAATAATAAAAAATTGTCCATTCTGAACACTATGAGATTAGGACATGCAGCACAGACAAACATAAAAAAATGGGTGGAACTCCACTTTAAGGCCGATACGTATTCTTCTACGTATTTTTGTAGAAAAAATATCGCAATAAGCGACTGGTTTGCGCAAAAGTTATAGCGCCTACAAAATAGGGGACAGAAAAATATTATATATATATATATATACACATATATATACGCTTTTTTTGTTTATAGCGCAAAAAATAAAAAACGCAGAGGTTATCAAATACCACCAAAATAAATCTCTATTTGTGGGGGGAAAAGGACGGCAATTTTGTTGGGAGCCACGTCGCACAACCGCGCAAATGTCAGTTAAAGCGACGCAGTGCCGGAAGCTGAAATTTCGCCTGGGCGCGAAGGGTGTTTGCCCAGTAAGCAAGTGGTTAAACCAGCCGATACAGTCCGACAGTCAGTGTGTACTAGACTAAACTCTTTGCTCCACAGCCTAATCTTCTGCTACCCCAGGAAAGTTGTAGAAGCAGCAGCCTTATAGGGGCCCAGAACACTAAAGGTTCATTTACATTTGCAGTTTGTGGGGGGGGGGGGGGGGGGTGGTAAATCCCCATAGTTAAGATTATTTTTACCACACACCCTTTCTGCATGCAATGCACACGATAGTACGGCAATTAGAAGGTTTAAATCAGGTGTGAGGAGGCAACACTGCCTAATGTTGTGCCGTGTTGATCAGATACCGTATTTGCCGGTGTAAAAGGCGACCGGGCGTATAAGACGACCGCCTAATTTTACAGTTTTTACGATTTTTTTGCCTGTACTCACCGTATAAGATGACCCCCCTTCAGAGGCTTCCGACGTTTCATATTTTTTTCCCTTCTGGAGCCATATTCTTCTTCCTTCGTGCTGGAGCCAATCACGGTCATTTGAATACATCGCTCACCAGTATTGGCCAAGCGGTATATACTGTATGTAGCCGCACATCCAGCAGGCATCCAAGCAGCTGACCCGGCATATAAGACGACCCCTGCTTTTTGGACAGTTTTTTTAAGTGCAAAAGGTAGTCTTATACGCCAGCAAATACAGTAGCTCTCCACCTCTAAGGTTGCCTACCTCTGATGTAGACTGTTTTAACCTTTAACCTGTTTAACTAGACTGTTTTATTGTGAGATCTCAATTGCCGCCACTTATGAATCCTATGGAGAATTTTTTTACTTTTCTCCTAAAAACGCACATAGGAATCCTGGGCCTGTTTGCTCCCGCACTGCACTGGCAGTCATCTTACCATGGTCCAAGTACCTGACATTGGCAGAGTCTCATGTGAATGCTGCTGAACTACATCTCCATGTATTGAGCAATACACTGGCTTCATTTACAAATAGAATGAAAATGTTCACAACCAATAGAAACTGGATCTATTTTTGAGGTTTCTTCAACACTTAATTCCATAAAACCACTGCAAAGAAGTACTTGCATCTGCTGACTGTCAGATTGGGACGCTCACAACAGCTAAGGCTGCCAAACAATACAGACACTGTGCCAGCTCCGTGTCTTCTTATAAACCGTATCCATCACGAGATACACTTACATTTCAAACTAGCAGCTTTTAGCTTTCCCAGAGGAAGAATATTAAATGTAAGCCATGTGAATAAGACATTAGAACGCCGCCTAAGATCCTACGTAGTCATAAGACAAGTGATGTAAGGTGTTTATAAAGAATTTCATAATTTCTCTACTGAGAAACAGTACAGGTTTGACAGACTTCTAATAGGCGATGAGCGTCACACACCGCAGTGAACAGGCTCTGTGTGGGGTCGATATCCTAAGAAATCACGAAGCAGTATCTGTCAAGTGGCAGCCATCCAATCAGCTTCATAAATATATTGTATCAGGTAGAATGAAAAGGGTAAAACACTAAAAAGATCATATATGGACCGCGAGTGTCAGGCTTTTATCAAGGCTGCCCAAACAAATTCCTCCATCCACACAAGCAAGGTGGATGGAGGAGGAATGCGCCCTGCTGGGATATTGTATTCTGACAGCAAGACTCCTCCATTGTCAGAATACACTGATCAGTGTCCGCTGCAGGCTGATCATAAAAATTTCCAATAAGCCCGTTTAAGATCATTAAATCAACTCCTTGCAAGTGGGAGTGGCCACATTGATATTCAGCTAGTCCCTGCTGAAGTGACTGGATTTCGATCCATCTATGGCCAGCATAAAGCCAACTCCAGGACCTCAGACACTATGCAAAATGTTCAAGCATATTACGAGTTAAAGGGGTTGTAAAGGTTCATCTTTTTATTTTCTAAATGGGTTCCTTTAAGCTAGTGCATTGTTGGTTCACTTACCTTTTCCTTCTAAATGTTTTTTTCTTTGTCAGAATTTCTCACTTCCTGTTTTTCCTCAGTAAGCTTTCCAGCATGATCCGAGCGGTGGAAAGTCATTTGGAACAGCTTACTGAAGAGGAACAGGAAGTGAGAAATTCAGACAAAGAAAACAAAGAAAAAAAAACATTTAGAAGGGAAATGGAAGGAAAAGGTAAGTGAACCAACAATGCACTAGCTTAAAGTAACCTGTTTGGAAAAAAAAAAAAAAAAACCTTTACAACCCTTTAAAACCAACGAGGTGCATATCACCTCATGAACTTCTCCAACTTAGTGCCGGTTCACACTGCTGTGCTGTGAATTTGTTCCGTTTTGTCAGTCCATTCTGAAGTGTGCGATTTTAATGCAAATTTTTAGGAGTGAGAGCTGCGATTAATGTCTCTAGCCAATGCAATCATAATAAAAGTCAACTTCTTGTGTACTTCCCGTTTTTTGTGGAGAAAAATGTGGTCGAATTCGCACATATGTGAACCATCAAATGCGAATGTAAATCGTTATGGAATTGCATCTATGGAGACTAAATTTGCCACGCCCTAAACTCGCACAAGACCTTTTTCATCGCATTCGGAGAGGAATCGCAACACATAGGTGTAAACGACCATCATTGAAAACAATTACTTTTTGGATGACATGCAAATCTAGTTTGTTTAACGCATCGCATTCGGTATCAACTCGCACAAGTGTGAACCGGTGATCTGCCGATCTGGTTCCGGCTAACGAGCTGGTTCCTTAAAAGGAATGCGCAGGCGCAATCCTTGCCGACGGAAATCTTCGAACCTCGGCCAGCATCCAGGGCGATGTGGAATTTGAGGAAAGTGGCCAGTCGGGCCTCACGTGCTCGCTCCACTCGCTCGGCCTCCTGGCTCTTTTTTTTTTTTTTTTTTTAACATCCTCCAATCAACGGGGATGTTAAAGAATGCCCGTCCCCTCATCCTACCCAATCACAGAGCACTTTGTATTATGTTAACCTATTCACAATATACAAAGGCTTTTGAGAAATCAACAGAGGGGGGCGGACCATCAGAAATGCTGTGTACGATGTACAGCGTCTGTTCTCAGAACTCCAGAGTGTAGCAATAACCAACTTTTTTTTGAGCTCCTTAACCACTTGCCCACGGCGTCATGGTAAAAAGACGTCATGACTTTAAAGATGGATATCTCGGTAACGGCAGCAGCTGCTGCCACAACCGAGATATCCATCTTTACCGTGGGCAGTCCTGTACACGACAATGGCGGTCTCCGCGGCGGATTCGCCGTTATCGGTGGCGGGAGAGGGCCCCCCCCCTCCCGCGCCCTCCGCTGTTTACCGGAGCCGTCGGTAGCGGCGGAGGCGATCGGGTCCTGTCGGCAGCTGTGTTGGGATACGAGTGAGGGAAAAAATCGCCCCCACCCGTTCCCCACAGCTCTGCTGGGCAGAAGTGACGTCAAAACGTCAGTCCCACCCAACGTCTTAAAGAAACATTTTTTTTTTCTAAAATTTGAAAAATTACATTTTTTTTTCTTTTTTTGCATTTAAGCCTAAATATGAGATCTGAGGTCTTTTTGACCCCAGATCTCATATTTAAGAGGACCTGTCATGCTTTTTTCTATTACAAGGGATGTTTACATTCCTTGTAATAGGAATAAAAGTGATAATTTTTTTTTTTTTATTTATTTCGGTGTATACAATTATAAACTAATTTAAAATAAAAAAAATAAAAAATATTTAAAACGCCCCGTCCCGACGAGCTCGCGCACAGAAGCGAACGCATACGCGATTTGCACCCGCATATAAAAACGGTGTTCAAACCACACAAGTGAGGTATCGCCACGATCGTTAGAGCGAGAGCAATAATTCTAGCCCTAGACCTCCTCTGTATCTCAAAAAATGCAACCTGTAGAATTTTTTAAACGTCGCCTATCGAGATTTTTAAGGGTAAAAGTTTGACGCCATGCCACGAGCGGGCGCAATTTTTAAGCGTGACATGTTGGGTATCATTTTACTCGGCGTAACATTATCTTTCACAATATATAAAAAAATTGGGCCAAATTTATTGTTGTCTTATTTTTTTTATTCAAAAAAGTGAATTTTTTTCAAAAAAAGTGCGCTTGTAAGACCGCTGCGCAAATACGGTGTGACAAAAAGTATTGCAATGACTGCCATTTTATTCTCTAGGGTGTTAGAAAAAAATATATATAATGTTTGGGGGGTTTTTTAGTAATTTTCTATAAAAATAAAAAAAAAAGTGTTTTATTCTCGTAAACACCGAATCTGAAAAAACAGGCCCGGTGGGCAAGTGGTTAAAACTGTCAGATGCAAGTGAAGAAGGTAGCATGCACCTCCATGGATTTTACCAATTTTACTCATAGCATGGCTTCCCGGAGTTCAGGTTTAAGTTATGAAGTAATTTCAACACAGCCAATTAGGATCAAACTTTCAACAGTTTCTTCAACAGTTTGCATACTCTTTATGCAGGTAGTGTCAGATGATCTGACTAACAGGAGTTTTATCTTACAGTTTCATTTAGAAGGTGAACTGCAATCTGGTCAACCTAAACAAAAAAAAAACACACACACACACACACACACACACACACACACACACACACACACACGTTTGGGCTCTTTCACGCGGGGCGGATCAGTAATGATCCGCCCCGTGAACGTCCGCTTGCTCAGCAGGGAATCACTCCGTTGATCCCCGCTGAGCCGGCGGATGACAGGGCGGTCCCCGCACATTGTGCAGGGACCGCCCTGTCTTTTCTCCGCTCTCCCCTATGGGGGGGATTGGATGAACATGAACCGTCTGCCCGTGTTCATCCGATCGACTGATGGAAAAGTAGGTTTTTCCTCCGTCACACTTTGGGGGATCGGAGCGGGTCGGATGTCAGCGGGCATGTCACCACTATCATCCGTGGCTCCATAGAGGGGCACGGAGCGCCCGTTCAGATCCACCTGCCAGTTTTTTAGGCGGACCTGAACGGTGAAAGAGCCCTGTCTGCACCCTATTTGAATCAAAAAGGGCTGGCGACTGATGCTCTTGAATAAAAGTCCTTTATTGGTTACAGGATATAAACCGACGCGTTTCGGTTAAGCCTTCAAAGCTTTGGTGAAGGCTTCTTAGCCGAAACGCGTCAGTGTATAGCCTGTACCCATGTAACCAATAAAGGACTTTTATTCAAGAGCATCAGAGTTGCCCTTTTTAATTCAATTGCTGTATTCATGGGGCCTGAACCTTGTGGCTAGAGCACCGGATCACAGTTCATGGACTTCTATGTTGGCAATGGAGCTGGGGTAACATTTTGTTTCTCTGCAATCTATTGGCTAAAAATCTTGCAGGCAGTCTAGTGTTAAGTGCAGTAACCCATGGCAATCCACCAGAATTCACATTAGCTGTAAGCCTGGAAGTGCACCAGCTACTTTGGTACTTAACCACTTAATACCTGGACCTTTAGGCAGCTAAAGGACCCGGACAGTTTTTGCGATTCGGCACTGCATCGCTTTAACTGACAAATGCGCGGTCATGCGACGTGGCTCCCAAACAAAATTGGCGTCCTTTTTTTCCCCACAAATAGAGCTTTTTGGTGTTATTTGATCACCCCTGCGGTTTTTATTTTTTGCGCTATAAATAAAAATAGAGCGATAGTTTTGAAAAAATTCAATATTTTTTTACTATAATAAATATCCCCCCCCCCAAAAAAAAAATATATATATATATATATATATATATATATATATATATATATATATATATATATATATATATATATATATATCTTTGCAATTCAGCACTTTAATTGGTAATTGTGTGGTCATGCAACACTGTACGCAAAGAAAGTTTGTATAATATTTGAGGGTATTTGAACACCATTGGGTTTTATTTTTTGCGATATAAACAAAAGAAATATTTTGAACAAAATGTTTTTTACTCCATTAAAAATTTATATATATATATATATATATATATATATATATATATATATATATATATATATATATATATATATATATATATATATATATATATATATATAATTCCTTGATAAAATTTAGACCAAAATGTATTCTGCTACATGTCCAATAAACAAAAGAAAACAATAAAAAGTGTATATTGATTGGATTAGGTGAAAGTTATAGCTCCTACAAACTATGGTGTATTTACTGGAATTTATTTTTTTACCACTTCTAATGGCGGTAATCAGCGACTTATAATAGGACTGCAATAGTGCTGCAGGAAATCTCGCACTAACTGATGCTGGGGTGGGGGGGGACCAATACTGACATTTCCAGTGATGTTACAACAGTGATACTATACACAGCCTTTACCGACACTGGCTTGGAAGAAAACATTCAGGCCAATCAAGGGGTTAAATATGTGCCTGTGTGTAAAGTGTGCTGCTTTTACTACTAAACCTCTGTTTCTCATCCCAGATTTGCAGGGATGAGAAACTGACAGATCGCTCCCTCTGTACAGAGCTCTGTGTTCATCAACATGCAGTAGAGCTCTGGGCTGAGATTGTACACAGCCGATCAGCAGGTCCCAGCCATGAATCCTTGGTGGAGACTTGCTGGCAGGCTCCCGCTGTGTACAATCACAGCAGTGCCGGTCGGGGGGCACGCGGGCTAAACTTGGAAGTAGGCAACGAAGTACGGGTACGACGGTTTGTCTACACCGGCTGTTCGTCTGCAGTACAGTGTAGGCGGGAAATGGTTAAAAAGGAAAAAAAATACAAATTTTGCTCCCAAAGTGTATCCACTTGAGATCACTGAAGGTAATCGATGGCCGTCACGGACAGCTGTAGCCACCGCCTACCTGTCATTAAAGTGTACAGCTTGCGAGGTGGCAAAATCAGCAGCAAAATTCTTGCAGCTGTCATTCGCAGCAGGGCTCGTCACCCATGCAAATGTAGCCTTATACTAGTAGTGATCATTATCGCAAGTATAGAAAATGAGAAATCCAAAATGTTATAGTAGGCGAGGTTGAAAAATAAGACAAATATGTCAGTATTACATTGTATATCCCTGTATGTTGTGGTCGTTCAGGTGCTTATCTAATAGTTTTTTGAAACTATCGATGTCCCCGGCTGAGACCATCGCCTGTGGAAAGGAATTCCACGTACTTGCCGCTCTTACAGTAAAGAACCCTCTGCGTAGTTTAAGGTAAAACTTATTTTCTTCTAAATTTTAATGAGTGACTACGTGTTAAACTCCCTTCCGCGAAAAAAAAGTTTCCCTATAGTGGGGTCACCAGTATGGTGTTTGTAAATTGAAATCATATCCCCTCTCAAGCGTCTCCTCCAGAGAGAATAAGTTCAGTGCTAGCAACCTTTCCTTATAACTAATATCCTCCAGACCCTTTATTAGCTTTGTTGCCTTTCTTTGAACTCGCTCAATTTCCAGTACATCCTTCCTGAGGTTTGGTGCCCAAAACTTGACCGCATACTCTAGGTGCGGCCGGACCAGAGTCCTGTAGAGTGGGAGAAATCTCAGTTTTATCTCTGGAATTAGTCCCCTTTTTAATGCATGCCAATATTCTGTTTGCTTTGTTAGCAGCTTCCCAAAAGACAAACTCTGGATATGATGCTGAGCATGTGGACTCAGCTTCCTTGGTCGGCCATGGTGAGGCCCGTCCTGTTACACTGCTCAGTTTTAGGGCCTTGGCAATATTCTAGCCTAGGCCATCTTTTTTTCAGATCCTCAGTTGTTTGCCATGAGGTGCCATGTTGAACTTCCAGTGACCAGTAAGAGAAAGATCACACCAAATATAACAAACCTGCTCCCCACTCACACCTGAGACCTTGTAACCCTAACGAGTCACATGACACCAGGGAGGGAAAATGGCTAATTGGACATTTTCACTTAGGGGGGTACTCGCATTTGTTGCCAGTGGTTTAGAACTGAATAGCTGTTTTATTTCGAGGGGACAGCAAATTTACACTATTTACACAATTTACACAAATGTACACTCACTACTTTACATTGTAGCAAAGTATCATTTTTTCAGTGTTGACACATGAAAAGATAAAAATATTTACAAAAATGTGAGGGGTGTACTCACTTTTGAGAGATACGGTATATAAACAGGGAATAGCGATGAGGTTACGTAGAGCGATGAAATACTCTCAACGGAAAGCCCCCCTCTTACATAAAGTATACATGTTACAATGTAAACACTCATTAAATGTCTTCACTTGGAGACGGTGGAAACAATTTCATCCTCTTCTAGAGAACTCAGCACGTTATCACAGCAGCCGTTTTGCTATGTGGTCAGCTAAAGGCATATCTTCCCAGCAGCAGGACACTACCCATGTCACTATGTCATTCTATTCTGTGTAAACTCGGTGAGAACATTCCTTGTGCAACTGCAGATGTTACAACGGTTTTATCTCATTCAAGTTGTACATCATACGAAAAAAAAAAAAAAAAAAATACATAGTACTTCTTTGATATTTGACAAAGAGAAAGGGCTTGTTCAGAATGGGGAGTGGTAAAAACAGGAGGTTGAGCTGCAGCTTTAGGCTACATTTGCATGGGCATCTAGCGCCAGTACAAATGACAATGGCAGAGGGATCTGCCGAATCCTGCAGCTGTGTCACCTAGCTGCCCCTGCTGAGCCCTGTACACCTCAGTGATGGGTTGACGGTGACTGCAGCTATCTGTGGCTGTCCTAGTCAGCGATTACCTGTGGTGAAGGCCAAGAGCCATCCAGGAGAGGAGGCGACAGTCTCCCAGCCACCTGTCAAACACTCTGAAAAATGATCATCCATAAATTCCTCTTCAGAGGGTATCACATGTATCAACAAACCCCAATGCAAGCACCCTGAATATGCATGCATACAAATCTGTTACCTTTCTGATTATCCACATTTCATACTACCCATCTTGCCCAGTCTGTTCTTCAGCACTAGTAGGTGGCGATGATGGCATCAAACATATATGACATTTGTACAATTATTAGGCTACATGGTCACGTTGGAATAGCAGTACAGTGCACATTAGATAGCAAGCAGGATTTTTGGTGGCTTTTAAAATCTAGGTTGGGTTCAGTTTGTGTGGCTGAAATTTAATTGCGTTTGGACCAGAATGGTACAGGACCCTTTTTTGTTCTGCACTGGGAATCGGATCACATAGATGTTCACACCCGATGAAAAAAAACAAAGTTTTCTGTGAAGTAAAAAACAACGTTTTTGAAACGTCACTTTTCAAAGACAATTTTGCATACACACCATCGTTTTTTCACAAAAAGCAAGGTTACGTTCACCACTCTTTTCCATTGAAGCTCGCTTCATAACTAGCTTCTGGGCATGCGCGGGTTGAAGAACGACGTTTTTGCTACACACGGTGACTTTTTGTGAAACAAAAAACGACGTTTTGAAAAACGACACAAAAAATTCAAGCATGTTGGAATTTTTTTTGGGTCGTTTTTTTTTAAGACAAAAAAACGACGTTTTGCCCACACACGATCAATTTAAATGACGTTTTAAAAAACGTCGTTTTTTTTTCATTGCAAAAAACGACCGTGTGTACGCGGCATTAGGACACACGTTTGAGTTCTCAGATCTCCAATTACTACAATCAACTAAAGAAGGTCGATAAAAGGCAATGGTGGTGCGTCACCAATCATTATCAATGAACAGGAACACAGTACACTTGCCATCTATAGGGGGCATGTGCGGTCACTGGCCTCATCTTCATAACATATTGTAGGGGGGAGTGGTTCAGTAGTCTACGTTGGGAACTAAACAATTCTTACAGATAATAATCAGCAGAGGAATAATAGGACAGCAATTTCTGTCAAAAGGAACAGGTATTTATATGCATTAGATTTAGCCTAGGTTCACACTGGGCTGGGGAGATGAAGCTGGCACAGACGTCTCTGTAATGGCGACCAAAATTGGGACTGATAAGCGGGCTTGAAATAGTGCGAGTTCAGCACTCGCCAGTCCCGATTTCGGCCGCGATTACAGAGACATCTGTGCAAGGCTTTTGCACTGATGTCAATGGAAATCGTGGGCTGAAATCGCAAAAAGTAGTAAAGAAACTACTTTTTGAAATCTGTGCAGCGTCACACCCATTAGGACATTGCCAGCAAATGCCGCATGCCAAAACGCACCAGTGTGAACCAGGGCTCAGAACCACTTACACATTGATGCCAAATTTCAGCTCAGACTTTTATAAGTAGTTACAGCAAACTTTTCCCTTTTGGGATAAAGGGTTTTCAAGAATAAAGTATCTGTACTATGTGGTTTGTCTCACCCGTGTACATTCTTCTGGAGAGTTGTAAAAAAAACAGCCAAAAAATAAATAAAAAATTAAAGGGGAGTTCCAGCCAAAATGTATGTTTATTAAAAGTCAGCAGCTGCAAAAAGTATAGCTGCTGGCTTTTAATAAACATTTACTTACCTGCTCCACATTTCGCTCCTCTCCCCCCCTCCCCGGCCGGCGTCTACATTATAGCTGTGGGCACCCAGCCGTGACAGCCTTCGGCTTCACGGCCGGGCACCCACTGCGCATGCGGAAGCGGTACTGCGCATGCGCGGCCCGCCGCTGATTGGACAGGCGATCATTTAGGACCTGTCAGTGTCCTTGGCAATCGCCTAGGGGAGGGGGTGCAATAAGGCGATTAAGCTTAATCGCCTTACCAGCCCCTCAGCGGAAGGAGGAAGTAGGACAGGAAGTCCCACTCCTCCTGAAGCCCCCACTCCCCCCCCCCCCCCCCCCAAAAAAATTACATGCCAAATGTGGCATGCAAGGGGGTGTGGAGTGGATTAAGCGGAAGTTCCATTTTTGGGTGGAACTCCGCTTTAATGCAGCTATTACATTTTTTTTTAACAGCCCATAAACACCCCTCTATGTTACCCTATAAGCCCATGCACACATGAACATTTTTGGATGTCCTTTTTCTGACCACGAAAAACGCCAAATGCTGATAAATGCTCAAAAACATGGCTCACCAGTGTTTTAACGTTTTTGATCGATCGAAAATAAATAAAATGACGTCATTTCCATGCGTTCCATGTGGATTCTGTTGGATTTCCTGGTGGCCACAGGATGTGCTGTAGACCTTTCCCCATCCAGCGGAATAATAGGACAGCAATTTCTGTCAAAAGGAACAGGTATTTATATGCATTAGATTTAGCCTAGGTTCACACTGGGCTGGGGAGATGAAGCTGGCACAGACGTCTCTGTAATGGCGACCAAAATTGGGACTGATAAGCGGGCTTGAAATAGTGCGAGTTCAGCACTCGCCAGTCCCGATTTCGGCCGCGATTACAGAGACATCTGTGCAAGGCTTTTGCACTGATGTCAATGGAAATCGTGGGCTGAAATCGCAAAAAGTAGTAAAGAAACTACTTTTTGAAATCTGTGCAGCGTCACACCCATTAGGACATTGCCAGCAAATGCCGCATGCCAAAACGCACCAGTGTGAACCAGGGCTCAGAACCACTTACACATTGATGCCAAATTTCAGCTCAGACTTTTATAAGTAGTTACAGCAAACTTTTCCCTTTTGGGATAAAGGGTTTTCAAGAATAAAGTATCTGTACTATGTGGTTTGTCTCACCCGTGTACATTCTTCTGGAGAGTTGTAAAAAAAACAGCCAAAAAATAAATAAAAAATTAAAGGGGAGTTCCAGCCAAAATGTATGTTTATTAAAAGTCAGCAGCTGCAAAAAGTATAGCTGCTGGCTTTTAATAAACATTTACTTACCTGCTCCACATTTCGCTCCTCTCCCCCCCTCCCCGGCCGGCGTCTACATTATAGCTGTGGGCACCCAGCCGTGACAGCCTTCGGCTTCACGGCCGGGCACCCACTGCGCATGCGGAAGCGGTACTGCGCATGCGCGGCCCGCCGCTGATTGGACAGGCGATCATTTAGGACCTGTCAGTGTCCTTGGCAATCGCCTAGGGGAGGGGGTGCAATAAGGCGATTAAGCTTAATCGCCTTACCAGCCCCTCAGCGGAAGAAGTAGGACAGGAAGTCCCACTCCTCCTGAAGCCCCCACTCCCCCCCCCCCCCCCCAAAAAAATTACATGCCAAATGTGGCATGCAAGGGGGTGTGGAGTGGATTAAGCGGAAGTTCCATTTTTGGGTGGAACTCCGCTTTAATGCAGCTATTACATTTTTTTTTAACAGCCCATAAACACCCCTCTATGTTACCCTATAAGCCCATGCACACATGAACATTTTTGGATGTCCTTTTTCTGACCACGAAAAACGCCAAATGCTGATAAATGCTCAAAAACATGGCTCACCAGTGTTTTAACGTTTTTGATCGATCGAAAATAAATAAAATGACGTCATTTCCATGCGTTCCATGTGGATTCTGTTGGATTTCCTGGTGGCCACAGGATGTGCTGTAGACCTTTCCCCATCCAGCAGCCATGGATGCAGTGCAAGAACCTCATGAGAGACCAGAAGGATACTATACCATCAGATGAGCATATTTTATCCGATATCTTATGAGTTTTCTGTATCTTTGCTATTAAATAGTTTATAGGAATACTACACTTGGGTGGCGCTGCCTGTTTTTCCTTCCTTTGAACATGACTATTTCTGCCTCTTTTCTTCCTGTGTAGAGTAGCACTCAGTGTGGGAGAAGGAAGGACAGCAGCTGGGCCAAGCAGGTCCGTTCCTTCCTTGTACAGTCACAGACTGGAGGCGAGGAGGTGACCCGTGTTGCTCAAGAGCAGGAGAGAAAAAAAAATAAGTTTAAGGCAGTATTGTGTAAATCTTAGGATTGAATGGGCAGAAATAATTAAAATGCCTATATGGAAGCTGTTTTACCTATGTATCCATGGTGGAACGCTTTTCAGAAGATGGTATAGCAGCGGTTGGCAGGCCTTCAAGGAGGTGTTGCTGCCACCCGTTTTTTTTTTTTTTTTTAACTTTGATTGCTGAATGACAATTTTCCTTTACAGGACCATGCTGCAACACTGAGCCAAGCATTTGCCTTGTTGATCTCAAATGGGCAAATTTGACAGGCAGTGCCGTTTGTCAGACTCAGCAGATGGAATTAAAACTGCTGCAGCAGTAAAGAAAAGCATGATAGCCACAGCATGTGTAAAGCCCTGTCAGGCTGATATGTCCGAGTTCCGGTGGGAGAATAGGGGAGCAGCCAAACTGTGGCTCAGCTGCCTGTTTTCATAAGCCCTGGAGGATTCCTTATTGGTTCACATCCTGCGGTGGTAATGCTCACCAGTCGGTGTGCTGCAGTGCCATTTAATTGGCACCCACTGCACCATGCCAATGGATATGCATAGAACTGCACATGCACTGGACACACCTGTTGCAAGGCAAGTTGGGACGTAATTGCATCAATGTATATAAAGTAACACCACTCAGCACAGCGGGTTAGTGAAGATAGGCCCTAATGCTGGCCCAAAATTAACAGATAAAATAAATAAACACTAGCAAGGTTAAAAAACATTTTTTATAAAGCACAGTGTAAATTGCAGAAGAGTACCAGAAAAAGCCTAAATTTCCTAGTGAAAAACTCCCAGTTGGTATAGAACACACATTTCTAAGACCCCTCTCACACGGACGGATAGAATGGTGCTTTTAGCTGCGGATTTTCTAGTTTTCCACACAATGCTTTCCTATGGCCTCATTTCACACACAGCGTTTAGCTGCGATTTTGTTGCATGCAGTTTGGTGCAAATAGAACAAATTTAATTGAATACGTCCAGGTGCGATTTAGCGCAGCTATATGCACGTAACTGCAGGAAATCGCAGTCTTGTGTCAACTGCGGATAGCAGTGTGAGAAAAAAAAAAACAGGAAGCACATCATAATCAAAAATAAAAAAAAAGGGTTGCTATGGAAATGACTACCGCAGCTAAACGCGGCCGCATGTAACGGCAATGTACAAATGCAGCTAATCGCAGTGCCCAAAGCCTTGAATATTACAGAAAATGTACATGCTTTTAACTGCAGCAAAACAGCGGTCCGTGTGAAAGGGGCCTAAGAGAAACGGCACAGAGATCTGTCATGAACAATGCAGCTGCCAAAAACTGCATGGCCTTGGACACTTGCTTATCTTTCAACTTTTCTTGACTTCTGTAAACACAGCCGGGCAGTTTCAGAACAAAAACACATGGTGTCTGAATTCATGACTAACCAAAGTAAACTTCCAGGTTACTGGCTGGGGGCCACGAAGCACAACCAGCACTCCTACAGAAGTAAACACATAACACTGAAATCTAATATATGTATCCCATCTGTATCATCTACACACCAAGGAGCAGCAACATATCCACTTTAGGGCAATTGCCTTTCTGGCACAGAATGCTGGCTCACCTGATGCTATATGTATTCTGTACTGTGTCAGCTATACATTTTAGAAAATAAAGGGATTACAAAAATAAAGAGAATACTGGCTCACATTCAAGGGAACTTCAGTGATATTGCTCACTTTGTTTTGTAAGACGGAAAATAGATTCAAGAAAAAAATGACTGGAACACTTGAAATTTTTTGGATACAAACAAAAATAAGTTTTACATTTATTATAAAGTAGCAGTGTGTGCTTCAACATAACCAACAGTCCCACCACCCCTGAAGAACACCGCCAACTAAGGTCCATCCACAAAACAGGCCACTTCCCTGTATGACATGACAGCAATTGTAGCAAATCTAACTGTACATATGCGCCTGCAAACCCCATGATTAAAATGAGACGTTCACTTTTTGCAAAAAAAAATAAATTAAAAAAATCCAAATTTTTTGTCAGGAAAACTTATTTTTTTAGCCTGTACAGCAACGATATGCAATTAGTGGACCTCCAGCTGTTGCAGAACTACAAGTCCCATGAGGCATAGCAAGACTGACAGCCAAAAGCATGACACCCAGAGGCATGATGGGACTTGTTTTGCAACAGCTGGAGGTCCACTAATTGCATATCCCTGCTATACAGCATTGCACCAGTAATCCATAGATCAGATGCTATTCAGGTCAGAGTCAGTATCTGCTTGCCTGTACATCCCATATGGGCATCCCATATAGGCAAGCAGATAGAATCTGACAGGAAGCATGAATGCACTACCACAGTGCCATGGTAGCTCATTGAAAAAACCTATAACCCGACAGCCGCAAAGGCTGCTGAACCTTGTAGTGTTCCATGCCCCAGAGCCCTCAGCCCTGTTAATCAGTGACGCAGTCAGGCAGTCACTAATATATGTTACACCCAGAAGGGTTTTTTTTTTTTTTTTACGAAAGGTGTACTCAATTGGTTATCTACAAAAAAAAAATAAAAAAAAAAAGTCAGAACAAGCATAATCCACATTTCAACTAAAACATTTAAGTCAGCTGCTACAGTGTAGCTGCTGACTTTTTAGGGCACTTATTTGTCCAGGGATCCCAGCCAATTCTTCAATCGGTTCTTAGGTGCTGCCACCATCATTTGTTTGTAAGGCAAGCTGGTTCCCTACTGTGCATGCATGAAGCGTGCTGTACATTGTGAATGGCCCGGCGGTGGGGTGTAGAGGAGGGGGTCAAACTTCCAAGGGACCTCACCAAGGTCCCCCTGAAGTGGGATGGGTACCTGCTGCTCCTCCCCCACAAAAAAAGGTGCCAAAATGTGGGGCTCTGCTTTAACCACTTGCTTACTGGGCACTTACACCCCCCTCCTGCCCAGGTAAAATTTCAGCTTCCGGCACTGCGTCGCTTTAACTGACAATTGCGCGGTCGTGCGACGTGGCTCCCAAACAAAATTTACGTCCTTTTTTTCCCCACAAGTAGAGCTTTCTTTTGGTGGTATTTGATCGCCTGTGCGATTTTTATTTTTTGCGCTATAAACAAAAAAGAGCGACAATTTTGAAGAAAAATACAATATTTTTTACTTGTTGCTATAATAAATATCCCAATTAAAAAAAAAACACTTTTTTTCTCAGTTTAGGGTGATGCGTATCCTTCTACATATTTTTGGTAAAAAAAATAAAAAAAAAATCGCAATAAGCGACTGGTTTGCGCAAAAGTTATAGCGCTTACAAAATAGGGGAGAGAATTATTATTTTTTATTATTTTTTTTTTACTAGAAATGGCGGCGATATGCGATTTTTATTGGTACTGCGACGTTATAGCGGACACATCGGACACTTTTGACACATTTTTGGCGCCATTCACATTTATTCTGCGATCAGTGCTATAAATATGCACTAATTACAGTATAAATGTGACTGGCATTGAAGGGGTTAACACTAGGGGGTGAGGAAGGGGTTAAATGTGTATGCTAGGTGTGTTCTAACTGTAGGGGGAGGGGGGGGTGACTGGGGGGGTGACCGATCTGTGTCCCTATGTAGGAAGGAACACAGATCGGGCTCCTCCCTTCCAGAGACAGGACATTGTCTCTGTGTGAGCCGGCAATGAGAGATGATCTATGAGAGATCATCTCTCATTGGCCCACAGATCGCATCACAAACGGCCGCTCTGATTGGCCGTTTGCCGCGATCTGTGATTGGCCGTGTCCAAGGGACACGGACAACACAGGGCTTCCCCGCAGCGCGCTGTACAGCGCGCGCTGGGAAAGCCAGAATGACATGCCGTCAAATGACGGCATGTTGGATTTTCAGGCCCGCGCTGTTGCCGTCATCCGACGGTAGCGCGGGCCTCAAGTGGTTAACAGCAAGCCATGCAACGTAACTGCCCTAGAAGCTCGTCTCATAATGCAGAGGTGGGTCACCTCAGGCAGCAAATTTGATGTCCAGTTCTACAGCTGCATAGATATCACTCCTAGATCAGTTGAACTGCCCTTTCAGTGCAGCTGTAATTTGACCTCAACATCTTAGTTACTTAGGTCGATCACATATTTCACCCTGTAGGTCTGGTGACCTTCCAGATAAATAAATCTGTATTGGCAGAGATATACATCCCTATACAATATGTAAGCATTTCACCGATATTTAATCACTTGCAGGTGACTGGACGTCTAAAGACATCCTGGGCTTTGTGGTGGTATATCTGAATGATGCCTGCAGCTACAGGCATGTGCTGGAGGGACATACCTGCACATGTGCTGGAGTTAGAAAGGGCACGCTGTGCCGTTTAGCTCGGGTCATGCTGTGACTGGCGGCTCCCAAGCACATGCGCGGGAGTGACGTCACGCGACTCCGGCCAGTCACAGAGTTAGAGTTCGTGACCCCGGAAGGAAGAGGGGTGAAGAATGGACGCTCACTGCCACTGAGGAAGACGTGGACATCGTGGGCTTCTCCTGCAGGTAAGTGTTACATAATGGGCTACTATGCGCTGCATCAGGGTTTACTTTTTAATGTAGACAAAAAAAAATAAAAAAAACTTTTGAAGACATCTACGTGCCCACAAAGGACATTATTTATCCTATTGTTGCACTTTGAGACTCAGAAGGCATCAAGTTAACGCAAACAGGAAGCAAGGAGTACCTAGACATCCAGTACGGGCAGAGAGTACACAGTGTAGCGCACAAAACATAAGACACAAAGAAAGCAGTACTGTACATCCAGTACTGTACAAGAAAAAAATATAAACAGTGCTGCAAGCCTCGAGCACACAATTACATTTTAGGCCCACTTGACACACTGTTGTACGAAGCTCATTCTGCGAAATCTGTTCTACTTCCATCAAACTTGAACGAACAAGATACGATTTTACTCCAACTTTGAGAAAGTAGACTTGCCCCAAAGCACCCCCCTCCCTCCCATGTGAAAGCATGTGGCCCGATATGGTTCGGGGGGGGGGGGGGGGGGCTCGCCTGTCCCTACCCCCTTTCCTGACCTGCCAGGCTGTGTGTTCAGATAAGGGTCTGCATGCCATTTCTATCATTTGGTGTGGCGTTTCGTTTCCCTTCAAGATCCTCAGAGCACAAGTCGCATGCCAAAGTCGGAACAGTAAGAGCTGCTGTATGGTGCAAAATTGTATGCGATTCGCACTGCAGTGCAAGTCACATGTGATGCAATTTCTGCCATACAGATAGTATCGGCTAACATCGGATTGTATACAGACTAAAACTCGTACAGGACCCTTTTTTGGTCTGCACCAGAATCGGATTGCACGCCTATGCAATCTGATTCATGTCTGAACTGACAGTTTGCAGTGCAATATGCAAACTGAAATGTGGGCGTCATTAACAGTGTATTGACACTCCCCAGCAGTTTGCATACAACAGTGTGAACTGCTGTGCGAGTCGGGTGCGACTCACTAGTGTGAACCCAGCCTGAAGCCTTTTATATTTTACTTTTCATTTTTTTTTTCCTCCAGTTTTTTTTTTTATGGGGAGAGGGAAAAAATAAAAATAAGACGTTTCTCAATCAATAAGAAATGAACACAAGAGAAATGTATAGTCCAAGACTCTCCAGAAACACTTTTTACCTCCCACACTGTTCTACGTCACAAGGACAGGACAGAGAATAATAGGACTGCTGTGAGCAGAATATTAATAAATCCATGGGCAGTGTAATAATTGGAGTTCATCTTCTCGGGTTTCTGAAGCAAACAAAATCATTTATAAATACAGATCACTAGAGCTTTAAGAGAAGCCTGCAACTGGGTATCGTCTTGTTCATTGCTATGACGGGATGAAGAAACATCCAGAACATTGGCTTTTCAGAGGGGAGTTTATGGTGCATCCTAAGTAACTGGCTGGGCTGAAGATTTCATAAATGGTCTCTTTAGGGAAAACATTAATAAGGGAGTACAGACCCAGTGAGCAAATATCTTGGCCTGCTTCTTCATGGAAGCTGCACGAGGACAGGCTCTTCAGACAGGGCAGCATGTCCAGCACCTTGCAAGTGGCTCATCTCCAGCCAAAGACAGAAGTATTTGTGCAAGTCTCCTATATAAAACGATCAGAAAATCAGATGAAAAATACCGCTTTCAAAGTGATCGAATCGTTAGTACAAAGCTTGAGAGCCGATCAGGACAGTTCATTTGATATCATTTGATCGGACATGCAAGAAAATATTTTCCACACGATGCCAGATCAGTTCAGCTGTTCAAAAATGCAATACAAATGCATTACAACACATGACATCACTTCCGATTTTTTATTTGGTCATACGATAATTAGTGATTTTAGTAAATGCAGATTCGATCTGAGATTTGCGTGGAAAAAAAAAAAGAAGAAGAACAACCATTCGTCCGATGATCTCATGTGTACCGGGCTTTAGGGAAACTAAAATTATCACACCTAAAGAAATAACAAATGTATTGCAGTTCAGTTACTAAAAATCTGGTGCAGCCATGCCAATCACTTCCAGTTTTGTCAAAGCTTTAGGATTTCCGAATTGGCGGGCGTAATCGCAATTCACTGTGGCAAATCGTGGGACGCCCGTGTGATCCCCATCACTTACAATGGCACCCTGATCGTGGCACAATTTTTCCGTGATTTGTCAGGGGACAAACCGGGTAAAATAGTGTAGGATGCCAGTCGCCCAAAATAAGTTCCGTTTGCAAAGTTTTAATGGTGATTCGTCGGGCAACAATATTGATCCACAATTGGGGTGCCATTGTAAGTAATGGAGAATCGCACAGGTGTCCAACAATTTGACGCTTATTTAAAGCACAGCGTTTCCACCTACGATTCAGAACGCCAAGGTGTGAATGGAGCCCAATGGAACAAGCTGAAGTTAGAAGTCAATTGGCTACCATGTACAGCTGCACCAGATCTTGCACTCTTCAGTTTTAGTAAATTAGTGTGTACACACACACACACACACACACACACCTTGAAAAAGTATTCATACCCCTAACATTTTCCACATTTTTGTCATGTTATAACCAAAAACGTTAATGTATTTTATTGGGATTTTTGTGATAGACCAACACAAAGTGACACACAATTGTGAAAGGAAAATTATTAATTTAAGATTTTTTTTTTACAAATAAATATCTGAAAAGTGTGGAATGTATTCGTATTTAGCCCCCTTTACTCCGATACCCCTAACCAAAATCTAGTGGAACCAATTGCCTCCAGAAGTCACCCAATTAGTAAATAGAGTCCACCTGTGTGTAATTTAATCTCAGTAATACAGCTGTTCTTTGAAGTCCTCAGAGGTTTGTTAGATAACCTTAGTGAACAAACAGCATCATGAAAACCAAGGAACACACCAGATAGGTCACGGATAATGTTGGAGAAGTTTAAAGCAGGGTTAGGTTATAAAAAATATTCCAAGCTTTGAACATATCACCGTTCAACCCATCATTCAAAAATAGAAAGAGTATGGCACAACTGCAAACTTACCAAGACGTGGCCGTCCACCTAAACTGGCAGGCCGGGCAAGGAGAGTATTCATCAGAGAAGCAGCAAAGAGGCCAATGGTAACTCTGGAGGAGCTGCAGAGATCCACAGCTCAGGTGGGAGAATCTGTTCACAGGACAACTATTAGTCATGCACGCTACAAAACTGGTCTTTATGGAAGAGTGGCAAGAAGAAAGCCATTGTTGAAAGAAGGCTAGAAGTCCCATTTGCAGTTTGCGAGAAGCCATGGACACAACAAACATTTGGAAGAAGGTCATCTAGTCAAATGAAACCAAAAAAATTAACTGTTTGGCCTAAAAGCAAAATATTATGTGTAGCAGAAAACTAACACTGCATATCACCCTGCACACACCATCCCCACTGTGAAACATGGTGGTGGCAGCATAATGTTGTGGGAATGCTCTTCAATAGCAGGGACAGGGAAGTTAGTCAGAGTTGATGGAAAGATGGATGGAGCCAAATTTAATCTTAAAAGAAAACCTGTTAAGAGTCTGCAAACGACTTGAGACTAGGGCGGAAGTTCACCTTCCAGCAGAAAAGCAACCCTAAACATACAGCCAGAGCTATAATGAAATGGCTTAGATCAAAGCATATTCATGTGTTAGAATGGCGCAGTCAAAGTCCAGACCTAAAGCCAATTGAGAATCTGTGGCAAAACTTGAAAATTGCCGTTCACAGACGCTCTCCATCCAATCTGACAGAGCTTGAGCGATTTTGCAAAGAAGAATGGGCAAAAATGTCACTCTAGATGTGCAAAGCTGGTAGAGACATCCCTAAAAGGACTTACAGCTGCAATTGAAGTGAAAGGTGGTTCTACAAAGTATTAATTCAGGGGGGCTGAATACAAATGCATGCTACCCTTTTCACATATTTGTAAAAAATAAATATTGAAAACCATTTATGATTTTCCTTCCACTTCACAATTATGTGCCAATTTGTGGTGGTCTATCACAATTTCAAGGGGTATGAATACTTTTTTTTTAAAGGCACTGTATGCTCAAAACCAGTTGCTATTTGACTTAACATGACCTGTAAAAATGTTGCACTTGCATGTACAAGCAAAAGGAGCATTGATCATATTACTGGACGATGGCTAGATACACACAGTATCTCACAAAAGTGAGTACACCCCTCACATTTTTGTAAATATTTTATTCTATCTTTTCATGCGACGACACTGAATAAATTACACTTTGCTACTAGAGCTGCACAATTAATCGTCAAGAATAGTTATCTTGATTTTTTGTATTTCATGATCTTTTTATGCCGAGGATTCTCTCTGCTCTGCTGAGCTGACAAAAAAAACAAAACACAACATTCTTTAGTAGTGGAACCAAGTAGAAACACTAACAATTTGTGAATTAGATCACAGGACTACAATTCAGTGTGTAAATAAGGAATGTTTAACCACTTAAACACTAAACCTTTTCTTTTTTTTTTTTTTTTTTTTTCACAATCAACGTAACCTTTTCATGACATTTGTTGGTTTCAAGTTAAAATAATTTTTGCTAGAAAATTACTTTAAATCCCAAACCTCTTTTTACTAGAGACCCTAGAGAATCAAACGGTGGTTGTTGCAATATTTTACTTCTAGATTGTAAGCTCTTACGAGCAGGGCCCTCTGATCCCTCCTGTATTGATTTGTATTGTGAATGTACTGTCTTCCCTGATGTAAAGCGCTGCGTAAACTGTTGGCGCTATATAAATCCTGTATAATAATAATAATATAATAATGTCACACTATATCTGCAGCAGTCGTTCAAATGCATTTTTTTGGGGGGGTTACACTAAGAAATTTAAAAAAAAAAAAAAAAATCAAGTGAGCCCAATATTTTTGTATAAGGTGAAAGATTTTACACCACAAGAATCAAAACCACAAGAAATTTTGATTCTCATTTTGGCCAGAATCGTGCAGCTCTATTTGCTACAATGTAAAGTAGTGAGTGTACAGCTTGTATAACCGTGTAGATTTGCGGTCTCAAAATAACACAGCCATTAAAGCGGATCTCCACCCTAAAGTGAAGATCCGCTGATCGGAACCCTGCCCCCCTCCGGCGTCACATTTGACACCTTTCAGGGGGGAGGGGGGTGCAGATACCTGTCTAAAGACAGGTATCTGCACCCACTTCCGGCCCGCAGTTTTGGGCAAAAGACAGGCTTTTCCCGTTGTGTGCTGGGAACTCTCGGCTCCCAGCACATAGCGGGAGCCAATCGCCGGGCGCAGCGCGACTCGCGCATGCGCCGTAGGGAACCGGGCAGTGAAGCCGGGGCGCTTCACTTCCTGGTTCCCTCACCGTGGATGGAGGGGGGAGCAGCAGGGAGACGAGCGATCGCTCGTCCTCTGCTGCGGACGCCGCTGGACTCCAGGACAGGTAAGTGTCCTAATATTAAAAGTCAGCAGCTGCAGTATTTGTTGCTGCTGGCTTTTAATATTTTTTTTTGGTGAACCACCTGCTTTAATGTCTAAACCTCTGGCAACAAAAGTGAGTACACCCCCCCCAAGTTAAAAATTTCCAAATTGGGCCCAATTAGCCATTTTCCCTCCCCGCTGTCATTTGACTCATTAGTGTTACAAGGTCTCAGGTGTGAATGGGGACCAGGTGTGAAATTTGGCGTTATCGCTCTCACTCTCTCATACAGGTCACTGGAAGTTCAACATGGCACCTCATTGCAAAGAACTCGGAGTACCTGAAAAAAAATGTTTATTGTTGCTCCACATGAAGATGGTCTAGGGCTACAAGATGATTGCATTGAAACCGAGCTGCAGCACGGTGGCCAAGACCATACAGCAGTTTAACAGGACAGGTTCCACTCAGAACAGGCCTCGCCATGGTCGACCAAAGAAGTTGAGTGCACATGTTCAGCATCATATCCAGGAGGTTGTCTTTAGGAAATAGACATACGAGTGCTGCCAGCACTGGTGCTGACTGCTGAGGTTGAAGGGGTGGGGGGGGTCAGCCTGTCAGTGCTCAGACCACAGGCAGAATCAAATTGGTTTGCATGGCCGTCATCCCAGAAGGAAGCCTCTTCTAAAGATGATGCACAAGTAAGTCTGAAAAACTGTTTGCTGAAGACAAGCAGACCAAGGACATGAATTACTAGAACTATCTCCTGTGGTCTGATGAAACCAAGATAACCGTATTTGGTTCAGATGGTGTCAAGCGTGTGTGGCGGCAACCAGGTGAGAAGTACAAAGACAAGAGTGTCTTGCCTACAGTCAAGCATGGTGGTGGGAGTGTCATGGTCTGGGCTGCCTGAGTGCTGCCGCCACTGGGGAGCTACAGTTCATTGAGTGAACCATGAATGCCAACATGTACTGTGACATACTGAAGCAGAGCATTATCCCCTCCCTTCGGAGACTGGCCCGCAGGGCAGTTTTCGAACATAACGATCCAAAACACACCTCCAAGGCGACCACTGTCTTCCAATAGAAGCTGAGGGTAAAAGGTGATGGACTGGCCAAGCATGTCTCCAGATCTAAACCCTATTGAGCATATGTGGGACATCCTCAAATAGAATGTAGGGAAGCACAAGATCTCTAACATCCACCAGCTCCATGATGTCGTCATGAAGTGGAAGAGGACTTCCGTGGCAATCTGTGAAGCTCTGGTGAACTCTATGCCCAAGAGGGATAAGGCAAAGGGTTAGAGGTGGGGGTCATTGTGGAATGGTTGAACCCTACATGGATACCATCCCAGAAGGTATGTACAAAAATGGGTTTGATGGGACTTTGCATGTAGCATTTTTCCTAGCAGTTGTGGCTGAAATTTTAGTTGGTCTACCTGACCGTGGTTTGGTTTCACCAGAACCCCTCATTTTCTACTTCTTGATTAGAGTTTGAACACTGCCGATTGCCATTTTCAATTCCTTGGATATCTGATTATATCCCTTTCCTGTTTTTTACAGTTCAACTACCTTTTCTCACAAATCCTTAGGCAATTATTTTGCTTTCCCCATGACCCAGAAGCCAGAAACATTCGTGCAGCACTGGATGAAAGAGGGAAGCTTTAAAAATCATGCCACACCGAACCTCAAGGTGCTGTGGCATCACGTGGCTTGGCATGTGCACAAATTAGTGCATTGGCTATGCTTGTTAAAAATTATCCGCACTCCCGTGAATCTGCTGAAGATCAGCGCGTTTCTCCGCGGTCAGGAAGGCAAATTTTGCACACATTCAACGGGCAGCAATGTGAACCTAGTACTTTACACATTCCTGCATTTTTACTCAGATTGTCAGTCTTGTTGTGGACTGACAACAGCATTTTTTTCCCCATGACCCAGAAGCCAGAAACATTCGTGCAGCACTGGATGAAAGAGGGAAGCTTTAAAAATCATGCCACACCGAACCTCAAGGTGCTGTGGCATCACGTGGCTTGGCATGTGCACAAATTAGTGCATTGGCTATGCTTGTTAAAAATTATCCGCACTCCCGTGAATCTGCTGAAGATCAGCGCGTTTCTCCGCGGTCAGGAAGGCAAATTTTGCACACATTCAACGGGCAGCAATGTGAACCTAGTACTTTACACATTCCTGCATTTTTACTCAGATTGTCAGTCTTGTTGTGGACTGACAACAGCATTTTTGTGGACCGATGTCAGTCCAGCATCTTATGCGAAACTGCTCAACATTTTACAATGTCAGATCTCTACAATAAAAAGGCTAATCATCATAATGGTCAGTGTATGTAGTTCAAGATAATGGAAAGACCAGAGGACAGCGCTGAATACTTAAAAAAAAAAAAACAGGTTTTCAAGTCGGCGCTTAAAAACCTTGTTATATTCTAGCATTATGCAAATGGAGCCGTGTGCTTGCTGCCAACAGTACCCTGAATAACTTAACGTACTGATTTTTAAGGGAATTGATGAGATTCCAGGGAAATTTGTAATCATCACATTCTTACAATGGCAAATGGGGGGGGCAAACAAATCTAACGTATTCTATGATTTTGTACAATATCATGTGATTGTTTTCATTGCTTATGATCTGATCAGTAGCAGATACAATTGTGACCTCGTGTGCCCTATTATTCTCCTCTACTGTTCATATTGATCTCTCAAATTCAATTGCAGAAAATTATTTTCCAAACATGAAAGAGAATCAATTGGATGACTCTCTCATTCCCGGTGAATTGTTTTTGCACCTTAAGTCCTGCAGCTGTCATTTTTTACACCAAACTGTTAATTGATGGCTTTGCACATCTGCCTAAAATTGTGTTCCAATTAAAACCATCCACATCAACTGCTAAAATCTGTAAATATGGGATGGAGGCATGGAGCATGAAAACACAACACAGTAAAGAATGGGAGGTTAGATATACCTCATGTGACACAGTCTGTGCCACCACAGAGCATCAAACTTGGATTTGCCTGTCATATTAGGGCGCGCTCACACCAGCCTGCATGCTATAACACATTGGTTGGTGCTGGTTATGCAGGGCAGGGTTTTATGTTACAATGCAAGGTGCTGTCATTTTTTTTTATCTAATTGAAGTTTCACAAAATGACACTTCCATCAAGTATATCCCCTGCAGCGTGTTGCGACTCAACACAATGACATGCGGTGAGTAAAAAAGTAGCAGGTCTGCATTTTTAGGCAGCGTATGACAATGCACCTAAAGGCGGCATTATGGTGTGGCTCCTGTTGCGGTTTACATTTTGTAAAGCTCTGCGTGTCTCTGCCCACACAGCCGCATCATTCATTCACAGATATGCGAATGTCAAAACTACAAGTCCCATCTGTCACTGGGGCAGAGGGTCTTGTTATTTGCAGAACGCAAGGGGAGTAAATATGGCACTTTTAGTCCACCGACACTTCCTGTAGAACTGTAACCAAAAGTTTTGTTCTTGGAACAGACCAGCGTCTGAATAAAGTCTGCAGGAGCATGTGCATTGGCCCCTGAGATCCACTGATCCCAGCTGCAAAGCTTTGCAGGCTCCTATACAGGAAAAAAAAAAAAAAACTAACTTTTTCTCTTTTAAATTAGTGATTTTTATGCAAAAGGTGTAACACGAGTGTCTGCTATGAGAACGCAGGTTCTTCTACAGAAACCTTCCCTTAAGCCCCCATTCACATCAGGCCAATTTAACATGTCAAAACTGAAGCCTATTGCTGGCAACGGCACCGTCCAAATTGGTGCAACGCAGACTTTACAGCGCCGCACCGATAGCCAAAAGTAGTTTCTGCACTACTTTTGGCAACTTTGGGGGCGATTTCAATAGACATCTGTGCATGAACCCACACAGATGTCTGTCAAATCGCCCCCAAACTCGCACTGAAATGCAGGTTTGAAATTCAGCTGAACTTGCGCGATTTCAAACCCGCCCTCGGGTCAAAAAATTAAGCAAGCTGACTGGTTACTATTAGCAGAAAATGTTGCCCCCCTTAGTTTTGTCACATGTTCAAGATAAACTCACAGATCAGGGTAGGCAACCTCGACACTCCAGTTGTGGCGACACTACAAATCCCATCATGCCTCTGCTTCTGAGAGCCATGCCCAAAACCCCTTTTACACTGGGGCAGTGAGAGCGTTAGCGGAAAAATGTCTGCTAGTTGTAGTGGTGCTTTACCGCCGTTATAACCCAGCTAGCGGCTGTAGAACGGGTTAACCGCCTGTGTTGCAGCACTTTGACAACGCTGCCCATTCATTTCAATGAGCAGGGCGTTTGGGAGTGGTGTATACACCGCCCCAAAGATGCTGCTTGTAGGACTTTTTCCTAGGGCCGAAGCAACTAATCGATTAATGGACAACTAAATCGATTCATTTCATAATCGATTACCATTTTCATAAATCGGTTAATCGGCCAGTAACATAATGGGGTTAAAAAAAAAAAATCCCTTTATAGTACAAAAAAGCAAATCGCTACTGTAAATATTACTTTCACTGTCGCACAGTAAAAAATTAACCCCTACAAGTAGCAATTGTTTCTTCTTTTTTTTTTTTTACACATTTTTAGTTCTTTTCACCCCATTATGTTACTAAACATCTCAGGCCGGGGTCACAGCTGTTTTTTGCAGAAACACTACAGTTCATTTACATTGTTTCCTATGGGACACGTTAACATCTACGCTTTTTTCAGCTGCTGCGTATTTGGAAAGGGCAAGGACTTTTTTTAATGCACACCTTTGCTATTTTGTTTTTGTTTTTTTGGTTCAATATACTTCAATGGAGAAGCTGCATAAAAGCATGAAATACGTTTTTGCGGCAAATCGCAGCAAAATTACTTTTTTTTAAGGTTATTAACAGAAACAATAATCGGCCAACTAATCGATTATTAAAATAATCGTTAGTTGCAGCCCTACTTTTTCCCCCATCCTGCAAGTGTACCGCCCCAATGTGAAAGCACTGGGGCATTTACCCTGGGATGACTTGAGAGGTGCTATTTTTAGCGCTAAAACATTGGAAAAGTGCCCCAATGTGAAAGGGGTCCAAAGGCTGTCAGTCTTGAAATGCCTCATGGGATTTGTAGTTTCACAACAGCTGAAGCGATGCCTGTCTCCACCAAAAAATAAATGAAAAATAAGTCTGAAGTCATTCCTAAATACCATTAGGTACAATAATGCACCTAGGCTGAGCGGATTTTCAGCAGCTTTACAACTGTTGAATTTCAGTATGCCTACAGACTGTAGCAATGATCTGACCCAGTAAGGAAAATGAAAACATTTCAGTCTGCATCAAAATAAAATGAAAGGCCCTGGCTCTGCACAGACATGAAAGCTGCGAAGTTGGGTCACAGCAAAACGCTATGAGGATTAAAATAAAGCTGTCTAAAACCAGCGACTATCTACCAACATTAATCTAAGGGTCCCAAATGACCCAAGACCATCTGTGCCCATAGTATCCCTTCAAAGAAAACAGACCGCAGACAGCAGACAGCCTCGTCTGCCAGGACAGCAGGCCCTCCGACTGTAATTTTCATGACAAATGGTGACCTGTCACTTCAACTGAGCACATGGGAACAGGTGTTCACTACTGGAAATGACGGCCCCTGTGATTACACCGGACCAGCTAACCTGATCGCCACACACGGCTATCAGATCCTCAAATACACAGCTCATGCTAAAGGTTTAAATAAAACGCCAACACAGCAACAACTCAATAGAGTAAGCAAAACAAACATGCCAGATAAACAGTCGCTGAGTGATAGAATTTTTTTTTAGGAAGGGGTCAGCACTAAGATGAGTGACAAAACCAGCTATTTTCCGACAACTCCCATTCTCGGCTCACATGACAAAACCACAAAACACACCAACAGGTCCCATCAGGGGGACACCGGCCAAACTAGATGACCCTTCTAGAGAGGGGGAGGGAAGCCATGAGGACATTTTAAATGATAAAATAAAAAAAATAACAGAAAATTATATATATAACACACACACTTTTTTTTTTTTTTAAATACTTAGCATTGATGAGCAACAGGGGTGCAAAACATCCAGGCCTCGTGCACACTGGACGTTTTTACAGCTGCTGTTTTTGGCTTCAGTCACTAAACTCGCATCATGTTATCCTGGGTCCATGTACACATAGGATGTTATCAACTGTTGGCTGGGGCATTTTTTTGGCTTAAAAAAAAAAAAACTAGCGGGTTCCGAGAGTTTTTCAGCTGCAAAAACACTTAAACATCAAAAAATGCTGAAAAGCGCTAAAAAAACACCGCACACCAGCGGTTAACGTTTTTGATCCACTGAAAAAAATATACATAAACCTCTGATGTGGAAAAACGCTATTGCAAAAACATTTAAAAACTTACTACGAAGCTACTGGCTTTTTTATGTTATGTGAATGTCCCGTGTGCACGAGGCCTTAGTATGAAGCACAACTTTTAAAACTGCAGTATAATACAAGTCATTGCTTCGGGCCTACCTAGATCTCTATGTGCATATAGAGGTGTGATTTGAATCATTAGGCACAGGCGATGTCATGTGTCAACATGCGTTTCCTTTGTGCATTGATGAGTGATTTCAATGTATTTTTGAAATCTAGGATTTTGGAGTGGATAGGGATAACAGCCATTCAGTGGGGGGGGGGGGGGGATTTACTATAACTGGTGCACACAGGATATGATGCAGCTGTGCATGGTAACTAACCAGTTTCTATGGTTTATTGGCAAAGCTTAAAATGATTATAAAGTCTCTTTTTTTTCCTCTTTAAAAAAACAAACATGTTATACTTACCTGCTCTGTGCAGTTGGTTTTGCACAGAGCAGCCCAGATGCTCCTCTTCTCAGGTTCCCCGCTGACAGTCCTGGCCCCTTCCTCCTGCTAAGTGCCCCTACAGCAAGCCGCTTGCTGTGGGGGCACCCAAGACGCAACTCTGTGTCCATTAAGACACGGAGCCGCGGTTCAGCCCCACCCCCTCCTCATTGGCTAAATTACTTTGATTGACAGCAGCAGGTGCTAATGGCGCCACTGCCGTGTCTTGGGACTCGTGCACATCACTGGAAGGAGATGGGGCTCAGGTAAGTGTTAGGGGGGCTGCTGCACACAAGATTTGTTTTGTAACTTAATGCATAGAATGTATTAAAAAAAAAAAAAAAAATCTGCTTTCAAAGCATAGGTGCTCAAGCTCCTTCAAAGCATAGGTGCTCAACCTGTGGCCCTTCATCTGTTGCAAAACTACAAGTCCCATGAGGCATTGCAAGGCTAACAAGGCTAACAGTTCCAAGCATGACTCCCAAAGGCTGAGGCATGATGGGAATTTTAGTTCTGCAACAGCTGAAGGGCCACATGTTATACCCATATTACGAATGGACCAGCCCCTGCACCTCCCTGATCCCCGATTTGACAGCTAGCGGGGATCTTTGATCTTCTCTCTCCAGCTGTCATAATAATAATTAAAAAAAAAAACACACACGGTGAGCGGGCTCTGGTGGCACCACACATTCACAGTGTCCCGTGACCCGGGAAAACTACAAAGTCCGGGAGCCTTCGTGGCTGTCAGCTTGTAGTTTTTATTGAACTACCACAGGGCTCCATTGTAGTTCTCTCTTCCTGTCAGATTGTATCTGCTTGCCCGTATGGGATGTATTGGCACACCGATACACTGGCAGATCTACTGGCGACCTGCATGGCACCAGAGATCTGCTGATCGCTGGTGTAATGCTTTAGTGCCGGTTCACACAGGGGCAACTCGAATTACAGCACGACTATGCATGGCGATCTGCACACAACTTCAGCGGCAGCTTGCAAAATGACTTCTGTATACAAGTCAATCCCATTAGAACGGAGCGTGACTTGTCAGGCGGCTAAGTCACCTGTCAAGTTACCCATGTCCCCTTGTGTAAACCGCCACTTACAGGGTCCAAAACATTTTTTTTTAAATTATTTTTTTCCTAAAAAGTAAATTTACCCTTCAAGGCCTGGTTCACACTCATGCCGGTTGCCTTTTCTAATACATATTTTTGATCCACTGAAGTCTATGGAACCAAAAAAACAGAAAAAAAGTCCCTGGTCCTTGCCATAAAATGCATAGATGTGAATGTGACCCAAAGGAAACCATGCTAAATGGACTGTAGTGTGTTTATGCAAAACTGAAGACGCACTACTAAAAAAAAAAAAAAAATGCATAGGGGTGAACCAGGCCTAAGACCCCTTTTACACCGACACAATTTTCAGGCGGTTCAGTGCTAAAAATAGCGCTGCTATACCGCCTGAAAAAAAAAACGTGCCCTGCAATCTTCAATGTGAAAAGCCCGAAGGCTTTCATTCTGAAGCGGTGCGCTAGCTGGACCACTCCAAAAGTCCTGCTAGCCGCATCTTTAGAGTGGTATAGGAGCGGGGTTGTTTACCGCTCCTTCCCATTGAAATCAATGGTAAACCGCTGTAATACCACCGACAATGCGCCTCTACAGAGGCGCATTGCGGGCAGTATTAACCCTTTTACAGCCGCTAGTGGGGGGGTTAAAACCCACACCGCTAGCGGCCGAATATCGCTGTAAATACGATGGTTTTTAGTGCCGCTATACCATCACCGCGCCTCCACTGCCCCGTGTGAAAGGGGCCATAATGAACAAGCTGAAGTTAGAAGCAGATTAGTATGCACAGCTGCACCAGATCCTGGGTGCACCAGTTTAAGCAAATCTCCCCCAGGTAAGTTTTACCGCAGCAAAAGTAAAAACGTATATGCAATTTGATGCATTTCCCTTCAGAGCAAAAAAAATAAAAAATAAATCACACTTTTCAAAACACTGCAATGGAATACATATATGGGAGCCGGCTCTATTTTTATGATGGGGAGCCATGACACTTGTGTTGGAACCATGCATTACAACTAGGGTTGTCCCGATACCGATACTAGTATCGGTATCGGGACCGATGCCGAGTATTTGCGAGAGTACTTGTACTCGCGCAAATACTCCCGATGCTTAAATAGAATACTTTACCCCCCCGCCGCCACCGCCGTCGTCGCAAAGCCGCCGCAACGATAATCGCCATTACAGCAGGCATTACAAGTGTTCGTTTGTATACTTGTAATGCCCGCCACGCCATCTATAGACACTCCCCTTCTCTGGATTGGACGGATCTGTCCAATCGCGAGCAAGGGGGAGTGTCTATGCACGGATCCATCCAATCCAGAGAAGGGGAGGGTCACTGTCTATAGATGGCGTGGCTTGTAAAGCCCGCTGTATTTTGCACGGGGATTAACACGGGCAGCAGCAGCAGCGGCGGTGCCAGGTATGAGGGGCATGGCTGCAATATGTGGGGGGACATGGCTGCAATATGTGGGGGGACATGGCTGCAATATGTGGGGGGACATGGCTGCAATATGTGGGGGGACATGGCTGCAATATGTGGGGGGACATGGCTGCAATATGTGGGGGGACATGGCTGCAATATGTGGGGGGACATGGCTGCAATATGTGGGGGGACATGGCTGCAATATGTGGGGGGACATGGCTGCAATATGTGGGGGGACATGGCTGCAATATGTGGGGGGACATGGCTGCATTTGGGGACACATTAAAAAAAGTATCGGTATTCGGTATCGGCGAGTACATGAAAAAAAGTATCGGTACTTGTACTCGGTCCTAAAAAAGAGGCATCGGGACAACCCTAATTACAACACAACAATGTGAATGGGGCCCTCTACACATTGGGCACAACATGCATAGGAGGCCCTGTAAAATTTGGGGCCAGTTTTAGTGGTCTTGACTCTTTACATGCCACTGGCAACCTCCTCTGATGACTCCAGATTACAGGCTGTACAAAGCCACACACTAAACATGACCCCATATTAGTTTGAGTCCCAGCAAAGTTTTGTATGGTGATCTGTCACAGGCTGATCTCTATCTCGTCACTCCCGGTCAGCGCTCCACTTGGGTGGTGCTGAAAGTTTCCTCTCAGCCCTCTTCACACCAGGAATCTCTTAGCAACTTTTTGAAGTTGTAAGGACGATCGTTTTATAAGAACATGTTAATCATTGAAACAATAAAATGTTTCCTCTGCGACAGAACGCGCCATCCCATAATAACACAGGGAAATCTAATTCTACTAATAATGCAATCTGATTTGTGGCCAGATGAATTGCCGGAGACACAACCCGTCCCACAATGGATCTCTGCCGTCCTGCATTGCTTCACCCGCAGATTTTACAGAACCATCATAGCTAGAGATATTGCAGAACTACAAGTGCCAGCTGTGCTCCCCCAACACACACTCAGTCTGGAAGTAAAGAGGGGGGGGGGTCTGGGGACAGACTGAGGGGGGATGGGGGAGATTTACAATAGCATAGGAGATACTACAAGTCCCAGCATGCCCTCCGTTAACAGCTGATTTCCAAGCTGAAATGACAGAAGGAAAACTAAAACCCAGAGCTTCCATCTGCAGGGATGGCGACAGGGAGAGCTGAGACTTGTAGTTCTCTATACTGGAGGGGGGAGGCGCTGGGACCTGTAGTTCTCTATACTGGAGGGGGAGGCGCTGGGACCTGTGGTTCTCTATACTGGAGGGGGGAGGCGCTGGGACCTGTAGTTCTCTATCCTAGGGGGTGATGCTGGGACCTGTAGTTCTCTATACTGGAGGGGGGAGAGGCGCTGGGACCTGTAGTTCTCTACACTGGAGGGGGGGAGCGGCGCTGGGACCTGTAGTTCTCTACACTGGAGGGGGGGGCGGCGCTGGGACCTGTAGTTCTCTACACTGGAGGGGGAGAGGCTCTGGGACATGTAGTTCTCTATACTGGAGGGGGGAGGCGCTGGGACCTGTAGTTCTCTATACTAGGGGGGGGAGGCGCTGGGACTGTAGTTCTCTATACTAGGGGGGGGAGGCGCTGGGACTGTAGTTCTCTATCCTAGGGAGTGATGCTGGGACCTGTAGTTCTCTATCCTAGGGGGTGATGCTGGGACCTGTAGTTCTCTATCCTAGGGGGTGATGCTGGGACCTGTAGTTCTCTATACTGGAGGGGGTGATGCTGGGACCTGTAGTTCTCTATACTGGAGGGGGTGATGCTGGGACCTGTAGTTCTCTATACTGGAGGGGGTGATGCTGGGACCTGTAGTTCTCTATACTGGAGGGGGTGATGCTGGGACCTGTAGTTCTCTATACTGGAGGGGGTGATGCTGGGACCTGTAGTTCTCTATACTGGAGGGGGTGATGCTGGGACCTGTAGTTCTCTATACTGGAGGGGGTGATGCTGGGACCTGTAGTTCTCTATACTGGAGGGGGTGATGCTGGGACCTGTAGTTCTCTATACTGGAGGGGGTGATGCTGGGACCTGTAGTTCTCTATACTGGAGGGGGTGATGCTGGGACCTGTAGTTCTCTATACTGGAGGGGGTGATGCTGGGACCTGTAGTTCTCTATACTGGAGGGGGTGATGCTGGGACCTGTAGTTCTCTATACTGGAGGGGGTGATGCTGGGACCTGTAGTTCTCTATACTGGAGGGGGTGATGCTGGGACCTGTAGTTCTCTATACTGGAGGGGGTGATGCTGGGACCTGTAGTTCTCTATACTGGAGGGGGTGATGCTGGGACCTGTAGTTCTCTATACTGGAGGGGGTGATGCTGGGACCTGTAGTTCTCTATACTGGAGGGGGGAGAGGCGCTGGGACCTGTAATTCTCTATACTGGAGGGGGGAGAGGCGCTGGGACCTGTAATTCTCTATACTGGAGGGGGGAGAGGCGCTGGGACCTGTAATTCTCTATACTGGAGGGGGGAGAGGCGCTGGGACCTGTAATTCTCTATACTGGAGGGGGGAGAGGCGCTGGGACCTGTAATTCTCTATACTGGAGGGGGGAGAGGCGCTGGGACCTGTAATTCTCTATACTGGAGGGGGGAGAGGCGCTGGGACCTGTAATTCTCTATACTGTAGGGGGGAGAGGCGCTGGGACCTGTAGTTCTCTATACTGTAGGGGGGAGAGGCGCTGGGACCTGTAGTTCTCTATACTGTAGGGGGGGAGAGGCGCTGGGACCTGTAGTTCTCTATACTGTAGGGGGGAGAGGCGCTGGGACCTGTAGTTCTCTATACTGTAGGGGGGAGAGGCGCTGGGACCTGTAGTTCTCTATACTGTAGGGGGGGCGCTGGGACCTGTAGTTCTCTATACTGTAGGGGGGGCGCTGGGACCTGTAGTTCTCTATACTGTAGGGGGGAGAAGCGCTGGGACCTGTAATTCTCTATACTAGGGGGGGGCGCTGGGACCTGTAGTTCTCTATACTATGGGGGGGGGGGGCGCTGGGACTGTAGTTCTCTATCCTAGGGGGTGATGCTGGGACCTGTAGTTCTCTATACTGGAGAGGGGATAGACGCTGGGACTTGTAGTTCTCTATACTAGGGGGGGGCGCTGGGACTTGTAGTTCTCTATACTAGGGGGGGGGGGAATGCTGGTATTTGCAGTTCTCTGTAGAGGGGGAGGATGCTGGTTGTTGCAGTTCTTAGTAGAGGGGGAGGATGCTGGGAGTTGTAGTCCTCCTGGTGGGGGGTATATTAGCACTCGTGGGGGTGTATAGGGTGTCAGTATGGAGACCGGTCCCCGGTGTGTGTGGTGGCGATGGCCCGCAGTGTGTCAGGCTGTGCACACAATGCAGAGCTCGGTGTCAGTAGGGTACAATGTGGAGGGAGAGGCCCGGGCACTGCACATCCTCTGATAACCCCGGACACTGCCCCCCGCACTCACCTCTCCTCCTCCTCAGCTCAGCCGAGTGATGCTCGCCGCTCCCCGCCGTCGCTTCGTTCTCTCCTCTCTTCTCTCTCTCTCTCTCCTCTCTCATTCAGACGCCGGCACAGCGCCGTGCGCGCCCCCGCCCCACCAACTCGCTGCCTCTCCGGGGTGGGCGGGACCTGTGTCTGAGGAATAGTGTCGAAGTGACGCGCCGTGCTCGCTCCCGCCAACAACAGTGGGAGGAGCCAACGAAGGAGGTGTGATATGAATGACATGTAGGGACACATATACGCCCACCAGACAAGCATTGGGGAGTGGCTACATCGAAAAGCGGGCGTGTTTTTTTCAAACTATAAACTACACACGATTCTGGAAAAAAAAACATGTTTAACCCTCTCATGACCCCAATACATGTGTGTGAGGGGGACACAGCCAGGGATGGTAGGGTGTGTTTGTAATGCATGATGTGTGCGGCAGTTTCTCTCTATAGTTCTACATAAAGGAGCTTTGATCATAAAAAGTGTTTCTATAACTACACAGACACATCCCAGCAGCTGCTTTATTTCTACTATTTTTACATCTGAAACCAAAACTTTTCCCTTTGATAATTTGGATAGATTTGTAAAAGATTACATCCCCTTTCAACATTTTTGTTAGCTGTGACCCATTAGGGGATTTTTCTTCACTTCCTGTCCCAGCTCAGACCCAACAAGAAGTCCCTTTAACCACTTAAGACCCGGACCAAAATGCAGGTAAAGGACCTTGCCCCTTTTTGCGATTCGGCACTGCTTCGTTTTAACCGACAATTCCGCGGTCGTGCGACGTGGCTCCCAAACAAAATTGGCGTCCTTTTTTCCCCACAAATAGAGCTTTCTTTTGGTGGTATTTGATCACCTCTGCAGTTTTTATTTTTTGCGCTATAAACAAAAATAGAGTGACAGTTTTGAAAAAAAATCAATATTTTTTACTTTTTACTATAATAAATATCCCCTAAAATATATATAATTTTTTTTTTCCTCAGTTTATTCTTCTACCTATTTTTGGTATAAAAAAATCGCAATAAGCGTTTATCGGTTGGTTTTCGCAAAATGTATAGCGTTTACAAAATAAGGGATAGTTTTATTGCATTTTAATGATTTTTTTTTTTTTTTACTACTAATAGCGGCGATCAGCGATTTTTTTCGTGACTGCAACATTATGGCGGACACTTCGGACAATTTTGACACATTTTTGGGGCAAAAAATGCATTTAAATTGCATTGTTTACTGTGAAAATGACAGTTGCAGTTTGGGAGTTAACCACAAGGGGGCGCTGTAGGATATGTGTGTTCACAGGGTCTGTTTACAACTGTAGGGGGGTGTGGCTGTAGGTGTGACGTCATCGATCACGTCCCCCTATAACAGGGATGACGTGATCGATGCTGCGGCCACAGTGAAGCACGGGGAAGCCGTGTTTACACACGGCTCTCCCCGTTCTTCAGCTCCGGGGACCAATCGCCACACTCCAGCGGTGATCGGGTCCGCGAGTCCCGCGGTCCCGGTGCTTCGGACCGGGTCACGGGAGCACGCCGTGGGTGCACGCCGTGACCCACGGCTGGGTACTAGAAACCAACGTATATATATATATACGTTGATGTGCCCAGCCGTGCCATTCTGCCGACGTAAATGTGCAGTAGGCAGTCCTTAAAGAGGAGTTCCACCCAAATTTGGAACTTCCTCTTGTTCCACTCCTCACCCCCATACATGCCACATTTGGCATGTAATTTTTTTGGGGGGGGAGTGGGGGCTTCAGGAGGAGTGGGACTTCCTGTCTCACTTCCTGCTTCCGCCGAGGGGCTGGTAAGGCAATTAGGCGTAATCGCCTTATTTCAGCCCCTCCCTGTAGGCGATGGCCTAGGACACTGACAGGTCCTAGGCAATCGCCTGTCCAATCAGCGGCGAGCCACGCCACGCGCGCATACGCAGTGCGGCTCGCGCATGCGCAGTGGGTGCCCGGCCGTGAAGCCGAAGGCTGTCACGGCTGGGTGCCCACAGTCAGGATGGTGACGCCGGCCGGGGAGGGGGGAGAGGAGCGGAGCCCCGGTCGGCGCGTCGCTGGAACGCAGGAGCAGGTAAGTGAGTGTTTATTAAAAGCCAGCAGCTACACTTTTTGTAGCTGCTGACTTTTAATAAACACATTTTTTGGCTGGAACACCCCTTTAAGTGGTTAAAGAGAAAGTAAACTTTCCTCTATAACTTTTACCTATAGATAAGCCTATAGTAATGTGTACCGTATAGGAGATATTTACATTACATCTGTCGTTTCTTCCAAGCCCTGTGTCGTAAATGGCGGCTCGCCCGTGCATGTGCAGGAGTGTTGTCATCGCAGCTCCGGCCAATCACAGAGCCAAAGTTCCCAAACCTAGAAGCAAGTTGGGGGAAGATAGAAGCCTGCTGAAACTCTGAGATCTGGAGTCCAGCGATCCCCCACACTGACAGCTAGCATCGCCACTGTTCTACTCCAGGGATTTGAAATCCCCTCAGCTTTCTCTCCTCTTCGTCTGTGGTGATCGGACAGGATACGCGGGTTCTGATTGGTTGGTGCTGACCAATTGGAATGCTCCCAAATGTAGCTCCTGACGAGGTACAGTTTGGAGATTAAGCTGCAAGGGATTTCTAAGCCCCGGACTAGTGAGGCAGCGACCCAGTGTCTCCTAGCAGGTGATCACTGCCATCCAGGTCAGCAGGACTGGGGTAGGGTGACCACGTGTCCCGGATTGCCCGGGACAGTCCCGCATTTTGCAGGTCTGTCCCGGGCACATTCATTCCAGGACAATACAGTGTCCCGGAATAAACTGACACAGCCACCACCCGGGCCAATCTGATGCCCCCAAAAAAAGCAGCCACATCACCACTTTACTCACTGAAGTACTTGTCCTGCCCGGGAATGCCTGGAGGAGCACAATCCCACCCCCTGCTTGTGATTGGAGAAATCATAAATCCAGCCTCTTGTGTCCAATCACTGTGCTGTTTTTTCGTTACAGCACAAGCTGATTTTTGGGAATGGAGGGTGTCCCTGAATGGTAGTTTGGACATGTGGTCACCCTAGCCTGGGGGGGGGGGGGTCCTGTGTAAGTTCACCTTACAGATTTTTCTGTAAAGGTGGAATTATCCTTTAAAGTGGAGGTCCACCTTAAAAAAAGAAAATATTAATATTAAAAGCCAGCAGCTACAAATACTACAGCTGCTGCCTTTTAATAAATGGAAACTTACCTGTCCAGGGTGCCTGCGATGTCGCCAGCCGAACCCGAGCAATCGCTCTTCTCTCAGCTGCCCCCGCCACCATCCACAGTGAGGATATCAGGAAGTGAAGCGTTGTGGCTCTACTGCCCGGTTCCCTACTGCGCATGGGCAAATCGCGTGGTGCATCCTCACTGGTCCCCGCTGTCTCGTGGAACCAATGTGTTCAGGAAGTCTATTCCCGGAAGTGGGTGAAAATACCTGTATTATACCACACCACAGCTACATCCCCCCTGAAAGGGTTCCGAAAAGCAGAGGTTCACTTTTTGTGTGGACCTCCGCTTTAAGGTACGTTTTACATAATGTCTTTATCTTTCAGGGTGTAAAAAGTCCAGTGGTTTACAACCGCTTTAACCTATTCCCTACCAGGCCACTTCTGACATTTCTCTCCTACATGGAAAAATCATAATTTTTTTTGCTAAAAATTTACTCAGAACCTCCAAACATTATATATTTTATCATTTTTGGAAGAGACCCAAGAAAAAATAAAATGTCAATGCAATGTTTTTTATGTCACACACTATTTGTGCAGCAAGTTTTCAAACGCATTTTTTTGGGGGGAAAAAATGCTAATGCCAATGGCTCCTGCGGCTGCCTCTATGGTCAGTAAGGAAGTAAAGAGAGGAGAGAGAGCTTCTGCTCTCACGCACAATGATGGATTGAGATTGTGCTCAGGTAAGTATAAGGCCCTGTACACACGTCCGAGAACCTCGTCGGGCGAAACTCATCGTTCCGCCCGTCGAGGTTCCCGATGAGCGGTCCAAAAGGTTGTCGAGCCAAATTTCCTCATTGAACAACGAGGAAATAGAGAACATTCTCTCTATTTTGGCTCGACGAGCTTCCCGACGGTTTGCTCGTCGAAAGTGTACACACGACCGATTTTCTCGGCAGAATACGTCTCCCAGCGAACTTCTCGCTGGATTCTGCCGAGAAACTCGGTCGTGTGTACGGGGCCTAAGAGGGGGCTGGGCAAGGGAACTGCAGATAGAAGGTTTTTTACCTTTAAAGCAGATGGTCCACTAAAAAAAAATATTAAAAGCCAGCAGCTACAAATACTGCAGCTGCTGACTTTTAATATTAGGACACTTACCTGTCCTGGAGTCAGCGGCGTCCGCAGCAGAGGACGAGTGTTCGCTCGTCTCTCTGCTGCTCCCCCCTCCATCCACGGTGAGGGAACCAGGAAGTGAAGCGCTCCGGCTTCACTGCCCGGTTCCCTACGGCGCATGCGCGAGTCGCGCTGCGCCCGCCGATTGGCTCCCGCTGTGTGCTGGGAGCCGAGAGTTCCCAGCACACAACGGGGAAAACCTGTCTTTTGCCCGAGTCTGCGGGCCGGAAAGGTGTCAAATGTGACACCGGAGGGGGGGGAGGGTTCCGATCAGCGGAACTTCACTTTAGGGTGGAGATCCGCTTTAAAGTGGTTGTTACATTTCATGTAAGACAATGGAATACACCGTGTTCCAAATTATTATGCAAATTATATGTTTCTCATTTACCTAAATAATTAATGTAAACAACAGTCAGCATAATTCTCATGTTATCAACTAAGAGTACAATTCTAATTCTATTAAACAAATCCCCTAATGATAACAGTTTTTTTTTGTTGTTTTTTTTCAAAATAAAAAACTTACAAAGCACTGTTCCAAATTATTACGCACAGTAAGTTTGAAAACACTTTATAGGTTGTAAAGAACTGAAAATTGTCATTTGATGTGTTTGCAGCAGATTTACTGAAATCAAAAGTTATTTCAATCAAACTTTGAACAACATTTTAGCTTTTTAAACATTTTAACAGGTCACGTTACATTTTAACATAGGACCCCTTATTTGATAGCAGCTTCACAAGTCTTGCATCTGTAGCGGGGTCGTCCTGTCAGGAGTTAATGACAGGCCTGAACCCACGCTGGAACTATGTTCACGTTTGTACATATGTTGAAACACCTTTAAGAAGTTATGCATTGTGGGATTGCGAGTGCTAGGAGATATGGACTCCATAGACTCTCATGAGAGAAAAGACTACATTTCCCACAACACACTGCCCTGATGGAACATGTGACGCCTCCGCACAGACTTGAGGGAGAGGCTACTTAAGAAGAGGGAGGGGCGCTTTCTCTCTCTCTCGGGGACCAGCCTTTCTCCTCTGCGGAGCTGCTGACAGGGACAGCCGTGCTGCTAGGCCCAGAAACCTGTGCCTAAATTTCCTGAGAGGCCAGCCATCCAGAAAGAAGCAAGACTCCTGCATACAGCCTGTGTGTGCGGAGATCGGAGAGGAAGCCCAGCTGACAATCGAAACAGTGGAATACCCCGTCCGGGATCTTCGTACCGTGGAGCAGTGATTCACCGACGCACTTTCTGAGAGGAATTCAGGCGGATCGGCCTGTCGGGTAAGAGGGCACATGCTCAGCCTTAGTTCTCTCTTTAAACAGACACTTTAGTGCCATCTCACAGGCCTCCTGCCCCCTTGTTTGGCCTTCAGTCTGAACTTATAACCATTTCACTATCTATAGTGGTTATACAGAAGTGACTGACGCTGGCTAGCTATCAGTTCACCAACGTTTGATGTTGACCATACTTTGTTGGGATTAACTTTACCTTATCTCCTATTACTTGTGGATTACAATTACCAAGAGCACCATCCGGCCGCAACGTGATTTTAGTTGTTCTGCAGAACTGCCCGCTAGAGGGCGCTCACGAGCATAGACTGCCTGTTTAGTTTAATTGAATGGTACCATTCTTTAGTATTAGATTCCTGTGTTAATGCTATTTACTGGTTTCAGCAAGGGCTCTTGCAGTATTATTGTACACTATTGTATAACAAGTTATTGACCTACCATTCAAATCCATATCTACTCTCTTTAGTCTACCTCAAGTAAACTCATTCTTTTGGTTTAAATATACGTTTATTATAATAAAATAAAGAGCATACAGAGTAATAAACGTAATACATTAAATGCATCAGGAAACATTGTGTTGACAATTATAGTAGTAAACAATAGATTACATTTCTTAACTAGATTTTCCCTCCTCCTCCCTCCCCCCCCCCCAATGTCCCAACTATATACCTGGTAGGTTTAACATGGGAGCGTAAACGTGTATAATCAGGAGGGATGGGAATCAGTAGAGGTAGCGACAACATTTTAGAGCTAAAATTCCCTGTTTACTAAGCAATTTATAAAACTTTTATTATAAGCTGAGATCATAAAACTAAAATATATGTAAGGAATAAATCATACCGAACTGTGGAGAGGATAGGTTTCCGGGGACATCCTCTCCCCCCGACACCCCCACCGGGAGCAATCTGTGTCGAGAAAGGGGGGCAGCCCCCCCCCACCCAGCCCCTCCATTGTTATTTCATGCTAGACACCTGCTATTGTGACCCCAGTCAACAGAGGTCACAATACACTCACTGGGCTTCTGATGTGTCACGGGAGGGTTCGAGCAAGTTAATAGGGGTGTGCTAAGTCAAAAGAGAGTAGATCCCAAAACAATCCAGCGGCTCCTTCGGGGGTAGCGCTACACATCCATTGAACTTGTGAGTTTTTGGACAGTTTCTGCTTGAATTTGTTTGCAAGATGTCAGAATAGTCTTCCAGAGCTGCTGTTTGGATGTAAACTGCCTCCCACCCTCATAGATCTTTTGCTTGAGGATGCTCCAAAGGTTCTCAATAGGATTGAGGTCAGGGGAGGATGGAGGCCAAGCCATGACTTTCCCTCTTTTTATCCCCATAGCAGCCATTGATGCAGAGGTATTCTTTGCAGTATGAGATGGTGCATTGTCATGCATGAAGATGATTTTATTATGGAAAGCATAGTTCTTCCTTCTGTACCAGGGAAGAAAGTGGTCAGTCAGGAACTCCATATACTTTGCAGAGGTCATCTTTACATCTTCGGGACCCTAAAGGGGCCAACAAACTCTCTTCCCATAATTCCAGCCCAAAACATGACTTCACCACCGCCTTGCTGACGTTGCAGTCTTGTTGGAACAGGGTGGCCGTCCACCAACCATCCACTACTCCATCCATCTGGACCATCCAGGGTTGCACGGCACTCATCAGTGAACAGGACTGTTTGAAAATGAGTCTTCATGTATTTTTCTGCCCAATGCAGCCATCTGCTTGTGAGCATTGGTTAGTGGTGGCCTAATGGAAGGCTTATGCACAGTTGCAAGACTCTGGAGGACTTTACACCTTGATGTCCGTAGAGGCACCAGCAGCTTCAAATATCTGTTTGCTACTATGTAATGGTGTTTTAGAAGCTGCTTTCTTGATCCGATGTATGGATCTGGCAGAAATCTTCCTTAATATGTCTTTATCTGCACGAAACCCGTCTGTGCTCTGAATCAGCCACAAATCTCTTAATAGTGCGATGATCACGCTTATGTTTTTGTGAAATATCGAATGTTTTCATACCTTGTCCAAGGCATTGAACTATTTCACTGTTTTCGGCAGCAGAGAGATCCTTTTTCTTCCCCATATTGCTTGAAAATGGTGCTCTGCTTAATAATGTGGAACACCCTCCTTAAAGGGGTTGTAAAGTTACAAGTTTTTTTACCTTCATGCATCCTAAACATCTAGCAGCACCGCCCCCCCCCCCCCCGAGTCCCCGTTGTACTTACCTGACCGTTCGAATCTCCCGGGCACGTCCACGTCGTCCTCTTCGGTTCCCAGCCTGGCCGTTGATTGGCTAGGCTGGGCGGAGATTGATAGCAGCGCAGCCATTGGCTAGCGCTGCTGTCAATCAGAGCTTAGTAGGGCTTAGTAGTTTTTCCTTTAACCACTTGTCATCTGCCCACCGTCAAATGACGGCGGGCAGACGACTCCATTGTTCTGACATCACGTCATATGACGTGATGTCCCTTTAAAGCCGCGGGCGGGCATCCGCTCTGCGGGGATCCCGTGCGAGTGCCCAGCGGCAACGATCGCCGCCGGGCACACGCGATTGCTCAGTAACACAGAGCTGCACGTCCCTGTCAGGGAGAGAGGAGATCGATTGTGTCCCTTGTACATAGGGACACAATCGGTCACCTCCCCCAGTCACCCCCCCCTCCCCCTACAGTTAGAACACTCATAGGACACACATTTAACCCCTTCCCCGCCCCCTAGTGGTTAACCCCTTCACTGCCAGTCACATTTATACAGTAATCAATGCATATTTATAGCATTTTTCACTGTATAAATGTAAATGGTCCCAAAAATGTCAGAAAAGTGTCCGAAATGTCCGCCATAACGTCGCAGTCCCAATAAAAAAATTGCAGATCGCCGCCATTAATAGTAAAAAAAAAAATCAAAAAAATGCCATAAACTATCCCCTATTTTGTAAACGCTATAAATTTTGCGCAAACCAATCGATAAACGCTTATTGCATTTTTTTTTTACCAAAAATATGTAGAAGAATACGTATCGGCCTAAACTGAGGGAAAAAATATTTTTTTTATATATTTTTTGGGTTATTTATTATAGCAAAAAGGAAAAAATATTGCATTTTTTTAAAAATTGACGCTCTATTTTTGTTTATAGCGCAAAAAATAAAAACCGCAGAGGTGATCAAATACCACCAAAAGAAAGCTCTATTTGTGGGAAAAAAAGGACGCCAATTTTGTTTGGGAGCCACGTCGCACGACCGCGCAATTGTCAGTTAAAGCGACGCAGTGCCGGAAGCTTATATTTTGTCTGGGCAGGAAGGGGGTGTAGGTGCACAGTAGGTAAGTGGTTAATTGGGCTCACCTGGCAATTTAATTACCTCAGGTGTCTGAGATTGTTTCCAGTGATCAAAAGAGCCCTGAGACACAATGCCATCCATGAGTTAAACTGAAAAACAAAATATTTAATCTCTGTGACACTGAAATAGAATTTGCATAATAATTTGGAACAGGGTGTAATGTGCGAGTATACAACTGCGGCAGGCGATCCTTAACCCATTTAGGACCGCCTCCTGCACATATACGTTGGCAGAATGGCACGGCAATTGTCAGTTAAAGTGACGCAGTGCCGAATCGCAAAACCTGCCCAGGTCCTTTAGCTGCCTAAAGGTCCGGGCCTTAAGTGGTTTAAGTGTACCACCCTGATTTAATTATTTTTTTACAAAAAATCTGAAAAAATAAATAAAAAATAAATTGTAAAAAAATAAAATTTATACTCACCAGAAAGGGCTGTTGCTATGCGGAAGTAGATCTCCTTCCTCTTCCTCCACCGCGGTCCTCTTCTTGGTCCTCCATCGCGGTGTCTTCTGGTAAATGGGGCACGCTGCCTTCTGGGAACTGTGTGTATCCCAGGAGGCAGCCGCACATTCACAAAGCACCGTGCGAGTCGCGCATGCACAGTAGGAAATGGGCAGTGAAGACGTAAGCCTTTACTGCCTGTTTCCCTTAGTCAGGATGGAGGCGCCATGACCGAGCGATCGCCCATCATCGCAGGCGCCTAGGACAGGTAAGTGTGCTTATTAAAACTCAGCAGCTACAGTGTTAGTAGCTGCCGATTTAAAAAAAAAATAAAAAATTGCGGGTGGAATCCCACTTTAAGTAGAATTATAAAAAAAAAATAAGATCCAAAAAAAGTTACCACGATTATTTCTTTATTATGGCTTTTGACATTTATAAATGCAGCAATTTCGATTTTGGATGAAAGATTTAGCATTGTGAGGGGGAGGGGGCGCGGGAGCCGAGTGGAGCTGTTCAGAAATGCTCAGAAAACCTTGGAAATACTCAGTTCCCGGGCCTTTCTGAGGTTTTCCGTGTTCAGCCGAGCTGTTCTCTGTCCTTTCTGAGTGTTTCCGCCCCCCCCCACCTCTGGTCACATGAGGTATTACATGCCATTGAAGTCAATGCGGAACTATTTATTTTAATTTCCATTGACTATGGGGAAACTCGCTTTGATATGCGAGTGCTTTGGATTATGAGCATTCTCCTGGAACAGATTGTGCTCGTAATCCAAGGTTCCACTGTAGGTCACACCAAAATGAGGGACAAATGAGAGGGACAGAGGGACTTTGTTCCAAATCAGGGACAGTGCCCCAAAATCAGGGACAGTTGAAAGCTATGCAATACATATATATTATATTATATTAAATATTAAATTATCCGACAGTGTGGCCATCTGCTCCCATAGGCAATCAAAGAGTTAACACTCTGACCGACTCTATGGCCTTGCAGGACCTGAGCGACATCATGACTGTTCAAGTCCAGGCTGGGGGAAAAAAAAGGTAAAAAGATTTGGGATCTTTTTGATCCCTCCATAAAGAAGACCTTTCATCCTTGTTTATATTACAAGGGATGTTCACAATCCTTGTGATAGGAATACAACTGGAATAATAATAATAGTAATAGGAATAAAAGTGATAAATAAATAAAATAAACGGTCAGTGTAAAATAAATGGTAAAATAAATTATAAAAATTTAAAGAGCCCACATCCCTCCTGCTTGTGCACAGAAGTGAAAGCATACGTATATCGTGCACACATATGTGAACAGTATTCAAACCACACATGTGAGGTATCACCGCAAACGTTGGAGCGAGAGCAATAATTCTAGTAATAGAACTCCCCTGTCATTTTAAACAGGTAACCTGTAAAGGCAATTAAAGCATCGGAGAGTTTAAAGTACTTTCACATTACACAAAAAAATTAGGTTATATATTGTGTTTTGATATTTGTTAATTCAAGTGTATTTTTTGCATTTGCAAAACCACCGCGCAATTACTGTGTGACATAAAAAATTGCAACGATCGCCATTTCATTCCCTAGGGTCTCTGCTAAAGAAAAATTATAATGTTTGGGGGGTTATAAGTAATTTTCTAGCAAAAAATACTGATTTAAACCTGTAAACCATGGGTCTTCAAACTACGGCCCTCCAGGTGTTCAGGAACTACAATTCCCATCATGCCTAGTCATGTCTGTGAATGTCAGAGTTTTACAATGCCTCATGGGAAGTGTAGTTCCGCAACAGCTGGAGGGCCGTAGTTTGAGGATCCCTACTGTAAACAAAAAGTGCCCAAAAAAGTCTGCTCGGCAAGTGGTTAACAGATGCCAATGCAAGTCACACTTAAATCGCACAGAAATTACGCAGGAAGCTATTTCAAAGTGGCTATGACTTGAGTCACAGCAATTTGAACAAAAATAGTGTAGAAACTATTGCCAAAAATATGGTCAACTTGTCATGCGACTTTGAACTGTCAAGTCGCATGACAAGTCACACTGGTGAACCATGACCCAGCAATGCCTGTGTGAAAGAGCCCCTAGTATTTTTTTTTTTTTTTACAGGGTATAAAACAAAAGAGAGGCACCTCGCAGAGAGCGTACACACGGCCGAGGTTATCGCTGGAATGCAGCTCCCAGCGAGGTTCTCGCTGGTTTCTGGCGAGAACCTCGGCCGTGTGTACGGGGCCTGAGAGCGTACACACAGCCAAGGTTCTCGGCAGAATGCGGCTCCCAGCGAGGTTCTCGCTGGTTTCTGCCGAGAACCTCGGCCGTGTGTACGGGGCTTAAGTGGTAGCAGTAAGTTGCTAAATGTTGTACCTTGATTAATTGTAACCATATTACTACACTAATGCCCTGTACACACAAGATCGGAATTTCCGATGGGACAAAATCCGATAGAATCTTCCATTGGAATTTCGTTCAAACTGTCTTGCATACACACTGTCAGACCAAATTCCGACCGTTCAAAACTCGGTGATGCAAAACACTACGACGAGACGAGAAAATGAAGTTCAATGCTTCCGAGCATGCGTCCACTTGATTCGGAGCATGCATGTTTTTTTCTCCATCGGAATTCCACACAGAAGATCGGAATTTCCTAAAACTAAAACATGTTCTATTTCTAAACTCCAACGGAAAAAAAAAGTCCGATGGGGCCCACACACGTTCGGAATATCCAATGAAAAAATTCCATCTGACTTTATTTATCGGAAATTCCTATCGTGTGTACAAGTCATTAGAGGCTCCTCTCTTTTTCTTATACTCAGTTGTGACATGACGTTACTCTTATACCAAGACATCGCTTGTATATCAAGGCAAAATGTATTAAAACATTTTGCTTGTCTTGCAAAACGCTCTTAAACCAAGTTACTCTCAAACCAAGGTTTTATTTACTGTATCTTATTCTACAGAGAATAATTCGATCAAATTGTTTATCTAAATAAATTGTGAAAACGTGATACAAGTGCTTCCATGTTTGTCCTGTGAATGTATATTGTTTCCTTCATTGGTAAACATAATTAGAAAATATGATGTGATCAGATCACAGAAAATCTTCTTCCCCTCTAAATATTAGGCAGTGATGATTGCTGGTGGGGATAATTGGCTGTTAAACATGAATACACCATATAATTATCTTTTAACTTATTCACCAAAGCACTGCAATTCAGATGTAAATGTGAGGTATTCATTACTGTGATGAGAGGAAGTCCTGTTATTTTTAACCTTCCCAGCCTGGGGGTCTAATTAAAAAGGAAATGTAATTCTACACTATGAATGGGGTCTAGAAAGGAATGACAGACTCCTATGTATAGTACACACTGTGGGGGGGAAATAACCTGCCAATAGAATCATCACAATCACATTCTGCACTTACACTGGGATTTTGGGGCTTCATACACAAGAACTATTTTCAGAGGTGCGGCAACGGGTCTGAGTATTGTCTATGGTGATCTGCAAGTACGTGAGAATGATAATAGGAATGTGAGTAATATTTTGGAACAAAGTCTTTGGAATTTATAAAATATTTGCAGAGCTATTCATCCTGTGAAACATTCATTCTGTGCAAATGGGAGCAAAATCAAACGTCACTGCAGGTTGGATGTTGTTCATTCAAAGGTATAGCATGGATCTGGTGTAGGAGTTAAAGGAGTTGTAAATGAAAAAAAAAAATCCCTAAAGGTAGACAGACAGAATAGTGTAATGATTCTGTTAAAAAACAAGAAAATTCCTATTAAATTCCTTCATCTATATCAGGGGTCTCCAAACTTTCTAACGAGGGGGCCCGTTTACTGAACTTCAGACTTTAAGGGGGCCAGTCTGTTGCCATTGGGAATAGAAAATGTCCCCATGTCAGAGGGAGGAATTGTGCCCCATTGTTGGTCCCAATTGTTGGTGTCATTGGGAGGAATTGTGCCCCACCTTTGGTTTTACAGGGGAGAAATTATGCCCTGAGGGCCAGATAAAAGCAAGCAAAGGGCCACATCTGGCCCCCGGGCTACAGTTTGGAGACCCTTGATCTATATCACCTCTCATTCACTTCCTGGTTTGCCGCGAAATTTAACTAAAAGTGCATTTGGAAGTGCAGTCGCTGTAAATCTGAGGTGAAGATCTGAAATGAGGGGAAGCTTTGCATCGCGGCGGCCGGGCACACGCACGGGGTTCTCAGTGATGCGACGGGTGCGCGCGCGCCCCTAGCAGCTTTCTATGACTGCACGTCATATGACGTGCAGTCAGGACAATGGAGTTACCCGCCCGCCGTCATTTGACGGTGGGCGGGTAACAAGTGGTTAAAGAAGGGCAGTGCCGTATCGCAAAAAAAACTGTCTGGTCAGGAAAGGGGGGTAAATCTTCCGGTCAAGTGGTTAAAAAAAAATATTTTGCTTTATTTAACTCCCCCCAGTGTTGCCAACAGTCCATATTTTTATTGGAGTGCGGCTGTCCATATATTCCTTTTTTCTATGCTCCGTGCATTGCCAGCACCCGTTGGTTCTTGAGTGGACACTGATTGCATTAGGTGTGCTCACCTGGAGCGGCAGTCTCTCCTATCTGTTCGTCCATATTTTTACGGACAGTTTGTAAAAACGGGCACTTTTTTCCCCGTTCGTAAATGTCCGTGGTTGCGGAAATTTGCCAGTAAAAATAGACAAAATCTGTTTTGCTTGGAACTGTGCATGGGGATTGGAGGCAGGGGGTGATGGTGGCTGCAGTGGCACCGCAGAGGGGGGTGGAGGCAGAGGGAGATTAGTGGCACAGTCCGCTTGCCCACTTCTGCACAGTAATGTTAGTGAGGAGTGTGGGGTAGAGCAAGATGGCGGCGATGAAACTTCACTTCCTGACAAAACAGCCGCAGGGTGTACCAAGATGGCTGTCGCTCCGGAGCTAGGCCGAAGTCTGGGGGTCACCCAGCCTGGAGATCGCGGGGGGGGGGGGGAGAGGAAGGGTTGTACTTTTGTGACATGCTGTATGTGATCTCCCGCACTTACTTTTGTGGTTGCATCACACATGGTGTGTGCTGAGGTCTGCAGCAATAAATGTTTTTTGGATTTTGAAATTTTAATGTAAATATAGACATTTGGGGGGGGTGTATGTGATCCCCTTACTTTCAATATCGCCCCAATCGATGGGGAGATTTTTGCCTCGATCACCGCCTGACAAATCGCAGAACTGCTTTTGGGAAACGGGCGTCCCGTAATTTTGTGTGATTTGTCAGGTGTCAATATTGTCCAATGATTGGGGGGCTATTGAAAGTAACGGGATCACAAGTGTGTCGCACGTTTTGCGTCAATTTGGGAAATTGCGGTAATTCCGCGTGTGATCCGGAACACCTAGGTATGATCGCACCCGAAGCTAAGCGTCTTCTCTCAGTTGCTGGGTTCTCCTTCTATAGATTCTGGGGGAATGTTTTCTTCCTCAAACATTCCACACGTTCTCTTCATTCTTTATTCCACCGCTAATCTATACTCCGCATTGACCTTGTATATCGCTTTTCTCTCTGAGGACTCCAAGTATTGGAGATGGCGTTGGCCGGGAATCGAACCCGGGTCAGCTGCTTGGAGGGCAGATATGCTTACCACTACACCACCAACGCAAAAGTAGCATGTCTTTGTACTGTAGGAGGAAACCGGAGTACCCGGAGAAAACCCACAAAAGCACAGGGAGAACATGCAAACTCCATGCAGATAGTGTCCTGGTCAGAATCTGAAACAAGGACCCCAGTGCTGCAAGGCTTACCACTAAGCCTCTGTACTGCCCATATGCGGCCTCTGTTCTCTAAGGCCCACCCCTGCTGAGCGAGGCAAAATCACTTATGTTTACTCAAAGTGCCTTCAGAAGAAATCCAAACTTCTCCTAAACTACAATCTATAACACTCCTGAAATAAAACACCTCAAATAACAAAGAGGGGTTCAGTGTTCCCCAAATTAGCAACACGACGGAGCTAAATATTCCTTAGGCCTCATTCACACGGGGGGGTATGAATTCGTACCCCATGGGAGGGCCGTGTTTACCGGAATGGGGATGCACAGGTGTTCCCAGCATCCTGTGTAGGCAGTCCCATTGCTGTCAACTGGGGTGCAGTGACTGTACCCAATGTGACATTGGTGTGGGTGCCGTTGCAAGACCCCGAACGCACCCAGGGTGCGCCCGCACAGCTGCACCCACATGGATGTCCTTTTTGGGGTTAATGCAGCCCCCACACTGGGTACAGATTCATACACCCTGTGTGAGTGAGGCCTCGGACTTCTCCATGAAGGTCCTCACTGGCGGGAAGAGTTCTAATTTCTCCAGCAAAGAAAAACTAAAGAAAGCTGGAAAGACTTCTCCAACCTCTGAAGACAAAAAGAGTTCCAACCTCCACTTATAGCCAGACCAACACTAGCCTCAAAAACATACCGGCCTCCAACCTCCCCTTAGCCGGTCCAACACACGCCTCAAAAATATACCGGCCTTCAACCTCCTCTTATAGCCAGTCCAACATACGCCTCAAAAACATACCGGCCTCCAACCTCCCCTTTAGCCGGTCCAACACACGCCTCGAAAATATACCGGCCTTCACCCTTCTCTTATAGCCGGTCCAACACACGCCTCAAAAACATACCGGCCTTCAACCCCCTTTTATAGCCGGTCCAACACACGCCTCAAAAACATACCGGCCTTCAACCTCCTCTTATAGCCGGTCCAACACACGCCTCAAAAATATACCGGCCTTCAACCTCCTCTTATAGTGAGTCCAACACGCGCCTCAAAAACATACCGGCCTTCCACCTCCTCTTATAGCCGGTCCAACACACGCCTTAAAAACATACTGGCCTTCAAACTTCACAACATAATCAATTTCTTTATGCCGATTGACAATACATAGATCAAACATATCACCTGTATAAAGGTACTTGAGATGTTGGTGGTAAACAGATTGCTAGGCCTGGGGAGGAACTAAACCGAGTCCTCCAAAAGCCGCCTCATATCCAAAAGTTGCCAAGAGTGTTAATGTAGACATTATGCTTTAAGGTTAATCAAAAATATCACATTCTAAAGGGAAAGGTAGAACAAAGGGGGAAGGAAAATGGAAGGGGCAGAGAGGGAGGAAAGTAGGGGGGATGGAAGGTTGCGGGTAGGGAAGGTGTGGGGGTCCCCCCAAACCCTCACCCCTTTCTTCTTCCCCCAACCTTCCCTTCTCCCCCTTTCCTCCCTCTCTCCCTTTTCCATACTCCCCCTTTGTTCTACCTTTCCCTTTAGAGTGTTATATTTTTCATTAACCTTAAATCTTAATGTCTACATTTACACTCTTGGCAACTTTTGGAGGGCTTGGTTCGGTTCCCCTACCACCAACATCTCAGACACTTTTTTTTTTACAGGTGATTATGTTTGGGCGATGTATTGTCGAACCTTAAAGCTTCTGCAGAAGCTACAGAAAGGTAAATAGAGGGCTGATGGGAAGACCCTCCGGTTACTGGAGTGGCAGCCACCACCAGTGTAGGGACCTGTGTTGGTACAGCCGTACATGGCCCCTGGGAGGGTCCCTCCAACTATTTGTTGAGTCTTCTTCTAGGAACAGCCAATTGTCTTGATAGTTGGTGATTCAGAAGCTGCTTATGAGAATCTTTTAGGAGATTGATGACGTAGTGGATTCCTGTCATGATGGCTTGAAATGAAGATCCTCTCTCTCATATTCACTAGCAAATCGTCCTCTTCTCATCGCCTAGTTTAAATTTTCTTCCAACATTTTGGCCATCTTCCTACCCAAGAAAGCTGCACCCCTCTCATTTAAGTGCAATCCGTCACTACTATAATGATGGTAACGGCCTGAAAAGTCGGTCCAGTTTGCCATGAAGCCAAACCCCTCCTCCCTGCACCAGTTCCTCAGCCACTTGTTAAGTACCATAAGCTCTTGCTGTCTCTGTGGTGTGACTCGAGGTGCAGGCAGTATTTCAGAAAATATTGCCTTGGCGGACCTTTTCTTCAATATGGCCCCCAAGTCCCTGAAATCATTTTGTAGGGCGATCCATCTTTCTTTAACTTTGTCATTGGTACCGATATATACCATGACAACTGGGTCCTTTCCAGCGCCATCCAATAATCTGTCCATGCAATCTGCAATGTTTCGAACCCGAGCGCCCGGTAAACAACATACTGTTTGCCAATAATGGTCTTTGTGACGGATTGCCCTCTGTATTCTTCCAATAACTGAATCCCCTACCACTAGTATGTGCCTATCCTTTCTGGTAACCTTGCCGTCACATGCTGGTGAAGCCTCCGTGTGGCCGTCACATGCTGGTGAAGCCTCCGTGTGGCCGTCACATGCTGGTGAAGCCTCCGTGTGGCCGTCACATGCTGGTGAAGCCTCCGTGTGGCCGCCACATGCTGGTGAAGCCTCCGTGTGGCCGCCACATGCTGGTGAAGCCTCCGTGTGGCCGCCACATGCTGGTGAAGCCTCCGTGTGGCCGCCACATGCTGGTGAAGCCTCCGTGTGGCCGCCACATGCTGGTGAAGCCTCTGTGGTAATGCTACAATCTGCTGGAGTCTTGGTGGGAAAGTTACATTCTGCCCGAGTCTCAACAGAATCGTTGCATGCTGAAGGAGTCTTCATGTGAATGACACGTGGTTGATTTAAAGAAATTCCCAACTTTTGGGCTATTTTCTTTGCCAACAGAGTGGCACCCTGTTCATTTAAGTGCAGTCCATCCCTGCTGTAGAGCAAGTAACCAATTGAAAAGTCAGTCCAAGTCTCCATGAAGCCAAACCCCTCTATCTTGCACCAGTTCTTCAGCCACAGGCTAAGCTCCCTAAACTCCTGCTGCCTCCTTGGTGCGGCTCGAGGTACAGGCAGTATTTCTGAAAATACTGCCTTCGGAGGTTCTTTTCTTCAGTATATCTCCTAAGTCCCTGAAATCATTTTGTAGGGAGCTCCATTTTCTTCTAATGTTGTCGTTGGTTCCAATATGTACCATGACAGCTGGGTCCTCCCCAGCCGCATCCAACAATCCGTCCATCCGATCTGCTATGTCCCGAACTCGTGCGACCGGAAAACAATATACTGTTCGTCGATCACCGTCATTCTGACAGATTGCCCTTTCTGTCCCTCTAATGACAGAATCCCCTACCACCAGGATCTGCCTATCATTTTCTGTAAGTTTGCACTCGTCTTCATGGGAAGAGATGTTCCCATGGCTGTCCTGTTGTTTTGATGTGCTCTCAACATGTACATCACATTGTGCTGGAGTCTCAACATGAATGTAACATTCAGGTGGTGTCTCCATGTGAACATCACATGCTGGTGAAGTCTCCGTTTGAACCTCACATGCTGGTGAAGTCTCCGTTTGAACCTCACATGCTGGTGAAGTCTCCGTTTGAACCTCGCATGCTGGTGAAGTCTCCGTTTGAACCTCGCATGCTGGTGAAGTCTCCGTTTGAACCTCGCATGCTGGTGAAGTCTCCGTTTGAACGTCGCATGCTGGTGAAGTCTCCGTTTGAACGTCACATGCTGGTGAAGTCTCCGTGTGAACGTCGCATGCTGGTGAAGTCTCCGTGTGAACGTCGCATGCTGGTGAAGTCTCCGTTTGAACGTCGCATGCTGGTGAAGTCTCCGTTTGAACGTCACATGCTGGTGAAGTCTCCGTTTGAACGTCGCATGCTGGTGAAGTCTCCTCGTGAACGTCGCATGTTGGTGAAGTCTCCTTGTGAACGTCGCATGCTGGTGAAGTCTCCTCGTGAACGTTGCATGCTGGTGAAGTCTCCTCGTGAACGTTGCATGCTGGTGAAGTCTCCTCGTGAACGTTGCATGCTGGTGAAGTCTCCTCGTGAACGTCGCATGCTGGTGAAGTCTCCTCGTGAACGTCGCATGCTGGTGAAGTCTCCTCGTGAACGTCGCATGCTGGTGAAGCCTCCGCGTGAACGTCACATGCTGGTGAAGCCTCCGCGTAGCGTTCATATTCTGTCTCGCTCACTAGGGCAGTCCTGCCTTGTGAGCTGTCTCTGCAGTAAATACTGCATACATCTGCAATAAAAAAAGAATAATCGGGTTTAGCACTTTCACCTACATTATATATATATATATATATATATATATATATATATATATATATATATATATATTATACATCAAATTAGACGGAGAAAAGTTCAAAATTCCAATGCCAGGGACAATAAATAAACCAGACATGACAGGGACACAGGGATCACTAATGGTGACCTTCCTATAAAAATTCAGAGTCAGAAAGGCAACTGATTCTTAATTTTGATGTGTGGGGGAGTAATCTGCAGTGCTTATGTTTCTTATTATTAAACACCTAGGGGCAGATTCACATAGAAATGGATTATCGTAGCGTATCAGAAATACACTACGCCGCCGTTTTTTACCTGGCTCTACGTGGAATTCAGGTAGATTTTGTCCAGTAAACGACGGCGGCGTAGTGTATTTCTCCCGTCGCAATCCATATAGACGAGTAGGGGGCGTGAATCATTTAAATTAGGCGCGTTCCCGCGGCGATCGATCTGTGCATGCTCCGTTCGCAAATTTCCCGCCGTGCATTGCGCGAAATCACGTCGTGACGTCATTCGTTGTTTAGGTAGCGTCGTTTACGGGTGATCCTAGTCCCGAACGAGTTACGTAAACAAAAAAAAAAATTAAATAAATTCGAAGCGGGAACGACGGCCATACTTAACATGGGCTACGTAACGTTAGAGCAGCAAAAAGCTGCTCTAACATTACGTACACAAAAATAGACGAAAGTGATTGCGACGACCACTCGTATCTTCGGGAATCGCCGTAAAAAAACATTTGCATATCCCGACGCATCAAAACGACGCAAACTCCTCCCAGCGGCCGCAAATAGATGGCAGCGTAGATCCGAAGGCTTACGAAGACGTAAGCCTCTCGGATCGAAGCCCGAAGCCGCCGTATCATGGTTTGAGGATTCAAACTAGTGATACGGCGCGCGAAATTTGAAATTACTCCTGTCTAACACCAGTTAGACAGGCGTAATTGCTCTATGAATCTGGCCCCTAGCCTCTATGGGGGCAGGGGGAGGGGGGGTGACCTCTGATCAATATCCATTTCCATTGCTATACATGTGTTACTTTGCACTCCAATAAAGATTTTTTTAACAAAATATTTTTTTGCGTGTTTTGGCACCATTAAAACGTTTGTTATCCCCAAAAAGTAAATAAAGATCCTGTTCCTTTAAAGCATGTTATAGTGCTTGTGCTGTGTATGAAATATCTGGCTGATCCTACCAGTTTCCATCATAAGCTTCTATCTGCAGCTCTCCCTGTCTCTCCTCCCCCTCACCCTCCATGTACATGTCTCCATTATATGCTACTATCTGCAGCTCTCCCTGTGTCTCATCCCCCTCCCTGTAAATGTCTCCATCATGGTGAGGTATTTGAAGTTGTAATTTTTTCTCACAATACTTTGCAAAATTAAGATTTTTATTTTTTATTTAAAAATGTTCTCAAAATTGTCATTGTAATAGCTTATTTCTCTCACATGGCATGTGCATACCACAAATTACTGCCCAAAATACATTCTGCTACTCCTCCTGAGTAAAACGATACCCCATGTGTGAGACTTTTTCACTGCCTGGCCACATACGGAGGCCCAACATGCAGGAAGCGCCATCAGGGGTTTTAGGAGCATAAATTGCACATATAACTAGTTGACTACCTATTACAATTTTGAAGGCCCTGGAACACCAGGACAATGAAATTACCCACAAAATGACCCAATTTTGGAAAGCTAACACCCCAACGTATAATCTATGAGGCATAATGAGTCTTTTGAACGGTACATTTTTTTCCAGAAGTTTTTGGAACATGTGGAAAAAAAATGAAAACTCATTTTTTTTACACAAAGTTGTCCGTTTCTAAGATATTTCCAACACATAGCATGTACATAGCAAAAATGACACCCCAAAATACATTTGGCTACTCCTCCTGAGTAAAACGATACCCCATGTGTGAGACTTTTTCACTGCCTGGCCACATACGGAGGCCCAACATGCAGGAAGAGCCATCAGGGGTTTTAGGAGCATAAATTGCACATCTAACTAGTTGACTACCTATTACAATTTTGAAGGCCCTGGAACACCAGGACAATGAAATTACCCACAAAATGACCCCATTTTGGAAAGCTAGCACCCCAACGTATAATCTATGAGGCAAAATGAGTCTTTTGAACGGTTCATTTTTTTCCAGAAGTTTTTGGAACACGTGGAAAAAAAATGAAAACGCATTTTTTTTACACAAAGTTGTCCGTTTCTAAAATATTTCCAACACATAGCATTTAGAGAGCAAAAATTACACCCCAAAATACATCTTGCTACTCCTCCTGAGTAAAACGATACCCCATGTGTGAGACTTCTACACAGCCTGACCATACAGAGATCAAACATGCAAGGAACACGGTCAGGTGTTCCAGAGACACATAGCATGCACATACCAAGAGTTACACCCCAAAATACATTATGCTGAGCAAAGCGTAAACAAAAGATTACCTGTGGTAATAGTAGCGCAGTTTTACACAGCAGGATAGCACTGGTCCAGGCAGCAGGCAGGGACTTGGTCAGCAACGGCATACACAATTGTCCAGGCAGGGATACTGTCCCGTCAGGGTTAGTGCAGGTGGTCAGTTCATGCAACAGGCAGAGGCATGATGGCATAGGTCCTACAGGCAGAAGTAGGGCTTCGTTCAGGACAGAATGGGGACAGGGGTAGAGGCTTCTCCCACCCAAATCTCTTTGAAGCCTCCGGGCAACCAGACCCTAATCTAGAATGAGAAAACAAAAACAATTGTTTTCTTCATCCAGAAAAACAATTCTGGAGCCCCTCACATATGTGAGACCCCTGTGCTATGAATCCCACTAGTCCACTGGCAGGGTAAAAGATCAGTCCAAGAGGCAGGCAAAAAGAATGGTCCAACAGTCCAGGGTCAGTTCCAGATCAGGCAGAGGTATAAACAGAATCGGTAGGCATAAGCATGGTCAAATAACAGTCCAGGGTCAGTTCCAGATCAGGCAGAGGTATAAACAGAATCGGTAGGCAGAATCGTGGTCAAATAACAAGCCGGGGTCATAAGCAGAGGTATAAGGGGTGTGAAGGTAAATGGCAGGAAGTGACTAATAATTTAGTGAGGTATGGTAACGGGCGAAACAACCAACTACGCAGAGGCCTGGTTGGGAAGGGCATTTAGGACAATAAAAAGTGGTGTCTCTTCTCACTCCTGCTTTGGAGCACACCTTGCATCTTTTTTGGCATTTTTGGCCTGTTGGTCTGGGAGGGAATTTATCTGGAAAGTGGCGCTCGTTGAGTCGGCTAACCACATCGGATCGAATGTTTGCTGGTGGGTTGCTGGGGTATAAAAGGGCAGTGGTTTGGGTCTTGGAGTGGATTTACGATATATTACGTAGGTATTGTACGCGGCCAAATTGAACAAATAAATTGAAACTTTTTTATACCACTGGTATGATCTTCTTGTGGAAAGGTAGGGTTCCAGCATCTGGTCGTTCAAATCGACACCCCCCATGAACTTATTGTAGTCATGAATGCATTTAGGTTTCTGGATTAGCCCATTCCTCGTTCTGGTCTCAACGAATGTGTTGTTGTGGATGGTAGAAAGCACGTACACATCCCTTTTGTCCCTCCATTTCACAGCCAGAACTTCCTCTGTGCGTAAACTCGCCGTCTCCCCTTTTTCTAATTTTTTGGTGACAAGACTTTGAGGAAAGCCCTTCCGGTTCGATCGCATGGTGCCGCATGCTGGGGTGTTTTTTTGGAAAAGGTTTCGGAACAGGGGCAGACTTGTGTAAAAATTGTCCACATATAAGTGGTATGCTTTCTCCATGAGTGGGTTCAGGAGTTGCCAAACAATTTTCCCGCTGGTTCCTACGTAGTCTGGACAATTAGGGGGGTGTAGCTGGCTGTCCTTTCCTTCGTATACGTTGAAGGCATACGTATAACCTGTGGCTCGGTCACACAATTTATAAAGCTTCACCCCATAGCGGGCCCTTTTGCTGGGAATGAATTGTTTTATGCCCAGCCTGCCAGAACATTTTATAAGGGACTCATCTACACATATATGTTGGTCCGGAGTAAACAACTGGGGAAAAATTTCTGAAAAATAATTAAGTAGTGGCCGAATTTTATAAAGTTTATCAAAATTTGGGTCATTTCGGGGAGGGCACTGGGTATTGTCATTGTAGTGTAGGAATCTCATGATCAATTGATATCTGGACCTGGGCATTTTTGAGGAAAAGATGGGCATGTGGTAGATGGGGCGGTTTGACCAATAGGCACGTAGCTGGTTTTTATGGTTTAGTCCCATACAGAATACGAGGCCCAAAATTTTTTTAAACTCTTCCACTGTTAGGGCTCTCCACTCGAAGGGACGGGCATAATGGGATGTGGGGTTACTGGAAATAAATTGTTGTGCATTAAGATTGCACTGGGTAACAATTGAGGCAAGCATGTTGTCGGTGAAAATTAAATTAAAAAAGTGGGGAATGTTGGCTTCTCCTGAATTAGAAGGAAGCCACAGGGGGTTCTGAAGGGAATAGGGAAGGCTGGCATGGGACCTAACCCTTTGGGACTGAGGTGACACCCCACTGGTACGTGACCTTGCTTGCTGAGGTATTGCGGTACTGGTGGAAGGCACAGCGGTGCTGGTGGATGGCACAGCGGTGCTGGTGGATGGCACTGCCTCCTTAGCAATACGCCTTCTTCTGGCGGGTGGACCCTCCTCCTCTTCTTCTTCCTCTTCCTCCTCTTCTTCCTCCTCCTCCGAGGATGTCTCTGCTCCACTGCTGACTATCGGCTCATAGGTGACGTCAGATTCGTTGTCTGAATTTTCAGAGGAATCCGAATCGCAGAGCTCCCCGTTGCTCTCGTCAGCCGCAATAATGTCATACGCCTCCTCAAGTGAAAAGGATCTTTTAGCCATTGTTGGCACTGATGACACTGACAGGTGGCACTGACGGCAAATGGCACGGACTGATGGTAGATGGCACTGATGGTAGATGGCACTGATGGTAGATGGCACTGATGGCAGATGGCACTGATGGCAGGTAGCACTAATGGCAGGTAGCACTAATGGCAGCTGGCACGGGCAGATGGCACTGATGGCAGATGGCACCGATGGCACAGGCAGATGGCACGGGCAGATGGCACTGATGACAGATGGCACTGATGGCAGATGGCACGGGCAGGTGGCACAGGCAGGTGGCACGGGCAGATAGCACTGATGGCAGGTGGCACAGGCAGGTGGCACAGGCAGGTGGCACCGATGGTAGATTGCACTGGCAGGTGGCACTGATGGTAGATTGCACTGGCAGGTGACACTGATGGCAGATTGCACTGATGGCAGATGGCACGAGCAGGTGGCACTTACGGCAGATGGCAGGGGCAGGTGGCACTGATGGCAGGGGCAGGTGGCACTGATGGCAGGGGCAGATGGCACTGATGGCAGGGGCAGATGGCACTGATGGCAGGGACAGGTGGCACTGATGCAGGTGGCACAGGCTGTTTGCACTGGCAGGTGGCAGGTGACTTTAACTTTTTTTGAAACTCACTTTGTAAAACTGCTGTCTTTCTCTTTCTCTCCTCACACGCTGTGTGTGAGGAGAGAAAGCCGGCGATGAGAGATGATCTCATTTGGCACGATCTGTGATTGGTTGTGTCCAAGGGACACGGCCAACACAGTTTTTCGCCGATGCGTGCTCGCGGGGATGCGCGGCGAGCGGGGAAAGACAGTCACGTCCAAAGACGTCAACCCGGCGCCTCAGGTTTGCGCTGTTCACGTCTTTCGACGATGACGCGGACCCGAACTGGTTAAAGGGGCCACGTCCTTATTTTTGAACTTTGTGAATTCAGCTTGTAGGATCAGTATATGGATCTAATAGGGACACAATGTTATTGTGAATGAGATTTTAACCCTTTCAGTCCCATGGCTAAAATAAATATCTCTATTCTTATAACATATTTTAATTTCTTTTATTTTCTCGTTGTTACACCCCAATTATTTCTCTATTTTTAACCCTTTCACTACAAAATTGTGTGTGTATACAGTTTTTTTTATTATTATTATTATTTTATAACCATTTAACTGCTAAACCAATAGTCCCCCCCCCCCCCCCATTAGTTAGTTTTTTTTTTCATGAGTTGTTTTTTTAAATCTCTTGATGACTCAAAAATAACGGATGATTTTTCTTAACCACTTGCTTGCCTGGCACTTAATCCCCCCCCCCCCCATTCAGACCAATGTTCAGCTTTCTCACTGTTTGAATGACAATTGTGCGGTCATACAACGCTGTACCCAAATGAAATTTTTATCATTTTTCTTCCCACAAATAGAGCTTTATTTTGGTGGCATTTGATCACTTCTGCGGTTTTTATTGTTTATTATATTTTAAATCTGTCTTTTAAAAAATATATATATATGTGTATATATATATATATATATATAAAATAAAAGTTTTTTATATTTAGTGGGAATGCTTTGACAGTCCCACAATTATTGTTTGTTTTTATTTATCTTTAATTTAAATTGTATTCCGTACGTTTTTTGGCTCTGCGTAACTTCTGCATACTTTCAGCTATTAAAACCATTCAACTTTTTAAAATGTTCAGCTAATGATGGGACTCCTTCAACTTTTTTTTTTTACTATTCATACTTTTTACAATATTAAGCTTTTTAACACTTTTTTTTGTTTTGTTTTTTTAACATTGAAGTCAATGAGAGCATGTGGCACTTTTTGATGGGGCGCACTTTTTAATGGGGGCAGTTTTTGATGGGGCCATAGGATGGGGGCAATTTTGATGGTGCAGTTTTTGATGGGGCAATAGGATTGGGGCCAGTTTTTAATCATCATCATTCATATTTTACAAAACAATTAGGCTAACTTTACTGTTTCTTTTTAAATCGTGAAACCATTTTTTTCCCCAAAAAAGGCGTTTGAAAAATGATTGCACAAATACCGTGCTAGATAAAATGTTGCAATGACTGTTGTTTTATTCCCTAGGGTGTCTGCTAAAAAAAAACCATATATAATGTTTGGGGGTTCTGAGTAATTTTCTAGGAAAAGAATGATGATTTGTACATGTAGGAGAGAAGTGTCAGAATAGGCCCGGTATTGAGGTGGAGATAAAAGCATTGTATTGAAGGGGTTAAAATAACTGTGAATGCTACGTTGGGTGTAACAAGGTGTCCGCTCAGGGCCGTCTTAATAGCATCTTGGGCCCCTGGGCAAAGTAATGCTCTGGGGCCCCTACAATGATGACAGTGCAGGTAAACGAACATCAAGTAGGCAGGAGGCAGACTGCCCTCCCTGTGTATCTATCACTCTCAGTGCTATCATGGGGCCCCCAATTTCGGGGCGGCGTGGGCTCAAGGACCAGATGCTTGGGGCAAAGTGCAGGGGCCCCCCATGCATCTGGGGCCCCTGGGCAGTGCCCAGGTGTGCCCTCTCATTAAGACAGCCCTGGGCAGGGGGTGATTGGAGGTAGGTCGTGTTGGTGGCACCGCAGAAGGTGGGGGATGGAGACCGCGGTTGTTGGTGGCCCCGCAGAGGGGGATGGAGGCAGGGTGTCTGGGGGAGATTAGAGGCAGGGGGAGACTGAAGGCAGGGGGTGATTGGAGGTGGGGGGTGTTGGTGGCACTGCAGAGGGGGGTGGTGGCATCGCAGAGGGTGGGCATGGAGACAGGGATTGTTGGTGGCACCTCAGAGGGGGATGGAGGCAGGGGGTGATTGGAGGCAGGAGGGGATTGTGGCACCGCAGAGGGGGATGAAGGCAGGGGGTGATGTGACCAAATAATTTGCCCTTATTATATCGAAAATAACAAAAATATGTGTTTTTACCTTAAAGCGGAGTTCCACCCTGGAAAAAAAATTCTTACAAAAATCTAAATAATTAAATGAAAAAATAAATATTTTTTTTACTTACCCTAAATAGCTGTTGCTATGCGGAAGTCCCGAATCTGCCTCTTCATTTTCCGCTGTCGATTATCTTCCTCCTCCTACACTCGGTGTATTCTTGTGAATGGGGCGCGCTGCATTCTGGGAACTGTGTGTATCCCAGAAAGCAGCTGAACCATTCACAAAGCACCGCGCTGCTCGCACATGCGCAGTAGGAAACGGGCAGTGAAGCCGCAGGGCTTCACTGCCTGTTTCCCTTACTGTGGATGGCGGCGCCTGGAGCTGCCAGGATCGAGGATCGGCCTCGGTGGGGGGCCGACATCGCTGGTGACTAGGACAGGTAAGTGTCCTAATTAAAAGTCAGCAGCTACAGTGTTAGCAGCTGCTGACTTTTATTTTTTTTTATTTTTTTTACGGGACCTCCTCTTTAAGGCTGCATTCACATCTAGGCGTTTTGTCGCCCTACGCTGTAGCAGCCTGAGATACGCTGGAGGGGCGAATTAACATTGTCGGCTATGGAGATGGTTCACATCTCTACGCCGAACGCCGTACGCCTGAAGCTCGAAACAAGTCCCGGACCCTTTTTTTCAGGCGTATCAGGCGTTTGGCAATAGCCGACAATGTTAAAATCACCCCTCCCAGCGAAAACAAGGAGCGACTTGTCGTCGCAAATAGCGGGGACAATACGCCAATGTCGTGTCGCGGCAATACGCCGGCTGCCGCCTACGCTTAATCACATTGCCATTTGCCTAGCGTACTTGTTTGTAGCCTAAATACTGAAATTTACATCTAAAAATGTAATTTAGTAACTTTTGTAAAATGCCAGTAAAAACGTGGCTGTGCCAGTAAATTTCGGGTTTTGTGCCAGTAAATTTCAATCTGGTAGGTTGGCAACACTGCTCCCCCTTTAGTTAGTATACAGGAGCCCCCCTCCCCAGACTGTCACCTGGCACACACACTGTCTCTGTATGGGACATCGGATTGGCTCAGTAAACTTCCCAGCAAAGACCCCTTTCACACTGAGGCGATGGACCGTTTCAGCAGACATCTCTGCTCGTGTGTATGGGCTAGCGGACAGATTTCTCCACCCGACAGATTTCAAAGCATGCTTTGAAATCTATCCGGTGGGAATCTGTCCGCCCGACATGTCTGCTGGTTAGTACACTTACCAGCAGACATGTCGGCCCCCACCGCCGCCGCGCCGCTGCCGAATGGATTCGGCGCATGCGCGGAAGTGTTTTACTTCCTGGTGCGGTGACGTGGCGGCGTCAACGTCACCGCCGCGTCACCGCCGCGTCACCACTACGTCACCGCGCCGTCCGGCGGCGGGGAATTTGATCCGATGGTGTGTACACGCCATCGGATCAAACTCCCGATCGGACATATCCGATGGAAATGGTCCGCGGACCGTTTTCATCGGATATATCCGATCGTGTGTATGCCGCCTGAGGCGCTCAAAAGCTGCCCATAAACCGCCAGGCATTTTTGTGCCGTGCTTTTTTCTAAGGTCATGTGGAGGGCGTTTTTGAGGCGCTTTTTAGACCCCTTTCAGGCGTTTTACAAATAGTGCCTAAAAAACACCTTTTCAGTGTGACTTTTTACACTGGGGCGGTGCGCTTGCAGGACGTTAGGAAAAGTCCTGCGAACAGCATCTTTGGGGCGGTTTGAAGCGCTGTATACACCGCTCCCGAAACACCCTGCCCATTGAAATAAATGGCCAACGCTTCCAAATCGCCTCGGAAACACAACACAGCCGATTTTTACCCCTTCTTCGGCCGCTAGCGGTTAAAGCCCCAGTGTGAAAGGGATTAGAATACTTTCACACTGGGGCAGTGTGGGCATTTACAGTAATGTGGCACTAGTTCCAGCGGCACTTTACCGCTGTTATAGCAGTGCTTTTCTGGCACACTAGTGGCGCGCTTTAAACCCCCAATAGTGGCCGAAGAAAGGATTAAAAGCGCCTGTGTTGAGCAGGGTTTTGCGCCCGTGTCGCGCAGGGTGTTGAATGAATGGGCAGGGTGTTTTGGGTGCGCTGTATACACCGCTCAGCCCCAAATATGCTGCTCGCAGGACTTCTTTCTCTGTCCTGCAGGCGCACCCCCCCAGTGTGAAAGCAATCATTGAAATGAATAGGAAGCATTTTTCAGGTGATATTTTTTAGCACAAAAGCGCCTCAGTGTGAAAGGGGTCTGACTCTAACATAACAGGAAGAAGTCCCCCCATTACATGACGGCAGTGTCCGCCCCCCATCCCGTCCTCGGAGTTCAGATCAGGAAGAGAACACAACTCATCACACACCATGTGACCGCCGAGGACATGGACTTCCCCCATCACTGCTAGAGCGGCTCCTCCCTCCTCTCCTCCCCGGCCAATCCGAGCTCTGGCCACACTCGTCACGCCCCCTTCTCTTGGCGCCGTATTTGAATTTGTCTGGGACGGGAGAGCGGCGCTCCGCCTACAGCCGGGTGAGTGGTGTGTACGGGGGAGGGGGAGGTTCTCCTGTAGAGCGGGGTGCTCGGTGTCCGGTGATCCTCTCTCTGCGATGTCCCCGCCCACTCCTCTTTCTTTCTATATACATTTCTCTCTCCAATTAAAGGTACAGTCCACCTTTTCCCACATGTACTATCATACTCCCTGCCCATCCTGGTGTCCCTGTAATTTTTATTTTGGGGGGGGATGAGCAATCGTGTGACCACTGTCATTGGTTGTCACGGTGGTCACATGATGAGTCCCGCCTAGTGATTGTATATGGAGCTCAGTCTCTCACACGGAGTCTTCCTTTTAGGAGAATCCATTTGCCCAGAAATGGAATGTTCACACTTCACAGCAAACGTGTTTTTTTTTTAAAGTACGCTCAAATGACATTGATCATCACATCACGGAATGTACACCGAGGATTGTCTGTAGAACAGTGTTGCCAACCTACCAGATTGAAATTTACTGGCGCAACACCCGAAATTTACTGGCGCAACCACGTTTTTACTGACATTTTACAAGAGTTACTAAATTACATTTTTTTTTTCCACAAGAAATACTAAATTACATTTTTAGATGTAAATTTCAGTTTTTAGGCTACAAACAAGTACGCTAGGCAAATAGCAATGTGATTTACGGTAGATAGTAAGGTAAAAAAACATATTTTTGTTATTTTCGCTATAATAAGGGCAAATTATTTGGTCACATCACCCCCTGCCTCCACCCCCCTCTGCCACCAACACCCCCTGTCTCCATCCCCCTCTCTGCCACCAACACCCCCTGCCTCCATCCCCCCTCTGCCACCAACACCCCCTGCCTCCATCCCCCCTCTGCCACCCCCTGCCTCCATCCCCCCTCTCACCCCCTGCCTCCACCCCCCTCTGCCACCAACACCCCCTGCCTCCATCCCCCCCTGCCACCCACCCCCCTCTGCCACCAACACCCCCTGCCTCCATCCCCCCTCTGCCACCAACACCCCCTGCCTCCATCCCCCCTCTGCCACCAACACCCCCTGCCTCCATCCCCCCTCTGCCACCAACACCCCCTGCCTCCATCCCCCCTCTGCCACCAACACCCCCTGCCTCCATCCCCCCTCTGCCACCAACACCCCCTGCCTCCATCCCCCCCTCTGCCACCAACACCCCCTGCCTCCATCCCCCCTCTGCCACCAACACCCCCTGCCTCCATCCCCCCTCTGCCACCATCACCCCCTGCCTCCATCCCCCTCTGCCACCAACACCCCCTGCCTCCATCCCCCTCTGCCACCAACACCCCCTGCCTCCATCCCCCTCTGCCACCAACACCCCCTGCCTCCATCCCCCCTCTGCCACCAACACCCCCTGCCTCCACCCCCCTCTGCCACCAACACCCCCTGCCTCCATCCCCCCTCTGCCACCATCACCCCCTGCCTCCATCCCCCCTCTGCCACCAACACCCCCTGCCTCCATCCCCCTCTGCCACCAACACCCCCTGCCTCCATCCCCCCTCTGCCACCATCACCCCCTGCCTCCATCCCCCCTCTGCCACCAACACCCCCTGCCTCCATCCCCCTCTGCCACCAACACCCCCTGCCTCCATCCCCCTCTGCCACCAACACCCCCTGCCTCCATCCCCCCTCTGCCACCATCACCCCCTGCCTCCATCCCCCCTCTGCCACCAACACCCCCTGCCTCCATCCCCCTCTGCCACCAACACCCCCTGCCTCCACCCCCCCTCTGCCACCATCACCCCCTGCCTCCATCCCCCCTCTGCCACCATCACCCCCTGCCTCCATCCCCCCTCTGCCACCAACACCCCCTGCCTCCATCCCCCCTCTGCCACCAACACCCCCTGCCTCCATCCCCCCTCTGCCACCATCACCCCCTGCCTCCATCCCCCCTCTGCCACCAACACCCCCTGCCTCCATCCCCCTCTGCCACCAACACCCCCTGCCTCCATCCCCCTCTGCCACCAACACCCTCTGCCTCCATTCACCCCCTGCCTCCATCCCCCCTCTGCCACCATCCCCCCTCTGCCACCAACACCCCCTGCCTCCATCCCCCTCTGCCACCAACACCCCCTGCCTCCACCCCCCTCTGCCACCAACACCCCCTGCCTCCACCCCCCTGCCACCAACACCCCCTGCCTCCACCCCCCCTGCCACCAACACCCCCTGCCTCCATCCCCCCTCTGCCACCAACACCCCCTGCCTCCATCCCCCTCTGCCACCAACACCCCCTGCCTCCATCCCCCCTCTGCCACCATCACCCCCTGCCTCCATCCCCCTCTGCCACCAACACCCCCTGCCTCCATCCCCCCTCTGCCACCATCACCCCCTGCCTCCATCCCCCTCTGCCACCAACACCCCCTGCCTCCATCCCCCTCTGCCACCAACACCCCCTGCCTCTATCCCCCTCTGCCACCAACACCCCCTGCCTCCATCCCCCTCTGCCACCAACACCCCCTGCCTCCATCCCCCTCTGCCACCAACACCCCCTGCCTCCACCCCCCTCTGCCACCAACACCCCCTGCCTCCATCCCCCCTCTGCCACCATCACCCCCTGCCTCCATCCCCCCTCTGCCACCAACACCCCCTGCCTCCATCCCCCTCTGCCACCAACACCCCCTGCCTCCATCCCCCCTCTGCCACCAACACCCCCTGCCTCAATCCCCCCTCTGCCACCATCACCCCCTGCCTCCATCCCCCTCTGCCACCAACACCCCCTGCCTCCATCCCCCCTCTGCCACCATCACCCCCTGCCTCCATCCCCCTCTGCCACCATCACCCCCTGCCTCCATCCCCCTCTGCCACCAACACCCCCTGCCTCCATACCCCCTCTACCACCATCACCCCCTGCCTCCATCCCCCCTCTGCTGCCTCCATCCCCCCTCTGCTGCCTCCACCCCCCTCTGCCACCAACACCCCCTGCCTCCATCCCCCTCTGCCACCATCACCCCCTGCCTCCATCCCCCTCTGCCACCATCACCCCCTGCCACCATCCCCCTCTGCGGTGCCACAATCCCCCCTGCCTCCAATCACCCCCTTCCTCCATGCCCCTCTGAGTTGCCACCAACAATCCCTGTCTCCATCCCCACACTCTGCAATGTCCCCATCCCCCTCTGCAGTGCCACTAACACCCCCTGCCTCCAATCTCCCCCAGGCCCCCTGCCTTCAATCACCCCCTGCCTCCATCGTCCCCTGCCTTCACCCCCCTCTGAGGTGCCACCAACAACCCCTGCCTCCAATCTCCCCCAGGCCCCCCTGCAAAACAGTCACCCCCTGCCTTCACCCCCCTCTGAGGTGCCACCAACAACCCCTGTCGCCATGCCCACCCTCTGCGATGCCACCATCCCCCTCTGCAGTGCCACCAACACCCCTCCACCTCCAATCACCCCCTGCCTCCAATCTACCCCAGGCCCCCTGCCTCCATCCCCCTCTGCGGTGCCACCAACAACCCCTGTCTCCATCCCCCACCCTCTGCAGTGCCACCAACACGCCCTGCCTCCAATCACCCCCTGCCACTAATCTCCCTCTACCTCCATCTCCCTCTGAGGTGCCACCGCAGCCACCATCACCCCCTGCCTCCAATCTCCCCCAGGCCCCCTGCCTCCATCCCCCTTTGTGGTGCCACCAACAACCCCTGTCTCCATCCCCCACCCTCTGCGGTGCCACCAACACGCCCTGCCACTAATTTCCCTCTGCCTCCATCCCCCTCTGCGGTGCCACCGCAGCCACCATCACCCCCTGCCTCCAATCTCCATGCACAGTTCCAAGCCAAACCGATTTCGTCTATTTTTACTGCCAAATTTCCGCAACCACGGATATTTACGAACGGGGGAAAAAAGTGACATTTACGAACTGTCCGTAAAAATATGGACTGTTGGCAACACTGCTGTAGAAACATTCGTATAAAAGTCTTCTGGTGTATGGGCAGCTGAAGTGTGGACATGTCCTTGTGATCGGAGTCCCTCTGCTGCAATGGCAGATGGGACTTGTAGTCTTCTCAGTCACGGATCCCTGTGAATGGATGATGCAGCGGTGTGGGCGGGGCCACGATAAAAAAACAGCAACTCATGGTTACAGGGAGAAGCATCCTTCAATTTAGGTAAGGGGGGGGGGTGGGGGCAGTGAAGTAGAACTATAGGCAAAGATATTTTTATTTTTTTTGGATAATGTAAAGTAGGATTATAACCTTTGTCAGATATATTTATTTTTATTTATTTTTTGTCATCTCTGTCCCATTGCAGAGATTTCTCTTCACTTCCTGTCCCATAGCCAAACAGGAAGTGAGAGGAAATCTCTGCAAATTAACCACTTCACCCCCCGAAAGGTCCCCCCCCTTCATGACCAGGCCATTTTTTGCGATCATGCACTGCATTACTTTAACTGACAATTGCGTGGTTGTGCGATGAAGTACCCAAAAACTAAATTGATGTCCCCCCCCCCACAAATAGAGCTTTCTTTTGGTGGTATTTGATCACCTCTGTGGTCTCTTATAATAATTGATTAGTTGGTCTGCATACAGAATGCACTATTTGTTTACATGTTAGAAAATACAAGAACTTGTGTGAGGAGCAATGCCTCATGGGACATGTAGTTCTGGGCAGGAGAAGGAAGTAAGCGATTCTTAAAACAGATTTTTTTATTTTTTTATCTTTGAGGCTTGCTATGGGGACACACTGAAGGCAGGGGGAGCCAGAAGTGTCCTCGGTGGGCCCCAGAAGAGGAGGATTGGACTGCATGAAGGGGTGGAGCAAACAAGCAACAATAGCAGACAAAGGAATATATATGTAGCATTACCCCCGGAGGAGCTGCTGGATTTTTGGGCGGCGCATTACCTCATGGCTCCTCCGAAATTCCTAGAGGTGAATGATGCGTATTGCATTTGGTAGATGTAAAGGAATGCCCAGACAGGTGCTCTTTGCAGTGCTCTTTATTACCCAGCCGGGTAAAAACAGTAAACTTGTGGTGAGGAAAGTAAAGCTGAAGAAGAAAGGAGAATAGCAAATTCAGACGTAGTGATAGGAAACAGTCCTGCTCCCAAACGTAACACTTCTCTGCGCCACTCCCGCCGGAATGGGTTTAGTGTACCCGGACAGGCCTCTCTCACTGACCTGGCACCCGGAGTATCGCTCTGACAATTGTAGAATAGAGTCTCTGCCACAGACCCTCCTTGGTGAACTTGAACTTGGGAGAAAGTCTCTGCCACAGACCCCTCCCAATGGGTTGACATCTTGCAGATATGCCTCCTTAATTGAGTTACGCCTGGATCTCCTTCAACTTGTCGCCCAGGTACCAATCGACAGGTGATCAATCCCTCGGTGTCCGGCTACCTTGATCCCCGGTGGTTTGTCGAGGCCCTTTTGGACCGTCAGCCTCTCAATGGCACTCCTCAGACTGACTCCCCACCGAACAGCAGTACAGCTTGGGATTAGGGTTGTCCCGATACCACTTTTTTAAGACCGAGTACAAGTACCGATACTTATTTTCAAGTAGTCGCCGATACCGAATACTGATACTTTTTTTTAAATGTGTCCCCAAATGCAGCCATGTCCCCCACATATGCAGCCATGTCCCTCCAGCCATGTCCCTCTAGCCATGTCCCTCACATATGCAGCCATGTCCCTCTAGCCATGTCCCTCACATATGCAGCCATGTCCCTCTAGCCATGTCCCTCACATATGCAGCCATGTCCCTCACATATGCAGCCATGTCCCTCTAGCCATGTCCCTCACATATGCAGCCATGTCCCTTACATATGCAGCCATGTCCCTTCAGCCATGTCCCTCTAGCCATGTCCCTCACATATGCAGCCATGTCCCTCACATATGCAGCCATGTCCCTCTAGCCATGTCCCTCACATATGTAGCCATGTCCCTTACATATGCAGCCATGTCCCTTCAGCCATGTCCCTCACATATGCAGCCATGTCCCTCTAGCCATGTCCCTCACATATGCAGCCATGTCCCTTCAGCCATGTCCCTCTAGCCATGTCCCTTCTGCCATGTCCCCCACATATGCAGCCATGTCCCCCACATATGCAGCCATGTCCCTTCAGCCATGTCCCTCCAGCCATTTCCCCCATACCTTTGCCACCGAAAGCCGTCGCATGGAGAAAATCACAGCATTCATTTGAATAGCTGTTTTGCCAGTGCGTATAGACACTCCCCCTTGCTCGGGATTGGACAGATCACGATCACCCATCCAATCCCGAGCAAGGGGGAGTGTCTATAGGCAGCAGGAAAACTACAGCTATTCAAATGAAAGCTGTGATGTTCCCGCACGCCGTTTAACCCATGCGGCGGCTTTTGATGCGGCGGCGCGATGAGGCGGCTTTCGATGCGGGGGGGGGGGGAGTATTCTATTTAGGTATCGTGGATATTTGCTGGAGTACAAGTACTCCCGCAAATACTAGGTATCGGTCCCGATACCGATACTGGTATCGGGACAACCCTACTTGGGATCCTCAAAGGTGGGAACCCAGTCACTCACTGGGCCCCCGTCGCTGCTCAGATGCTCTGGGTCAGCATGGCCCAGGAACACTGCACGGCACGCACGCCCCGGCCAGGTAGACCAGGGCGCTGTGATGTGGCCACCCCAAAGGTGGGTGCTACACCAGACGAAGAAGACCCAGAACCAATGGCGTCTGCCCCATAAATGCCACACCACAGCACGCACAGCGAGGACAAACCCTTGTGATTGGCTGCTAGGAAAGAGCATCCAAACCTTGACTTCACTGCTGCCACATGCAGCACCGGGGCTGGAAGAACACCCCAGTACAGCAGAATGTACTCAAAGCACAGCCAGGCTAATACAGAGACCACATTTTGCTACTAACAATCTGGATCAGAGTTTAACTACACTCTAATTTACCCTTAAATTTACTAGCACCAGTACTATAAAGTACATAGGCGCTACACATATATCCCCCCCCCCCCAAAAAAAAAAGCTAGCGATACACACAAAACTGAGCATGTGCAGAGTGCATCCTAGGGCTCTGTTCTATCAGTAGATAGATTGGGGACAGTAAAAGTAGGGGAGGATCAGAGAACACAGGATCAAACAGCCTTTTTACATAATGGACCCGATTAACCCCTTAGGTTCCACAATGAGTATAACAAGCATGGTTTACTGCATATACAGATTGATTTTACTGTTGTGGCTTTAGTAAAACTTTAAGGTTGTCAGTAAAAAACATATTTTGTCAGTAAAAATAGCTGTGGGTTGGCAGATTTGTAATGTGTCATAATCTCTAATGTTCAACTGTTTCTTCCCAGGTACTGTGAAGCAATCGGCTAACATAATAGAGGCGCACAGCGTTTGAAGCTACCGCTGCTGGGGGGCCTCGGTAAGGATGTCAAAAGTCATGGAGCGCTGTGAAGACGCTATTTCATCTCTGATGCAGGAGATTGCGGCACTTAAAGAGGAATACAAGGAAAATAAGAAAAACATTGCTGTCTTATCCACAGCTAGTGACGAGAATTATTTTGGGACATTTCCGGAAGATAACAGAGAATGTATTGCGACAGTTACGAAGAATGTAAATACACAGCTGGCCCACAGGGAAATGGAAATTAAGTTCTTTATAAAAACCACTGGGATCGAGATTTTGCAGTACTTCAAGATAACAGATAAAAAAAATGAAAGTGTTTTTGGTAACCATAAGTTGGAGGGCCGGTGCCAGTTTCTACCATTTGAGATGACATTTAAAACAACAGAGCTTCAGAGTGAAGAACGATGGGCGTGTGACGTCACCCAAGTCAATATCCACATGGATTGTAAGGGCGATCCAGATTTGATCAAGCTGGTGGAAAGAACGGAGACGACTATGAATCTACAGGGCTTCTTCCGGACACTCTCAAGGTATGCAGAATGGTGTGAATTCCGCACAAAAACGTTTTCCCATTTCAAGGAACGTTATGCTGCTGCTGTTGGACTTCCATATGGGCCCTCTGCAAATCATATGGTACTGGTGAACCCGAAACTTCCTAAGTGTGAGATGATTCTTGTTTGGAAAATCACCATAAATGACAGAGGAGCAGTCATACCCATTTTGGATTTGCTACCCAAATTGCCAGAAGAAGCAATTGCTGTTGATAAAACTGCAGTCCTGGAACATGCGGCACCAGCCTTCAAGAGTCTGCTTCAGATATTTGGGATCCAAGGTTCCATAGAGAACATCATTCATTCCTTCTGCTTGAACAAAGTCAATGTCAGTCCATAGTGTTCTTGGCTTAAAGGGGTTGTAAGGGTTCGTTTTTTATCTTCTAATAAGCTAGTGCATTGTTGGTTCACTTACATTTTTACTTTGATTTCCCTTCTAAATTTTTTTTTTCTTTGTCTGAATTTCACACTTCCTGTTCCTCCTCAGTAAGCTTGCCCCCATAATCTGAGGCGTTCTGGCTGGGGGGTTAGTCAGCGTGCTTGCCCCCTCCCTTGGGACTACATCCCTGCGGGGAGACAGTCATTTACCAGCCACCCGGTTGACTTACCTGAGCCCTGGAAGGTCCCGCGTCACGAACGCGCACGATCTTTGCCCAGGCTTCTCGGCTCTTCATTAGATAGATTGATGGCAGCGCAGCCATTGGCTCGAGCTGCTGTCAATCAAATCAAATGACGCCGGGGGCGGTACCGAGTCATACACTCGGCAGCTATGTACGCTGAGGCCCTGTACACATGATTAGACATGTCCGACGGACCGTTTTCATCGGACAAGGCTGAATTGTCTGTTGGTCTGATGTGCGTACACACCATCGGACCAAAATCCCCTCGGACCAGAACGCGGTGATGTAGAACACAACGACGTGATGAAAAAACGAAGTTCAATGCTTCCAAGCATGCGTCGACTTGATTCTGCGCATGCGGGGGATTTTGGTCCGATGCTTTTGTGTACTAACCATCGAACCTGTCCAACGGACATGTTTTCAAGCATGTTTGGAAATTTTTGTCCACTGGAAAACGGTCCGATAGGCCTTACACACGATCGAACTTGTCCGCTGAAACTGGTTTGCGGACCAGTTTCAGCAGACATGCTCGATCGTGTGTACGTGGCCTCAGAGTATCATACGGGAGCGCACCCGCAAGGTAACCCCCTCGGGAGAGGGCTTCCCAGAGGGGGTTATCTATTGCGGAGAGGAGCCATCGTGGGACCCCAGAACCGGAGGATCGGGACCACTCTGTGCAAAACAAAATGCACAGTGGAGGTAAGTATAACATGTTTGTTATTTTAAATTTAATTCAAAACTTTACAACCCCTTTAATGCAAAAATGTAATAAATGCACATTTTTTTATTTTATTGATTCGTTTATTACAATTTTTCACAAGGTGCATCACACCATTAATCAATCCCTTGTGAGTGCTTTTGCTACAATGGCACGAAAATTATATGGAGTTTTTTTTTTTTTTAACAGTGATAGCGTGCTCAGAAAAGCATATCGACCTATGTGGTCATATGACAGTGTTCTCTCTGAGAGATCATAAAACACATTTTTTTTTAAATTCCTCTACTACAGAAGAATAAAAGTGCAGAAAGTGTAACACTCCTTATGTCAAGAGCACTCCTACAAGTTGTTCTTTGGAGCCGAGCCAAGACGATGGGCATCTGGTGCGGTTCCTGTGCTCTGGAATGCTCTTAGAAGTTACTTTCACTATGCTCAGCCTGACATCAAGGTTGCTTTGCTTGGAATTCTTTGACAGGCTATATGGATTTTACATTCCAAAGGCACAAAACAGGTCAATTTTGCATGCACTAGAACAAAGAACATGATTAATTGGCTTGCACCTTGAATAATATAATTAGATTATATGATTCAAAATTCTCATCTACTGTATCTATTAACATTATTAAAGTGTATCTCCTCTTTTGTTGAGAAAATAAAAACATTCCCCTCTGGGTGGTCTATGTACATTGCAAGGATTTTAACAAACTTTGTTGCAGGTTTCTACTTTTTTGTTATTCTGAAGAAATCTCTGTTTGTTCCCCTGTGCTAAGTGAGTCTAATGTAGGGGTGCAACGGATCAAAAAACTCACGGTTCGGATCGTTCCTCGGATCAGGAGTCACGGATCGGATAATTTTTCGGATCAGCAAAAAAAATCTCCCCCACTGTAATATCTACATCACCCCCCACTGCAGTGGCGTCACTCGGTGCAAAAAATAATAAAAATGGTGTCACCCCCCCCCCCAACTATGGTCCCCCCCTCAGTACAGACACCCCTCAGTAGTGCAGTCCTCAGACGGTAACCCCCCAGTAGTGCAGACCTCAGACGGTAACCCCCCCAGTAGTGCAGACCTCAGACGGTAACCCCCCCAGTAGTGCAGACCTCAGACGGTAACCCCCCCAGTAGTGCAGACCTCAGACGGTAACCCCCCCAGTATTGCAGACCTCAAACGGTAACCCCCCCAGTAGTGCAGACCTCAGACGGTAACCCCCCCCCAATAGTGCAGATCTCAGAGAGTAACCCCCACAATAGTGCAGACCTCAGACAGTAACCCCCACAATAGTACAGACAGTAACCCCCACAATAGTGCAGACAGTAACCCCCCCCAATAGTGCAGACCTCAGACAGTAACCCCCACAATAGTGCAGACCTCAGACAGTAACTCTCCCAATAGTGCAGACCTCAGACAGTAACCCCCACAGTAGTTCAGACCTCAGACAGCGGCGTGTGTTTCCCTCGAGCGCGGGCTCCTCCTCCTCTGTGGGTGTGAACAGAGAAGAGGGCCGCCTCCGGGTGTACCAAGATGGCCGAAACCAGGGACATTCCTAGGCTGCTGCACCTGCAGGGCTCTAATGAGGAGGGTCTGCATCCATTTTTAGACATTATTTCCTATTGGGAGTATCTCACCAAAAATGTAATTTTTGTTGCAGGGGATGCCCTGATATCTGACTTGTATCTTAGTGTAGATTTCTGGGAAAATCAGTGAGCCAATCGCACAAGCAGGAAATTATGTTTTTCGGGGGGGGGGGGGGGGGGTAGCCATATTGCATTACATGTTACAGAAAATTACAGCAGCTGTAGATTAAAAAGGAAAGTTCATTTTTTAATAACATTCTATTACAATATGACTGTTGCAATTGTATAAGCTTTATTATTATTATTATTTTTTGCTACTTTTTTTTCTTTTTCATATGAATTTTTTCTATGAATTTCCTTTAGGAATTCTCTCTATGAATTTATATATGTATAGTTTATTTTATATTTGCTCTACACTGTTTTCACTTTATACATATGTAGGGGTGCAAAGGATCAAAAAACTCACGGATCGGATCGATCCTCGGATCGGGAGTCACGGATCGGATCATTTTGGATCAGCAAAAAAAATAAAAAATCTCCCCCACTGTAATATCCACATCTCTCTCCCCCCGTAGTACAGGCAGACAGTGACCCCCCGTAGTACAGGCACAGTGACCCCCCCCCCCGTAGTACAGGCACAGTGACCCCCCCCCCCCCCCCCCCGTAGTACAGGCACAGTGACCCCCATAGTACAGGCACAGCGACCCCCATAGTACAGGCACAGTGTCACCCCCATAGTACAGCACAGTGTCACCCACATAGTACAGCACAGTGTCACCCCCACAGTACAGCACAGCGTCACCCCCATAGTACAGCACAGTGTCACCCCCCCGTAGTACTTGCAGTTACCCCCGTTAGCGGCGTGTGTGCGCCTCGAGCGTGGGCTCCTCCTCTGTTTACACCAACAGAGGAGGAGCCCGCGCTCGAGGCGCACACACGCCGCCGGGTGTACCAAGATGGCCACGGCTCCGGAGCTAGGCCGAAGCCGCGGCCTTTCCTAATTCTATGCCCGCGTAGCGATCCGAAGGGCGTGACCCGTTCGGATCACGGATCGGCAGTGATCCGTTGCACCCCTACACTTATGTGATGCCAGACATCGCATGTGATTCACACTGCATTTCTGTGCAGAGCACATGCAATGTTTGTGTGATGCAAATTCAGCCATACAGGTTGTATGTCTAAAATCGCATTGTATTCACAACAAAATGGTTCAAGACCCTTTTTTTGGTCCGCACTGGAATCGGATCGCATGGGTGTTCAGTTTGGCCACTCAGGTCCGTTCAGTTTTAGGCACCAGTTCAAAAGGATATTGGGAAGCTGGAGAAAGTGCAGAGAAGGGCAACCAAACCGATGTGAGGCATGGAGGAGCTCAGCTATGAGGAAAGATTAGAGGAACCAAATTTATTCTCTCTTGAGAAGAGGAGATTAAAGGGAGATGTGATCAACATGTATGAACTTGGTGTGTGAACTTGGTGTTGAGTTATTCAGCTTAAAGCGGAGTTTCGTAAAAAAAAAAAAACATTATTTAAAGTCAGAAACTACAAATACTGCAGCTGCTGACTTTTAATATATGGACACTTACCTGTCCAGGGCGCCCGCGATGTCTGCACCCAAAGCCGATCTGTCGCTCTGCTTCTGGGTGGAGGCGACTCCATCTTCGTTAAGGAAATCAGGAAGCAAAGCCTTGCTTCCCTACTGCAGGGTTTGACAAATTTGCTTGGAATCTAGGAGCTAGCTAAAAAGGTTAGGAGCCAAAAAACGCACCCCGTGCAGAAGCAAACACATACGTGAGTAGCGCCCGCATATGTAAACGGTATTCAAACCACACGTGAGGTATCGCCGCGATTGGTAGAGCAAGAGCAATAATTCTAGCTCTAGATCTCCTCTGTAACTCAAAACATGCAACCTGTAAAAAATGTTAAATGTCGCCTATGGAGATTTTAAAGGGTAAAAGTTTGTCACCATTCGATGAATGGAAGCAATTTTGAAGCGTGACATGTTGGGTATCAATTTACTCGGCGTAACATTATCTTTCACAATATTAAAAATAAATTGGGCTAACTTTACTGTTGTCTTAATTTTTTATAATTAAAAAAAGTAGAGGAGCACCGAAATGGAAATTTCAGAACTGAAACGAAACCGAAATAAAAAAAAATGTCAGGCCGAAACCGAAAATTACTGTTTTAGTTTTTATATATACTATTTTTCGCCGCTCAGTCGAGCTGATACGTGCTTTCCCGAGCCCGAAGCCGGCCGGGCTCAGGACAGCCCAGCGGCCATCTTTTTTACGGGCACCTGATGCCCATATCGGCAATTCTTAAGCTTTTTCGGCATGACGCCAAAACAGCTGTTTTCAGCCCATACGTATCTTTTTCCCAAAAAAAGTGCGCTTGTAAGATGGCTGCGCAAATACGGTGAGACAGAAATTATTGCAACAACCGCCATTTTATTTTCTAGGGTGTTAGAATAAAAAATATATATAATGTTTGGGGTTCTAATTAGAGGGAAGGAGATGGCAGTGAGAACGGTGAAAAACACATTAGGACTGCTGTTTTGCGACTTGTAATGTAAATGTAATATAACCTGTAATGCCAATGGCCACCACAAGATGGCGCCATATCACAGAAGGAAGGCCTGCAGAAGGATGCAAAGCCGCGGCCTCAATTACCGGCGGGCGTGCGTCCGCCACAATTGCGCCCCACGCTGGCCGGTAATTGAGGCCGCGGCTTTGCAGCCTTCTCTAGGCTTGAGCTTCCCCAGGCGCCAGGTTACAACTTCTTGTCGCAATTGCGACCTGGTGCCCGGATTTTGTCGAGGCCTGCCCTACTGCACATGTGTGAGTCGCGCTGGTCCCTGCTCTCTTCTGGGACCTGTGTGTCTCCCAGTAGACAACGGGGGGGGGGGCAGAGGAGGGGCCAGACATGGCGTAGATCACTACAGATATTGCAGCAATCTGTGCCCGGAAGTGGGAGAAAATACCTGGATTACACATGTATCTGCTCCCCCCTGAAAGGTGCCAAATGTGACACGAGAGGGGGGGGGGTGGTGGATCTGAAAGTTCCATTCTTGGGTGGAACTCCGTTTTAAGATCATCACAGAGGACAAGGGGGGCACTCTATATCTGGAGGATAAAAAGAGATTTATTCTCCAAATACGGAAAGGTTTCTTCACAGCTGTGAAAATGTAGACTCAAGAGCTGGTTTTGGCCAGCTCAGTAAATTGGTTTAAAAAAAGGCCTGGATTCTTTCCTCCACCCGGAAGACGTAAGATCATGCATTTTTTTTTTTTTTTGGTGGGGGGGGGGGGTGGTTGCCTTCCTCTGGATCAACTGTGGGTGCAAATGTCAGCATGAGTGGCACAGTATTTTCACCTGTAATGGAAGGACCTTCACCATTTACAGCAGGAGGGGCTCTGGTATGTACTATTCGTTGGATAAAGAACTTCATGGGGGACTTTCTGAAAATCTTCAGGAAGGTGAGCTTACACTTTAATAAATACACATGTAGCGCCCCCCCCCCTTTTTTTGTGGGGTGCTAAGCTAAAGTTAGTGGGGAATGGGAGAGTTAATTTACTCCCATTCACAAATTGCCTATATTTGGACCACTGCCATTTGGAACTGCCTTGTAGGTCGGTCTGCACGTCAGGGGGGTGTTATTACCCCTGAGTGACAGTCGGCGCTAGAGAGGGTTCTGACGGACCCACTTTCTCCCAGCAGCCAATCAGAGGAGCGTTTTTCTTCTCTGGACGTGCTGGCGGGAGGGTATATCTGGGGCAGTCGTCTGCGTGAGTTGTGCTATGCGGGGCCCGAGTTCCAGGTGCGGCATCCACCTTCAGGGTGCGCGCATCCATGGGCCCCGCCTGGCCGAGGTTGCGTACCCAGCGGAACCTTATTCTGATGCAGAGAGGGGCCCCAGGGGCTTGCTGGGTCCCAGATCCTAAGCGGGAGCTGAACGGTGGGGGATCGGCTCGGGAGAACCCAGAGGCAGAGGTTGTCCGCGAGGCCTGGACGAACCACCGGGGATCCGGTCACCACGCCACATGACAGGTACACTTTAGCTGTCAATCGGTGACCTTGAAATTGGAATTACTGGGAGGATTCATTGGTTCTAACCTTTGACAAACCCAAGATAAATTCATCAGGCCTGTGGCAGAGGCCCTCTTTCCTCCCAGTGACTTTGTTTAAAAGTGGCCCTTTGGCTGCCAGGCTCAAGTGAATCGCCTGTCCGGGGGCACCTTACCCACTCTGGCGAGAGTGACGACGTTTAAATTTGACTATGCTGAGAGCAGGTTCGCTCTCCCTTTGATATCCAAGGCCTGATACTACAGTTCTCTCCTTGCTCATCAACCTTTTCTCTATCGTGTGTCATGTTGATGTCGGCCATGTTGGGTCTTGGAATAAAGCATTGAAAACTCAAGTTGACGTCTGGACATTTGCTCTTTAACCACCTTCACTAATATTATCCCTAGACAAGAATCACTGGTAACCTAACATGCCAGGTCCCAAACTAATGAGCGGCTCCTTCGGGGGTGAGCGCTACACACACAGCTTGTGTAATGGCACAGAATCAATATGGACCTTTTAAAACATACCATGCAGCATCTGTTATTCGCAAGGAACCATATTTTAATGTCCAAAGGAATGTGTTTTTTATCCAGCCAGAAAAATCCTGTTGGTGCCGATACCATCACTGTTAGTACCATAGTAGTCTCTGCGTTTAAAATAGTGCAAGCCATGAATTCCATTTGTAATACGTTACATAAAAGAGCTGATAACCTGACAGAGGAGGCGTCGTGTGATGGAATACTTTCACTTCATAGCAACCTCATCCTGTGTTGCTAAGTGGAAATAAGATTTTAAGATTCCATAAAGGCAATGAGATTAGATGTTCCCAATGACTGACTGTACAGTGCAGCCAGATCATTCCCTTGCCCTCCTGCTTGTGTGCATTCGAGGGCACCTTGACCTGCAGGCAATCAGATTCCTAATCAGTCTGAAATCACAGTTTTTAGTAGGAGATGTAGAAATGGACTGGCTATGGCTCACTCACACAGGCACAGAGGGCTTTACATAGTAAAAATAATTGTATTTCTGCTCCCCAAAGTCACAGGTGTTTGCATACATTTGTCTGTATAAGTTAAAGCGGAGCTCCACCCCAAAGTGGAACTCACGCTGATCGGAACCCTCCCCCCCTCCGGTGTCACATTTGACACCATTCAGGGGAGAGGGGGGTGCAGATACCTGTCTAAAGACAGGTATTTGCACCCACTTCCAGCCACAACAGTCTCGGGCAGACTGCAGGCATGACGTCACCGCCGTCCCCCAGTTGTGTGCTGGGAACACTCGGTTCCCAGTACACAGCGGGAGCCAATCGGCAGGCGCAGCGTGAGTCGTAGGGAACCGGGCCGTTAAGCCGGAGCTCTTCACTTCCTGGTTCCCTCACCGTGGATGTCGGGGGGAGCAGCAGAGTGTTATAGAGTGCAGTATTTGTAGCTGCTGGCTTTTAATATTTTTTTTTCAGCGGACATCCGCTTTAATGGCAGGTTGTGGCTGTATGCTGGTAAGCACACACCTGAGCATTACTATGCGTACAAATACGTATGTGCATGTCTGTACGTATGTAAACAGATGTGCAGCTTCCAGTGTACAGTCACAGCATCTCATTGATTTGTACAGTCTGCTGCTCCAAACTGTACGCATACACCTGTAACATCTGGGTGCAGATTTACACTTTACGGTGTACAATCTTCAGTGCCTGTCTGAGTGAGCCTTAATTAAAGTGATTGTAAAGGCTCGTCTTTTTTTAAATACCAAACATATTCCAAACATATCATACTTACCTCCACTGTGCAGTTCCTTTTGCAGAGTGGCCCCGAACATCCTGGGGTCCCTCAGCGGCTCTCACGGCATCAGATAACCCCCTAGGAGAAGTGCTCCGGCGGGAGCCAATGGCTGCGCTGCTATCAATCTATCCAATCAAGTGCCAGTTCCCAATGGAGAGAGGGACAGCGCATCCCCGCCAAGGGAAATACAGGGCTCAGGTAAGTAAAATGGGGGGGTCACTGCCAGGTGTTTTTCACCTTAAATACATAGGATGCATTATGGTGAAAAAACAAGGGCTTACAATCCCTTTAAAGGATGTCTGGATGTCAATTTAATGGGAATGTTTAGTGGTTATATACTGTACATATTTTCTCTCTAAAAGTGGTTGTAAAGGCATGATTTTTGTTTCTTAAAATAATAAACATGTTATACGTATCTACATTGTGAAATAGTTTTTCACAGAGCGGCCCCTTATCTCTTCCTCTGGGGTCCCCTCACTGGCGCTGTTTGCTCCTCCACTTCTTTAAGTTCCATGCCGGCATGCTCCTGAGCCAGGCTATGTGCATCCATAGACGTACACAGCATGTCTCGGCCCCCGCCCCCCGATTCCTCCTCACAGGAACTGATTAACAGCAGCATAAGCCAATGGCTCCCACTGCTGTCTCTGTGTCCTGTGAGAAGAGGGAGAGGAATGCTGCTACAGAAAGGCACAGCCCTGGATCAAAAGAGGAGCCAGGTTAGTATTTAAGGTAGGAGCAGCGGGGAGCTGATCATTAAAAGTTTTTGAGACTAGGGGTCTCCAAACAAAGAGCCAGTTTACTGTCCTTCAGACTTTAGAGGGGCTGGCCTTTAGCCAGCGGGTGTAGAGAATGTGCTAGCTTTGGTAACAATACCCCATCATTGCTGTCCGTAAGAGTAATAGTGCCCGATGGTTGGTGTCAGTGGGACCAATAGTACCTCGTTATTGATGTCAGAGGGAGGAATAGTGCCTCATCGTTGTGAAGCACGGCCCCCTAAGGGATTGCTAGGAATTACCTTCTCTACTTCTCTACTGCATGGCCATGACCATGGAACATTCCAAGCCACCTGACACTCTGGGTTCAGACATCCTTGTATCACTGTAGAGCAATAAATCGGACAACTCTGTATTTATGTTCTGAGAATATTTACTTGAATCACAAAAAGGAGTTAATAGATCTGCTGAGTTCTAGGCAACAGCGCCAAGTTGCCAACTCAGCAAAATAATTCCTCCTGAAAGGCACGAGACAAATATTAACATTGACGGTATTATATACACGCTTCCCTAAGAAATAATGTTACCCCATAATAGGATGTTTCAGCTAACTAGTTTTACTGACACTCTGTAGAAGATGGAACCTGGCCAGCCTATGCTGCTATCCTAAGGAGAGAGAGCAGATCTAAAAAAGATAGTATAGAAGCCCTTCTATCAGTAATGGCAATAAAGTCCATGTTGCAGACCTGATATTCTTCACCGGTGCGTAGGAGCTCATTGCCAACCATGTTTCTTAATTTCAGGTACAGCTAATGGCCAAGGTCATCCTAATACTGGAGGGGAAAAAAGACAGTAAATAAAGAGCAATACAAAGGTGTGTTTATACCTGAGGAATTTGGATTATTGTTGGAAATAGACTCAAAGGGCCAGATTCAGGAACACTTGCGCTGGAGTATTTCGATATGCGCCGCGTAACTGTGATGATGCGCCGTCGTTTCTATGTGCCCGTACCCACCAAACTAGATGCGCCCAATAACGGGTCATTTGCGACCGGCGGAAGGTTCCGACGCCAGAGTATCGTCAGCGCTTAATTTCGCTGGGCGCATCAGTCGCGCCTATTGATTTCCCCTGCAAATATGCAAATGAGGGATTTTTCCCAATTCACGAACGGATTAGCACCATACGCTGGCTACATGCGCCGCGCGTATCTCGTCCGTCCGGCGCAAAGTTATTTCTACAAAAGGCTGCTTTATCTTTACTCCAGACGGTCACAGGTCAGCAGGAGAGCAGCTACAGCAGCGTTACCGACGATAGGAGCTAGCTGAACAACCACACTTGCAAGGACAACACCTCTGTGTGCCAACATGCCAGGGGCAATCGTGGTCCTAGAACTACTGATGGGTCCCCCGGAACGAAGGAGGCGGGCACGTGAGAGGATATACCGCACACGTATGAGCCTCTTTGGCATGGGGGATGAGGAGGTGTATCGCCTCTTCAGATTCAGCCCAGATGCAATACTTGAACTAACCACAACCCTGCAGGGTGACATCACCAGCAAGACACACCGCTCACAAGCAGTGCAGCCACTGGTGAAGGTCCTGGCAACACTTCATTTCCTTGCAAGTGGATCATTCCAGCGTACAAGTGGAGTGGTGGCTGGGATGTCACAATCCTCCGTGAGCAGATGTGTGCACCAGGTTGTCCCTGCAATCCTCAGACGCATGTCCCACCACTTCATCAGACCCACCACTGAGGAGCTGCGGCTGAAGGCAATGACAGATTTCTACAGCATTGCCAGATTCCCACGCACTGTGGGGGCCATTGATTGCACACATGTGGCCCTACAGCCCCCCAGTGCCACAGAGCACATATACCGCAATCGGAAGCATTGGCATTCCATCAACGTACAGGTGATAGCCGATGCCCAACGCCTCATATGGCACGTCCGTGCCAAACACCCCGGGTCCAGCCATGACAGCTTCATATACAATCAGAGTCCCATCCCAGCAGAATTTAACCAGAACATGTATGGGGACAGCTGGCTGGTTGGTGAGTGACATGGGAGTCAGGCATGACTATCCCCTCCCGTGATGCACAACAGAAGTGGCACATGCATGACTAACATCCTCATGTCTTTTCCCTTACAGGTGACTCTACATATGCACTGGGACCCCATCTAATGACTCCTTTCCGGAACCCCCAAACCAGAGGAGAGAGAAAATACAATGAAGCACACATCAAAACCCGTGCAGTGGTGGAGCAAACATTTGGGCTCCTGAAGTCCCGTTTCCGATGCCTGGATAAGTCGGGGGGACCCTATTGTATTCCCCTACCTTTGTGTGTCAGATCATCGGTGCATGTTGTATTCTGCACAACTTTGCTATGAGAAAAGGCCTGCAGATTGACATGCGTGATGACCTGACCCCCGACCCACACAGTCCCCACCTGCCAGAGGACACCCAGTCTGCTGATGGAAGAGCAGTCAGGAGGGTCCTCGCCGTAGGCATCTTTGGACACTAAACCAAAACATTAATAACACAGACAATGCACGCGTGTACACCACTGATGTCCCTAGATCACACACACCACATGCACATCGCATTGGATTAGCCCAAGTCCAGCATGTAGGAGTTGGGAGCAGTAACGCCAGCGTCAAGGCCCCAATGATGTCACTGTCCATTCATACACCTTTCACACATCATTCATACAGCCGTGGGGTTAACTTCACCACCCGGCCGAGGGTGACACCCCTTACTGTCAGGAGTGCCACCCCCTCACATTCACACACCATTCACACTGTCCCCTGCACTCCTGACCGTGTGCAGTAAAAAAAGAAATACAAAATCTCATAACCTGAGAAAATAAATAAACAAAAACTCATGACCTGAGTATGTCCAAAAAAATCAGATAAACCCCAAAAAATAAAAGCCTCATCGGGGATGCCGGGGGCTTCTTCTTGCCGCACCTCTCTGGCTCCTCAGCTGTCTGGATGGAGTGGGTGGGGGTGGGGGGGCATCTGGAGGTGGCTGATCCCCAGGTGGGCCACTCCTGGCAGGTGTGGCCTGCATGCCCTCCAAGGCCCTGGCTATCAGGCCGAGGTAAGAGTTTGTCTGGGCCTGCATCCGGAGCTGACGGGTGACCTGGTAATGCTGGGCCCGCCGACTCAGCCTCCCCCTGGTCCCGGATGGCAGCACTGTTACCCTGGATGGCAGCAGTGTTGGCCTGGACGGCTGCAGTGAGTTGTGTAATATCCCCCTGCACCTCCCCCAAACTGGTGACCACTGCAGCGCAGTTGCAACTCACCAGTGGCGTAACCAGAGTTATGGGCGCCCGGGGCAGAATTTTTTTTTCGCCCCCCCCCCCTTGTATAATCATCCACTCTGATTATAAGGATCTGTAATGTATCCCTCTCAGGGCTTTCAGCATGTAAGGGGTAAATTATTGCAGGATTAATCATTTTAACCCCTTACTGTAAGGGATTAACAGACTGCCCCCCCCCCACAACCACAGATCCCCCATCATAGACTGAACCCCCCCCCCCACAATCACAGATCCCCCATCACAGACTGACCCCCCCACAATCACAGATCCCCCATCACAGACTGACCCCCTAAATAACAGACCTCTCATCACAGATGGATCCCCCCAATCACAGATAGACCCCCCACAATCACAGACCCCCTATTTAACAGACCTCAGACAGTAACCCCCACCATAGTGCAGACCTCAGACAGTAACCCCCACAATAGTGCAGACCTCAGACAGTCATAATAGTGCAGACCTCAGACAGTATACCCCAGCAGTGCAGATCAGACAGTAACCCCCAAAATAGTGCAGACCTCAGACAGCATAATAGTGCAGACCTCAGACAGTAACCCCCATAATAGCGCAGACCTCAGACAGTATACCCCAGCATAGTGCAGACCTCAGACAGTAACCCCCAAAATAGTGCAGACCTCAGACAGTAACCCCCATAATAGTGCAGACCTCAGACAGTAACCCCCATAATAGTGCAGACCTCACACAGTAACCCCCATAATAGTGCAGACCTCAGACAGTAACCCCATAATAGTGCAGACTCAGACAGTAACCCCCATAGTGCAGACCTCAGACAGTAACCCCCTAGTGCAGACCTCAGACAGTAACCCCAGTGCAGATCAGACAGTAACCCCCAGTAGTGCAGCCAGTGGGGTTAACTAGTGCAGACCTCAGACAGTAACCACCTCAGGCCAGTAGTGCAGACCTGACAGACCCCTTACTGCAGACCTCAGACAGAGTGCCACCCAGACCTCAGACAGTAACCCCCAGTAGTGCACACACCAGATTCACACCTGTCCCCTGCAGCACAGTCCTGACCAGTAGTGCAGTAAAAAAGAAGAAGATACAAATAGTCTCATAACCTGAGAAAAGTAAGACCTAAACAGTAAGAAGACTAACCCCCAGTGCAGACCTGACAGTATACAGACCTCCAAAAAAATCAGTAACCCCCATAAGACCCCAAAAAATAAAAGCCTGCATCAGGTGGATGCCGTGGGGCTTCTTCTTGCCAGTAGTGCAGACCTCTCAGTAGTGCAGGCTCCAGTAGTGCAGACCTCAGACAGTAACCCCCCATAATAGTGCAGACCTCAGACAGGTACAGACCTCAGACAGTAACCCCATAATAGTGCAGACCTCAGACAGGTGCAGACCTCAGACAGGTGCAGACCTCAGACAGTAACCCCCATAATAGTGCAGACCTCAGACAGTAGGACCTCAGACAGTAACCCCCATAATAGTGCAGACCTCAGACAGTAGTGCAGACCTCAGACAGTCCTGCAGACCTCAGACAGTAACCCCCATAATAGTGCAGACCTCAGACAGTAACCCCCATAATAGTGCAGACCTCAGACAGTAACCCCCATAAAGGCCCTCAGACAGTAACCCCAGTAGTGCAGACCTCAGACAGCCAGTAGTGCAGACCTCAGACAGAGTAGTGCAGACCTCAGAAAGTCAGTAGTGCAGACCTCAGACAGTCATAATAGTGCAGACCTCAGACAGTAACCCCCATAATAGTGACCTCAGACAGGTGCAGACCTCAGACAGTAACCCCCATAATAGTGCAGACCTCAGACAGTAACCCCCATAATAGTGCAGACCTCAGACAGTAACCCCCATAATAGTGCAGACCTCAGACAGTAACCCCCATAATAGTGCAGACCTCAGACAGTAACCCCCATAATAGTGCAGACCTCAGACAGTCCCAGTAGTGCAGACCTCAGACAGTAACCCCCAGTAGTGCAGACTCAGACAGTAACCCCCACAGTAGTGCAGACCTCAGACAGTAACCCCCATAATAGTGCAGACCTCAGACAGTAACCCCCAATAGTGCAGACCTCAGACAGTAACCCCAGTAGTGCAGACCTCAGACAGCAGTAGTGCAGACCTCAGACAGTAACCCCCAGTAGTGCAGACCTCAGACCTCAGACAGCGGCGTGTGTGGTTTCCCTCAAGCGCGGGCTCCTCCTCCTCTGTGGGTGTGAACAGAGAGGAGGGACGCCCCTGTACCAAGATGGCCGCCGCTCCGGAGCTAGGCCGAAGCCGGGGACTTTCCTAGGCCGAGGTCCGGAGCGCTCCCGGACGGTGGATGGATTGCCCACCCCTATTTTTCGCCGGTGCGACAGCTACGCCAGTGCAACTCACATCCTGCACTGCGTTGCTGATGTTGGCAACGGAGCCCAGGCTGTCAGCCACTTTCTCCAAATGGCCTACTATGGCCCCCATTTGTTCAGTCTGCCTGGCGTGATCCCTCGCCAACTGGTCCTGGACATCATCCGACACCCCCCTGGTCTTCTGGGTGGCCTTCCTGGGGCCAGAAGATGGTTGTCCCCGGGGGGAGGGAGTCGCCCTTGAGGGGCTTCCAAGGATGGGGGAGGGGATAACAGACGGCCCAGGAGAAGGGGAGGAGACCGACAAAACTAATGAAAAGTCCTGCTCTGCCACAGCAGGATCCTCCACAACCACCTCGGCAGGTGTGGTGTGGCCACTCTCCTCCACAACCTCTTCACCACCCAGTGGCTCGGGCACACGATGGCGTGGGGGGGATGGGGTTGAATGGACGCTGACCGATGATGTCCCAGCTCCGTCATCTGTGGATGACACAAAGCAGACACATGTTGGTGGTCCCACACACTTGGCACATGTACCCTCCCCCCCCCACATGCAACACACCAAATAGGGGATAAAAAACACTTACCTGTCCTGGAGACTTCCTCCATGGAGTCATAGCCTGGGACCCCCTCCACCTGCTCCCTCTCCAGGCAGCGTGCGACCACCTCCTCCTCTGCGGTCAGGGTGACAGGACATGGGGGACCACCACCTGTGCCCCTCTCATGCCTCCTGATGGTGGCCACCTTGCCCCTCACCTTGCGCCGCAGGTCATTAATTTTCTTCTGAATGTCAGAAGCACTCCGGGTGGAGTACCCCAAGACATTCACCCTGGCAGCAATGGACTCCAGGATGCCCTGCTTCCTCTCCCGGCTGGTCTTCCGGCTTTTTTGGCCATGGAGCAAAGCATTCTCAGTCTCCATTGCAGAAATGATGACCGACACCTCCTGGGCGTTGAAATTGAGGTTCCTCCTCTCTCTGGGGGTAGCGGGAGCAGCCATCACCGAGCAAAAGTATCTTCCCTGGGGTAGGGGGGAAACGGAAATACTTTTGCGCCGGAATGGCGTTTCCGCCAGCGCTTTTAAGCGCCCAGCGGAACGCATTGCGCTGACGTTTCCCGTGAAGTGGTGCCGACGGAAGTTGTGAGCATGCGCACAAGGGGGGCGAGTGGAGCCGCACTCACTGCGCATGCTCCGTGGATGATGCGCTGAACGTAAGCCTCTGCGCTGGGCTCCGCCCATCATTTACATATGATCACACCCACTTCCACTTGCGTCGGGTTACGCCAGCGCATTATCGTTACTCTGGCGCAAGTTTACGCGCAACTGCTATGTGAATAACAGTACTTGCGCTGAAAGGGTCTTCAGAGTAACGTAAATGAGATGCGTTACTCCAGAGCAAAGATGCTCTGCTCTACCTGAATCTGGCTGAAAGTCGGTAGGTCACTGTGATTAGACTCCATATTCAGAAGCAGAGGTTGGCGTTTTTTTTAGTTGTAGGCAGTAACACATTTCTGAAAAGAGTAACCCGTGTAGCTTTTTTATTGTTTCAAAGGATCTGACTCCTTCAAGCATGAAAAGGTGATAGGATAGGCAAAAGTTTGTGTAATACCACCATTTAAAGCAGTGGTCCCCAACCTTTTTGGCATTGGGGACCGGCTGCGTGGAAAAAAATTGTGCCAAGGACCGGGGGGGGGGGGGGGGGGGGATCTGGGGTCACGATTTTTTGCGGGCAATGGCTGGTGTTAGCGCTTCAATCATCCCGGCACCATGCTTGTTATGGCATCAGGGTGATTGAAGCGCATTTTTTCTATTATTACAATGTAGTAATAAATTAAATAGTTCAACTCACCATAATGTAGAATCAGTGGGAGCCCTGACGTGTCACTTGCCACTGTCGCCTGCTACCAGATGTGGATAGTCACTTGCCACGCTGCCTGTCACCAGATGCGGAATGTCACTTGCCACATGACCTGCCATGCTTACTGCCACAAGATGTGGATTGTCACTTGCCATGTTGCCTGTCACCAGATGTGGAATGTCACTTGCCACAAGATGTGGATTGCCACGTTGCCTGTTACCAGATGTGGATTGCCACGTTGCCTCTCACCAGATGTGGAATGCCACTTGTCACGTTGCCTGTCACCAGATGTGGAATGCCACTTGTCACGTTGCCTGTCACTAGATGTGGAATGCCACAAGATGTGGATTGCCACCTGCCACATTGCCTGTCACCAGATATGGATTGTCACTAGCCATGTTGCCAGTCACCAGATATGGATTGTCACTAGCCATGTTGCCTGTCCTGGTCTCCCTTCCCTTGTTCAGAGGCAATCTGCGCCGGCAAGTTTCACACAGCGAGGAGCTGCAGGAGAGCGGTGATGCAGGCAGTATGAGATGATGTCATCTCTCTGCTCCCCGCCGCACCTCCGACAGACAGAGCACTGGCACTGACGCCGGAAGAGCGGTGATGCGGGGGGGCGGAGAGAGATATCATCTCTGCTTGCCCGCTTGCTTATTCCCATCCACACAGCGCTCGCATTATGCGACAGTTCTTGGCAAGACACCGGCAGCCCAGCATATCCCTTGCCGGCCGCCTGCACCCGCGGCCTGGCTGCAAAAGTGCCACAGCCTGGTAGTGGGCCGGGGACCGGAGGTTAATGACCCCTGATTTAAAGGAGTGTGGGGAGTCGAAGCTTGGATAGAAGAGTTCTCTCGCAGAGAGTGTAAAGATGCAGATGAGGGGACAGTAATTTAAGAGAAAACTTTGTCATTCTTAATCTTCAGGAAATGTTTTGTGATAAAGTTCATAAAATGTCTGTGATTTAACGTTTATTTAAAAATAAAAGATTTTATATATAAAGCAAAAAAAGACATTAACCACCAATTTACAAATACATAAATAACATTGACCCGACACTGATGCAATTTCCCAAGACCATGTACCAAAAATCCAGCCCAATTAGGTTTTTCTTCTGATGTAAATGATAAAAATCCATAAAATATAAATTAAAGGACACGTGGTTGTATTGGAAACACATAATTTTTTTTTAAATTAGACCTATCTATGCATTTCTATTCCAAATATAAATGTATTCATATATTTTAAATGTCTATTAATCCATTTTCTATATTTTTTGTTACTATTTTAGGTCTTCTTTTTTTATCAGTCAGCCTAGATGCTAATATTGCCTTGGTAATGAAACAACCTAAAAAAATTGAACTAAAATAGATTACACCGCTATGAAAACAGACAGTGACATTTTATTCTGTTATTTATAGACTGAAAAGCTAGCTATAGTTTGCAAGTGTCAGGAAATTCAACTTACAGAGTTGAAACATGTGGTGAGGAGATATGTTGCCTCCTCACCACATCTTTCAACTCTGTAAATGCCGCACCACTGTGCCACAACCGCATGCATGCCACTTAGTTGTCGGGCAGTTGCATCATGGTCACATCCACTTGAATGGGTCACATTCGGCAGTGGTACTGCTGATGAGCACAACAGTGGGGATCACTTTTGCCATTGCTTGTGTACAACCCTGTCCATCTGTTTTTGGAGCTTGGGGGGGATACAGGTCATCTGCCTGTTTTTAACACCCCAAGCCCTTGTGGTTAATCACTTGCTTACTGGGCACTTAAACCCCCCTCCTGCCCAGTCCAATTTTCAGCTTCCAGCGATGTCACAGTTGAAATGACAATTGCGCGGTCATGCTACACTGTACCCAAATGACATTTTTATCATTTTTTTCCCCACAAATAGAGCTTTCTTTTGGTAATATTGATTAGCTGCGTGTTTTTATTTTATTTTATTTTTTTAAAAATTAAAAACTATTTTATATTTTGCAAACAAAAGGATTTTTAATAAACAGCTTACCTGTAAAATCCTTTTCTTGAAGTACATCACGGGACACAGAGCGCATAGCCATTACACTTGGGTTATATGGGTACCTTCAGGTGTGGACACTGGTGTAATCAATTTCACAGGAAGTTTCCTCCCTATATAACCCCCTCCCACTGGGAGTGCTTCAGTTTTGTAGCAAGCAATTCTCCCGAGGTTACACAATGTTCCCCAAAAGAGGGGTGGGAGCTCTGTGTCCCGTGATGTACTTCAAGAAAAGGATTTTACAGGTAAGCTGTTTATTAAAAATCCTTTTTTCTTTATCGTACATCACGGGACACAGAGCGCATAGCCATTACACTTGGGAGTGTCTTAAAGCAATGCTCTATGAAGGGAGGGAGACCGTAAGGCCAAGAATAGCCAAATAAAAACATTGTCAGGAGAAAAAATAGCTCCACCAACAGAAAAACAAGGGGGCGTGAACCGGGCCAGAGGATTCTATACTGCTGCCCGTAGGACCGCCTGCCCAAAAGCTGCGTCCGTACCCTTTGCAACGTCCAACTCATAAAATTTAGTAAACGTATGTACGGAAGACCAGGTTGCCGCCTTGCAAACCTGTGCCATAGAGATCTGATGGTGTGCCGCCCAGGAGGCACTCATGGCCCTCGTAGAATGGGCTTTAACTGATAAGAGAGGTGGAACGCGCTTCAGACCATAGGCCTGAAAAATCAGCTGCTTAATCCACCTAGCCAAGGAAGACTTGGCAGCCGGCTGACCCTTCTTGGGGCCATCCGGAAGAACAAAAAGCACATCTGTTTTCCGAATCTTCTCTGTAGCCTTGAGATAGACCCTCATGGCTCGAACCACGTCCAAAGTATGAAGCCGTCTTTCCTCTCTGGACTGGGGAGTAGGAAAGAAGGATGGTAGGACTAGGTCCTGATTCAAGTGAAAACTGGATATGACCTTAGGAAGGAAAGAAGGTTGAGGCCGCAGAACCACTCTGTCCTTATGCAGAATAAGGTATGGCTCCCTGCATGACAAGGCTGCCAGCTCGGAAACCCTTCTGGCTGAAGCCATAGCCACCAAGAAAACCAACTTTCGGGTTAGTAGCACCAGAGGGATTTCTGTCAGAGGTACAAACGGCTGCCTTTGTAAAGCTGACAAGACCAGATTTAAATTCCAGGGGCAGAGGGGAGCTCTAATAGGGGGAGTCACATGCAAGACCCCCTGCAAGAAGGTTTTCATAAGCGAATGGGTGGCCAAGGGTCTTTGAAACCATATTGATAAGGCCGACACCTGCCCCTTTAGAGTACTAAGAGCCAACCCTTTGTCAACGCCAACCTGGAGGAATCGCAAGATCCTGTCAATAAAAAACTTTCGAGGATGCCATTTTTGAGACTCGCACCACTCCACATAGGTTCTCCAGAATCTGTAATAAATATTTCTGGAGACCGGTTTCCTAGCCTGAATCAACGTAGATATGACCTGATCTGAGAGGCCTCTGCCCTTAAGAATTAGGGATTCAGCCGCCAAGCCGTCAAATTTAGCTGCTGTGAAGCAGGATGGCAGATTGGGCCCTGAGACAGCAGATCTGGGCGCAGGGGGAGCGGCCACGGCGCCCCGACTGACATCTTCACGATGAGTGCGTACCAAGCCCTCCTGGGCCAGGCTGGGGCCACCAGGATCACAGGCCTGCGCTCCACCCGGATCCTCCGTAGAAGGCGGGGCATCTTCTGCAGTGGAGGGAACGCATACAGAAGAGAAAACTGGTGCCAAGGACAAACCAAGGCATCGGTCCCGTAGGCCGAGGGATCCCTGGCTCGGGATATGAATTTGTCCAACTTTTTGTTGGATCTCGTTGCCATAATGTCCACCTCTGGGACTCCGAATCTTTGGCAAATCTCTTGGAATACCTGGGGGTGAAGAGACCATTCCCCCGGGAGCAACTGTTGACGACTCAAAAAATCTGCTTGAGAATTGTCTATCCCTGGGATGAACACCGCCGAGATGCAGGGTACATGGGCTTCGGCCCATGAGAAAATCAGGTTTACTTCTCTTTGGGCTGCTGGGCTCTTCGTGCCCCCCTGGTGGTTTATGTATGCCACCGCAGTGGCGTTGTCGGACTGTATCCTTACTGGCAGACCCTGAAGGGGGAGAGTCCAGGCGATCAGGGCCAGCCGAGCAGCTCTGATCTCCAAGATATTGATGGGAAGCAGTTTTTCTGCCTCCGACCACTGCCCTTGCTGGGTCTGTTCTTCTAGAACTGCCCCCCAACGTGACAGGCTGGCATCCGTGGATACTATCTTCCACGTGATGGGGCAAAAGGATTTCCTTTTTGATAAATTTTGAGAGACCAGCCACCAAGACAGGCTGCGCCGGACCTTCGGGGAGAGCACTAACGGACGATCTAACGCCTGAATGGACTTGTTCCAAGCAGAGAGAATGGCTGCCTGAAGATATCTGGTATGGATCTGGGCGTAGGGCACAGCCTCGAAGGCGGCCACCATCTTCCCCAGCAGTCGCATACATAGGCGAATAGTCGGCCTCTTCTTCCTCTAGATGCTGAACTGTGCGACCTACTGCCTGATTGAGGTTGGAAGCTGAGCTGTCGATAACCAGAAGATCGTCCAAGTATGCCAAGACTAAAATGCCTTCTGTCCTTAGGACGGCTAGCACCGGGGCTAACACCTTTGTGAATACCCGCGGAGCTGTTGCCAACCCGAAAGGGAGGGCTACGAACTGGTAATGGCGGTGATCTATCATAAAACGAAGAAACCTGTGATGTGCCGGGTAGATCGGCACGTGCAGATACGCATCTTTTATGTCTATAGATGCTAGCAAGTCGTCTTGATGTAGGCTGGCTGCCACCGAACGTATGGACTCCATACGAAAGGTCTGAATGTTTAGAAAGCGATTTAGGCGTTTGAGGTCTAAGATAGGCCTGACGTCGCCATTGGGCTTTGGTGTTATGAAAAGGTTGGAGTAGAATCCCAGACCCCATTCCTGGGTTGGTACTTCTACAATTACCCCTTGGAGCAAGAGACGATCCAATGCTTTTACAAGAGAGGCCCTCTTTAATGGGTCGCTTGGAAGACTTGACCCCTGAAAATGAGAAGGGGGGACTTCCCGAAACTCTAGCTTGTAGCCCGTGGTTACCACGGATCTTACCCAAGAGTCGGGAATTCTGGCCTTCCACTCTTCGGAGAAAAACCGAAGCCTTCCCCCCACCCAAGAGAGTGGGGGCGCCCCTTCATGAATCTGACTTGAGGACTGGTTTAACCGGCTTGCGAGACCATGGCCTCTTGCCTGTCGTGGCTTGTCCTTGTGGGCGGCTATTAAATGCTGAACGCCCGGGAGGCCGTCGATACTGACGGGAAGTTGAAGGGGCCGAGCCTGCGAAGGCCTGTCGCTTAAATGCGGGCCCACGCGATCTTTTCTTGACAGGCAAGAAAGAACTTTTACCACTTGATATGGTCTGGATATATTTATCTAGGTCTTCACCGAATAGTCTCCCACCATGAAAGGGAAATCCTGCTAAAAGCTTTTTGCAGGGTGCCTCTGCTGACCAGTTTTTTAGCCACAAAAGGCGACGCATATGAACCAACAGCAGAGATAAACGGGACGCCTGTTGAACGGAGTCCTTAATAGTATCTACTGCAAAGCAGAGAGCTCTTGGGAGGTCAGCCAATTCACGAGCTTGCTGAGCCGGGTATGTCCCTTAATATCTGTTTAGTCTGATCCTTTAAAGCCTGACAAACGCCAATGGCTGCCACTGCTGGCTGAACCACGGCACCTACTGTGGTAAAAGAAGCCTTCAGTAGGGTCTCCAATTTTTTGTCGACTGGATCTTTAAACACCTGGACATTTTCCACCGGACAGGTCAGGGATTTATTTACGCAGGAAATGGCTGCGTCCACGGTAGGGAGTGCCCATTTCTTTGCAAATTCTTCTTCCATAGGATAGAGAATGGTGAACCTTTTAGGAGGGATAAAAATCCTATCAGGTCGAGCCCAATCCTGAAAAATCACGCTCTCCAGAAGGGGGTGAACCGGGAAAGACGCACCACTCAATGGTGCCTTCAAGGAACCTAAAGAGGATACCGCGGGGGTTAATTGTTCTGACACTGGAAGTTTAAAAGCAGTGCGAACCATATCCGTCAGAGACTGGATCCACAGACTCTCTGCTTGAGAAGCCGAAAAAATTTCATCTATAGTGGAATCTTCAATGTCTGACCCGTCAGGACTCAGGTCCGCTTGATCCCCCTGTGGGTCCAATTCCTCCGAAGAGAGGACCTCTGCATCCGAACACACCGTTCTAGGTGACGGGGATCTAGCCCGTTTGCCACCCGGCAAAGAGCGGGCAATTAAAGCAGTTAACCTTTTCTCTAGCCCACCCAGGGTGGATTCTAGCATTTCTTCCGTAACATAAATGGGAATGGGTTGATTGGGGGCCGCCTCTGCCCCTAGCACCCTCAATGGCTCCTGCACGATGCTGTTCGGTGGTCTATCTGGTGAGGGTGGGACCACTGGAGCCTGGCCCAAATCCTCTGACCCCGTTGGAGACCTCTTTACTTTTTTGGCACCTTTTGCAGCCTTAGCTGGTCCTGATCCCTTGGGAGCCATTGCACAACCTTGAGACACCCCTACAGCCAACACCCAACTGTTGTAGCTAGAAGTGAAACATTAATAAGGACAGGCTATGGTAAAAAAAAATCTAAATTTTCATACGCCTGAGAAGGCGGCAATACCGAGGAAAGTCCTGTGAGTATTGCCACACCAATGCCCGTTAGCTGGAGTCCAAGGTTGCACCGACTCAGATACTGCCAGATCTAAGGCTGAGTCCCTTTAAGAAAAAAATCTTTTTTTTTTTTTTTTTTTTTCTGGTCAGTGTGGACTTTTAAGTCCAGACCTGAAGATCCACAAACCACCACTGGGTGTCACTGTTAGCCAGAACTGGCTCAGCTGCGCGCTCTATGTCCTCACTCTCCACTGCTCTCAGGAGGGAATGACCAGCCAGGAAATGCTTTTTTGCTTTATCTGAGACCTGACGCTGCTGGCCCGCCCCCCCCCCACGCTGAAACCAACATGGAGGAAGCAGAGAGCAGAGGAGAAGCCTGGACCAGCGCTAGTAACACAGACACCCGGTAAGCCACTAATCTTTGTAGTGCACACATAGAGGAAGCTGTCCCCCTAGGCTTCCTAGGAAACAGGAGTTTTGTCAGCACTTCCTCTCTATACACGTGGGGCTGCAGTATCATGCTAACAGGCAAATCTGGGGGGAGTAGCAAAATACATATCTTTAAAAGCATATATATATCTACATTTTATCTGGGTAAACATTAGTACATCCCATCCTGCCTCAAAAGACATAGTGGAGATAGTGGCTGATGCACAAGCATACCATTAGCCAACCCAGAACCCCCAGGGGGATACCTACTGTCGAACCAAGTCCCGCAGGTTCCCTCTTAACTGCTCCACGCCGCAGGGTATTGCAAAATGCAAGAGGCCCAGCCTTCCCCCATCTCCGTTAGTATTGTCCTGGACCTTCAGGGACCGGGGTCCTGTGTTAAGGAACCCACACCCCTGGACCTATATAGCATCCTGGCATCAGTAGCGTTTAGTTCTTGGAAGAGACTAAGGCACTGGAGCCCAGAATCCAGCCCTCCAAGGAGAGGCATTATAGGCAAAACCCCACTCCAGCAGGGCCCGGGTACCGTACACCTTGGCTTTGAAGCACTTCGGACGGATCCGGCTAGCTATCCTGGGTCCCGAGACCTCCGAGGGACAGCTAGACGTGACCAACACCTAAGACACTGGCGAAAAAACTGAAGCACTCCCAGTGGGAGGGGGTTATATAGGGAGGAAACTTCCTGTGAAATTGATTACACCAGTGTCCACACCTGAAGGTACCCATATAACCCAAGTGTAATGGCTATGCGCTCTGTGTCCCGTGATGTACGATAAAGAAAGGTAATTTTTCTCCTTCATTGATGTAAGCTGATGAGGCTGCACCGTTGGGCACCGATAGGCTTCATTGATGGGCACTGATGAGGCGTCACTGATGGGCAGCACTGAAGGACATTGGTAGGTGGCACTGAAGAGCACTAATAGGTGGCACTGATAGCTGGCAGTGATGGGCACTGGTAGGTGACACTGATAGACAGCACTGCTAGGTGGCACTGATGAGGCATTGATTGACACCACTGGCAGGCATTGATAGGTGGCGCTCCTGGGCATTGGTAGTTGGCACTGAACAGGAAAATGGGAGGGGTAACAAGCCCCGGGACTTTAAATGTGTCCAAATCTACTATCAATAAATCAAAATAGATATGTAAAAAGACAAAATTTATTGTTTTGACATATACAAAATTGTTTAAAAAATATACATAAACATCATTTGGTCCCAAAGGACACAAAAGGCTCAAAAGAGAGCCACCATGAAACCTGTATGAAGAATGCCCAACATGTTTCGCTCAGTTAGAGCTTCATCAGGAGCACATACAGGACATACTGAAAAAATAGAGAGAAACAATATCGTAAGGAATAAAGCATATAAGCACTAATTATTCATTACAAGTTCATTGAGATTAATACATTGATTTCAAAAGAAATATAATCACATAATAAATTAGGGGAAACAGTTTTATGATAACAATATTGGATGCACATGCAAGCATAGATGTAAATACATCAAATGATTGGTATTGGGCCAACCAACTCACCAGCATGGGCCGTATTTAATCCACACACAAGGAATGGGAAACAGAGATTTGATAGAAAATTCATATAATGCCACCGCTCGCCCCAATCAAGCTGTATGATCCAAGTCCATCAATAACATAAATTCAAGCTATAGTAGAAAAAAGCGGAATAAGTAAATAAGAAAAATCTAGGAACGTTGGCTGCAGCATAGGGCTAACAGGCCAATGATTCGAAAAAACTGGGGCACAAAGGCAATATGTGTGGGTATATAAAAAAAGGTACCTTAATCCTTTAAACATAAGGGTCAATGAAGGAGGGCTGGAATGAGGTAGGGGTATTCCAACATAATGATATTGGAGGTGCCAGCCATCATTAAGATGTCAGCAGCAAGGATGCAGTCACCTCCATTCAAATAGCTGTAGAAAACAGATAATGAATGGGATAAATAACAGGTAAGGTAGATAGCCTGAATATAATTGCGGGAATTCAATAGTCCAATAAACAAGAATAAAACCGTCCAGACCTGAATATGTAGTCTTATCCCACAAAGGAGAGAGCTGAAAAATCCTCCGATCCGTGTCAGGGATACTTCACTGACTGGGAGCAGCAGTGTCAGGGATTGCGGTTGATAGTTGGCACTGATTGGTGGCACTGATATACACTGGTGGGCACTGATATACACTGGTGGGCACTGGCAGGCAGTACTGGTTGGAACAGATGAGCTGTGGGTCTTCCTCTTCGGGAGCAATGTCCCTTACACAGAAGCTGGTAAACGGCTTTTTATTCTCCTCACCCTGTCAGGGTGAGGAGAATAAAAAAACGATTACCGATCTTGTTTACATCACATGTAGACAACGGCGCAGGTGCCCTGAGCGTGCCGTGTTTGTTAATGGGGCAATGGGGGTTAATGCCCTAATCCCGTGCATACGCGGGAATCTGCCGGTCCCACGCACATGCACGGGAGTGACGTCATCGCCGATTTGGCCAGTCACAGCGCCGGAGTGGCGAAACAAGTAGGAAGACTGTAAGAGACATGGCTGAGGCTGAGGGGAGAACTTCGGGGCTTCAATCTAAGGTAAGTCAATCATAATGAGCTAGTATGTTATGCATACTAGCTCATTATGACTTTCTCTTGCAGGGTTTTAAAAAAAAAAAGGTTGAGGGTTTACTTCCTCTTTAACACTTAGCTTTTATTTTTTTAATTTCGTTTTCTCTCAACTCATTTGTTAGAGCAGGGTTTTACCTACAATGGCAACATTTTGATCAGTAGATGGCCCCGTTGGCACTGCTCCTTCCGACATCCATGGAAATGGAGGGAGCTGGGGTAAAAATCTTGCCAGCACAATGCCTACGTCCAATCATCATTGTTGGCTAAACAATTGTGATTGTGTTGACTGGAAACCTGTATCTAATTAAAATTGCTGGTTGAACAATGCCTGCGATCCGTCTTCATCAATGTGGTTGCCACCTCATCACTTTAAACCTGAACACATATGAATTACACAGATTCTGAGGCTAATTTAATGCAGATAGGGCACTAAGTGAGTTTAATTACCACCTTAATCAGCCACAAAACCTGTGTAATTAATATGTGTTTGGTTTTTAAATGAATGGGGTGGCAACCCTTATACAGTAACTGCAGCAGGAGATTCTTCCTTCTGTGGGTGAAAGAATCTGTGAACGAAATCTGTGTTTGAGCAACTTAAGATCTGCTACGTTGACCATAGACGGAGCAAATTTATTTCCTGTAACCATTATTACAGACAACGTTGACAGGGGAATCCCTCCCATTGTATTTTCCTGGGGGGAGGGGGGGATCACCGCTGGGAGAACACAGCGACTATTGCTAGTGGCTATAACAGCCACTAGCTATAGTCAAATTTAAAATGTGGCAGGCTGGTTGTTCCCTAGTTGTTTGATCGATCAACTTGGGTACAACCAGCCTGCCCATACATGGTTTGATTCTCGTCCGCCTCCTGCTGAACCGGCCCAGATTTGAATTGTCTATGGCCGGCTTTAATAGTCTTTTAGTGTCCATCATCTTAACAGAAATAACTTGCAGGATGTTTATGCAGCCGATTCATGCAATCGATATCTGGCTGTTTTCAGTTTCACAGAAAGGAACACAATCTGTCAGTTTCATGGCAAATTCAGTACTTCACTAAAGTTTCCCCAAACAAGATGTGACCATTCCTGCAGAGAAAGAGATGTGGCAGTACAATGTGAATTATGTAAACACCCCCAGTCTATTTTACCATATAACAAACCGCTCATTCCTGCATCTTTAGCTATGTATGAAAGAAGGAAGGCAGGCTGTTAGACATAACAACTGTCATTAGGAGAACAGAGCATAGTCTGTACCTTGCTTAGCAACAATAGCATTACCTTTTTATGTGAGAACATGTCTTTGCATCTTCTATCTAATAAACAGGAAAGACTTCAAAAACTCCCCATAAGGGATGGGATATCGAATTGGTACCCTAAGGACAATCATCCAACATGACCAATCCAACAGAGATATCTCTGCTGGCCATATTGTCTAATTATACTCAGCAGAGATGGACAGGTCTAACCTTTAATGTAAAGACAAGAAATAGAGTTCTTTAGGAACTGACATGGCTGGCTTTTTTTGTATATTTATTAAAGGGGTTATTAAGGTTTGTTTTTCAGAATGTGTAACGGAAGTGACGTCTCGGCGCCGCCATCTTTCTACACCCCACACTTCTCCATAGTAAGGATACACTGAAAAGGGAGTTTTGCCTTTTACACTTATTTTTAACAGTAAAGTGAGTTTCTATAGTGAAATACAGTACATAAAACTCAGTGTTAATGTTTAGATGTTGAATTTTAAAAGCAGAGAACTTCTGTTAGATTAGCAAGCCTATGAGATGAGCAGGCTTGTCACTGCTTTTAAAATTCAACATCTATCCAGTCAGACAGAGTTCTAAGTACTGTATTTCACTATATAAACTCAGTTTACTATTAAAAATAAGTGTAAAATGCAAAACTCTGGTGGGTGTAACAGGATGTCCGCTTTCCCCATTCTCAGTGTATCCATACTGTGGAGGAGTATGGGGTGTAGCAAGATGGTGGCGACGGAACGTCACTTCTGTTACACATTCTGATGGGTCGCCAAATCTGACGAAAAAACACCCTTTGGAGACTCACATTCCACGGGGGCTCCTCTTCTGGGGTCCCTCAGTGGCACTCCTGGCTTCTCCTCTTCTCGAGTGCCCCGTTGGAGAGTTGCTCTCCCTTGGGGCACTCGTGTGGGCGCACTCCTATGTCCTGCTGCTGCGTCCATTGACACAGACACGGCTTTCGTGTCGCTGGATTTGATTGACAGCAGTGGGAGCCAATGGCTGCTGCTATCAATCTATCCAGTGAGGACCCAAGACAGCAGCTGGAGCTGCTGGGCTTGTTCTTGTTGCTGGAACAAGGTAAGTAAAAGGGGGTCTATGGGGGGCTCCTGCACTGCAGAAGGTTTTCCCTTAGGGGTTTACATATTGCACTTGAACTGTTTGCATGCCATTGCCACCCCGCCATGCTGCACCCTACTAAACTCCTGAAAACGCAAACAGCGTGCACTCCTCAACAGGAGTATAGTCCTGGATGTTCTGCTGTAAGTGTTTACAAAAAGGGCAAAGAAAAGTCTCTGGAATCCAAATGGCAGGTACTCACTGTGCCCTGTATACTGTGTTGCCACCTGCAGTACCAGTCAGATGCTGTACTTGTTGCCTGTGTCCTGAATCCTCAGATGAGCTTTCTGCATGCTTTCAGGATGCAAGGCCAGAGGCCCCCGAGCCCAAGCAGGAGTTGAGACCCCAAAGGGATTTTTTTGATATTGCAGGTAGTCTCACAGGGATGCCTCAGATTAGGTCTTACTCCTCCAGGAACAATGAAGAGCTGTTCCATGCCCCAGCCTATTTACACTCCTCTCAGCCCCCTACTGGTCACTCACTCCCCTGACCAAGGATTGGCTGAAAAGGCATCAATATTCAGGCCAGGGTCTTCTGTCCAGAGTTCAGTGGGATGCAGGGAAAAGTAGCTGAGCTTCCCCCGGCAGAACCTAGAACAGACACTAAAACAATAACTGCTCTCCCTGATTACAAAGAGGCCCAAAACTACATTTACCGAATACTAGTGCCTACTGATGGGTGCTACAATGGTCAGGCTTCTGCAGACAAGCCCTGCAGCTTTCTGCCAATACCTTCATACAGGCTTTCTGTTGAAAGCTGCATGGCTTGTGAATAAACTACGAGAGCGCTCATTAGCACCCTTGCTTTTTATTCAGAACTTCAAGCAGTCAGCTGTGCTGAATGATGGTAGTCGTAGTTAATTTATTTACAGGAAACTATGAATGAATGATGAGGCAGTGTGGGTGGAGCCCTGTACATCCTCGCTGTTTTAAAATTGACAGGGGGTGCTGGGAGAAGATCCCCCACCCACTGTCACACTGACACAATGTCTGATAGAAACACCCATGCCTGGGCTGAAAGCATAGAGGATCCAGTGGCAGTAGAGAGCCAGTACCACTGAGAGATGGTGAGCACAGCCAACAAGTCAGAACATGAGGCTGTGAGACCAGGATCTACCCTCCTCTTACATCACCCCAGACATGTGCAATAGGACAATTTTCAAGGTAATTTACCTATTCCTCAGTATTGCTGGATCCTAGCCTCAGGGCCACATGTCTTGGCTTGTTGGCTGTCCTCACCATCTCTCAGAAGTCTTGTCACTCTACTATCACTTGATTATCTATACTTTCATCTGAGGCCTGAGTGTCCCCATCCCTGCCAGCTTCCTCACTATGTAATGCTTAAGTGGTATTCAACCCTCCATCTGTCACTTTAACCCCTGTGAATGCGTTTCTTACATTGCTTAATACATTCTCTGGGTCTGACTTACCAGCTATGTTTTGCACAGTCTTTTCTCTTCTTGTCTATCAGCAGCTGCTGCCAAGTGTATTCTGACAGAGAAGCGTGCCACTATCAGAAAACAAAGTTTCAGCACGGGGGGATTTCTCCATCCACCTTGCAGTATACAAGATTACCCTAAAAGTAATAGAGACATTGCCTTCCTGGAGGCAGTCACCACTACCTATAGGGAAACCAGGAAATGCAAGAGAAAAAGGTAAGTAAAGCAAACAATTAAAAAAATTGTTTGACATTATAACTCTAAAAAAATGATGAGGGTTTTGACTTTATGGAAATTTCAGAAATCTGGGCTGAGAGATCACATATTGTATTGGAGGCCCAATATATGAAGAAGACAGGGAGATGTGTGCCTGTATGTCAACAACGGTTTGTTGGTAGGAGGGATGACATTTGTAAAGGGGCTAGTGATGAAGTGGAGTCTTTGTGGTTGGAGCTTCTAATGCCTTGTACACACCAACAGAATTTCCGTCGGAAAAAAGTTGGATGGTTTAACCGACGGAATTCCGCTCAAGCTTGGCTTGCATACACACGGTCATACAAAAGTATTCTGAACTTTTGAGCGTTAAGTTAACACTACGATGAGGCGAGAAAAATAAGTTCAATGCTTCGTCGAATTGTTTGAGCATGCTTTTTTTTTACCCCCCCCCCCCCCCATCGGAATTCCATACAGACGAACGGATTTTCCGATAGGATTTTTTTCTGTCTGAAAAATTGAGAACCTGCTCTCTATCCAAGTCTGTCGGAAATTCCGTTGGAAAAAGTCTGATGGGGCATACACATGGTCGGAAGATCGGATGAAAAGCTCCCATCTGACTTTTTCCATCAGAAATTCCGACCGTGTGTATGCGGCATAGGGGACGAAACAAATGTTAAATTAATTGTGAGTACATGCAATAGGTCCCTTAACCTGAAGAAGGAGGAGGAAACCCATTTCCTTTCACAGTTTGAGATGGAGGGGAGGGGGAATGCAGGGCAATGGTTTAATCATTGGGGGCTTAAACTCAACTTAAACATAATGCAAAACAACTTTATGAGTAAAAAGCAAACTGGGCGTCAATTTAAAAAAAGGGCTGAGATAATGTAAATATTTGGAATCTACAGTCTGCCCAACATCAATAGTATGTAAACTGTAAGAAGGAGTGATAAGGGACCATATCCAAGAATTTGCTGATGAAAATAGTATAATTGGTAGTAATCAAAATGGATTTATGAAAGACTATTCTTGCCAGACCAACCTATTACCATTCTATGAGGAGGTAAGCTGCAATATAGTAACAGTAAGGCCTGTGTATGTAATGTATCTAGATTTTGCTAAGACATTTGATATAGTACCCCACACATGCTTCATTTACAAGGTACTGTATCAAATGTCTTAGCAAAATCTAGATACACTCCATACAAAGGCATTCCTGTAACTATATTGCAGCTTACCTGTGTTGATGATATTAAAGGTATCTGAGAAGGGTTGCAGGAGTGTGCTAAAAAATGGCATCTTTTCTGGTCTGGAGCTGTGAGCTGAGATTGAACTATTTGTTCCAACCTACATCGGTTATGAACAAGTTAAACAAAAATGATCCCAGGTCAGAGTCCTGGTATCATTTTTGTTTAACTTGTTCATAACCGATGGAACAAATAGTTAAATCTCAGTGTTTGTTGATGATACACAACAGGATATAGAAACTTTACAAGAAGACCTAAGAGAGGTGTGGGCAGCTATATGACAGATGAAGTTTGATGTAGGGAGATATAAAGTAATGCACTTAGGAGCTTAAAATATGCATGCAATTTACACGCTAGGGGGAGAACCTCTGGGGGAATCGAGAATGGAAAAAGATCTGGGGGTCCTAGTAGATCACAGAGTCAGCAATGACATGCAATGCCAAGCTGCAGCAAGCAAAGATAAAAAGGTGCATTAAAAGGGTTATTTACTTAAGAGATAAAACTATAAATCGTCCACTTTACACAACTCTGGCTTGACCACACCATGGGTATGCCATCCAGTTCTGGTCTCCAATCCTTAGGAAGGATGTGCTGGACTGGAGAAAGTCCAAAGAAGGGAACAAAGTTAATAATGAACACGAACATTAAACTTATTCTTCCTGGAGAAGAGACACTTAAGAGGGGATATAATCACAATATAAAAACCTTTAAATGGTGATTCTGGCATTGGGAGGAATCTATTTTCATCTAAGATCTCTAAAGAAGACTTGCGCCCACACAATGAGGTTGGATTGGTTTAATCTTAATCTGTGTAAGGGGCTCTTTGCTGTCAAAAAGGTAAGAGTGTGGAACTTCCTTCCACAGTTGGTGAAGATAGCAACATTTTTTAGAAAATGCATGGTACAGACATATGGAAAATGGTAACAAAATGAACAAACACACTCTCAGGATGAACTGGATGGACTGGTGTCTTTATTCAACCTTACCAACTATGTAAATATGTAACAATGTATATTAGTAAAGTTAAGGTTTATCTGCAGTCTTGCAGATTTGTAATTTAAATTTTTCCACACCTTTATTAGTGAAGCATAGAAAGCAGTAATATCTGTAACAAATGAATTTCCTGCTGCTAGAATCATTTGCTTATTTATATTGACTTTTTCCTTTCTTGGCATGTACTGGATACATCCTGTAGATTTGCTTTTCCTACTGAAGGAACAAATTACACAAATGATCACAGGCAGTAGCTGTATGAACGGTCAGAGCATTACAATGTTCAGGTGTGCCGGGCACCATGCCCAGAAGAATCTATTATACATTATGGCTGTAAGACACAATTCACCCATTTCATAACCACAGCATCTTGTATTTATCAATGTCCATGTACAACTGGAGCAAGGAGATCAGACATTAAAGTCCAATAAAGGCATTTTTTGGGTTGTACCTGGAGAAGTACCTGGAGAAGTAATAAAGGGGAAATCTTTTACTAGTTCCAGTGACAACAAAAGAATTCCTGTTTTGGCTATGGGACAGGAAGTAAAGTAAAATCTCCCCAATGGGATGCAGGTGACAAAAAAAAAAAAAACTGACAAGGGTCTCTCTCTTACTTTATCCAAACGTAAAATAAGTTTTGCCTTTTTGTTCTACTTTAAAAAGAAGAACAAGTATATTTCTAGTAGTAATTTATTTATTATATTTATATGTATATTTATAATTTATTATATTTATATGTATACAAGACAAGACATATTTTGTTTTATTTCCTAATGTGCTGGTTTTAGGTACTATGTATAAGTGGATAGTTATCCCTTAACTTTTTTTTTTTTAAAGTGTATTTTTGTGCATGTACTCGAGAGAGGAGCCGGACTGCAGGGGTTGGGGGTAGGCAGACCTCCCCCAGAGGCAATCTGCCATCTTTCTCTATGCCCCGGGTGGCAATGGCGGGTGTGAGGGGGTCCTCCCACACAGCCCGCCCTACCTGCTTCGCTTTGAAGCCCAACGGGGCAGAGGGACTCCCCTATGAGGGAGTGAGAGGATCTAGCCCACTCAGCCAGCCCCGTTAGTCCTTCGCCTCTCTTTTTTTAGAGACCGCATGGCCAAAGTGTGTGCATGTTAACCCAATTTTGAGTGCGTGTAAGTGTGGTGGTTTTTGTGGGAGGGGGGTGGGCGTACAAACGCAGGCTTACCTCACATAGAACACCCACTGGGAGTCGGGCTGAGACCACTAAACTCAATTCACATGCAGCCGAGACCGGGATCCGAACCCTTGGCTGCAGAGGTGAATGGCTTGTCAGCGCAGTGCCAATCGCGTTGAGCCACCGCAGCTCCCTATCCCTTAACTTTTTGATTTAATATTTTTTTATATGTCTTTAGCTTGTAGCCTTAAAAATATTGTAAAGGAATTTATTTTATTTATTTTTATAAATAAAATATTAAACATTTCTATACTTACCTACTCTTGGCCCTGAACCTCCCCATCTTGGGCTTCCCTCCTCTCTGTCCAGTGTCCCAATGGGAAGTCGCTTCCCATAAGAGCACGCGTGCATGCTCGCTCCTGAACCCTGCTGCTGCGTCCATTGACTGTGTCTCTTGTCACTGGTTTTGATTGACAGCACTGGGAGCCAATGGCTCCCAGAGCCCCAGCAAAGTCAGTGGGACCAGGAAATGAGGGGAAAAATGAGCTACAGACGTACACAGGTAAGTATAAGGGGGAGCAGCATTCGATGCCTAAACATTTTTTACCCTGCATTTTTTCTGTGCAGTAATTCTGGGGTGGATCAGAATGATTCACTGAAATCTACTTTCTATCTAGAAACTCAAAAGGGTGGGGGGTGGGAGGAAGAAGCACCAGTGGTGGACCCCAGAAGAGGAGGATCGGGCTGCTCTGTGCAAAATCATTACAGGCAAGTATGACATATTTGTTATTTTATTAAAAAGAATGAAAGCTTTGCAGTCTCTTTAATAAAGAAATTCATTTTGCACATATAAATTCAAGTACAGTAGTGTAACATATTAGGCTATTGTGTGGTCAACGTTCTAAAGAACTGAATCTTAACACAATGACATTGAGGCTTGGTTTACACTATTGTGATGCGGAAACCAGCGCAATTCCAGATACAACCCTAACTGGATGACATTTAGTTTGCTAAAGCACGGTGGGGTTGATTTACTAAAACTGGAGAGTGCAAAATCTGGTGCAGCTCTACATAGAAACCAATCGGCTTCCATTTTTTTTTTTGTCAAAGCTTAAATGAACAAGTTGAAGTTAGACAATGATTGGCTACCATGCACAGCTGCCCCAGATTTTGCACTCTACACTTTTAGTAACTCAACCCCTATGTATCATAAATAAATGTCATTTTTTTTTCCTTTTAGAAATCACTGTTAGGCCGCGTACACACTGACAGACCGTTTTGATCGGATTTGTCTGCTGGGCTATTTTGGTTTGATCGTGTACACACGATCAAACCAAAATCCCCGCCGGCAGACAGCACGGTGACGTGGCCACGTCACCGAACCAGGAAGTAAAATACTTCCACGCATGCGTCGAATCCATTCGACACATGTGCGGACAGATATGTCCGCTGTTTAGTGTACTAACCAGCGGAAATGTCGGACGGACGGGTTCCCAGCAGACAGATTCTAAAGCATGCTTTAAAATTTGTCTGCTGGAAAAACCCGCCTGCTCGCCCGTACACACGATCGAATTAGTCTGCTGAAACGGTCCGTCGGACCATTTCCAGCAGATAAATTTGATCGTGTGTACGCGGCCTTAGGCCTCGTACACACGATCGGACATATCCGATGAAAACGGTCCGCGGACCATTTCCATCGGATATGTCCGATCTGGAGTTTGATCCGATGGCGTGTACACACCATCGGATCAAATTCCCCACCGGCGGACGGCGCGGTGACGTGTCGGTGACGCGGCGGTGACGTTGACGCCGCCACGTCACCGCCACGTCACCGCACCAGGAAGTAAAACACTTCCGCGCATGCGCCGAATCCATTCGGCGGCGGCGCGGCGGCGGTGCGTGACGACATGTCTGCTGGTAAGTGTACTAACCAGCAGACATGTCGGGCTTGCTTTGAACTCTGTCGGGTGGACAAATCTGTCCGCTAGCCCATACACACGATCGGAGATGTCTGCTGAAACGGTCCATCGGACCGTTTTCAGCGGACATATCCCCTTGTGTGTACGAGGCCTTAGTGTTTTTATCCTTTTTTGCATCTATGCACAGCTGGTCTCCTCTAGCCTTTTAAAGCCACTTCCTGTTTACATGCACTGGATCCAGCAGCGACTGCATGTCATAGATCGGGAGCTCCTTCCTGTTGGTAACAACAATGGTGTGGACTTACCAGTGTATTCCTGCTCAAAGTCTGCTGTAAATGGTGTGCTTGGAGTGATATGCTCATTTAGTTTGCCATAGCATACCAAACACACACACTTTATAGTCTCTTACAGTTAGTTTTTCTAACAGTCCAAAAATGCTCTCATGTGTGGCTGTCGGGAGGCCTACATACATTAAAGGGATTGTTAACCCTTGTGTTTTTTTCTATGCATTAAGGCAGGGCTCGACAAATCCCAGGTGCCAGGTCTCCAATGCGACTAGAAATTTCACCCTGGCCCCTTGGCTTTTATCAGTGTCTGTATTTAGTGAGAGGGATCTATATTGCGGGAGCAGGGTCTGTATTTAGTGAGGGGGGTCTGTATTTAGTGGGTGGGTCTTTAATGAGAGAGGGGGGTCTGTAGTTGATGGAGGGGGGTCATACCAACCCTTGTAACGACACTGGGACTCATCACTGAGTCATACAAAAAAAAAAATGGCGCCTAACTTTTTTAGCTGGCTCCTAGATTCAAAGCAAATTTGTCAAGCCCTGCATTAAGGTGAAAAAACTTCTGACAGTGATTGGCCAGTGCAGCATGTGACCCAGCCTCTATATAAGCTAGAGGCACATAGCATAGCTCGTCACTCTGCTTCAGCTAGGGTAGGGAAAGGCTGCCGCTGCTGCTCTCAGGGAGAGATTTAGATAGGAGTCAGACTGTCCTGCTTCAGAAACAACAGCACTGCATATGTTAATGTGAGATACTCTGCAAGATAGTTTAGGGAAAGGTTTCTGATTGTGCTTGTAGGGAGAGAAATAGATAGGAGTCTGTACTGCTTCTAAAATTGAATTACACCAGCACTGCATATGTTACTGTGAGATACTCTGCAAGATACTTTAGGGCAGGGGTCTCCAAACTTTTTAAACAAAGGGCCAGTTTACTGTTCTTCAGATTTTAGGGGGGCCGGACTGTGGTTAGTGGGAATACAAGATAAATGAAAGTTATAGTACCGGTAGTCAGTAGGTGGAATAGTGCCCCATAAAATGTATTAGTTATAGCAATAGTGCCCCATTGTTGGTGTCATAGGGAGGAAAAATACACCATCATTGGTGTCAGTGGGAGGAATAGTGTCCCATCATTGGTATCAGTGGGAGGAATAGTACACCATCATTGGTATCAGTGGGAGGAATAGTGCCCCATCATTGGTGTCAGTGGGAAAAACAGTGCCCCATCATTGGTGTCAGTGGGAGGAATAGTGCCCCATCATTGGTGTCAGTGGGAGGAATGGTGCCCCATCATTGGTGTCAGTGGGAGAAATGGTGCCCCATCGTTGGTATCAGTGGGAGGAATAGTGTCCCATCGTTGGTATCAGTGGGAGGAATAGTGTCCCATCATTGGTGTCAGTGGGAGAAATAGTGCCCCATCATTGGTATGAGTGGGAGGAATAGTGTCCCATCATTGGTATCAGTGGGAGGAATAGTGTCCCATCATTGGTATCAGTGGGAGGAAAAGTGCCTCATCAACCGTATCATTGGGAGTAATAGCGTTTCATATCTGTAGGAGGAATTCCCAAGGGCCGGATAAAGGCATGCAAAGGGCCGCATCCGGCCCTGGGGGCTGCAGTTTGGAGACCACTGCTTTAGGGGAAGGTTCCTGCTTGTCAAGATTTTTTTTTTTTTTGTATTTTATGTTATTTTAAGTTATTTCCCTATCCACATTGCTTTGATTGCAGAGTATTTGCCATGCTCTTACCAACATTTTGCTGCCATTTGCAGCCCTCTAACCCTTTTCATTACTTTTTTAGAGACATTTTAGTAGTCAAAAATTTGGGTCTCCATTGACTTCAATGGGGTTCGGGTTCGGGGTCAAGTTTGGGTCCCAAACCCAGACTTTTTTACGAAGTTCGGCCAAACCCGTCGAACCCGAACATCCAGGTGTCCGCTCAACTCTAATCTCTACCAGTCTCATGTAACGTGTCTTCAGTCTATGACAACTTCCTCAGGCATGTCCCCAGTTTCCAACAATTGGCATGATCACAAACTCCAACAAGTCCTATAACTTGTTAGCAGTCTCCAACCATCTCCTGTTGTGTTTCTGAACTCTCTGACAGCTTTGTGCATGTGATCGAATACTATATGTGGCCCTTTGGGGATGTCAGCGGCTGCACTTGAGGCCCCCCTTTATGAAGAGAACAGTCCATGCCTGATATAACCAGGTACTGTATCAACTAGTCAATTGTAGTTGGGGTCAGCTACATTTTTAGTCCAGGATCTGCTGTGTCTGTGCCCAGGCCTTTCCCTAAATTATGCCGATAGATCGCAAAAATTGCAATGATCAGAGACCAGGAAAGCACCTATTAAATCCCAGTATTGGCCCCCTACCAATTAAGATTTGCTCATCTGGGGCAGAAAAGTCCTATTTTAGAAATCCTTCCAGTTGATCCTGCCTGTTATGCCTCTTACACACGGTCAGACTTTTGACCATTCACGTGAGTCCATTGGAAAGATAAAGAACGGGTTCTCTATCTAAGGTTCATCGGACTTCCGAGAAAAAAAGTCAGATGGAGGCTGCACACGGCCGGACTTTCCGAGAAAAAAGCTCCTCCGACCTTTTTTCTCAGAATGTCCGACCGTGTGTGCGAGGCATTAGAGCAGGGATCCTCAAACTACGGCCCTCCAGCTGTTGTAGAACTACACGTCCCATGAGGCATTGTAACACACCGACATTCACAGACATGACTAGGCATGATGGGAAATGTAGTTCCTGAACAACTGGAGGGCCATAGTTTGAAGACCCATGCATTAGAGGCACAGGAACCCCAATAGCACATATATGGTTATTTTCTCCAAACTGCATTATAATTATATTATGTAGTAACTGTAGATATCAATAGGTCATGGTCTTTGAACAGGAAAGAAGCTCATTTGTATATTTGGACAGAGAGAATGCTGGGAAGTTTGCTTTGATTTCCATATCATTTGGGAATGTAACCAGTAAATCTCAATATATTTAAATTTTTTTTTTTTATTTCTTCCTTCCTCACAGATCACCGTCCCACAACACATGACACATGTCAGACTGTGAAGAAATGGATCTCCCCAGGCTTCTTCCATCTCTACTCACTGCAGGTACAGAAATCTGGAACGCTTTTATTTAAAAAAACAAAACTTTATTGACTAAGCTTGCTGTCTTAAGCCGGACATACATGGATCGAAATTCGGCTGGTTCAGCAGGGACCAGACACATTTCGGTCCATGTATGGGCAGGCTGATTGTACCAAAGTCATTTCATTGATCAGAGTACAACCAGCCTGTTGGATATTTGGCATGCAATTACTGCCGGCGGCTATAGCCGATACCAGTAATTGTGTTCTGATGGGCTGCATTATACTTTGTTTTAAATTAGGTGTCAAATGATTTAAACTTTAGAGCGGACTAAATAGAATTGGGAGAGAGGGGACTTTTAACCGCTTCAGCCCCGGACCATTTCGTTGGCCAAAGACCACTTTTTGCGATTCGGCACTGCGTCGCTTTAACTGACAATTGCGCTGTCGTGTGACGTGGCTCCCAAACAAAATTGACGTCCTTTTTTTCCCAAAAATAGAGCGTTCTTTTGGTGGTATTTGATCACCTCTGCGGTTTTTATTTTTTGTGCTATAAACAAAAATATAGCGACAATTTAAAAAAAAAATTTCCTCAGTTTAGGCCGATACCTATTCTTCTACTTATTTTTGGTAAAAAAAAATCACAATGAGCATTTATTGATTGGTTTGCACAAAATTTATAGCGTCTACAAAATAGGGGATAGTTCTATGGCATTTTTATTAATAATTTTTTTTTTACTAGTAATGGCGGCGATCAGCGATTTTTATTGTGACTGTGACATTATGGCGGACACTTCGGACACTTTTGACACCATTGTCATTTTTACAGCAATCACTGTAAAAATGTGACTGGCAGGAAAGCGGTTAACCACCGCGTGGCGCTAAAGGGGTTAAATGTGACCTAGGGAGCGATTCTTACTGTTAGGGGGTGTGGTTACCAGTGACACATCACTGATCACAGTTCACGATCACGGAAATCGTGAGATCAGTGACATGTCACTAGGCAGAACAGGAGAATGCCTGGTTAACAGCTGCCTTTGCCGACCAGAATCGCAGGCCGCCCGGGAACATCGAGTTCCCGGGACCCGCAGACACACTCTTGAGGCAAATTTAAAGGGACGTACAGGTACATTCATTTGCCTGCCCGTGCCATGTTGTCGACGTACATCTGCGTGCGACGGTCAGCAAGTGGTTAAGGTGCCAAAACTATAATAAAACTATAACTTGTATAGTAAAAAAGTTTTATTGTACATAGGTTAAAAAATATATAACAATCTTAGTGAGAAAACATTAAGATCCCACAAAATTATTCAAGGATATATTGATTTACTGCACAAAAACGTTATTTCGACATGTTTCGCTAAAGTATATCGCTTCTTCAGGAGATTCGTAATTGTCTGTGTACATAGTAATCACTGCAATACATAAGAAATATACATAAGACAAACAAAATAACAGGTCCTACATAGAACCTAACAAAACAAATAATATATATGAAAAACAATAAAGAAAAAAACACAAAACTGTTTCAGATCATTCATAGCTACTTCTTACCCCAAAAATTATTTCAGGTCAGTATGTGAACCCACCAGGACAACCGTACTGCCAGATACTAGGATATCAGTGTGTCATAGGAGAACCAAGAAGCATAAGCCCATTTAAAAATCAAAAAAACTGCAGTTTATATTTTGACATTTTTAGATTCTTAAATTATTTTTGGGGTAACAAGTAGCTATGGCTGATCTGAAACAGTTTTGTGTTTTTTTTTTTTTGCTCTTTTTTATATATATTATTTGTATTGTTAAGTTCTATGTAGGACCTGTTATCTTGTTTGTCTTGTGTATATTTCTTATGTATTGCAGTGATTTCTCTGTACACAGACATTTACGAATCACCTGAAGAAGCTATATACTTTAGCGAAACATGTTGAGAATAATGTTTTCGTACAGTAATACAATATATCCTTGAATAATTTTATCGGATCTTAATGTTTTCTCACTAAGATTTTTTAAATGTATTTTAAATGTTATCAGCCCCTTGCAGTCCTCTGTATAGAAGTGCAGTGCAAGGAGCATGCTGATAGGGATGTGAGACCAGAGAAATGCTTCTCCTGTTTTCACTGTCCAGTAGCAGGGCGGGGAGAAGACCTGTAAGTGAAAGGGAAACTGCAGAAGGAAAACATTCATCTATATATTTAGCTGTTTTCCTGAAGTTCAGCTTTAACACTTTTGAATTCCATTATAAAAAATGCAGCTGTACCCTTCCCAGCCAGTGCAGTGACATTTATATAAGGCGGCCATGACTTTGTCATTTACACACCAGGCAGCTCCCTGCCATAGATCATCTATTTTGTACTTTGAGGAGAACCTGATAGTCCCAAACAGGTTCTATATCAATGGTGATAGTTTTGTATCAGTTTTATACCCTGTAATTTACTCTGTTGTCTCTCTCTCTCTCTCTCTTTTATGCTGGCATCCAGTTATTTTACTATCTGCGGTTCCTGGTATGACAGGTAAGTTGGATAGGCACAGTTTATGTGACCATGAAAATCAATTGGGAAACAAATAAAAAATTATATGACTTTGCTGTATAATATTCCAGATTGAAAGGAGGAAGGAGAGGACTTCTCAAGTCACTTAAAACTGAACTACAGTCATTTTTTAAATCTTCTGCCCTTGTTGTTTTTACTTTGGATAGTAAAAAATTTTTTTTCCTGCCAGTAAATACCTTATACGGCCCACTTTTTATTGTCTGGTAAAAAGCCTAGGCTTATGACATCACGCACAGCTCTCTTTCTCACTCGCTTGAGAGTTTGCCAGGAAGAGAGGGGGGATGAGTCTTAAGAGGGCCAATGAGAGCTGCAGGGCTGCAGAGCTGGAGGTGTAAGTCCAGGAAGTGAACAGGCAGCAGCTTCAGCTGCCCAGTTAAAATGGATGCAGCCAGACTCAGTGAATGGAGATTTCTGCAGCTGGGGGGGGGGGGGGGTGCTAGAAATGCTTCAAGAAGAGGGGGGCAGTGTGGGTCAAAAGGCATCTTTATATAATTATTACATATGTTGGTTTCTATTTTGTCATTTTTGGAGAGGTGATGATCATTTATTTAAAAACTATTTGCTGTGTTACACCAGATGATTTAAAATATATATGTTGTATTTAATATGTCTGCTTTTTTAAATTTAAAAAAGTAGGATGGAAATTCTATACAAAGTGCATAAGTTTCATGAACAGTCACTACTAACAGAAGCAAAATCCACCCACATGAAACACATCAGCACCACCTAGTGGTTATATTTGTAATGTCATCTTAAAGCTGTAATGATCAGTTGTGATTAAAATCCTGGTACACACCAAGACCCTGCGTACATGTACTGATAAGATAACAGAGGAGAGCTCAAGATGATGGGTTTTACTTCCTCTTTGTTTCCCTGCAAAGGTAAAGCATAATGGGCTACTATTAGGGTTGCCACCTCATCCCTTTAAAACAGAACACATATGAATTACACAGGTTCTGTGGCCGATTATGGTGGTAATTAAACTCACTCGGTGCCTAATCTGCATTAGCCTGAGCCTCAGAACCTGTGTAATTCATATGTGTTCTGTTTTAAAGGGATGAGGTGGCAACCCTAGCTACTATGCATCAGGTAGTAGCCCATTATGTGTCACTTACCTGAAACCAAAGCCTGCGATGTCCCCGATTTCCTCGCTGACTGGAAGCGTCCAATCTTCACCCCTCTTCCTTTCAGGGCCACAAACTCCGACTCTGTGACTGGCCGGAGTCGAATGCGTGCGGGAGCCGCCAGTCACCACATGACCCCCGCCAGAACACTCCCATCAGCTCTCTCTGTCATCGGAGCATCGGACTGATGCTGCATCCACCTGTAAGTGTTATTATGGGGTAAAAATGGGGTAAAAAAACAACAACATACTTCTCTTTTAAGGAGCGGGGCTGGAAAGCCGGCGTTCTTAACAACTTATGAGTCATCAACTGTCAGTGGGCTTCCCTGCTAACAGCTGAATAATAAGAAAAAAAAGCTGTCAGTAAAAAATGGCTTCCAGAATCTGATACCCCCCCCTCCTGCCTGCCTCCACAACCACCGGCCAGGGTAACATGGGGACAAGGTGCTTTGGGGTGTGGGCGCAGAGCCCGAAGGGTCTGGTATGTACTGGGGGGGGGCATCCCACAACGTTTTTTCTTTATTTTATTTTTTTTAATAGCCAGGTGCCAGCAATTTCACCCACGAGTCAATATAAATGTGATTAGAAATGCCATTTTTGCTGCAGTATATTCTATACATAGTACAGAAGCGCCACTTTACAGGCAGACTAAGGGGGACCGCCCCCTCCCCGGGTACTATGTTTAAAGGAATTTTTAGATTTAATTGTTGCACATTTTTTGCATCGATACCCGGACCCCCATACCCCTATTATGGCCAATTACTTGCATATAAGACTAAACTGGCAAAAAAAAGTATCAAAAAGCATCTTTTTTTTTTTTTGTGAATGGCAGTTTGGAAATGTGGTCACCCTAGGGTGGGGGGACATCATTGGAGTAGCACTGCATAAAACATTCAAGCCGGAATCACACTTGTGCGGCGCAAATTTCAGCTCTCTTATCTCTGCAGGGAGAGAAGAAGTGTTCAGCAGATTTGCTCTGTTTTAGCTGCGAATTTGGAGACCTGGGAGAAGTTACAGGGGAGAGGAGAGTGGGGGGGAAGTGTATTGGGCTGAATGAGAGAAATTCCTGAAGAGAAATGAACACATCTGCGAATCGGCTGCGTACCCATAAAGATAATGGGCCTGAATTTGCACCTGAGCCGCACCGCAAGGCATAAAATACGCACACGTTTTTTCTGCAATTCGCAGTGCAAATGCATCGCACATATGTGAACCAGCCTCATTGAAAGCAATGTATTTAGAAATGTTCTGCGTATTGGATGTGGTTTAAGCCGCAACCAATTCGCATAGGTGTGAATCCAGCCTTAAGCTTTTCAGCTGGCAGAAGTGTGGCTTTGGTCGAACTACTCATATCTAGGGCAAAAACGGCTTTGTTTAGCGCGTCTCAACTTTTTTTTTTCCAATCACTGCACCCTCTAAAGTATGCAAAATCTTGAGGCACTCAAGTCTAAAAATGGAAATGTTGCTCATCAAAGAGAAACCTGAGTCTGGGACAAAGCACACAACTGCCCTGATAAAATACCTTCACATCAGAAGCCCCCCCCCCCCCACCCCTTCACATCAGAGATTGGCCTTTATTTCAGAGGCGCCCCCCCATCATATCATAGTTGCCCCTCGACATGAGTCCCCCCTCCATCATCATCACAGAGCTCCCTCTTCATACCAGAGCTCATCTTCTTTTGGATCCAGCAGAGGCTTAGCATAACAAAATAAAGAGAATGTTGGAAAAGCTGATGTCTTGTCGCTGAAACTCTTCTATGGAAAATGTATAAAAACCGTATTCTTCTTGTTCAACAGAGTTTGGTTGGTTGGTCTTCAAGGTGGATTTTACGGTTGCTCATGGGACAGACCTCAAAACTGCTGCAGACTCCCTTGCAAATACGGTAATCACAAAATACTGTTCCAAAGATTTACTTCAGGGGTATGCAACCTATTGAAAAACGAGGTCAAGTGATGTGGTAACTAGTCACAGGTAAAACTAACTATAGGGGTCTGCAACCCCCCAAAACTATAGCGCCTACAAAGCACCTCAGTGTGAAAGTAGCCTTAAAGGAGTTGTAAATGAAAAAACAAATCCACCTTAATGCAATCTATGCATTAAGGTGAAAAAACATCTGGTGTTGCCGCCCCCCCTGAGCCCCAGTTTTACTTACCTGACCCGTCGAAATCCCACGCAGTCCCGATATCCTCTTCGCCGCTCAGCCTGGCCGCTGATTGGCTAGAGCGGTTGGATTGTGAGCAGCGCAGCCATTGGCTGGCCCTGCTGTCGATCACATCCAGTGACGCGGCGTGCCGAGGGGCAGGGCCGAGTGATACAGTGAGTGGCTATGGCCGCTCGCTGTATCACGGGAGCGCACCCGAAATTACTGACCACCATGCGAGCTCTCGCATGACTGTGGTGAGTAATTGCAGGGAGGACCAGAAACCCCCGCAGAGGGACCCCAGAAGACGTGGATCGGGGCCACTCTGTGCATACGAACAGTATGACATGTTTGTTTTTTAACCACTTGCTTACTGGGCACATAAACCCCCTTCGTGCCCAGGCGAAATTTCAGCTTCCGGCACTGCGTCGCTTTAACCGACAATTGCGCGGTAGTGCGACGTGGCACCCAAACAAAATTGGCGTCCCTTTTTTCCCCACAAATAGAGCTTTCTTTTGGTGGTATTTGATCGCCCGTGCGGTTTTTATTTTTTGCGTTATAATGAAAAAAAGAGCGACAATTTAAAAATATATATTTTTTACTTGTTGCTATAATAAATATCCCATTTATTTTTTTTTTTTATATTTTTTTTTCTCAGTTAAGGCCGATACGTATTCTTCTACGTATTTTTGTAAAAAAAAAAAAAATCACAATAAGTGACTGCTTTGCGCAAAAGTTATAGCACCTACAAAATAGGGGACATAATTATGATTTTTTTTTTATATTTTTTTTTTACTAGTAATGGCGGCGATCTGCGATTTTTATTGGGACTGCGATATTGCGACGGACACATCGGACACTTTTGACACATTTTTGGCGCCATTCACATTTATACAGCGACCAGTGCTATAAATATGCACTAATTACTGTATAAATGTGACTGGCATTGAAGGGGTTAACACTAGGGGGTGAGGAAGGGGTTAAATGTATTGCCTGGGTGTGTTCTAACTGTGTGGGGGGAGGGGGGTGACTAGGGGAGGTGACCGATGCTGTCTCCCTATGTACAAGAGAAACAGCATCTGTCACCTCACTGACAGGACGTGAAGCTCTGTGTTTACACTCAGAGCTCCACGTCCCTGCTGTCTCACCGACGATCGCGTGTACCTGACGGACATCGCGGCCGCCGGGTACACGCATCGGATCCTCGGTGATGCGTCGGGACTGTTTTTCCCCGCCACGCGCCACCCTGTGGCGCGCGCGGGGAATTACAAGCAAATCACGTCCAAAGACGTGACCCCGGCGCCTCAGGTCCGCGCTGTTCACGTCTTTGGACGTGACGCGGTATTGAACTGGTTAAAGGAAAAAAAAATTTCCTTCACAAACGCTTTAAAGTGCTAAAATGCCCATTGCAAAACTGCAGTGTATTTGATGTGTTCAATACACTGATCTGTTCCTCTTCTAGCTTCTGCTGGCATTGCTCTCCAGCCTGCTAAAAAAAAGTCCCACACAAAGTGCATTTGATATCACTCCGCCTGGGACAGGAGCTGGCGCTAGAGAGGAAGCTTCGACTTATGCGGCTCCTGCTCCCTTTGAACCTGTCCGCTTCCTCTGGTGCCGAAACCATACACTCTGATGCTCTGGGATGGTGTGTCAGCAATCAGTTGCCAACCCATCATCCCAGAGCATGGGCATGCGCTTCCCTGGTTCAAGATCAAGAGGTCACGCGTTAAGCACTCCTGCTTTACATATTTATATGAGTAATAAGGAAATGACTATGAACTGCATAGACCAGTGGTCTCCAAACTGCAGCCCTTTGTTTGCCTTTATCTGGCCCTTGTGGCATTTTTCCTTCCAAGTTCCACTAACACCTAACTCCTGCCACTGACACCAACAATGGGACACTATTTCATTCCACTGACACCAATGATGGGGCATAATTCCTTCTACCGACAACCACAATGGGGCACTATTCCTCCCCTTAATACCAAAGATCTGGCATTTTTTACTCCCACAAGGCACAATTCAGCCTCCCTAAAGTCTAAAGGACAGTAAACTGGCCCTTTCTTTAGGAAGTTTGGAGACCCCTCGCATAGACAACAGAACAATTTCCCCTAAAAAAATCTTTAGTATACACTATTGCATACAAACTTGGCTCCATTTTTCTGAAACTTTGATATAGAAAACAAAATCACTTCCACGGAACTCAATTCACACTTTGATGGCTTGCATGCCTATGCCTCTGACTTGAAAATGTCGTTTAATCACAAATATTTAAAAATATGTTCCATGTTAATATTTTACACTTTGCTGTTCAAGGCCTGACACTGAGAACAAAACGAATCTAATCTTGCAGAGACAGGAGAGAGAGTGTCTTCACGTTTCCTTCCTGTATTAATAAACGGCTGCTCAATACAAGTTCAAACTGCACAAGAGTTAACAAAATCGCACCCTGCTAAAATGTCCACATACCCGAGCTACAGTGTAAAAAAAGAAAAAACAACTGTGTACAGACAGCAAGATGTTAAAAAAAAATGTATTCATACACTATGCTGGCTTAGACCTCTTGTGCAGGATTCTGCAGCGAGCATCACATGGTATCATTGGTGTAGGGGGGTTATTTACGAAAGGCAAATCTACTTTGCACTAAAAGTACAAACTATAAGTGCAAAGTGCACTTGAAATTGCACTTGGAAGTGCAGTCGCTGTAAATCTGAGGGGTAGTTCTGAAATGAGGGGAAGCTCTGCTGATTGTATTATCCAATCATGTGCAAGCTAAAATGCTATTTATTTTCCTTGCATGTCCCCCTCAGATCTACAGTGACTGCACTTCCAAGTGCATTTTAGTGCAATTTCAAGTGCACTTTGCACTTGTAGTTTGTACTTTTAGTGCAAAGTGGATTTGCCTTTCGTAAATAACCCCCAAATGTGTCCCTGTTTGGCCACTAACAGGAAATATTTAGGCCTGCCATTGAGGACCTCAATTTGAAAATGATAGTTTTTCTGGCTGTCTTTGGCTTCAAACATTTCTTATTGCTATAACAAAACGTATGATCACAGAGTGGCCAAAAAAATGCAAATTCTGTAACATATATTCACTATGTCCTGTGAATAGACACCGCTGTGTCAGACCTTTCACAGAGCCTGCGTTCCGTCAAATTTTGTAATGGGATTGAGGTTCCGTGGCGGCCATCTTGGTACACCCCACAGTTGGCCATAGTACGGATACAGTGAGAAGGTGGCAAGCCGACATCTATTTACACCCACCGGAGTTTTGCATTTCACACTTGTTTTTACCAGTTAACTGAGCTTATATCGTGTAATACAGTCTTTTGAAATACATCGGAGTGTTTTCATGTTGAATTTTAATCGCTTACCGTCTGGCCTATAGTCATATGATGGCCGCAGGAACCCTTCGTCCCACCGGGCGGTCGTTATATGATGTCCTGGGATTCCCACAGTGTGCCACATCACTGGGGACACGATGCGGGCTTATACATTGAAGCCTGCAGGGCACAATTTTTTCAGGTGGTATAGCAGCGCTATTTTTAGCGCTGAACCGCCTGAAAAACGTGTCAGTGTGAAAGGGGTCTTACAAGATGTTCACTTGCCACCTTCTCACTGTATCCTTACTGCGGGGTGTACCAAGATGGCTGTGATGGAACGTAATTTCTGTTACAAAATTTGACAGATCGCCTTATCTGATGGAACACCTGCCTTCTGAGCTGCAGAAGAGCTGAGAGGAGTTTCAGGAGGTGGAGTCAGCGCAGGAATCACAAGCAGCAAGGTACCATGGGATATATAGTCCTTAGAAATTAAAAGTAAACAGCAGAGAAGCTGCAAAGCATGCAGGGAAGCCAGGAAGTCAATGAAAGATGACAGCCAGAGTTTACAAGATGAAAGGAGATTTTTCACGTAAGCTTATACAGATTTATAAATTATACCGATTTGTATTGCTATTACAAAATCAAATGTATACTCTGTGGCCATAGATAACCTTTAAAATGTTGTATTTTTCTAAAACTAGGCAAATGGTAGGAGCTTTATTGTGTTTTTATTTTTTACTGTAGATGAAAAGATTTCTGTCATCAAACATACCAGGAGGGCAATTTAAACTGGTGGTGATCAACAATGCGACAAACCAAGAACCGTAACATATCTACAAGCCTGTCAGTGTGCAGCTGGTTTACAAGTATTTATACCAAAGAAACTACACTTTACAAATAAAGTTTTAAATGTCTATAACCAGCAAGAATTAATGACTGAAAAGTTGTATTTACTCCCCAAAAGGACCAATCAAGTGATACCTTTTGTTTATTAAAGGCAAAATTACAAGTAAAGGGAACACCATTACTGATGGTTATAGTCACCCTTCATATCAATGTGGTCTGTTACATTTGGTGGATTGCCTATTGTTGAAGTATCTAAACCCAAAACAAACATTGAATACATTGCATCTTACCAGTCTTTCCATTGTTTTCCACCTGATGATTCTGACAGTAATTTCTTATCCTAGGGCAGAGGTCTCCACATTTTTCAACACGAGGGCCACATTGTAGATTTTACAAGTATTCTGGGGCAAAAAAAAAAAAAAATCGGGTATATGTATAAAATATCAACAGCATCCCCATCAGCAGCGTCCAATAGCATCCCCATCAATAGCATCCCCATCAACAGCATCCCCATCAGCGGCGTCCCCATCAGTGGTGTCCCCATCAAAAGCATCCCCATCAGCAGTGACCCCATCAGCAGCGTCCCCATCAAGAGCATTCCCATCAGCAGTGTCCCCATGTCCCCATCAGCAGCGACCCCATCAGCAGCGTCCCCATCAACAGCATATTGTTTGTGATTTCAGTTCAGCGCCCAGGATTTTACAAGGCCACTGAATGTCTGGCGGGATTAAGAGGCATTTTTCTGTTAGGGACCTTTAACACTGGTTTTGTCTGTCCGATTAAATTAAATAGAAATCCGCTCCATTCAGCTCCGATTCAGCTAGAAATATGCTCCTGGATCCCCTGCTGAACAGAGCAGAGTGGCATTGTGTAAAAGGGCCATTATTGCAGAAAATGTTTTTAGCCTGAAAAAAGAAACCTAAAGCAGCCACCACATCTAAGGACTGGTAAAGTGCAATTAAATACATTTTCGCTCTGTGGTTTAGACACAGTTCATAAAATTAGACAGCAAAAAGGGGCACATATGGGTCTACTTCACTCAAGGTACAATTCCCAGTAACCCATGACAACCATATTTTAGAAGTGACATGTGTAGTAACTTCCTTTAGCCCAGCTTTGGCCGTCTTGAACCTTGGAATTGATAGCTTTCCATGTTCCCTTCGCACATTCTGGTCACAGTCAGGTTCATGATAGGCAAAAGCTGTAAAGCCTAAGAAGTCCTCAAGGTGGTTGTACTGGTCAAACGCCATCACTCCTTTGAACGCACTCCTGCGTTGTGGTCGGGTCTTCTTTGATTCAAAGTGGGGACCCTGGTCCACCGGGCCTAACAAATGATACAGTATTGCCCCCTAATTAGGCTCTTGCCTTATCTTACCTATCCCTGATGTAGACTTGTTTACAGTATCTCGCAAAAGTGAAAACACCCCTCACATTTTTGAATTTTTTTTATACTATTTCAACACTGAAGAAATTACACTTTGCTACAATGTAAAGTAGTGAGTGTACATACATTTGTCCTAATTGAAGGGATTTGAGATTAAACTGCTGGATTATACGGAAATACTTTCAGGGGCCCATACCAGGGCATGCAGTTCCTCCTTAAAGCGGAGTTCCACCCAAAAATGGACCTTTCGCTTAATCCCCTCCCCTCCCCCTTACATGCCACATTTGGCATGTAATTTTTTTGAGGGGGGAGTGGGGGCTTCAGAAGGAGTGGGACTTCCTGTCCCACTTCCTGCTTCCGCCGAGGGGCTGGTAAAGCAATTAGGCCTAATCGCCTTACTGCAGCCCCTCCCTTTGGCGATCGTCTAGGACACTGACAGGTCCTAGACGACCCCCTGTCGAATCAGTGCGGCTTGCGCATGCGCAGTGGGTGCCTGGCCGTGAAGCCGAAGGCTATCACGTCTGGGTGCCCACAGTCGCAATGAGGATGCCGGCCGGGGAGGGGAGCGGAGCCCCGGTCGGCGCGTCGCTGGAACGTGGAGAAGGTAAGTGTCTGTTTATTAAAAGCCAGCAGCTACACTTTTTGTAGCTTCTGACTTTTAATAAACATTACATTTGGGTGGAACACCCCTTTAAGTTTGTACCTTCAGAAATCGTAGCTTGCATAAATCTGTGTTTTATATTTAGCCTAATAATAATTAAAAAAAAATCTAATAGAATATGAAACACTTAAATGTGTGTAAAAATGTGGGATAAAGCCAAGTCCCCCTTTCCTACTTCTCGTCAATGAGACATTAATAAAGATGTAAAGGTTACACAAATTAAATGTTCTCCTTCCTAGTGGAAATTAAGCTTTCTGTAAAAGGAGTCCAAAATGTCAGCGTGTTCCCTACAAGGAAACTCATTTTATCACTTGTTAACATCAGGTACAGTGTCAGGAATGTTTCACTAGAGACAGGAAAAGCCAAATTAACTTAAAATATACAGTACTTTGTTGTAATAAAAAAACCTTGCGTTATAACACTGGTAAAAAGGAGACACCGCTAATCTAATAATCCCGCAATATTGTAATATAATCAGGAATATGCAAATGTTAATATACATTTGAAAACCATATGCAATTAATACGTTTCTTTGGGTTACACAGTTTGGGGGGGCGACAAAAATATTCTAAAAAACGCTTGGCCTGCACACAAGAAAAGTCCTGTAATGATGTAGGGCCTGGTGGATGAAATCACAGCACGCAAGGGGAGTATCCATCATACCCAAAAGAGTTGGATGCTGGAGCTTCTGCCAGTGACTTTGCTATACAAGAAAGTGAAGATTCCAGTAATGGGTGGTTGAACAGGCTTTTGCAAGGTCCCTTTATTTTTTATTTTTATTACTGACAAAATTATATTTTATAAGTTTAACACTGTCATCATTGTAATGATTACCGCAGCAAGCAGCATGTAGACAAACACCCAGCTGTTACAGGAGGACACGCCCCAATTACTTGTGCATACGATTCTGGATTACATATTGACCAATCTGCTACAGCAGGGAAAATTGCAGTAGGGGAGAACACTCGGTCCATATACACATTTTGTATAAGTGATTGTTGTTACCCCTGTGTATGGGAAGAGTTTGCCACACCATGAGCTCATCATCCTGTTCACATAGAAGATGTAGAGGGGGCTGTTGTCTACAGCTACAGGTGCATTAACATGATGAAAAACACTTGACACGAGCGGCCACGTTGAAAAATGATGCAAGTATGTCTTTGGGGGTGGGCCCCAATTCCTGGGTGCTGGATGTGTAGAGTGTGACAGTTTGTGTGCCAGACCAGAAGCAGTGGACATCATGTGGTGCTGGAAGGACGTGGATGGAAGGGTGGCACAATTATTTTTTCCTAATACAGTAAAACCTTGGTTTAAGAGCATTTTGCAAGACAAGCAAAACTTTTAAATTCATTTTGACTTGATATACAAGTATCGTCATGCCACAATGGCATATAAAAGAGAAGAGAGACATGTCTAAGTGTAGTAATATGGTTACATTTAAAGATGGTACAACATTTGGCAACACATTGCTACACTTCGAGGTGCCTCTCTTTTTTTATACTCTGAAGCTCCTGCTGGATTTAGTTTCAAATCCTCTTGTGGAGGCTTCCAATTGTGGATGGACATTTTATGGTTACACAACCTTGGTCTGCCATTATGGCAGAACCCCAGCAACATCTTTATGAAGTCCAGTTTCAGCATTTTATCTTCACTTTCACAACACATTACAATATTCTTTTTATATGGACTATAAACTGAAGGACCTATGAATAAATGGTTGTGGAACGAATCATTTCAGTTTCCATTATTTCTTAGGGGGAAATTTGCTTTGATATACAAGTGCTTTGGATTACAAGCATGTTTCTGGAATGAATTATGCTTGCAATCCAAGGTTTTACAGTACAGTATAGAGGGTAGAAGGAATAGAAACATGAAAGTCTCTGATGCAGCCAGAGGGGGAAAGATGGGGTTGGCAAAACTGGTCAGGAGATTCAAGCCAACAGAGACCCATGTCACTACATGGAACACTTTAACCACCACCCACATGGGACATTTAAAAAAAAACCTAGGCTGATAAGCATTATTAGTTTAATATTTTCCTTGTGCACCTATGTGTGTAGGAGACATTGACCAGTCAGCAGGACATAATATTAATATACAGTATGTGACTGTTATATCTGGTATGGAGTAAGCCAATTAATTTTTGTTAAAAGACACTGGGGTAGATTCATATAGAGATACAACGGCGTATCTACTGATACGCCGTCGTATTTCTGAGATCTGACGGTCGGATCTATGCGACCGATTCATCGAATCAGGTTCCGCATAGATCTCCCTTAGATCTGACAGGTGTAAGTGACTTACACCGCCGGATCCTAGGCTGCAATCTCCCGCTGGCTGCTAGGTGGCACTTCAGTTTGTATACGCAACGAATATGCAAATGAGGAGAACCGCCGATTCAGAAACGAACGCCCGGCCGTCTTTTTTTTTACGTCATTTGCATTCGGCTTTTTCCGGCGAATAGTTATATGAGTGGTAAGTGCGGCTTATCCTATGTTAAGTATGGCCGTCGTTCCCGCGTCCAGTTTTGAATTTTTTACGTAAGTCGTTAGCGAATACGGTCATACGTAATTTGCGTTAACGTCGAAACCAATGACGTCCTTGCGACATCATTTGGAGCAATGCACGCTGGGAAAGGCAAGTGCTTTGTGAATACAGCACTTGCCTCAAAAACTGGCGGTGGCGGAATGTAAATAAGATAGATTACGCGGATCTAAAGGTCCTCTGATCTATGTGAATCTACCCCACTGTCTTTTCTTTAAATCAATGATGCAAAGAGAATGGATACCCTGGCAGGCACAGTAAAAGGTCTGACTGCCATACCTTAGTGGAACAACAAGCATCAAGGTGGCTTTCCAATGTTGGGACACACCAGTGTCTATACTTTATTCACACTGGCATTCTATGCGTCATCTGTTGGAAAGTAGGCATTACTTGGCAGACACCAGATAGATATGACTGTCATTGACTGACCACGTAGTATTAAATGAGCTGGACTGCCAGTTCATTTAGAGCAGCATTTTTTCCTTTTTTTTTTTAAAGTGTATTTTGTGCGTGAACTCGAGAGAGAGGAGCCGGACTGCAGGAGTTGGGAGTAGGCAGACCCTCCCCCCGGAGGCGATCGCCATCCTTATCCATGCCCCCGGTGGCAATGGCAGGTGTGAGGGGGGGCCTCCCACTCACCCCGCCCTACCTGCTCCACTTGGGAGCCCAACTGGGGCCCCAACGGGGCAGAGGGACTCCCCCTATGAGGGAGTGAGGGGGGTCTAGCCTACCCAGCCCGTAGGTCCTTCGCCTCTCTTTATTTTAGGAGACCGTATGGCCAAAGTGCGTGCGTGTTAAACCAATTTTGTGTGCGTGCAAGTGTGGTAGTTTTTGTGTGTGTGTGTGTGTGTGTGTGGGGGGGGGGGGGGTGGGCGTACTAAGCAAAGGCATACCTTGCATAGCACACCCACAGGGAGCCGGGCTGAGACCACCAAACTCAATTCACATGTAGCCAAGACCGGGATCCGAACCCTTGGCTGCAGAGGTGAACGGCTTATCAGCGCAGTGCCAATCACGTTGAGCCACCACAGCTCCTGTAGAGCAGCATTTTTTTGGAGCATCTTATTAATGTTGGAGGATACTAATAATTGTATCAATACTATTTGCATCAACAATTGGAAAACAGAAAAAAAATACATAGTTTGGCACATACAAGATAGGAGATGTGCTTTATTTGCATTAGTGCCAACTGTATGAACGATCTATAGTACAAAATGACAATACTATATAAAACTTTGGAGAACTTTGGAGAATTAGCCCACAGAAAATCTTCCTCCATTATATACATCATATACTGTATATATAATCAAAGGATTTTTTTTCTACATTTACAAAATGAATGCGTTTGGATAAACCTGGATGTCCATTTGTGACACATATTGGGACGTTAGGCACTTGTAACTGCATATTGTCTTTTTAGGACATCCAAGTTGGTGGTAGGGGTTGCAGGATGAGGTTTTATTGACATTTGTGTATAACATGCTATTTTATTCACTGAATGTGAATAAAAGCACAACTTGCAATTTTATTTTTATACTTTGAGACATATGTTCCCAAGTTTATAGAAGGTCCATAGAACGAACAGCTTAGATTCTTTTGATGAGAATGTCTGTATATACCCTGGACCTACCCAGTAAGACAGGCCAAAGATGGATTGACTTGGGCACAATCAGCCTGCCCATAGATGGTTTGATTCTCAGCCAAGACGTACCATCTATGGCCAGCATAAGACTTTGGTTAGATGATGAAACAGAGGTCAGCATGCAGATTTCCCACAGCAGGCCAGATCTGGAAGGCTATACAAAAACAGTGTAAAATGAAATCAATGTGCAAACGTATCAGTATATGTTAGTACAAATCAAACTCCACTCATATTAAGTACAGAAGTTCCATTTTATTGTAGATATTAACAATATTAAAATAGCTAATTTCCTTGATGGTTTCAAAAACCATTTAGTTATCCACAAAATCCCTGGATGTTACAGAGGTGAAGCACTCAAATAAAGTGAGAGAAACAAAGGGAGGGGATTGTAGTAAACAAATAAATAAATACAAAACAAAAATCAATTGTGTACATTTTCGCTCTCACGTCAGACAGCAGTGACTAGTCTCCCACACCATGTGATTAGCCCTTGGCAAATTTTGGTATCCAGTTTGGACCTTTATTCTCCCCCTGGTCAGCAGCAGTGTCACTCAGCCTATTCACCAATGTCCCAATCCCAACCTATCTTTCGGATTTTGGAGATGAAAGAAAATTGCAAATGTTAAGTGGCTTAAAATGGTTGAAGGATTTTGACCCCCCCCTCCCCCCCAAAGGTTTTTCAGAAGGTTATGAAAAAGTCATGATTAGCAAGAAAAATGTGGCTAAGAGTTAGTCAATATTGTAATTCTTGGAAGGGGTTTTTCACTCAACAGCTTTATTATCCTACTAAAATGAATAGGTTTTCAGGGCAAGATATGTTTTAACTGCCACCATTGGGGGTCAGACCCCATGGTTTTTGTGCTTAAAGCACGTTATACTTTCCCACTCTGCACAATGGTATTGCACAGAGAGGCTCCAAGTCTCTTCTAGGGTCCGCCGATGCTTCAGGCTCCTTCACTTTTTGATGTGCCCCCATAGGAAGCCACTTCCTATGGGGCACAACTGTGGGCTTGATCCCGAGCCAGGCGGTGTGTGTCTCCTGACACACAATGTGAGGCTCAACCCCCCCACCTTCTCTGCTCACAGGATTGGATTGCCTCTGTGAGCAGAAAGAGAAGAGAAAGTGCAGCTACATACAGGCACGGCGTTGGATCGAGATAGAACTCAAGTAGGTATACAGTGGGTTGAGGGGATTATACAACTACTGGGACACTTTTTACCTTAAAGCAGAGAATGCATTGCGGTAAAAGAATGTTGAGTTTTTGAACCACTTTTTAAAAAGTTACACTCCAGGCTAAACCTTTCTTGTTTCAGTTTTGGATAGAGTAAGAAAGGGTTAAGCCTTCAAGTTTTTATTGCTGTAGGTGTCACCATTGGGATGTTTTGCCAAAAGCGACAAAGACAGCAACAGAAAAACTGACACAGGCGGTGACCCTTCACTGTTCCATTCATAAATATGGCAAAGGTTTTGGGTGAAGTTCAATTTTTTGGTGAAAAACCCTTTTAAAGTTCCTTTCTCGTGCCTATTACTTTTTTTAAATTAAGAGAACCAGTGTTTTGCCCACACAGGGCATAACAGGTTCGCTTGATCCACACCCCAGCCAACATATACTTGCCTTCTTTTCGCTCCTAAGTGCTGCATTTCACTGGGCAGGATGGGAAAATAGCCAGCGTAAGCTTGTGTCAGAGCATACAGAGAGAAGACTGTCTCCAGACCCCACTTAACAGCAATGGACCAATCACAGCACTGTCACTTGGGCTGAGTCACGTGGTCCTAAATACCTGAAGGGAATAGACAATCCCATTGGCTTTGGAGCAAAAGTAAAAGGTGAGCATGTGCTGCTAGGGAACAGGGCTTTAAAGCGAACCTGTTGCCTTGCCCTGCACAAGTGTGCTTTAAGGAAAAAGCAGAATGAAGGAAAAGGACTTCCCTGAATACTGCACTGAATGTGACTACCGTTGCATATGGGAAAAGCTTATAAAAGATCATTAGGCTACCCAGTATCAGTGTTCTATTTCTTTCTCATGCTTATACTTTATGTTTCCATATGTATATAAGGGGCACGCCTCTTCCTCTGGAGCCCTATTTACACTGAATGTAACTTAGGGTACATGGAGCACAGGAAAGGTGTGTGTGCGCGTGTGTGTGTGTGCGCGTGTGCGTGGCTTTAAAGTGAATCTGTGCTGTGAGACGTAAGAAGGATGCCACTGCAGACTTCTCTTTCTGGAAATGCTGATTCCATGGTTCTCCATCTGATCAAATGGCTTCAGTTTTTTTTCGGAATAAATAACTCAATGTATTTAAGCCACAGTCAACATTACTGCCAGACAATTAGCATTTTCAAACGGTGATCAGCAATGGCAGCCTTCAAGTTTTCTTAAAGTGTATCCAATCCCAAACATGTAATATATCACAGTTGACCAATCCTTCGACAAAGAGGCTACCCCTTATTACCATTTATGTTCCACCTGCTTATCCTGCCAATAACACACTTCCTGTCATTAGGTGACTATATTTACTCCTCCACTATAAATATGGAGGGAGCTATGGTCGTCCCCCAGGCTGGACTTCATATAAGTCAGTCCTTGAGCCGATAAGACTAGTCATTTACAAGATAGAAGGATTGTGTCTGCTTCAAGTTCAGCTTTACAGGAGGTGACAAGAACACTGCAGATATTTGGGTATATTCTGTACTTGCTGAAAATGTTATTAGCTTGAAAAAACAAAACATATTGCAGCTTCCCACGCCTTAGATGTGGTGGCTGAATTAATTACATTTTTGTTTTTTGAGTTAGCCGCGCTTCAACGATTTACAACAAATCTACACAATGAAGGTGTTTGGGAGTTGGAGCCACAGATTTAATTCCAGCGTATTTGTTTACTTTCTGACACATCTATTAGATCACTAGATTGTATTACATCAAAAAGCTCCAGAATAGGCTCAGCATACAAAATGGTTCCTTCACTGGGCATAGGAAACAGGTACACTCTAATAAAATTATTGCAATTTGTTTTATTACAAAAACAGTTCAGCAGTTCTTACACTCTACAGCAGGCCCAGAATTCCCTTCACATTCAATGAAGTTGTAACATACAAGGTTCATTCACCAATGTAGATCCACCTTATTAATAGACGCCTCGCCTTTCCAAATGACGGGTGCAAAACATTAAAAACATTCTGCAACAACCAGGGCACCCAACGCATTCCATTTTCACAAAATGCTTTAATGTCAGAAACTTTAACTTTCAATTTCCAGCCTGTGAGAAGCATTGCATAGCTTAATACTTAAACTGCCAGTTCTCTATGAAGATGGAGGAAATGAGAAAAATGGACGTCCCTGGCAGTAAAGAGTTTAAGCATGACAACCAGAGTTAAAAAGAAAAAAAGAAAGGACTATTGTTACAAGGTGTTCCTCTATCTTACACACAAGATAGAGATTTTCAGTGCTTATTCTCTAAAGTACATACGTCAGTAGCAGTGTCACTTTTGTCCTGCATCTAAATGTTACAATATGAATTTAAATCCTTTGGGATAAAAATATAGATGATCACGTGGCACACGAGTTCTAAAACCACGGCCACGCCGAAAACGAGCCTGTATTCTGCCCTTCCTCCGTGGTGCACGGTGATAACATCATCACATATGTGAACGATAGAATCTCACTTTACAACCAAAATATACATATTTACAGATCTGTAAACTCGAAAAAACATCAGTTTTAAAAAAATTAAAAACAACTTTCTAAAACGGTTTACTTTGACTGGATATGGTGCCAGGGGTAAGTGAAATGACCTGACCACACGGATTCGACTTTAGTTTTGCAGTCATTAGTGTTCAGGGACTCCAGCTGAACAGGACTGCAATATGACTATGCTGGAGATGGCCGGCCTAACAAACAAAGGCTTCCAGGATGAGAAATGAACTCAAGCGAAAATCCTCCTCAATGACGTCATTCCTTTTTTAGTTTGCTCAAGAAATTATGTGTATGTGTGTGTATTGGCATGATATGTACAGCTCCTTCAACTAGAATATTTTCTCCTAAATTTACCATTCTTGTCCATGGAAAGAGAACACAAATAAAAAATAGGTATGTTTCCTTTTTTTATACATATAAAAAGATCTTCTACATATTATTAACTTCCATTTGATATGTTACATGTAAATTTCTGTACAGAGCACAACGCATTCACTCTATATATACTGTATATGTACAGTGCGGTATGGCTGGACTCCACCCATAGTCGCAAAGGCGCAGTTCGGTATCGCTCATCCACATATTGGTGCTAGTCATTTGGTATAGCAGCATTTTCCTAGATGGCACAGAGTTCCGCATTGGACATTAACAACTGCTGTTTTTGAACTCCCCATTCTCTGTAATGGATAACTTGGTAGGATTGGTTGGAGAAATGCCATTTCGCACTTGAGAGCTATAGCGCTCCTTTACTTGTGTCAGCGCGCTCATCAGTCGCGTGTTGGCTGCGTCCAGTGACATGATCCTCTTCTCCTGTAATGGAAAGAACAGGTTAGAATGACACTTTGATCTATAGGTTTGCACATGGTAGACTAAACTGCTTTCTTCTTTGCAAAATGGAACCGTCGGCAAAGTTTCATCATTTTAGTTACCTTTAAAAGTGTTCAATTTTCCTGAGTTACAAAAGATTACAAAACCATAATAAACATATCACTTTTAGGGTAATTTTATAGCGTCGATAGTCAATCTGTCTAATTGAAAACTTCAGTAAATGGGTTTGAGTAAAGTTAGCCCCTCTTTACAGGTCTGTATGCTCGAAATGTTCGAATAAAATATGGAATTTTACATTAAACTGGATTACTGCTACATTTATTGCATCACACAGTAACATAGTAATATGTCGAAAAGTCTAACTTTTAAAGGCTTTAGAGTGGGTAGATAGCTTGGTACGAACGTCCAACTTCTGTATAGTAAGAAGGAACCAAATGCCATGACAAATTAATGGTTCAATCCAAACAATAATGGTGTTCCAATGTGTGTTCCACAAAAAGGAAACAGTTCGTCGAAAAACGGTAATTAATGGTCGGAGTTTAGAGGCAAGACAGGAATATAAAAAAATATAAATTTATTACAAAAAATAAAAAAATTTACAGAACAAATCAATACAAGAAAACCATATAGGATATATGATATAGAAAATATCCTCTGTGCATCGTCATGTTCCTCAAATATTAGTAAATGTTAGAGGTCCCTCAAAATACCCGAGACCCATCAACTTTTTTTTTTTTACGTCAATATGGAATTGAGCACACATAAGCGTTTTTAAATTCCTGTCCTATTTCACTTAAATCCATTATTACTGCATCTGTGAAGGGAACTGTTGGGAAGGAGTCAGAATAATGAATGCATCTGATGAAGGTCTGTGATGACTGCCAAAAAAGGCTTAATGTCGTGAACCCCAAAACGTCCAAACTGGTAGATGATCACATGTAATATTACAGAGAGATGCCAGTGGAATGTTTCATTTTGCAAAGAAAAAGACAATACTAGCTATGAATGGCACATTCTTTGAGGAATCTACAAGGACGACAGATATCCTAACATGGTGTAACGGATGGCCTTTTCGCTGGTAGCAGAGGAGACACAGCAACACAGGAGTGAAGCAGCCAGAAGCTGAAATTGAGTTGTTTTTTTTTTAGGAGCATGAGGAGACGGGGAGGTGGTGAAGGGGTGCACAAAAAAAGTATAAAGCAAATAAAATATACAACTAAGATTGCACTGCTCCACACCCCATTCCAGCTCACGTTGCTCAGGAGAGGAAATGGGGAAGGAGGAGGGGAAGACTGCAGGAAACATATTATCCTTACACCTGAGCAAACAATATTCAAATCTGACTCCATGTACGTCAAACGTCATATTGCCCATAAAACATACGCAACTGACTGCTTTTGGTAGGTCACTTGAAGTAAAAACAACATTAATCAACCACTCTAGAGAAATAACCTTGGCACAACACCCTTTCCCCTCTGCTGTTTACTTCATCAGGGCTAAAATGTTCAGTGCTGGCCTTGCCTAGGCAGGGAGCCATCACAGGTGTCTATAGAGCAGTAATCAGAGTGTAGAGATACTTGGAGTAAACCTTATTCATGTCCAAAGAGGCTCGCTGAACAATGAATATGATTTCAGTCCCAAGGAGGTAAACCGCACAGGAGACCGCGGCTGTCGTTCTGAGATAAGTGGGCAGCTTGGTGTGGAGTTTTTAAGTTGCATCGGGGAAAAGAGAGAGGAGTTATGTAGGTATTACTGAAAGAAATTGCATCAATCTGTCTATTCTATATAGTGTATGCAACACGACCCACTGTAAATCATGTATATAGAACAGTGTTTGCCACATAAACTAAACAGTCTTTAGTTTCAAACCTGCACTTCAAACAAAAAAAATGAAATCTGAGTGAAAATTCCAGGTTTAACATGAAAGCATCAGTTATTTGCCTAGAGCAGGATTTGCTAAACCTATCCTAAGTCCCACCAACAGTCCACTTTTTTTTTATGGTAACCTTATGCACAGACTAATGTAGAATTTCTTGTCTTAGCATATCCACAAAGTATTAAGGCCCATTCAATGCAGTAAGCATTGCAGAGTGGGCTGCTTAAGGAATCGCAATGTGCATTGTGGCACACAGTGTTATGCCACGTACACACAATCGGACATTCCGACATCAAAACTGTGGATTTTTTTCCGACAGATTGTTCACTCATGTTCGGACATGTACAACACGAGCCAAGAAAAATGAAGTTCAATGATTCTAAGCATGCGTAGGATTTTTGTGCATCGGAATTGGCTACAGACGATCGGAATTTCTGAACTTTTGTTGTCGGAGAAATTAAGAACCAGCTCTCAAATATTTGTTGTCGGAAATTCAGACAGCAAATGTCCGATGGAGCATACACACGGTCGGATTTTCCAACAAGCTCACATCGAACATTTATCGTCGGAAATTTCCGACCCTGTGTACACGGCATTATGCTGAACCATGTATGATTTATGACAAGCCTAACCCAAGTTGGTCAATCAATCAAGTTTGGTACAATCAGCCTGTTGGATTTTACTTGCCGCTAGCAATCACTGTCTTCTCCCAGTGGGGACAGCTTCGCCCCGCCAGAAGAATACAATCTCTTGGCAGGAGGGATTCCCTTGTCAGCGCCGTCTGTGTTACTTGGGGAACCGTGCAAATTTTGCAGGAAAGAAACTTGCGCAAACTATGGCCTGCCTTAGGACGTGAATCGGCCCTAGAGCTGGAGTCACAATATTGTGGTGTGGTAATGCACTTGCGTAAAGGTGCCAAGATGCCTAATACACCAAACAAGCGCATGCATTATTTCTTGTAACACCCTGGCAAGGTGTTTTGGTGTGCCAACCATTAAGATTGAATGGCACTACAATTCACCAATATATATATATATAATGTGCAACAGTGTGCATCCAAACTTATAGGGGATGGGACTAGAGGACAAGTTGAAAAGCAAGCCCTAGAACAAAAAAAAATGTGGCAATTTTATATTTTACCTGGCAACAAAAATGGCAGCTAGGTTTTGTCTAATTCCCCCAGTTTTTTAAATACTAGTGGCATTTGTGAAATTCCATGGTTATTTCTAACCACCCTAATAAAGCACAACTACGAACAATATTCTTTGCTTCTTTTTAAGCCCTCCGCAGTGTCAAACTAAACAAGTACTGTGACTCTTAACTACAGCAATTACCACGTCACTGTTAATAGCTAGAGAGCTTAGTCACCCAAGATTCTAAGCAGAATGTCACGAATATGACCAGTTTCCTCTATTAGCACATCAGTCAGTTATGCGTTAATATTAGTTGTTTAGCACAAACAGGTTGAGCCTCATCGACCTGCAAATCAAGTATTATATAGATGTCAATTATCATGTTCTTTCTAAATTTAATCCTAAAACAGGGTTCTTTTTACATTTGCAATTGGGGGCCGACTATCCAGTCAGAAGATTTCAGTTTAATACCAATGAGACATGAGTATTTGTAGTATGATACTCACAAAACAACCCAAAGCTTCCCCTAATCATTGCAGAGAGAAGCCCCAATAAACAAGGGTAAAAATGAGAGGCAAAACCAAAACAGAATTTTTAAACTTTATTTAGTGAACACATAGGGCGATAAGTAAGCACTATCTGTGCTACCCATAGAAGGCAATCATCTTATATTTTCTAACCAGTACAAGTGAAACAATGAAAGTGTCAAAACTTTCTATTTGAATTTTGGGTAGCGCTACGGGATTAAAACCCTGGGAGGTTTTCTTTGCTGACTGCCTCACACCTGTGGAGTTTTCCCCTCTCTATGTATCCTATTGAAATCATCAACTGTTGCTGTTGCTTTCCATTGTGTACACAGGTCAGGAATTTAAAAGGAAATATTTTCAACGGGACACCAATGGTAAAAAAAAAAAAAAGGAAGATTGGCATGGGTTTAAACCAGGGGCGGCCAACCAGTGGCCCGCGGAGCCCTCTGATGTGGCCCGTGACCTCCTGCTCTGGAATGGCAAGTTGGCAAGCCCAGATCACATGTTTCCGAACCCGCCATACCACAGCATCAGTGTTGTGAATGAAGCTAGTGGTAGAGGAAGAAACCGACTGTGGAGCAGAGCCCCATAAGCCAATGCTTACTCTACAGGGCTGGCTTTTGCCACAGGTGGATTCTATGGAAAAGTTTAGGATAGACACAGGAGCAATACGCTGCACCCGCAGTGTGGGTAAAACTCAGCACATTAGTGTGAAAGCAGTCTTAGGCCCTTTTCACACTATCGGCCTGACCAAACGGAACTAGGGCCGAAACAACTATTTGAATAATCGACAACTAATCGATTATGAAATTAATCGATTACAATTTTCAAAATCGATTATGCGGCCAGTAACATAATGGGGTTAAAACTACCAAAATTAGCCCTTTATAGTACAAAAAAGCAAATTGCTACTGTAAATATTAATTTCACTGTCCCACAGTAAAAAATAAACCCCTTACAGTAGCGATTATTTACTCTTTTTGTACTTATTTTTTTTTTTTTAACCCCATTATGTTACTAAACATCTCAGGCCTGGGTTCACACCTGTTTTTTGGTGATTTTTGCAGATACACACTACAGTTCAGGTACATGTTTTCCTATGGCACACGGTTTTGGTTCAATATACTTCAATGGAGAAGCTGCAGAAAAGCATGTAATGTGTTTTTGCGGCAATTTGTGTTTTGTTATCTGCCCAACAAGGCTATTATCCGATTAATCGAAACAATAATTGGCCAACTAATTGATTATGAAAATAATCGTTAGTTGCAGCCCTTAACGGAACCCTCAATTCACTGTTACAGAGCAACAGATGTAAACAGACTTTTGTCGGTTTACGCCCGCCTACCTCTTATCCGATCCGCTAAAAAATAAAAACCAGAAGGGAATTCGTCCCCTTCCATTTGGGCAAATCGGATCGGAGGGCCTATAGAGTAGCCGTGACTTGTCAACTGCCTGCTCTGCTTAAGTGGCCCTCGCTCTTCAAAAGGTTGGGCACCCTCGGTTTAAACCCTTACCTACTATATCTAAAATTACACTAAGTGCAAATATAACAATTTTAAATCAGTTGATATGGGCTACAGAAAAAGGTAACTTGCTTTCAGAAACATATTTAAGAGTTGATGAGGTCAAGATAACACAACTTTGCTTAAAAAAAATAAAAAATCTTAAAGACACAAAAAGGAGCTGGAATGTGTAGGAGGTCAGGCACAGGCCATGTCTGGGGACACTGCTTAGCTAATAAGTGCACTTGTTTTACTTGCCTGTTTGCGTTACAGTCCCATTAATGACCTGTAATTTAACACAGTTGTGATGAGACTAACATGAGAGAGAAGTTCAGTGGTTATTTCACTACGTTAGGAAGGAGATGGATCTCCAAAGTGTCAGCTCTGTCAAGGCCAGGTCATGAAAACAGAAGGATATGACATTTTCGAAAACTGGGTCATTAACATGCATGTGACAAATGACAATGGACAGTGATATAAGATCTTAGTCTCTCAATTGTTGAAAGTCCTTTCTGACCTTAACACTGTGGCATGACAACAGGGTTGACAGAAGGAAATACTGGGCCCTTAGTCATTGGGGAGCCCAGCGACGACCCAAGAGCTTATTTTCATAATCTCTGCATGTACCAATGGAAGCATTGCCCTTTGTGTGTTTATTAACTACAACAGTGTTGTCCACCTCAGTTTTTTAGGGTCAAGATCCTGTCACAGTTTAAACTTCTGGAACTCAGCCAAATACACCCCCCCTATTTCCAGAATGTGTTCTCTACTAGTGGTTGATGATATTGTCAGCTGCTCCCCAACAGATACTCTACTGGAATACACTTACGTTATAACAATACCTTGGGCTTCAACCCTTCTTTACAAACTAAATAAATAATACTTTGACTGAGTTCCAATTTAACAGATCGTAATGAAAAAATAATTATTTCACAGAAAAGAAAATGTCAATTTGGCCCAAAATCCTGCTCTGAAGATGATGGGCAGCCTTGACCTAGACCAGCGGTCTCCAATCTTTCCAAACAAAGGCCCTATCTTTCTGTTAAAAATAACCCAAAGGGCCAATCTACTGTCCTTCAGTAGGGGGCCCTGGACTGTAGTCAGTGAGGAGAAAATGCCCCGGTATCCGTGGGAGTAGACCATGTCTCAGTCTTGATGGTCATTGGGGGTAAAAATGACATAGTACCCGTGGTCAGTAGGAGGAAGAATACTGCCCCATTATTGGTATTAGTGGGAGGAATAGTGCCCAAATCATTGGCGTCAATGGAGGAAATGGTGCCCCAATGTGGAGACCACTGACCTAGACAGAACTGTCTGACTAACTAGTTTGTTACACTCTCTAAAGCAACTGATCTAACCCAGGGTTCCTCAAGAGGTTGGCAGGGAGTTCCTTGAGCTGTGACTAACCTCCCATCTGATGGTGCCTGTCTTGTTCCAGGTTCAATGCAACTTAACAGCCAGTAGCATTACACCAATTCTCTATTTGTCTGTAAGGGGGGGGGGGGGGCATTCTTCCCACTGACATAAGGATCATAATTCTCACTGATGTTCTACATTTTAGCATTAGTTCCTTGAAACCTACAAATGATTTTCCTCTGGGGGAAGGGCCAAAAAATCCGCTCTAAAGCATTTGTTTGTATCTTTGTATCATGGGGCTTTGTTTCATATTCTACATCAAAGGTGTAAAAACCTAAGTGATGCCCCTATACAGTTGTAAGGAACCCTTAAAGTGATTGCATAACAACCTACATAATCCACATTTAAACTCAAACAATATACTGACAGAGATTTTACTGCACTACTGGGAAAGATCAGGACAATCTGGGCTCTCCAACTGTTACTGTAATAAGCCATATGAATAGCTAAATTAAGCACTGCAGAAATAGAACATGTGAAGAATAAACAATGCTGACATGTGAAACATGACATTACTGGTAAGAACAGAATTGGAAGTTAAAATACAGCTTTAAAATGTGTAAGGGGCACTTTGTGAATAAACAGGATCCCCTTTACCAACTGACTGCCCTCCCTGTGTGCCATTTAACTATATTCTGCCATTGTTCCGGTTGCTCCTAAATTATATTTATTCCGATTGGTTCCTACCGGCATTTGTTCTTTATACTGTATATATTGCCTCTACAGACTGTGAATGAATTGGCATAATGTGCTGACAAGTGCAATGCGACATTTAAAATGCACAGACATGACATGTAATGCAGGGTAAGTGCATTGTACAGGCAAAGTTTTTCATTTTATAAACTTGATGGAAGTAAAATACATACTTGTGCATCAATGATTTTTTGCTTTGCATCAATGACAGCCTGCATCTCTGCATGATCCTTCTTCAGTTCCTCCTCTACTGCTATTAGCCTGGAAGGGAAAGGATATGTATGACGCACTATATCTCAGTCCTAAATAAATATATATAACTGTGGAGAGGATGAGATCTATGTCCGGGGCTCACCTGCTGATGACACTTTTCATTTGGCTGTCCTTCTCCTCCTGTTGCCGACGCAGCCTGTCCTCGCTGTCCTCCAGCCGAGATTTGTACTCCATTAACAGTTTCTGCATCTGCTGTTCCTGTACCAGGAGGCGCCTTTCATATTCCTCCAGGCGACGGCTGGAAACCTTCAGTCGTTCTTTAAGCTTGGCAATCTCTTGCTCATACTGAGAAGGGAAGACAGGTTTAATAGTCAGGAGACCAGAATACTTTTGGTAAACTGCACATGTTAATTCTCCGTGTGTGTATGTATATTATATATTAGGGTTGTCCCGATACCGATACTAGTATTCCTAGTATTATTAGTATACTTGTACTCCCGCAAGTACCCCCGATACCTAAATAGAATACTTCCCCCCCACCGCGTTAATCCCCGTGCAATACAGCACGCATTACAAGCTTTCGTTTGAATACTTGTAATGCCCGCCGCGCCATGCATAGACACTCCCCTTCTCGGGATTGGACTGATCTGTCCAATCCCGAGCAAGGGGGAGCGTCTATGCACGGATCCATGTATAGACACTCCCCCTTTCTTGGGATTGGACGGATCCGTCCAATCCCGAGAAGGGGAGTGTCTATACATGGCGAGGCGGGCATTACAAGTATACAAACGAAAGCTTGTAATGCGTGCTGTATTGCACGGGGATTAACCCGGCAGCGGCGGCGGCATCTACTACAGGTATGGGGGACATGGCTGCAATATGGGGGACAGGACATGGCTGCAATATGTGGGGGGCAGGACATGGCTGCAATATGTGGGGGGCAGGACATGGCTGCAATATGTGGGGGGCAGGACATGGCTGCAATATGTGGGGGGCAGGACATGGCTGCAATATGTGGGGGGCAGGACATGGCTGCAATATGTGGGGGGCAGGACGTGGCTGCAATATGTGGGGGGCAGGACGTGGCTGCAATATGTGGGGGACAGGACATGGCTGCATTTGGGGACACATTTAAAAAAAGTATCGGTATCGGCGAGTACATGGAAAAAGTATCGGTATTCGGTATCGGCGAGTACATGAAAAAAAGTATCGGTACTTGTACTCGGTCTTAAAAAAGTGGTATCGGGACAACCCTAATATATATATATATATATATATATATATATATATATATATATATATATATATAAAATCCCTCACACACACTGTTAATATATAGAACATGGATATGGATAAATAGATAGATATGAAAATTGGGGTAACATTTCCTTTAGCTTTATAAAATCCTGATTTTTTTACAACTGGTTCCATGTATTAAAGACAATTTCTATCCATCACACAGCTACCAGACCTGAAGTTTACATACAATTTGCTAGTTTTAGCTGTGCACTAAGCTTGTTGTTTGTAACCCCTTACAAAAGGATAACATGATGCCAGGCAAATATCCCAAACCTGCAAAGGAAAATAAGCTGCAGTCACTTGCTACTTTATTGGGTACACCAGTTCAAATGCTTGGTAACACAAATTGCTAATAAGCCAATCACATGGAAGCAACTCGATGTGGTAAAGACTACTTGCTGAAGTTCAAACTGAGCATTAGTGTGGGGAAGAAAGGGGATTTAAGCGTCTTGAATGTAGCATGGTTGTTGTTGCCAGACGGGCTGGTCTATTTTAAAAACTGCTTATCTACTAGGATTTTCACGCACAACCATCTCTAGGGTTTACAAAGAATGGTCAGAAAAAGAGAAATATCCAGCAAGAGGCAATTGTGTGGAAGAAAATGCTTTGTTGACGTCAGAGGAGAATAGGCAGGCTGGTTCCAGATGGTAAAAAGGCAACAGTAACTCAAATAACCACTTGTTACAATCAAGGTATGCAGAATACCATCTCTGAACACACAACACATTGAACCTTGAGATGGGCTGCAGCAGGAGAAGACCACATTGGGAGACACTCCTGTCTGCTTAGAACAGGGAACTGAGGCTACAACTTGCACAAGCTCACCAAAATTGGACAATAGAAGATTGGAAAAATGTTGCCTGCCGAGTCTCGATTTAAGCTGAGACATTCAGATGGTGGGGTCAGAACTTGGCGGTCAAATCCTCTCAGACTGGTTTCTTGAACATAACAATGAGGTCACTGAACTCCTATGGCCTCCACAGTCACCAGATCTCAATCCAATAGAGCACTTTTGGAATGTGGTGGAAAGGAAGATTTGCTTGATGGATGTGCAGCCCACAAATCTACAGCAACTTTGTGATGCTAGCCTTTCAATATGGAACAAAATCTGAGGAATGTTGCCAACATCTTCTTGAATCTACACCATGAATAATTAAGGCACTTCTGAAGACAAAAGGTCCGACCCGGTATTAGCAAGGTGTACTTAATAAAGGGGCCGATTAGCGTATGTATATACACTTTCAATCCTTGTAGGTCCAGTTGGTGAAAACAAAATGTCCCTCCACTGAACATGAACATCTAAGACAGCATTTTCTAGATAAGAGATGAGGACTTAAAGTAGATCTATAGACAATTCCGACCCCCCCCCCCATTTTGGATAGATTAAGGGAGGGTTACAACCATTGTAAGGTGTTTATATTTGCCATCTTTGTCCCATTAAGGGGGATTTTCCTTCACTTCCTGTCCCATAGCCAAATCAGGAAGTGAGAGAAAATCCCTGCAAATTAAGGGACCCCCAGATAACCACAACTAGTGTCCCCAAAATTTGGGATTTTCTTTTACTTTCACTGAAAACTGTAAACTGGACAAATAGAGAGGTTGAATCTCCCTAATGGGGACACAGACAGCAATAAAAACTGATAGGTGTTCCAATCATTCTCCACTTAAAAGTATAACTAAAGGCAAAACTAAAGGCAAAACTTATATTTTTTTAACCTAATAGTGTAAGAGGATAAGTGGCAGGGAAGTAGACTGTAGTAATTCTGACTTTAGCATGCAGAACATTTATTGGATGTCTGAGTCTCCCCTATAATATTTAGATTTCATGCTGGGGGTGGATGTAGTGCACAGAGATAGGCACAGAGATAGGTGCCACAAGGTCTCATGGGATACCAGCTCTTCTATTTTTCATTCTTATAGTGAATCAGTCCCCCAAGATATCCACACCTCAAAAAGCTGAGGGCCAGGCTTAAATTTATAGGACCATCAATGAAAGCATAGAGCCAACATGACACGTCTGGGCTAACTGATGGCACTCGGTGAGTCAAATCACAAAACAGAACAGAAAACCACCATATAAATCTACCATATAAAGCGCAATCATCTAGGCCAGTGGTTCTCAACCTTCCAGTGCTGTGACCCCTTGATAAAATGTCCCAAGTTGTGGGGACCCCTAACAGTAGTTGGGAGAAGTGGCAGTGCTGGGGGGAGTTCTGATCAGCCAACTTATGTGCTCTTGATCAAGCTCATCTGCTGATCTGAGAACTGTAGTGGGGACTTTTAATGGCAACTCTAATCACAGGTAGTGTAAAGCCAGCCATACACGGTTTGAATTTTGAAATAATTTTCTTGGGAAAATCGTATCAAAGAACTTTCGTTCGTATTTCGCACCGTTAGTGGGCTGCAGCAACAGCCGATTTTCGTGTGGCAAACAAATTTGAGAAATCCGACATGTTGTAAATTTTCGGAAAAACAGACGATTTTCTGATCAATGATGGGAGAATCGTGCGAGAAATGTAATAGAAAAAAAAAATGTGCATGTGCAAGAAAATAATATTTCCGGAGCGAAACGAATATTCCTGGCAACATGAAAGTTTTGGTCGGCCGAATTTCGAAAATCAATGGTGGCATCATCGGATCACAAAAAAAAAAAAAAAAAACTTTCTGATTTTAAAAAGAAAACTTGTTCGAAATTTTGACCGTGTATGGCCTGCATTACTCTCTGTGTCTCCAGCTTTGCTGTGTCTCGCAGCAGTAACACCTATGCCAAAATCAGGAGGTGGGGTCTCCTCCAGCCCCTCCCACTTCACATTCCTCACCAGTCAGTCGACCTCTAGTCTCTGCCCCCACCCATGTCTGGAACTAATTGGGCGGCTGTGAAGAGGCCGAGTGGCAGCCGCGGGCTCCAGAAACAGGCCAGCTGGGCGGCCGTAAAAAGACTGGGAGAGCGGTGTGGGCTTCAGGAACATCCCAGGATTCGGTGACCCCTGGCAAATCATCATTCGACCCCCAGGTTGAGAACCACTGATCTAGGCATTTCATCTGCCCATGCCTCTTACCTTCTCAGCAGGTTTGACTTCATCTTTGTTTTGGTCTGTGTTTTCCTCCTCTTCATCTTCATACTGACCATTATTTAGCACCCAGGCTGCTGTCCTTTCCACCGGGGACATTGTGGCTGAGTCCACCGGAGACTGTACCTGGAAATCATATCAGATGATTCATTTATTCCCCATATTTACATTTTGGCCCACTCCTTCTACTGATTATAAGTAAACCTGTCATGACAGAAATATATAGGCTGTCATTGATGATCTATACTTCTGAAAATTATAGCTGCCTGGCTTAGCTGCTGATGCTTTGAGCTACTGAGCTTTCTCTGGGTGTATGAAATGGAACCAAGCAAGCCAGGGCAGCTCAAATGTTCAGAATAAGGCCAAAAATGGCTGGTTAGAAAAGGCCTTATACAGTATGTATTATCTATATAGTATTTTATCTATGCTAACATCACTTGCATGTATCTTAGGGGCATGTTATTGCATGTTTTAGATACATTTTTAAACATTTAACAAACCATTCCTATACCCAAAGTTGATCAACTTTGGTTATATTCAACTGGATTAACTTTGGGTATAGGACCGAGTGTATATGAAGGTTTATCATTTTTTTCCCCAGTTGATTAACTATGTAATGCTGTTAAATGGGCTTTTTCAACTGGATCAACTTTGGGTATATTGAGTTTTTTTTACTGGTTTGTATTTTTCCCCTGGTTGTACAAGATGGACTTTTATCCATTTTTAACCTTACTGTGCAACACCGCTAAATAGACTTTTTTTGAAGACCATATAACTGTGTGTGTGTGTGTGTGTGTGTGTGTGTGTGTGTGTGTGTGTGTGTGTGTGTGTGTGTGTGTGTGTGTGTGTGTGTGTGTGTGTGTGTGTGTGTGTATGTATGTATGGTATGTATGTATGCATGTATGCATGTATGTATGCATGTATGCATGTATGTATGCATGTATGTATGTATGCATGTATGTATGTATGGTATGTATGTATGTATGTGTATGTATGTGTATATATATATATATATATATATATATATATATATATATATATATATATATATATATATATATATATATATATATATATATATATATATATATATATATATATATAGCTCTGTTTTTTTTTATACCATATATTGAAGAGTATGTTCACTTAAAACAACAACGAAGGAAAATGTCCCAAGTAAATGTGCCAAGTAAGATCTATTAGTCTAAATAAAAGTTTCTCTGTATTACCTTAAGAAAAGCCTCTAGAGGGCGCCAATGCACAAAACAGTCAAAATGACTACTAATCCTGAATCAATTGCAATCACATTGGAATTTTATATAGTTTTACGACTAAATACCTGTCACTTGTTACAGAATACTTGTGTTCATGATTCTAGCACAAACAAAATACTGGATTCACCATAGAAATTTCAAGTATAAACAAAGCCACATTTTTTTGTTTGTTTCGGACAGAGTGGAGAGGAATTAGAACACCTGTCAGGTTTGTATTGCTGTCTGTGTCCCCATTAGGGAGATTCATCCTCTCTATTTGTCCCATTTATCATTATCATTGAAAGTAAAGGAAAATCCCACATTTTGGGTTGTCCCCAGAAAAGTAAGCGATAGGAAATCTTCCAATGGGGACACTAGTTCTGACAACCTGGAAGTCCCCAAGGAATTCCCTTAATTTGCAGGGATTTCTTCTCATTTCCTGTTTGGCTATGGGACAGGAAGTGAAGGGAAATCTCCCCCATGGGACAGATAAAGCAAACTCTTATTACATTATCATGATGTATACAGGAAGATATGGGAATAGTAAAAATTGAATACATAGTGACTATGATGAGTGCAACACTTTTTAGAACTTCTCAATTCCATAGGTTTAATAGGAAAATTACTGTTGTAAAAGATTTAGAATACGGATCGGCCACACAAACAGACAACATCGCTGTCAGTAATAAACATATAAAAATAGAAAAAAAGAGACGATCCCAGCAGTGTTCTGTGGCACCCTGCACAGAGAAAAGAGGAGACACACTGCTGAATCCTTTACAGGGACAGGTTCGGTACCATTACAGAGATGGACTCAGAATATTCTGTACAGAGGAGAAAGACAGACGCAGCAGCATTCTACATTGGAAAAGTTAAAACAATACAGCCGAATTCAGATAAAAACAGATTTCAATAAATCATTTTTTTTTCTTTTCAAGTCAAGATGTATTTGGTTAAAGTGATACTAAAGCTTTGTTAAAAAAATTAAAATAAAAAACAACAAACATGTTATACTTACCTCCACTGTGCAGCTTGTTTTGCCCCGCACATCCTCTTTTGGGGTCCCTTGGCGGCTCCTCCCTCCATTAGATAACCCCCTAAGAGAAGCACTCTCCCGAAGGTGTTACCTTGCAGGCATGCTCCAGAGTTATTAAAAGGGGTTGTAAAGGTAATTATTTTTTCCCCTAAATAGCTTCCTTTACCTTAGTGCAGTCCTCCTCCACTTACCTCATCCTTCCATTTTGCTATTAAATGTCCTTATTTCTTCTGAGAAATTCTCACTTTCTGTTCTTCTGTCTGTAACTACACGCAGTAATGCAAGGCTTTCTGAGTGTTGTGCTCGCCCCCTCACTTGAGGGGGGAGGGGGCGAGCAGGAGAGTCAGGACGCCTGCTAACAGCTTTCTCTATCTGCAACGTAGAGAGCGTCCTGACTCTCCTGCTCGCCCCCTCCCCCTTCAAGGGAGGGGGCGAGCATGACACTCCACACCAGGGAGAAAGCCTTGCATTATTGTGTGAGTTACAGGCAGAAGAACAGGAAGTGAGCATTTCTCAGAGGAAATAAGGACATTTAAAAGCAAAATGGAAGGATGAGGTAAGTGAAGGAGGACTACACTAAGGTAAATGAAGCTATTTAGGGATTTATTTTTTACCTTTATAACCCCTTTAATTTGGTGCCCATAGACGCCGAGTGTATGACTCAGCCCCACCCCCGGAATATTGGATTTGATTTAACAGCAGCGGGAGCCAATGGCTGCGCTGCTATCTATCTATACAATCAAAGCCGGGACTCCGTAGAGAGAGGGATGGCGGGGGCTCAGGTAAGTAAAACTGCCAGGTGTTTTTTCTCCTTAATGCATAGGATGCATTAAGGAGAAAAAACACAAACCTTTACAACCCCTTTAATAACAATTAAAGATTAAGATAATTTAGATTAAGATAAACACAAGCATACCAAAAGGCAGCAATAAAAGGTTAAATGAAGCATTTAGGAACATATGTCTCCATGTCACACTCCATTTAACATTTTCATATGACAATTATAGTCCAGCCTTTTTTTGCTGGAACACAACACAAGACTGCTCACCTGCTGTGTTTGCTGGCGATGAACGGCTCGTAGCTTTGGTACAGGACTCTCACGGGAAGATGTTGATTGTTGTCTGGACCGGTTCCCATTCTGAACAGGCTCTGCTAGCAGTGTGGCAGAAATTCCAGACATGCTGCCCGTGCTACGTATAGAGGCACTGTGTGGCAAAGACTGGGGGGCCTTGGCTCGAGCACCCAGTGCTGCTTGGTCAGTCTTACGGATCTGGGCTTGCCCTGTGCTATTCTGACGGGGTAGTGCTATAGGAATGGGCCTTTCAGGCATGGTGTGCCGCCTGCTGAAGTCCTCACTATGCGTACTCCTTTTAGTGAAGTCTTCCATGCTGCTATTGCTGGGTCCACTAAGAATAAACTCCTCACTGTTGCTCTGGCTCCGTGAGCTGGCAGTGCTTAGGTTTTCAAGGCTTGAGTCCACTGAAGCCTTGGGCAGGGTGGGTGGAGGGTTATTAAGATGGTAAACCGGGTTTTGGAAAGACAGTGGCTGCAAGCTGTTCTGTTGACTCAATGCTGGGTGTAAGGGTCTCCTGACCTGAGGAGCACTCTGTGGTGTGCTCTGGTTGTCTCGCAGTTGTTTTATGGTGGCAACATGTGCAATAGACAACTGACTGCCAGTTAAACGCAAAGGCGGCTCCTGAACAACAGCGGAGCGCTCATTGTGACTCACAGTAGACTCCTGCAGGTCCATTAAGGACACACTACGTCCATTAGGAAGCACATTTTCTCTTTCATCTTTATCCGAGTAAGACATGCTTTGGGTAGAGGCCTGCTGGACAAGCAGTAGCGTCTTTCCCCTGAAGTAGTCTTGGGGTTCGATGATTGGAGACTTCAGTTTAAGAAGGTCACTACAAGATAAGAAAATGATGCGCATGATCACTTTGCTAAGCTAGAAAACTGGCAGAAGGAATAATCTACAAGAAGATTTTTTATTTTTATTTTTAAACATAATAGGCTTACAAATTCCGGCATCTCAGAGACCAGTGCCTTAAAATCTGCATGATAACTTTACTATTGCTGGTTACTGCACAGCAACTGCCTTTTAGAAGTGTATATAAAAACTGGCTTCTTGCATTCAATAAAAAGGGTCATTCAAGGGTGAAATCTACAGGTTATATAGCAATTTGCATTGGTTAAAAAAAAAAAAAAAAGAACAACCTGGAATTACATTTTTTTCCCCATAGCACTTTTTTTTTTTTTTTAATATAAAAGAACTTAAGGAATTTTAACCCCTTTTCCGTATGCAATCTGATGAGTGGTGTTGCTTTGCACAATGCTGGGAGAATGTAAATCTTTGAAACTGTGAGCAGCTGCTACCTGTTACCTGACAGCTCTTGTCTTCTTTACATTTGGGAACTAATCACAGTGGTTCCTTATCATGTGATCACTAATGTCAGCTATGACATATCCATCACATACAGGCTGGAGGCTCCAGTTGCAAAATGTACATTTAGCCTGCAGATGACACTGCATCGGTTTACTAATAATATTAATGTCAATTATAATAAAATCTTCAATATAGTATAATGTTTTTAAATATAATTAAAAACGAATAAAAATGGTTATTATCAGCTTTTGCCAGTAAAAAAACAATGATCAGGATTAAAAAAAAAACCACAAAAAATAAAAAAACAACAACATTTTTTTTTACAGCGAAAGTGTGCAAAATTGCAAAATGCTGGCTGCTAAATTCAGTCCGGGCCCCTAGTCTTTGTTGACTCTCGGTCACGATAGGGTTAATAATCAAATGCTGTTGACATGTATTCAAATATACATTTAAGTGAACCTTGTGTTTACTGAAAAAATATAAGTAAAGCTGTATTTTGCTTAGAATCTTATTACTCAACAAGAAATCAATGCCGTTTTTGAGTTATTTGCTTTTAACCTCTTCAATACCGGACACTTTCACCTCCTTCCTGCCCAGGCCAATTTTCAGCGCTGTCGCACCTTGAATGACAATTGTGCGACTATGCAATGCTGTACCCAAACAAAACCTTTACAACTTTTTTAAGATCAAGCTTTCCTTTGGTGGTATTATTCACCACTAGTTTTTTGTTGTATTATGGTTTGCTGAACAAATATAAACGAAAATTTTGAAAACATAAAAAAAAATTCTCCTTCAATGCACACTAATACAGTATGCAACCTTTAGGAGCACTGATAGGCGGCACCAAAAGGCGCGGATTGTCATCACTGGTGGGGCTGCACTGATAATTGCTGCACTGATTATCAGTGCAAATCCCCCGTCAAGATAACTGCTTATGGGCTCTCCTCTACTCACGCCCTGTAAGCGTAAATAGAGGAATGCTGTTATTGGACACAGCTGATCCCATGTTAAATAGCCTACATCATAGGCTCTTAACTGTGATCGGAAATGCGGTGTGTCTACTGATCTAATCGCCACGAGCGGCTTGTTCTGAAGAACGTCATATCTGAAGTAGGGCTGCTTTTTGTTCACTGATATGCCATTTCTCTGACTCATTCACTTATGTGCAATTTTCTACTTGCGTTATTGAGCTCTGTAAAAATGGTCTTTTATCAGTGGAGCTGGCATGAGTACAACGGTAATGTACAAAAAAAACACCTTTGCTTGGTTGACCTATTTTTTTAAGTTTTCCTGCGTTACTGGAACTTCCCTGGCTTAGAGAATTGAAATAATGGGCAAACAAGCTTATTTTAGAGTACTGTATTTTCATGCTGATGGAAAAAAATGTCTGGCCAATAACCATACAGGAAAAAATGGCTCTACGTCCTGGCTACCTAACGGCACAGGCCTTCTTTGCCAATTGGTAAGCCCAGCCCTAATTTGAAGAAATGTGTGCACACAAAGAGAACTGGTTATGCAACAGACTAAGATAGAGATCAATAATTAGAACCTTACATGTAGGATTCAGAAAAATCTGTTATTTAGTCTACATACTACAAATAAAAAATCAATTATACTTACTTGTCAGCTGGATCCTCAAAAATCTTCTGAAGTCCAGAAGAGAGGCTTCCACTTACATTTGGACTGGAGCTATGCTCGCTGAACCGTCGTAACTGCTGCTGGATGGGAGTGGGATTGGTCAGAGATTTGGTGATGTCAGCAAGGATGCGCGGCAATGGTCCCAGTTTTTCCACGGTGGCCTGTAGGAAGGAATTTTCACCCTGATTGGATAATATGCGTGGAAACATCCGCCAAAGTGATGGGGAAGGCCAGGTGGGGTTCGGAGGGCAAGTGTTTTTTTTTTTTTTTGTATTCATATGAGTGTGTGAACGCATGGCATGAGCGTAGAGCCAAATTATCAACCATGATGTGACGGATGGAGGAAGACGGGGTGCAGCCAGGCATCGGGGTAGGTAAAGGGGGGAGGGGAGAAAAGGAAATAGAGAAGAAATTAGGATTGCTCAAAACCAGAAAGAAATTAATTCATGCTTAACATAACTAAAACTATGGCCATTCCAACTCAAAACAGACATGCAAAGCTACGGTATGTACTACAACAAAATGCAAAAACAAAACAAAAACAAAAAAAAAGAAGGAAAAGGATTGTGTGTGCATACAAAAATTACACGGGTTAAAGGATAAACACAGCAGCATGCGCACATTTTAGACAAAGGAGGTAGGACAGAAAGGTGAACAATGTTAATGGAAGGAACAGGGATCCAAGGAATCAGCCAGTTATTTTTTGGTGTTAAGAGACACCGTTGCCCGTTATCTATGAAGGTAGGACATGTGTGGACTTTATGTAAAACCAGGTGATCAGAAAAGGACACATCAACCAATGAGATAATGGGGGGGGGGAGGGTTCCAGACACCACAACATAGCTAGCGACAGTACCGCACACAGCAAAAAAAAGATCACTTGTTGGAAAATCCAGTACTGTCCACTTTAACAAATCAACTTACCAATGTTTGCTAAGGAAAATAATCTGGTTAATACACGCTATAAATTCATATTTTTAACAGATTTTAATATTATGGTGAAATAATTAATTCTACCAATTGCCTATAAACAGTTCAGTCCACCATAGCCAGCTTTGCTAACATACATGACTGCCTCTGACCTGGTCCTTAGGCAGAAGGGACACTACTACGGTGAAATTCACCATTTCATATGATAATGAACATTGAACAGTTTATTCATGTTTTAAGTGTGAGGATCACGGAAACATGGCTGGTGATAAATAGGTGGATTCTGTGACGAAGGGCATCATGTTCAAGTGAGCCAAGAGCTACATAATTCCTGGATATGGCTTCTTCTATTGGGTGTGGGAGACCCGTACAAAGTCACGAAATGCTGAAGTTACACAAATGTTGTCAGGAGTTATAAACCCATAATGAATAATGGGGCCAATATGGGACATCTATGCAAAAACTTTGATTGAACGTTCAAAAATTTTCCTCCCCTTATCCTCCTCCATTTTTTCTCTTTTTTTCTCCTTTCCACACTCGGTTTTTGCCCGTTCTCACCCATGTTCTTTGCCAATATGTGCCGATACCTTTAGACTTCTGTCATTTTTGCAGACATAGGGCCTGTGCTGCAGGGTCATACACTGAGCACCTACTCCACAAAATAGACCTGTTTTTGGGCCATTCATTGATGTTTTGTGTTTTTCACCTAATCCCCCTGCATAGGTGACCTGCTGATCTGCATCTGTGCCTTTCTGGTACCAGAAAGGTTACAAAAATTGCTACTGGTAACAGGAGGTAGAATTCCAAACAAACATCTTTTTAATACCCTGAAGCGTGTTAGCTAAGCTGGCCATTCACTTAAATTTTTGAATGAAATAAAAATAAAATAAAAATTACAGTGTGCTTGGATTGAAGACTCCAGAGGTGGATTGTACGGAATTGGATACTAAAGATCTTTGACTAATCTTTAATTTTTGTTTTCTTTTTGAAGTGAAATCAGTAATGTGCATGGAGGAATCTCGCCTGCTGATTATTGTATTCTGACAGCCACCAACAGCGGTTGTCAGAATACCCAAACCGTGACATCTGGTCCGACGGACCGTTTCAGCAGACATCTCCGATCGTGTGTACGGGCTAGCGGACATGTTTTCCCAGCGGACAAATTTCAAAGCATACCAAAATCTCTGCGCATGCGTCGAATGGATTCGACGCATGCGTGGAAGTATTTTATTTCCTGGAGTGGCGACGTGGCGGCGTCAACGTCACCGCCACGTCACCGTGTCCTCAGCCCGAGGGGATTTTCGTCCGATGGTGTGTACACGCCATCGGACCAAAATCCGATGAGACATGTCCACTGCAAATGGTCCGTTGGACATGTTTGAGCGGACATGTCTCATCGTGTGTACGCGGCCTGAGAGTATGCAGTCACTGTCTGGCCAACACCCAGCTTTCTCGAAAATTTGTTAAGCCCAGTGGCTTGTATGGATGTCATGATTCCATGACGTGTCTGTGGAATAAATAAAAAGCTTTCAATTTAAGAATACTGTCATTTATATTACGCAGCCACAGATACAGCTCAAATGATGGCATGGTGCTTAAAGGTGGATTTATCTACCTCAAAATAAAACCTCAGTTACCCATAAAAATGCAAGGAATACAGATCCACTGCACAAAATCCCCCCATGCTGCACCAGCAGCTTTGCCAATGATATTAAAGTTAGGGCTCATGCACACAGGGCTTAAACACAGCTTTTACAGACGTTTAGCACGGTTTACACTGGTGCTTTTACTAATGGATGTTCTGGATTGTATCCCTTGCTTTGCAGGGAAACAAAATCCAGCTCATCCCTGCTAACAGGACAGAGCTACACTTTGTTTACAAAGGGAGAGCTCTGTACTGTCGTTCTCATCCATCAGCGGGTGCTGGTGGACACCCATTGGGCGGCATCTGCTGGGATTAATCCCAGCAGAAGAGGAGTGCACCCCCTACCCAGAAGTGCCAGATCACGTACTAGGTATGCGATGCGGCGCAGGAGAGCCACTCTACCGCCGTATAATTGTGTTATGCAGTCGACAAGTGGTTACATTGATTTGACACAGTCAGAGAAGTCTACCATTATCATCATTTGGATACTATGAGATAAATAAGACCGCTGTCATTTGTGGACTCCAGAAAATGCTTTGTCTGGCTGTCTCTGGTGTCAATAGTTTATTACCAAGCCCAGAACATGAAACATGGAGCCGGATCAGCAGGTCAACTAGCATTTCCAGAAAAAGAGAGTCCGGTATTTCTCTAGCGAAAGGCTAACTTTTAGGCCTACTAGATTAAAGCAGAGTTCCACCCAAAAAAAATTTTTTTTTGGGGGGGAGTGGGGGCTTTAGTGGGAATGGGACTTCCTGTCCCACTTCCTCCTTCTGCCCAGGGACTGCTTATATCGCCTAAGGCAGCCCCTCCCTGTAGGCAATTGCCTGGGACATGTGACAGGTTCCAGGCGATCGTCTGACCACTCACAAAGCGCATCGCCACTCGCGCATGCGCAGTGGAAAGCTGTTACGGCATACACTAGAAATGAAGACACTGGCTGGAGAGGAGCGGAGCTCCTGGCAGTGTGGCGCGGCGCTGGACTGTGGAGCAGGTGAGTGTCTGTTTATTAAAAGCCAGCAGCTACACTTTTTGTAGCTGCTGACTTTGAATAAACGTAAAAAAAGCCTGGAACTCCCCTTTAAGTCAGACTGTTTATAAATAACGCTTTCTGGTATGAATCATGGGTGCCAAGTCAAGCCACCTGATGATTAATTTTGTGCAGAAAAGATGAAAATCCCACTAACATGCTTTCATGACCTCCAGAGCTTTAGTAATAGTCCAGATTTTTCATGCTTTTCATTAAAATGGAGCCTAGATTTGGAATTGTCTTTGGAATGTTACCTTATCTAACTGCGACACCACTTCCCAAAGGAGACAATGTAGGACAGAAAGTTCCCGGCCAAGGTCGATGTAGCCTTCAAAGCCCGGAGTGTTAGAGATAGTGTCTGGATTGGAGATCTCTTGCAGGAAGCGTTTCATTCCTCCCCACTCATGCTCCAAAAAGTCATTCATGAACGCCATGTATTCTTCCTTATTACCAAATCTGCATCAAAGGGCACAATAAAAATAAGTTACTACATAAAAGAGAGATACAATTGTAATGTCTTTCATTGATGACACCCGATATAAAATGACACAGGGGAAAACACTGGACTGTATTGTCCAAGTACAATGATCATGCTGGACTCTTAAGGGGGCACTGGCTTTTATTTTATATTTTGTCTAGCTGGCTGTCCTACCAGTCGAATCCCTATAAATTGGAGTGTCTTCATCTTTTGAATTTTAGTGAAACAGAGGGTGATTTACCAACTCTCAGAACACACTAAAGTCTCACCCACACTGGATCATGGAATCAAGGAATAAAATAATGTGACCAGAGCCTGCAGTCAGGCCCAGAAGAATAAAAAGATGACCAGTTCTATTCATAAGGAATTTATACAGAAATAGAAAAAAATTTGCTTTGTTCAACCAGGTCAAAAAAACGGTTTACTTTAATGCGAAAGATACTGTAATTTCCTTTGATCTCCCGCCACTACTTTCAGCACCAGGAACAGAAGGATATATTTGGTACTTCCAGGTATAAGGAGCATGCAAATCACTGCATGTGAGAGCATGGTCACATGGAAAATGCATAAGCCCTAATTAAGCTACACCACCAGTGACTGATGCCTTGTACATACAGGAAAACTGTGAGGAGAGATTTTGGCCTGGAATCCCGGCCGTGTGTATGTTCCTCGCAGTTTTTTCAACGGGAAAACTGGCCAAAACCGCCGGACAAAAAAGAAAAAGAAAACCATTTCTCTTTTTTTCCTGCCAGGAAAACCGGCAGACTTTTGCCCGGCGTTTTTTGGCAGTTTTCCTATGGGAAAAACCGCAATGGAGCCGATACACGGCCAGGATTCCCGGGCCAAAGCTCCATCGCAGTTTTCCTGTCTGGGAAACCAGTCGTGTGTAGGGGGAAACACTGACCAAGCAGGTTCTCGGCTTTCCTCTCGGGATTTCCAACAGGAACTTTTCCCGTCGGAAATCCTGCACGTGTGTACGGGGCATAACATTTTACATGGGAACTTCCTTTATCTCTCCCCCATGTAAACCCACAGTTTACATGGGGAGGGATACCTTAAAGTGAACCTGTTGCACCGACTATTAACGTTGTTGATAAAGTGAATTTTCGCACTTTACTACTCTACAGTGTTTTTTTTGGATAGGATTTGCACTTCACTAACAGGTGTTGTTGTATGGAGATGCTCTTTAATTCCAAATGTAGCTCAATCTTTCACATATGAATGTAACTATGCATAATTATCTCCACAGCATATTTAGAAATAAATTGCTTGTTTACAGATCCTCATAAAAGGTCGATAATATCGATTAGAAAATGCTTAATAAAATATCATTATAACCACTTACTTCGCAAAGTTGGCCAGATTCTGGATAACCTTTGCAATCAGAGTCAGAGTTCTGGAGGTGCGATCATCGGGGTATTCCTGCATGAGGCCAAAGAGACTAGGAGACATGATCGATGGACACAGGAATCGGAGGAAGAGGGAGGCACTGATCAGTCTCTCACTGATATCCTGTTTCCCTCGGTTAATACACTGCTGTTTCCAAGAAGCAAACACCTCCTTCAGCTCCCGGGGGAAAACACTAAAAGAGATGCAAAGAGTTCAGTCAATACTCTGCTACTGTCCAGCTATAAAACTCCACCGCACAACGAATATTTATATTTTTTGTGAGGGTTGAATAGTAAGCCCTGCTACTGTATACAACTCTAAACCAAAATGAAAGATTACACTTTTGGTAGATACTGGAGGGTGGAACAACTTGACCACCAATTTCTAGTGGGGATATCTCTGTGCTGAATTCCATGGCCTGTACACCAGCAGTTTGCAGCCAAAGGAAACACCTAAATGTATGAGGGAACATCCAAAACTTCAAGGTAGGCCAGAACAGATCTAGGGACTGAGGCTGAGAGATCATTAGGGCCTCCAGGATGACCAACCTCATTTCCCTCAACCAATAACTGGAATATCATTTTAGGTGATTTTTATAGTGCCTCTGTACTAAGTCACAACTAAAGACAGATATGCAGGTTTGGAAACAGGCCTTTACATACCTCAATGCCTTCTTTTACTTTTTTTCTAACAGGCACCCCGAGAAAGGCTCACCTAAGGTCCCTAACATTCATGCATATACATAGTGGGGCCAATTAACCTACCAGCATGTCAGCGAAAACCCACCCAGGCACAAAAAGATCATGCAAACTCTAGGCATATGATGCTACCAGGTGGAAGTGCTAACCGCTTGGCCACAGTGCTGACCCCCCCTTTTTTTAACATGTACATTGTTTTGAAAAAGTATTCACACCCCTTGACATTTTCCACATCTTGTCATGTTACAACCAATAACATAAATGTATTTTATGTGATAGACCAACACAAAGTGGGACATAATTGTAAAGTGGAAGGAAAATACATGGGTTTCAACATTTTGTAAAAATAAATATCTGAAAAGTGTGGCATGCATTTGCATTCAGCCCTCTTTACTCTGATACCCCTAACTACAAGCTAGTGAAACCAATTGCCTTCAGAAGTCACCTAATTAGTAAAAATAGTCCACCTGTGTAATTTAATGTCAGTATAAATACAGCTGTTCACCTCAGGGATAAAGTTGTGGAGAAGTTTAAAGCAGGGTTGGGTTATAAAAAAATATCCCAAGCTTTGAACATCTCACTGAGCACTGTTCATCTCATCATCCGAAAATTAAGAATTGCAAACCTACCAAGACATGGCCATCCACCTAAACTGACAGGTGGGGCAAGGAGAGCATTAATCAGAAAAGCAGCCAAGAGGCCCATGGTAACTCTGGAGGAGCTGCAGAGATCTACAGCTCAGGTGGGAGAATCTGTCCACAGGATAGCTATTAGTCACGCACTCCACAAATCTGGCCTTTATGGAAGAGTAGCAAGAATAAAGCAATTGTTGAAAGAAATTCATAAGAAATCCTGTTTGCAGGTTGTGAGAAGCCATGTGGGGGACACAGCAAACATGTGGAAGAAGGAAATCTGATCAGATGAGACCAAAATTGAACTTTTGGGCCTGAAAGGAAAACGCTATGTGTGGCGAAAAACTAACACATTACCCTGAACACACCATCCCCACCGTGAAACATGGTGGTGGCAGCATCATGTTGTGGGGATGATCTTCAGCAGGAACAGGGAAGCTGGTCAGAGTTGATGTGAAAATCGATGGAGCCAAATACAGGGCAATCTTAAAAGAAAACCTGTTAAAAAGAATTGAGACTGGGGCAGAGATTCAACTTCCAGCAGGACAACGACCCTAAACATACAACCAGAGTTACAATGGAATAGTTTAGAACAGTGATGGCGAACCTTGGCACCCCAGATGTTTTGGAACTACATTTCCCATGATGCTCATGCACTCTGCAATGTACTGGAGCATCATGGTAAATGTAGTTCCAAAACATCTGGGGTGCAAGGTTCGCCATCACTGGTTTAGATCAAAGCATAGTCATGTGTTAGAATGGCCCAGTCAAAGTTCAGAACTAAATCCAATTGAGAATCTGGGGCAAGACTTGAAATATGCCCTTCACAGACTCGCTCCATCCAAACCGACAGAGCTTGAGCTATTTTGCAAAGAAGAATGGGCAAAAATGTCACTCTCTAGATGTGCACAAGCCGATAGAGACATCCCCAAGAAGACTTGCAGCTGTAATTACAACGAAAGGTGGTTCTACAAAGTATTGATCCTTGAAGGGGGCTGAATACAAATGCATGCCAGGCTTTACACATATTTGTAAAAAAAAAAAATTAAAATCATTTATCATTTTCCTTCCACTTTTTCCACAGCTGTTGGTCTATCACAAAGCCCCAATAAACACATTTGCATTTTTGGTTGTAACATGACAAAATTTAAAAAATTTCAAGGGGTATGAATACATTTTCAAGGCACTGTACTGAACATTTACCCCATCATAGGGTGAAGATAGAAATGGGACTTTGTATTTCTTCTGTGAGGTACATTTAAAGTACAAACACACGTTTTTAATTACTTAAAAAATAAATTAAAAAAACCTTCCAGGTGATTAAAATAGATCATAACATATTCCAGATACTGTATACAATGCTGTATCCTGGCCTAGGCCAACAAGGCACAGGCCTAGGGCAGCACTTTGCAGGGGGGCAGCACAGACAGTGTCCCCGCCGGCTTGCGCTACACTGTAAGGCAAATTAGTTTAGTGCCCATCCCTGTCCCATTGCAGAGTTTTCCCTTCACTTCATGTCCCATAGCCAAACAGGAAGTGAGAGGAAATCTATGCAAATTAAGGGAATCCATTGCCTTAAATTTCAGGGTGGGTCTTAAACCGCAAGGGGTGTGGCCTTGACAGGAAGGGGTGGGTCATATTTAAATTAGGGGATGCACGAGTTTAGTCAGGCCTAGGGCAGCACAAAACCTAAATACACCCCTGACTGTATATGTAATCAACATTTTGTCTGTTAAGTATCAATACAATTCCATATTGTGAAACGCGTTGATGACAATGCGGATGTGGATTACATATATCTGGAATATAGTGTGATGCATTATAAAGACATGAAGGTGTTTTTTTTTTTTTTACAGAATAACTTATTAATCCCAAGGGAAATACTTTTAAATCAATATATTTTTTTTCTTTTAATTTTTGAACATTCCTTCTGTATGGTATGTTTAAAGTTCCATCCCTTTCTTCACTCTATGATGGGGTAAATGTTTGGTATATATATGATTTAGGAATGTCACCCATAGTAGTAGTTATACTTCCAAAAGTGGAACTTCTGCTTAATCCACTCCTTGCCCCCTTACATGCCACATTTGGAATGTCATTTTTTTTTTGGGGGGGGGGGTTGTGGGGGCTTCAGGAGGAGTGGGACTTCCTGTCCACTTCCTCCTTCCGCCCAGACCCCGAAGGCGATACTTCATATCGCCTACAGCGGCCCCTCCCTGTAGATGATCGCCTGAGACACGTGACATGTCCCAGGTGATCGCCTGACCAATTACAATGTGCAGTGCCGCTTGCACATGCACAGTGAGTGCCCGGCCGTGAAGCCGAAAGCTGTCACGGCCGGGTGCCCACACTAAGAATGAAGACAGCGGCCGGAGAGGAGCGGAGCGACGCTGGATCGTGGAGCAGGTGAGTGCATGTTCATTAAAAGCCAGCAGGTACACTCTTGGTAGCTGCTGACTTTTAATAAACATTAAAAAAGCCTGGAACACCCCTTTAAAACAAGCTAAGAACCCACCTTTTGATGAGTACATAGGCATATGAGTACTTTTATGTACTAGTTACCATATAACCCCTATTTCTTACAATTTAGTGATTGGTCCCTGAGCAGCCAACTGCCAGGCCTGTATGCTGTCCAATGGGAGCTAGGCAATCACATTTTTGGAAAGTTAGGTGCTGTATACAATAGGTGCTGCAAAGGAATTCTGGGGGCTAGCGTCATTGGACAGCAAGAAAAACGTAGAGCTGTCCTACTTTTCTAAACAGCGATCTAATACAGAGGGAGGAATCTGGAGCAGCTGATCATGGTAACCAATCTCCTTCTAGCTTCAGCTTGAGTTCAACTTAAATAATAAAAGCTAGAAGCCGATTGGTAGCCATGCAGTTGTTCCAGATTTTGGCTGCCCCTGTTTTTAGTAAATATCCCCCGAGAGTCTCTTTAAACCTCAATACCAATACTTAGCTATATTACTACTGGAATATCTTTTAGCGTTTGAATTTCTAGAAGTAACAAAATGCCACAATTAAAATTTCCATACAAGAACCCTCGCCCTGAGCAATTTAAGCACAGTTTGAGCTGATGTTAATTACTCACTGATTAACCAATTTGTCTAATAACAGCCCTTTGCATCTCCAACTCATATTTATCTCTTGTTATCAATCTGTATTTATTATGGTTACTAATACAGTTTATTTTGTTCAGTAATTACACCACAATTTCTGTTCCTTACAACTGCTACTCATATTAAAAAAAAAAAAAAAAAAAACTTTTGCTCATGTCTAATGCTGCGTACACACGATCATTTTTCGGCTTGTAAGAAACAATGTTTTTCAGCCTCTAGAAAAAACAAAGTTTTTTCCAACTTTAACATTAAAACGACGTTGCTCACACACTATCATAAAAAAAAAAAAAAAATGCTCTAGCAAAGCGTGGTGACATACAACGACACTAGAAAGGGGAAGTTCCATTTGGATGATGAATGAGCCAACTCCATTACGAACGCCAGTTTTACCAGAACGAGCGATCCCATCTCATAACTTGCTTCTGAGCATGCGCGGGTGCTTCACGTCGTTTAAGCTCACACACAATCATTTTTTACAACCCGAAAAACAAGATAGTTTAAAATGTTAAAAAATGCACCATGTGTGCCGAATATGCCCCCCCCCCCTCTCCTCCCCACTCTCCTTTCTTTCCCCCTCCCCATGTCTTTACCTTCTCAATTAATCACTTTATTTTCCTATCTTATTAGATCTACTTGGTTTGGTTCCAGCCTCTACTTTGTTTCTCCCCGTACATACTCCTGGTTCCTTCTTTCTCTTAATATTTCCTTTACTCCGTTTTATGTTTATCTGTGACTCCCTCGATTATGATCTCGTTTTCTTTCTCCTTGTTTCTTTTCTCTCTTCTGTTTTTTTTTTTTTTTTTTTTCTCGCTTCACTAAGGGCGTAGAGCCCGAACGGGCATTAGAGGTACAACCATTCGGTTACGAAATGACCTCACCGAGTCCAGAGAGGGTTTCCACCAGCTGATATAGCAGGGACTGGGTTGTTGGAGCGGAACTGTCCAGGGTTGACCTGTGGGCGGTGCCCAGGCACAACACAGGTATAGGGCGACAGTCTACCTGCTGCTTCAGATAGTGGGAATGTGAATCTCTATGCAGAACATATGTGTATATGACGGGGGCTGGTGAGGACACGGTTGTTATGTCATGTTGTAATGTTACTTTCTGTATTCTTTGTTGAAAAACACAAATAAAATTAATATTTGAAAAAAAAAATGCACCATGTTCGATTATTTTATTTTTTTTGTCGTTTTTCAGAACCTGAAAAAGGATGTGAAGCCCACACAATTTTTTAAAAACGTAGGTTTTTTTCATGCCAAAAAATGATCATGTGTACGCTGCAAAACACTTTTTCTTTTAAATGCAGGGGTTTGTCTAAACATTGCATGTTGGACTGCATTTGCATTCATTCTAAGAATTGGAGAAGTAAACAATTCATACAAGGGGGCTTTGTGTGCTGAAAACAGATCAGTTCATTGTGTGGTAAAACAAAAGATCACATTCAGGCTGACATAAAAAACATTGACACCATAATAATATGCTACTATGACAATGTGACTTGGCCTGGCAAACTGTCAAACCAACATTTCTTCCAGCAGCCCCGTTATGTTCTTCACATCCTCAATCTGTGCTACTTCAGCTGCCGTGGAGCAGTTACTCTGCTTTCTTAAAGAGAAATGTGTGTTGTGCACATTAGAAATCCTCCCCAATACACATTATAAGCCACAACAGTAGCATGTATTGCCCTTTTTCAATTGGGTTGTTTTCTAGTACAAAGAAAAAAAAAATATTCTAACTGCTTTTTAATTATTACACTCTGCATACATATTGTGCTGATGTACAAGAAACATCTTTGCCACTTCACAAGTTGCCGAAAGAAGCCGAACGTTGGTGCGCAGGCGCCATATAGAGCCGACTCGCAGTCCGGCTTCTTTCGGCAACTCGTGACGCGCTGTATGCGCCCGTCGGAAGCCTGTCAATCAACTAGTAACGCCCAGTACCGAAGATTATACCCAGAAGCCGCGGTGAACATATATACATCTAAAACGGTATGTACGGCAAGGATTTTAAGAAAAAGAGCCCATTGTCATAACAACTCACCTGAATGTAATGTTAAAAAAAAAAATAAAAAAATTGGGTGAACCCCCGCTTTAAATACAGTAAAAGCTTGGTTTGAGAGCGTTTTGCAAGACAAGCTAAATTTTTAAATACATTTAGACTTGATATACAAGCGATGTCTTGATATAAGAGTAGCATCATGTCACAACTGAGTATAAAAGAGAAGAGAGTCGCCTCTAATTGTAGCAATATGGTTACATTTATTAAAGGTACAACATTTGGCAACATATTGCTACACTACACTACACTTTTCATTTGAGTCCATCTGACCATCCCCCACAGCTAACTACCCTTTGTTCCACTTGACCCTCCCTTCTAGATTGTAAGCTCTTACGAGCAGGGCCCTCTGATCCCTCCTGTTTTGATTTGTATTGTGAATGTACTGTCTTCCCTGATGTAAAGTGCTGCGTAAACTGTTGGCGCTATATAAATCCTGTATAATAATAATAATAATAATGATAATACACCAAGAGGCGCCTCTCTTCTGTTTTATACTCTGTAGCTCCTGCTGGATTTTGCTTCTAATCCCCTTGTGGATGGACATTTTATGGTTACACAACCTGGTCACATTGCTATTATCTTTTTATATGGACTATAAACTGAAGAACCTATGAGTAAATGGTTGTGGAACGAATCACCTGAGTTTCCATTATTTCTTATGGGGGAATTCACTTTGACATACAAGTGTTTTGGATTACAAGCATGTTTCCAGGAACTACAGCAATTATGCTCGCAATCCAAGGTTTTACTGTACTACTAGAATATACAAAGAATATTTACAGAATTTTCTTTAATTGGCCTATTTACAGCCAGCCTTAAAGCACTATAGATTGCCCTTAAGACAATTTCAATTGATCATGTTTGCCAAGACACATCTCCCATTTGTAACAAAGCTGTGAAATGCCTTATTCTGCAGAGCAAAGACTTACTCACCAGTACGAATTAATGATTTTACAGAAAGCCAGCTCACAGCACATCTTTAAGTTACTCTGATGCTCGGAAAGTTCATTAGATGAACATTTACTGGGATCAACCTCACAATTTTCGTCTGACTCATACAAGGCCTTGATAAACTCCCCTGGAGGAAAACAAAGAGATTGAAAAGCTCAGTGAGATATAAAAGGAGGAACACAAGAAGAAAGCTCTCTACGTAGAAAGCAGATGAGAAGTTTCATAAAAGAATAAGAGGAATATTTACATAAATCTTGCCAAAATTTTAAGACAAAAACTTACCTAGAGCATCATGCAGGTATTTTTGCCCAACTAACTTTAAATATTCTTCAATGGCTTTTGTAGCCAGTGTATTTTCCCTGAAGATTAGGACATCGTGGTCACCACATCTGTCTACCTCTGACATCACCAGATCCGTTAGAAAGTCCTGAGAAAAACATAATAAAGATGCTAAGAAATGGGGGTGCTGTGCATGTCTCTATGTATAGATACCCTAATAAAACGTCGACTTTTTTTTAACCAAAATACAGAGCAACCAATGAAAGCAAAATAAAATACAAGTTACCCACTACAGGCACTGTTTGTTCTTCCACCACCTCGATCTGACACATGCCTCGAAATAAGTCACTTCGACAATAATCACTGCAGTGACTAATGGACTAGCTATTAATAAAAGCATATAATCAACCTGTCCTCATCAAACTATCATTTCGAAAGTTAGAAACCTTCCCTTTTAAAATAAAGGGCTTGCAGCTGTGACACACAACTGCGCAAAACAGAATATGCACAGAAAACAATTGTAGTAGAGTTTGACTTTTTTTGATTTCTGACTGATGTCTTAGGGCCCTTTCACACTAGCGGACGAACGGTCCGCTAATTACAAGTCCGTTAACGGACTTGTAATGGGCCCCTATGGGAGCGGATCCGTTAGCGGATGATGCATCCACTAACGTCCGCCAGATCCGCATCCGTTTTTTCGGACGGAAGAATGTCCTATTTTTCTTCCGTCCGGCCAAACGGATCGGATGCAAACGCACAGACGGTCCGTTTCCATCCGATTCCCCATAGGGGATAGCGGAGGAGAGACAGGGCGGTCCCTGCACAGCATTCGGGGACCGCCCTGTCCGCCTGACAGCTCAGCGGAGACCCCCGCTGAGCCGACAGACACGCGGAGCGGACCAAAAAACGGACCGCTCCGTGTGAAAGAGCCCTAAGGCTGCATTCACACCTAGGCGACAAGATACGCCGCGTGCGCGGCTTATCTTGCCGCCTGTAGATGAAACTTTTTTTTTTTTCTTTAACATTGCGGTCTATGAGCGAACGCCAATGTCGCGTCTGGCATTTTGTCGCTCAGATGTGAATGGAGCCTTAGGCTGCATTCACACCTGAGCGTCAGTCGTTCGGTCGTTTTTCCGGCGTTTTTTTCCGGCGTTTTGTCGCGCGTATTCATGCTTATTTGCGCGTTTGCATACAGCGTCGTCCGACGTTTTTGTACTTTGACGTTTTTTATTTTAGCCAATAGGAAAAATTATCATCTTTTCATCACTTGTTGCTATGTTGGTAGAATTTTTTTATCTTCTGCCTGGGTGAAAAGTTCTATTAAATAAAGCGACAAAACGCCTGTAGCAAACGCTCGTTGTCGCGCTAGTCGCTTGAATCGAGCGTTTCCATTACTTTCTATGGGAAATGGAAACGCTCAAATACGCCCAAACCGCCCGATACGCGCGACAAAAAAGGGCCTGGAACTTTTTTTAACTACAGGCGATGGGCGTCAGGCGCATCAGCGTTCAGATGTGAACCATCTCCATAGGCTTTCATGTATTTTTCTCCCTCTGGCGTTTGTGAGCGTCGCGCTACAGGCGACAAAACGCCTAGGTGTGAATGGAGCCTTAGACCTCGTACACACGATGCAAAATCAGAAGGGAAAATTCCTAAGTACGAGCCATCTGCATATTTTTGAATCGTCAGTACGGTGGTTTCGACAGCCGATTTGACTTTTTCGGCAGACAAAAGCTGGATGTGCAGGCTATAAAAAAAAAATTGTCGGATGTGAACTCAACGTCTGATTTTTGGACGGTCAGTACAGAAAAGGTCACACAAAAATCAAAAGTACAAACATGCATGCTCGGAATCAAGGAACAACTGGGAAGAGTCCCGTCTTGTAAACTACAATTCGTAATCTAAAATTACCATTCATGAAGCGGCAATTGATGAAGTCGAAATGCAGTGCACATTCTCATCATCTTTAATGGGATAATAATGAAGCTGCTTTGCAGGCGATACTGATGTAGTTATAACAAAAGTATTTTATAAGGCATTTGTTTTGTACGATCTGAAAACTGCAAATCAACGCTCACCATACTTCTACTAAGGCTGCATTCACATCTAGGCGACAAGTAAACGCCGCGTACGCGGCTTTACTTGCCGCGATTCGATTCATTTTTTTTTTAATCAAATTATCTCCATTGATGTCTATGGCCGAACGCCAATGTCGCCGGAAAAAAAGGGTCCGGGACTTTTTTTCAGGCGGCAGGCGTACGGCGTTTCAGAGATGTGAACCATGTCTATAGACATCAATGGGAATTCGCCCCTCCAGCGGCACAAGCGTTGGGGCGACAGGCGTTTTGTCACCTAGATGTGAATGGAGCCTTAAATGAAATTAGCAGAAGGGGCCCAAAGGGTGGCGCTTGAGAAATTAACTTCCTCTTATAAACCCATAGTACGTCACTACATTTGTGTTTGTCAAAAGACAATTTGAGGATAGATGGCATGCTAGACAAAATCCTGCACATGCGCCTTTGACAAAAAAAATCAGACACTCGTACAACCTTAAAGGTCAGGAGGAGGGTTCCCAAAGGTCACAGGGCGTGGCTGAGCCACCCCCACCAAAGTGTACCGCCTACCCCAACTAAGTCGGGGAATGAACAAGTCGGGGAATGAACAAGTCGGGGAATGAACAAGTCGGGGAATGAACAAGTCGGGGAATGAACAAGTCGGGGAATGAACAAGTCGGGGAATGAACAAGTCGGGGAATGAACAAGTCGGGGAATGAACAAGTCGGGGAATGAACAAGTCGGGGAATGAACAAGTCGGGGAATGAACAAGTCGGGGAATGAACAAGTCGGGGAATGCGTAAAGTACAATTATTTTTCCTAAATAGCTTCATTTACCTTAGTGCAGTCCTCCTTTACTTACCTTATCCTTCCATTTTGCTTTTAAATGTCCTTATTTCTTCTGAGAAATCCTCACTTCCTGTTCTTCTGTCTGTAACTCCACACAGTAATGCAAGGCTTTCTCCCTGGTGTGGAGTGTCATGCTCGCCCCCTCCCTTGGTCTATAGGAGTCAGGAAGACCACTAACAAACAGCTCCTTTCTCTATCTGCAATGTAGAGAGCATCCTGACTCTCCCGTAGTCCAAGGGAGAGGGCGAGCAGGACACTCCACACCAGGGAGAAAGCCTTGCATAACTGTGTGGAGTTACAGACAGAAGAACAGGAAGCGAGGATTTCTCAGAAGAAATAAGGACATTTAAAAGCAAAATGGAAGGATGAGGTAAGTGAAGGAGGACTGCACTAAGGTAAAGGAAGCTATTTAGGAAAAAATATATGGTACCTTTACAACCCCTTTAACCCTGTACACATGGGCCTAACATCAGCAAGTTAAATAAAATCCGGCTAACATTCGGCCCGATTCTATGGCAGCGTCTGTCGAAGGCTCATAACCGAAAAAGGTCTGCCAACCGGAGTGCTCTGTCAGGGGGGTGCCCCCCCTGTCAAAACACAATAGCAGAGCAGCAGATATCACGGCACCAACATCAGAATGTTAGTACAGTGGCTTCGACCTGAGCTGACAGTTTTTTTTTTCATTCAATCCGAAGGGTTGAATAAAAAAAATAAAAATAGAAAAACTATTAGTGTGTACTAGGCTTTAGGTACTATACATTACACATGTGCAATTTCTGTATTTAATTAAGTGTGGATCATTATGCAAATACAGTATAACCATGAGGTTAGAAGCAGGTTTTAGTTTTTTTTGCTGGCCTGCGAGACTTCATGCTGTCGAATTTTTTTCAAGGACTAAACAGCCCTTTTCCCACACATACCTTACTTACTAGTCATAAACCAATGAGCTGCTTGCACTTTTTCTGCATTTTCGGTTAGCTAAATACCTGTACACAAGTAATCTTCAACCACCCTGGGAGAAACCGGCTCAATAATGTGTAATTGTATATTTAGGAAGGGCTGGGCTGGGGTGACCTTGCTCTCAACGTAATCATAGAAACCACATTTCAGACATCTAAATGCGGTGTATAGTTTCTACAAATTTCAGCAAAAGCAAACAGGGACATCTGTTTTTATGATGGTAAAAATAATTAGGTGACCTTTGTTGGCTACCAGGGGTGCCTGCTTTAGAATTTCTTTTAAACACTTGCAGGGAAACGCTCCTCCCATATAAACCTCCTTGTTCGTTATAAATTGATGAGCTGTTTGACATTTTTATTTTGGTAGGTGTAGAAAAAGTACGGCGCTACAAGAACTCCAATTACAGGCCTGTGAATATCTGATGACAAATCAACCTCCTGAAGTACCAATAACAAGCTGACCTCTAAATTGGGCACAAAAATAATGTTAAAGGGGTGGTTCCCCTAAAAAGAAACTTTTAACATTTCATGTCTCTTCTTAATTACATGTAGAATCGGCTGGTATTTAAAAAAAAAAAACGTCCGTACATACCATTTTCGGCATGTAGTCTCGGTTGGGGTAGGGCGTGCCTACTTGATTGACAGGCATCCGATCGACACATACAGCGCGTCACGAGATGCCGAAAGAAGCCGAACGTTGGTGCGCATGCGCCGTATAGAGCTGCACCAACGTTCGGCTTCTTTCGGCATCTCGCGACGCGCTGTATGCGTCGATTGGATGCCTGTCCCCATCCATCATACCCGGAAGCTGCGGTGAGGCAGCATGAAGAAAATGGTATGTACGGACGAATTTTTTTAAAACTACCAGCCGATTCTACATGTAATTAAGAAGAGACATGCAATGTTAAAAGTTTCTTTTTAGGGGAACCTCCCCTTTAAATATTAAACAGCCGATCTAAAAAATCAGCTGGGGTGCCGACATTGCGGGCCCCTGGACAGGTAAGGGTTTATATATTAAAATTCAGCAGCTACCGTATTTGTAGCTGATGACTTATATTCTTCCCCAGGCTGCAATACCTCTTTAAGAATAATAATCATTGGCCAAAATTCAGTTATACCGATTCTTAGCTACCTATGGTCTATGTCAATGTTTTTATGTACCTGTACGTTTTTATACTGTATTGTATGGTTTTAAATCTGCATAGTTTATAACCTTAAAGTGGGTGTAAACCTGATTCATGAAATTTGATCTGGGCACATAACTGCAGTGTTTTGTTATCTCTCTTCAAAGAGCCAAGTCCCTTTAGCTCTTGCTGCCCCGTTCCTCTGTTATTGGCCTGATAACTCCTGACAAGTTCTCAGACACATCGGATAAAAGCAGCCTGAAATTTTTGTGCGGGGAGGTTGCTATAAATAGATTGGAAGGGAGCTGGTCCTGTTACAAAACACCTCTGAGAGTCCCTGGCTATGAATAGATGGGGTGTGTGCCTTTCCTCCAGTCAGCAATTTAAGCTATCTTGGCTGTATGCCCAGACATCACACCCTCTGTGTTAAACAGGAAGAAAAAATCTCCCAACACAATCTGAACTTTCTAAACAGTATATGAATGTGAAGACAGCAGATATACATGTAAAACCTATGTAGGGAGATTTGGTTCATCCCTGTGTATCATCTGAGGCTGTTCACTTCACTGGGTGTATGGAAGGTTAACATCCACTTTAATAAAAACGATTGAAAAAAAAAAATAAGTCACTTCCCCTTCCTTGTCATTTAAACCAACCTAATCAGCTTCTCTAAGTCCTTACCAGAAGAGATGAGATCTGCAAAACTTGAGTTATTTTCCTATAAAGACTAGGGGACAAATATGGTCAAGCATCCCCATTCACTTCTAATCTGCCCACTATTCAGAAGTCAAGCATATTCCCACACTTGTGCTGCAAGCTTAATTTTCTGACAAATGACTCTAATGAAAGCTATGCGCACAGACCGCTCACAGAGCCGTTTTAGACATATGCATGCTCTGCCTGAAATTGCCAAAAATGATGGTGAAATTAAATCTTTGGATGCTATCAAACAATCACGTTTTTATGTGATGCTTCTATAAGCAATTACTTATATTCATTCGGCTTGAGACGGCATTATTTATGAAAGCTGCAGAAGAAGAAGAAAAATTAATTTACTGGTGGGAAAAGTTCTCAAATAGCTCAGTCAATCTGTAATTCTTAACCTGACAAATACTTTCAATTATTATCTCAGTGTGTTACCGAGAAGATATCAATGTAAGTGAAAATGTATCCTACAAAACACATCAAAAGGAAATTCATCAGAATAACTTTACAAAACCTCTTTACTCAACAACCAAAAAAAACCCCCAAAAAATAGCTTCCAGGTCTTTATAGACGCATTTTAATCTGGTGCATTTCTGATCATAAAGAAATAAAGGCTTTTATTACAGCAAGCCATACGAGAAATATGGGGGCCGTGTTGAATTGGCAAAATGATCATAAAAGTTTAGATGACAACTTACAGTTATGAATGTCCTGAAATAAAGATGACAAAAATAGATTTATAAATATAACCCCTTTGCTATAAAAACGTATGATTTAGATGCTTTACAAAACAGGCAGATAAACAGACAAAAAATTCTCACAGTGAAGCTTGGCGTGTTATCTTGTCGCACTGGGTACACTAGGGACAATGGCAGAGGGAAGAACAAATATAGATGTGTGTCTATGGAAACACCGGGCAGAGGTATTGTGCTCACTTATTTGAAAACTAATGCGTCTCTGAATGTTACCATCTAGCTAAAAACTGAATTTTTGAAATATGCATCGTGCTTGAAACAGGAAAGAAAATTTTATAGAGAACAGGCCAATATTTCCAAAAAAAACATTTAAAGTTGAACACCGAGCACAAAAACGTAAATATAAATATGTTCCTTTAACCACAAAGTCCGGCACTCGATTATAAGCCGAGGGGGGCATTTTCAGCAAAAAAAAAAAAAAGGTGCTATAAAACTTGGCTTATACTCAAGTATATACGGTATATATTTTTTATTATAATAAATATCCCTAAAAAAAAAAAAATATCTTCATCAGTTTAGGCCAATATGTATTCTACATATTTTTGGTAACAAAATAAAAAAAAAATAAGCAAAAAGTGAATATTGATTGGCTTGCGCAAACATTTATGTCATTACGTCATTTTTATATATATATTTTTTTACTAGTAATGGCAGGGATTAGCTATTTTTAGCACGACTGCGGCATTGCGGCGGACAGATGAGACACTTTTGACACTTTTTCGGGACCATTGACATTTATACAGTGATCGGTGCTATAAAAATGCACCGATTACTGTATAATACTAGCAGGGAAGGGGTTAACACTAGTGGTGATCAAGGGGTTGTGCTCTCTGAGAGGTGTTTCTAACTGTGGGAGTGGGGGTGGGGTTGTGTACTGACTGAAGGATAGGGATCGCTGTTCCTGATCTCTAGGATCAGCCGATTAATCTCTAGACCCCCCAGTCAGAATGGGGATCTGTTTGTTTACATTGACAAATCCCCGTTTTGCGTCTCTGTAGCTGCTGACTTTTAATATTAGGCCTTTTAAAAGGCCTTTGCAAACCCAGGTATTAGCATGTAAAAAAAAAAAAAGCGACATCATAATTGGGCTGTACAAAGCCCTTGCAGAGAGAAAAGGACTAGCAGCAGCCCAGTTGCTTCACCGACTACAGAAAGGGGCAGAGACCAGACCAGTCACCCTGGACAAGAAGAGAGGGCAGCAGTGACCAGGAAGCTTCTGCACAGAGAAGAAAAGGTCCACAATGAATTACCGTACAGATCTAGAATAAATACACAAAGCACACCAAGATTTAAAGTAGTTTTAAAGGCAGAAGTTTTTCTACCTTAATGCATTCTCTGCATTAAGGTGAAAACATTTCTGTGTGCAGCCCCCCCCCCCCCCAAATCTTAACTGAACCCAATCACGATCATGCGATGCGCCCAAGAACAGAGGCTCTCTCCCTTCTCACAGGGCAGACCGTTAGCGACAGGAGCCATGAGGTCCTGCTGCAGGGGGAGGGGCCAAGCCGTGCTGTCTGTGTTTATGCCATGGCTACATAAAAAAAAAAGCTGGTAATACCATTTTAGAAGCATTAGGCTTCATTTTCATGGACGTTTTTACAGCCACTTTTTTAAGCCTTTTTTTTACAGCTTAACCACTTCTCTACCGTGGGTGTTTTTCAGATTTGGTGTTTACAAGACTAAAACATTTTTTTTTGCTAGAAAATTACTTAAAACCCCCAAACATTATATATATATATTTTTCTAACACCCTAGAGAATAAAATGGCGATCATTGCAATACTTTTTGTCACACCATATTTGCGCAGCGGTCCTACAAGCGCACTTTTTTTGGAAAAAATTCACTTTTTTGAATTAAAAAATAAGACAGCAATAAATTTGGCCCAATTTTTTTATTTATTGTGAAAGATAATGTTACGCCGAGTAAAATGATACCCAACATGTCACGCTTACAAATTGCGCCCGCTCGTGGCATGGCGTCAAACTTTTACCCTTAAAAATCTCGATAGGCGACGTTTAAAAAATTCTACAGGTTGCATTTTTTGAGATACAGAGGAGGTCTAGGGCTAGAATTATTGCTCTTGCTCTAACGATCGCGGCAATACCTCACTTGTGTGGTTTGGACTCCATTTTCATATGCAGGCGCTACTCACGTATGCGTTCGCTTCTGCGCGCGAGCTCGTCGGGACAGGGCACTTTAAAAAAAATTTTTTTTGTTTTCTTATTTATTTTTATTTTGTTTATAATTTTTTACACTGAAATAAAAAATAAAAATTATCACTTTTATTCCTATTACAAGGAATGTAAACATCCCTTGTAATAGAAAAAAGCATGACAGGTCCTCTTGAATATGAGATCTGGGGTCAAAAAGACCTCAGATCTCATATTTAGACTTAAAAGAAGAAGAAAAAAAAAAAAGTAATTTTTTCAAATCACAGAAAAAAAAAAATGTTTCTTTAACCACTTAAGACCCGGACCAATATGCTGCCAAATGACCCAAGGGGTTTTTGCGATTCGGCACTGCGTCGCTTTAACAGACAATTGCGCGGTCGTGCGACGTGTCTCCCAAACAAAATTCGCGTCCTTTTCTTTCCACAAATAGAGCTTTCTTTTGGTGGTATTTGATCGCCTCTGCGATTTTAATTTTTTGCGCTATATACAAAAATAGAGCGACATTTTTGGAAAAAAAATATATATTTTTTACTTTTTGTTACAAGAAAAATCAATAAACTAAATTTTAGTCAAACATTTAGGCCAAAATTTATTTAGCCACATGTCTTTAGTAAAAAAAAAAAAAAAAAAAATTAGCTACCTAGCGGGAACAGCGACACTAATACAGAGATCAGAAAAATGATCGCTTAGTGATGCTGGCAATAGGGAGTGAAAGGGTTAACTAGGGCGGTGATCAAGGGGTTAAAACTTTATTAGGGGGGGGGTACGGGGGCTACCTTGAACCTAACACTAACTGACTGTCACACTGACACTAAACACAGTAATCATACATGTATGATTACTGCATTCAGTGACACTGTGACAGGGGGGAGGGGGGGGGGGTCGATCAGGGGGGTTAAATGTGACTACGTGTAGTGTTAGTGCAGTGTAGTGTTAGTGCAGGACTTACTGTGTTGTGATCTCTCCTCAGCGGTGGTTGAAAAAAACGCAGAGGGAGAGATCACATCGCTTCCTCCTTCCTGTGTTTACAGATCGCTCCTACAGCCGCGCGGACCGCCGCATGTACGGGGGGGGTCCGATCGGACCCCCGAACCCCCCCAAGGCACCAACGTATATATACGTTGATGTGCCTGTCGGTGCCATTCTGCCGACGTAAATGTACATGCGGCGGTCCTTAAGTGGTTAAGACGCTGGGCGGGACTGACGTTTTGACGTCACTTCCGCCCAGCAGAGGTATGGGGACGGGCGAGGGAAATTTTTCCCTCACTCGCATCCCTACCGAGCAGACGAGCGGACCCGATCGCCTCCGCTGCTACCGACGGCTCCGGTAAGCGGCGGAGGGCGTGGGAGAGCGGCGGGAGGGGCCCTCTCCCGCCACCGATAACGGCGATCTTGCGGCGAATCCGCGACGGAGACCGCCGTTATCTTTTACAGGATCGTTAGTACTAAAGATGAATACATTGGTTGTGGCAGCAGCTGCTGCCGTTACCGAGATATCCATCTTTAAAGTGCCGCCGTAAAAAGTCGTAAGGCAGTAGGGAAGTGGTTAAAAACGCCTGTCCATGTTTATTTGTTGAAGCTTCAGAACGCACTGGTCCTGTTTTTTTTTTTTTGCAGCTTAAAAACAGCTCAGCCATCTACAGCTCAAAAACGTCATGGTGGGCATGAGGCCATAGACTAACATGGAGATCTGTTTTTAAGCTGCAAAAAAACGCTCAGAAAAGTGGCTGTAAAAACGTCCATGGAAATGAAGCCTAAAGGAACGTTAGCATTTTAGCAGCAAAAGGTAAACAAAAGCTAAATAAATGCTAAGCCTTTCTGCTGGAAAAACGCTCCAAGAAAATCTACAAAAATGTATTTTTTTTCTACTCTTAGACACTGAAGCATTTATAAAAACTCCAATAGCCAAAAGTAGTGTGTATGGACACAAATAATAACACTATTTAGCTTCTAGGGTCAGAAAAAAAAAATGCTAACAGCTTTTAGGAGCTAGTTATTAGCATTAAAATGCTAGTGTGCATGGAGCCGAATAATTATGTAATATGCAGACACCATCTCCAACGGCTCAGTGTGGAGGAAGAGGATAGCAACTCCCAGGACAGTAGTATCGTCACGGCCTTGACCACCTGATAATAAGCAGCTGGAAAGACCACAACACAACAGAAAGGAGTGCCACTGTTTCGTCAGATATGGCGACCCGTCAAAAAGTGTAATGGAAGTGACATTTTATCGCCGCCATCTTGATACACCCTGCACTCCTCCATAGTAAGGATACACTGAGAAGGGGGTAAGCGGACATCTTGTTACACCCACAAAACGCCACTTCCGTTACACATTCTGACGGGGCGCCTAATCTGATGGAACACCAGGAACTGAAGTGACATCATAGAGTCTTTCTCCCCGCCCACAATCACCACCATAATCCCAGGAAAATACTGGGGGCACTTTGGGCAGAAGTTACAATACTTTAATAACACACATAGTGCTGTTCATGCACTATATACACTATTACACCTGACATCAGAATGAACTTCATTGCTGTGGTGGATGGAATGTCAACACAGCCTAGCTGGTCCGTGATTCATGGCAGTCCGCCATCGTACACACTAATAGTTTCCTTTCAGAGAGGATTAATAAAGGTTTACTAAACACCTTATTTCTCTCATCTGCACTCTACTTACTAGAGAATAGTTTATTTTTTTTAACTCTTCCATTTTGTGCCAAATATTTGTTTAAAATTGTAGGGGGATGAACTAAATACTGAAAAATCTGTGCGGTTGCAACATATTTAAGTACATATTTCACTTTACAAGCTTGCAAACCAACTCCTAACATGTTCCAACGTACAGAAACAGTATAATATTAAAAACAAAAGACTATACGTTTCATCACTAAGGCTCCATGCCTTATGTTATAAAAACGCCAGTAGCTCAATGTTTTTTTAATGTTTTTGCAATAGCGTTTATTAGCGTTTTACTGCGTTAGTGTCTTTTTTTCCAATGGATCAAAAACATAAAAAAAAAACGCTGGTGAGCCACGTATTTGAGCGTTTATCGACATTTATCAGCGTTTGGCGTTTTTTGTGGTCCAGGCCTTTGCCGAGAGAATATCAGTCTATTGCAGTTATGAGAGAGTGTTTTCTCAGTCTCTTCTGTCCATGATTACAATTTGCATCTTGAATCAAATGAAATAAACCTTACAGTATAAATTCAGAATACTGTATTCAAGTGTAAACTTTGGAGGAGCTGCAGAGATCCACAGCTAAGGTAGGAGAATCTGTCCATAGGACAACTATTAGTTGTGCTCTCCACAAATCTGCCCTTTATGGAAGACTGACAAGAAGAAAGCCATAAGAAGTCTAAATTACAGTTTGCGTGAAACCATGTGGGGGACACAGCAAACATGTGGAAGAAGGTTGATGAGACCAAAATTGTAAACAGGACATTAGGACTGAAAACACAGGCCATATACTGTATATACTCGAGTATAAGCCGAGTTTTTCAGCCCTTTTTTAAGGCTGAAAAAACCCCCTCGGCTTATACTCGGGTCAGTGTACCTGAAATTATGGACATGCTGCGGGCGTCCATTAATTGTTTAAAAGTCGCGGTCTCCTCCTGGTCCCTTCCGTGATGGGCGTTTCTCAGCAGGTACAGTTGCGCCTATCACGGACGTTCTCTCATCCTCGGACTCATCCTCCAGGAGGAGACCGCGACTTTTAAACAATGAATGGACGCCCGCAGCCTGTAAATTTCAGGTACACTGACTCGGGCACAGTGAGCCTGCAATGGGCACAGGGAGGTTGCAACGGGCACAGTGAAGCTGCAATGGGCACAGTGAAGCTGCAAATGGGCATTGTTGACCCTCTTTTCCGCTTACAATAGCTGCTACATTTCTCAAAACAATGTGATTAATTGCAAGGCAATGCACATAAATAATGAAAAATGTCTGCATACGAAACATAGATTTTTGTGGTGAATGAAAAAAAAAAATGATGTCAAAGGGTGCAGCGCAGACGCATTACAAACGCACACGTGGACTTACGCACTGAAGGCGGATTGCATTGGACATAAATGAGCCTTTACTGACTGCTCTAAACAGTTGCTCTGTGAATTAACCCTTCCATTGTAAATCCAGAGGAGAGTTATAAAAAATAAAAAAAAAAGACGCTAGAACTTGATACCAATAATCAAGACACCAAGCCCCACGACAATAACTTCATGTTGGCTTCCTTACCCAATGTCAGAGCAAATTCCAGAGAACCCCATATACTTTTATGAGGCTAGGTGAATAGAAGAATACCGGACTTTACTGCTCAAGAACACACATCAGCTAAAGAAGCCGGAAAAAAAGATGTCAACAACAGGGTGGACCTCTACGGGAAGAACTTGGTAACTATGGAGCTTCGGGGAAGGTGGCCATTTTAAGCGAAGGAGGGGGTGGAGGCAGAAGGGTAAGCAAACGCTGAATGTTTCCTACATTTAAAACTATACTGTAGTCACATACAAAAGACATTCAAATTATTTTATAAATGTATTAAATGCAAGCATTTTGAGTTCCTAAACCAAGTATCAGCCTCACGCAAAGCCCTATATGCAGCAAAGCTTAGGCTGTGAGAGTCCACTCAAGGAGCCAATTAGCTGTGCTGCAGTGTGCAAGGGCCAGGCTGACAGGAGGAGAGAACAGGGTGATATGCTCATTAGTCTACTGCTTTTCCTTTCACTGTCCAGTCACATGATTGGGGGAGGGAGAAGACCTGTAAGTGGTAGTTTACTGCAAAAGATCTTCTGCCCTGCCAGGCATGGCTGTGCTCAGTAGCAGAGCTGTGAGAAACTCACAGCTGGATAGAGATATATTGCATCAGGTAAAACAGCTTCCATATAGATATTTCATCCATGTATGTAGCAGTGTTCCAGGCGTTTAGCGTTAATGTGATTGAAACCCATATACTGTATATATATTTTTAATAACAAACATGTCATACTTTCCTACCATAGCATACTGCTTGCTATGGGGGCACTCGCGTGGGCTCACTCCCAAGCCAGCTCTGTGTGTTCATTGGCACACAAAGTGTGGCTCAGCCCCATCCCACCCCTTTCTCACTGGGTGTGATTGACAGCAGTAGGAGCCAATGTTGTTATTTTTATTTATTTTTTTAACAAAATATGACATGCTTACCAGCTCTGCTGTCTCTGAGCTCATAAGAAGGGAGAGAGCCATAACTCTGGTGCACATTGCTGTATCGAGATCAGGCTCCGGTAAGTATTAGGGGATGGAGCTGCATAGAGGCGTTTTTTATTTTTAACCTTCATGCATAAAATGCAAAAAGGTAAAAAACCTTCAGCAACTGGAACCATTTAAATCCATAATCTATGTAGGTAATCCTATAGGATCACTGAACTAATGAAGATGATGAACTGGAGTGCAGAGGGTGATGAAAATATGAATTCGGAAATAATATTGTAAAATAATATATTTTTTTTAAATGTTAGGCATGGTTTTATGTGTATATACACCATCAATGGTAAAAACAACAGTTTTTTCTATATTAAAAATCCACCCGTGTCATTTTCCACGCCTAATTACTCCGTTACGTAAACATAATGCTTTTCCTGTCCCCTGGTATTTGCTGTGCTTCCCCAGTTAGGCACTTGGTTGCTAAGAGTATCCAGTTTATTAATAAAGCTTTCTAATTAGGAAAGTACCCAATACACTGCACTGTGTTATCAATAGAAAACATAATGCAGTCTCTATGCAGCCCATAAACCATTGTAGATGAAATGAGCCATTTACTAAAGCACAGGCGCGCGTCCAGGAGCCCAATTGTTAAAGTTACTCGCCTAATAAAACGTGCAGCAGTTGTATGTGTCACGGGAGAATCAAGCAAATAAAGATAGCGAGGAACACATCTCGGTGAAATCTTCACTGCTTACTGAGCTGGAACACAAAACATCTGATATATTGACATCAATAGAAAGGACTTCCCAGGGCTGCAATTCTTTCCACGCATTACCGTCAGACCCGTCTCCAAGCATTAGGACTCTGTCTTTTAAACACCGCAGAAACCATCATTTATCTGGGGAAGGCTCTTTATATTTATCTGTGGAAGGGAAAACTTCTATCCAACTCAGGAAAATGAGTGTTTTGCAGCAATAAAGTCTTAATACATTCCCAGCATCACAACTCAGCACCTGGGAATAAGGGAGCAGCATGGAGAAAAGCCTCATCTACAGATGGAACTGCTGAGGAGTGCTGGAACAATGCGGTCAGTAATGGGGGCAATGGGGTGTAAGCCAATAATACCACATCTATAGGTAATGGACAGAGACAATATGCCTTTCTAAGCAAATAAAAGATAAACACCAACAATATCTAAAAGCACCAATTAATACGGCCTTGCATTACATGATATCTATCCATATATTTCTTTATATCCATCTATGTAGACAGGGCTGGACTGGGACAAAAATTTGGCCCTGAACTTCATTCAGACTGGCCCACTTTGACAGGTCTCTCCCACAGCGGCCGGACAAGACCCGCACCCCCTCGGCCACCCAAGCCCCCTCTCCCCCTTCAATAGCCACTAGCCGTTTTACTTTATTAGAGTAGAACGGCTGGTACTGGTACTCTTATAGGCAGTACCCAGGGCTGGACTGGGCCAAAAATTTGGCCCTGGACTTCATCCAGACTGGCCCACTTTGACCGGTCTCTCCCATGGCGGCTGGACAACTCCCGCACCCCCCTGGCCACCCAAGCCCCCTCTCCCCCTTCACTAGCCACTAGCCATTCTACTTTATTAGAGTAAGTAGAATGGCTGGTACTGGTACTCTTATGGGCAGTACCAGTGGTAGGAGAGGAGGTAAGCATCGGCCCACCGGGAAACTCCCTGTAGTCCCAATGGCCAGTCCAACCCTGGCAGTACCAGTGGGGAAGCTAGACATTATTTCACCTGGGGCAAAGAATCCCTTATGGGACAAGATTAGGCAGAAGTGAGAAACTCCCAGGCTGCTGTCACTGATGCCGGCCCACCGGGAAACTCCCTGCAGTCCCAATGGCCAGTCCATCCCTGTATGTAGAGATAGATATATATCTATATCTATATCTATATCTATAGATAGATATATATATATATATATATATATATATATATATATATATATATATATATATATATATATATATATATATATCTATCTATAGATATATATATCTATCTATCTATATTAGAGCTGCACAATTCTGGCTAAAATTAAAATCACAATTCTATTTTGCTTAGAATAATGATCACGATTCTCACAACGTAACATCAGCTTTTACATTATACAAAAAAATTGGGCTAACTTTACTGTTTTTTTTTTTTTTATATTCATTGAACTGTATTTTTCTCCAAAAAATTGTTTTAAAGACCGCTACGCAAATACAGTGCGACATAAAATATTGCAACAATCGCCATTTTAGTCCCTAGGGTCTCTGCTAGAAAAAATATATAATGTTTGGGGGTTCCAAGTAATTTTCTAGCAAAAAAATACTGATTTTAACTTTGTAAGAAACAAGTGTCAAAAAAGGTTTGGTCTTTAAAGCGGAGCTCCACCCAGGAAAACAACATTTTCCCATGTTGTTTAAAAAAATCAAATAAAAAAAACCTGAAAAAAATAAAAAATACTCACCCGAAATACCTGTTGCTATGCGGAAGTCCGTAATCTGCCTCTTCCACTCCACGGTGCCTTTTCTTCTTGTCCTTCTCCTTGAATGGGGCGCGCTGCTTTCTGGGAACTGTGTGTGTTCTCAGAGAGCAGCGCGCCCATTCACAAGCCAGCGTGAGACTCACGCAGGCGCAGTAGGAAATGGGCAGTGAAGCCGTACGGCTTCACTGCCTGTTTCCCATAGTGTGAATGGCGGCGCGGGACCCGGAGCGATCATGGGACCAGCATCGGGGGGGCCATCAGCGCGGGCAAGTAGGACAAGGTAAGTGTCCTTATTTAAAGTCAGCAGCTACACTGTTAGTAGCTGCTAACTTTAAAAAAAAACAAAATTGCGGCTGGAGCTCCGCTTTAAGTGGTTAAACTTCCCTCATTTACAGACAGAAGCTCATTCCTTTGAACCAATGCCGGGTACACACGTCCGTTTTTCACAAAGATAATTTTTTTTAAATTGGTCATTAAAAATGATTGGCTCCAGAGCATTTTTCTAGACGTGAAAAAGGGGCATTAAAAAATTTAGAACATGCTCAAATTTTTCTCAATTTTTTTTGGTCGTGAAAAACGGTTGTGTGTAGGCTTTGACGGGAAAAAAAACGAGCATGCTCAGAAGCAAGTTATGAGACGGGAGCACTCGTTCTGGTAAAACTACTGTTTTAATGGAGATGGCACTTTGGTCACGCTGTAACAGACAGAAAATCAGCTTAAGCACCCCAAAGGGTGATGCCATCTGAATGGAACTTCCCCTTTATAGTGCCGTCGTACGTGTTGTACGTCACCACGCTTTGCTCAAACATTTTTTTTCACGATCGTGTGTATGCAGGCTTGACAAGAATCACGTCGAGAAAAATAGGATTTTTGTACTCACCATAAAATCCATTTCTCTGGACGGACACAGCAGCATTGACCTTAGGGTATTATATCCTTCTTCCAGGAGAGACTAGGCAGAAAACAGCACTTTAAGTGTTAAAAACACTTTCCTCGGTACAGCTAGGATATAATACCCTAAGGTCAATGCTGCTGTGTCCGTCCATTAACGGAAGAGAAAAGTTAGTTTTTTTTCCATGACAACAAAAATGGTCATGTGTAGTGGCATTAGAATGAAATGTTACAATGTTTATAGTGATCTACTAGTGCGGACAATGTTGTGAAAAACTTGGCAGGCTGCCCTTTTTTTTCTTTCTTTTGACAGCTGAGTGAGCAGAGAACCCTCTACACTTGTTACATGAATGAATCAGGAAATTCTGCATTCTGAATAGAGATCATGTGGGGGGGGGGAGGGGGGGGGGGTAATCAAGAAGATCACAACTTTTTGATGATTAATCCAGCAGCTCCAATATATTATATTATATAATATAATGTATTATATTTGTGAATTTGTATGGATATCAGTCTTTTGTCTTTACTTGAACTGCAGCACTCGGACTGGGAGAGGGAGCACTATGAGCCAATCAGGTGTGCTGCATCCACATGAAGACAAGAGGATAGGTCAGACTCAAGTGGGGGGGGGGGGGATCTCATCAAAGTACTTATGCTCCCTGGTTACCTCCCTGCACCAGTTCAAGGGGTGTTCCAGCCAAATTTTATGTTTATTAAAGTCAGCAGCTACAAAAAGTGTAGCTGCTGGCTTTTAATAAACATACACTTACCTGCTCCAGCGTTGCGCCGCTCCCCCCCTCCCCGGCCGGCATCCTCATTGCTACTGTGGGCACCCAGCCGTGACAGCTTTCGGCTTCACGGCCGGGCACACACTCCGCCCATTGGACAGGCGATCGCCTAGGACCTGTCAGTGTCCTAGGCCATCGCCTACAGGGAGGGGCTGCAATAAGGCGATTAAGCTTAATTGCCTTACCAGCCCCTCGGCGGAAGGAGGAAGTGGGACAGGAAGTCCCACTCCTCCTGAAGCCCCCACTCCCCCCCAAAAAAAATGACATGCCAAATGTGGCATGTAAGGGGGTGAGGAGTGGGATAAGCGGAAGTTCCATTTTTGGGTGGAACTCCGCTTTATGGTATGACAAAGCTATATTGCTTAACTGCAGAAGAGAAAAGCCAGGACACTAACCTTGCTCTTCTGTCTGGCAGGGCAAAACCTGATAATCTGAATTGGAAACCATGACGGGTAAAAGAGCTCCCATGTATGTATTTCAATGTGCATTTAGGTGTGTTCCATAGTTCAGCATTAAGGATCTCATTTACAATAGGTATGCTGGGCAACCCCATGCAAAACAAAACAAAAACCTTTATTCCTTATGGTGTTAGTTCACTCAACTGTTGTGCACTAAAAAAAGTGCTTCACGCAGTACAAATTTTGCGGTATTTTAAGAAAAGTTTGTTTGAAATAAAAAGTAACCAGTGTGGTGTGATTGGCTGCAGACAGTTCACACCGGTTACCATCTGTGGATGTGACTAAATACTAAAAGTTCCCTCTAAAATTCTGAAAGTTAAAGTCAAAAATACTTATATTCCACCACCTGGTTGGTACAAAAACACAATGGACCAAAATGGGCATTTTCCCCAAGCCCTGCAGGAGAAGAAACCAACAATGTGACTTATAAGTAAGGATGAGCTCCAGCGTGTTCGTATAGTACACGTGCAGGGCCCGCCAGGAAGTCTGCACGGCGCTGCGCTAATCACAGCCAGGGAGACATTGCCCCGATGCTCGGCTGCAGAGATTGGGAAATGTCTCTCTGGCTGCGATAAGCGCAGCACCGTGCAGACTTCCTGGTGGGCTCTGCATGTGTACTATGCGAACACGCTGGAGCTCATCCTTACTTATAAGATACAGACCCTAGATTTTGAGGCAGCAAAGGATCCCATTTTGCTACCTTAGTGCTCTAGAACATAAGTGGACCACTGATGGTCCACAAGAAAATATTGGTGGTCCCCAGGGTTTCTGCCGCAAATCAACATTATGGCGCATGTATACCGCCAAATGTTTCCTCCAGGGTTTCTCTCAATGTGTGCCGACAGTCAATACTGTCAATGAGCATTGATACCTCCCCCTCTGTAGTTCTGGCTCCTGTGAACTCAGAGGGTGGCGCCTGGAGTAGTACAGAGAGCAGGAGGTGAAAGAGGGGACTTCCAAAGGCAGTTGATCACAGACTGTGGGAGGGAGCAGAGAACTTAAGCACATGGCTGGATAAGATGATGAGATCCAATGATGAGTCTGTGTAAGGAAGCAGTGTGATGCAGAGTGTGGAGGGAGAGGACATAGAGCCAGAGAATTGTGTGTATAAGGCAGCAGAGTGTAATCCAGGGAAAGGGTAATCACATAAAGGTGAAAAATTCTCTGAGTCCCGCTGTGTGTCAATGTAGGCAGCAGCAGGACTCAGGAGCAAGCCCGCACGGGTGCCCCCATGAAAAGCAACTATCCGTGGGGGCACCTGATGAAGCGGAGGGGCTTGGAGTGCCTACGGGGCACAAAGAAGAAGAGGATCAGGGCTGCTCTGTGCAAAATCATTGCACAGAGCAGGTAAATATAACATTTTATTTTTATTTTAAAAACTAGGGTTTACAGACCCTTTAATATAGTATATGCATAAAGTGTCAAGGTTTACCAACAAACTCCCATTAATGTCACTATTCTAAGGTGCATATTGCTTTGCACTGGGCCCTTTGGCCCCATAAGGTAGCCCTGTGTTATATAATGGCTATGATAAAGGGGATTTAGACCTAGTTTTTCTGCAACTGCCAGGGCACCTGCATACTGATGGCTGCTCAGCAATGGGCACAAATTGGACCCCAGATAGAGATCACTTGGAAAAACAAAAATAACAAAACTAATTACAACTCAGATATAACACAGTGTCAGAGGTGACTCGGTGCTGAGAGAAGTATGAGATGACACAATGGAACACGAAACGCCTTCTTCCCTGAAATCTTAGCGGATTCAATAAACGGCCCGTGAAACATAAGATGATAATGTTCCAGCAGTTAGGACTCTAGGATGCGTCTCACTGGGCCACAGGCTGACCTTATCATATGAGAACGCAATGGATGACAGAAAATGAGTCAGTGTTACAGCTTTCACATGGTGAAATATTGCCTGGAAAAGCTTGAAGCCAAGTTCCTGTAAAGACAGCGGGGGGGGGGGGGGATTTACTAAAACTGGAGCACTCCGAATCTGACGAAGCTGTGCATTGTAGCCACTCAGCTTCTGACTTGTTCAATAGAGCTTGGACAATAAAACCTGGAGGGTACGTTTACACTGAAAGCGGGTTTGAAATTGTGCGAGTTTACCTGAACACGATTTCACGCCCGCATTTCACTGCGAGTTTGGGGGCATTTAGAAAGACATTTGTGTGGGTTTGTGCACAGAGGTCTATTGAAATCGCCCCTGAAGTCCCCAAAAGTAATTCAGGAACTACGGAAATTGGCGTTGCACCGATTGGGACAGTGCCATTGCCGGCAATAGGCTGCCATTTGACATGTCAATTCGCATTTCGAATTGCGCCGTTGTGAACAGGGGCAGAAGCTGATTGGAATTTTATACATCGCTGCACAAGATTTTGCACTGCAGTTTTAGCAAATCAAACCCATTGTGTCACTTCGCCTTGTAACAGTATAGGCAGCAAGGACAAAAAATCCAAACTATTTTTTTTTTATTGAATACAGCATGGAATGGGTAAACTCCTGTGAGTTTTTTATATTTTTTTGCCACCTGTGTCCAACATGAAAAATCTCCATTCACTTTCTACTATATAGAAAGAACAGGAATCCCCCTCTGAAGCCTCGTACACACGACCGGTTTTCCTCGGCAAGAAAGCTGCTGGGAGAGCTTTTTACCGTGAAAACCGTGCGTGTGTATGCTTTCTCGTCAAGAAAACTGCCGGAATTCCAGACAAGAAAGCTGCTGGGAGAGCTTTTTACCGTGAAAACCGTGCGTGTGTATGCTTTCTCGTCAAGAAAACTGCCGGAATTCCAGACGAGAAAAATAGAGAACCTGCTCTATTTTCTCGTCAGGATTCTTGCCAGTGTTTCCTGCCGAGAAAAACGTACGTCAATATGCTTACCTGTCCCCAGGTAAACCCGCGCATGCTCGATGAGGCTTCGACGCATGCTTGGTAGCATACAAGGGTAGTGTAGGGTGTATGAAGATGGCGGCAACGGCATTGAATGCGACGAGTGCCGGCTCGTCGTAGTCTATGACGTCACCGCATTTTTGCAATTCAAAAGAGCGGCGGTTCTTTTGAATGGCCGCCTGTATGCACGGTAAGCTTGCCAGGAATCCAGTCATGAAAACCAACATTTTTTTCCTAACGGGATTCCCAGCCACAGGGCTTTAGAAATGTTGTCACTGGTCACAGGCCTCTCCATTATAAGATGTCTCCTTTATCACTGTTCTGGAATCAACTCAAAAATGTTACCCTTTCCTTACTTTTAGCCCCAGTTAGTTAGTTAGTCAGTAGGACAAATCTTCCTAGTGGGGACACAGACAAACAATAACATGACAGGGGTTCCAACACCTCACTGCTCCATCCAAAACTGAAGAAAGTTTTGACCATTTTAGAAAAATTGAAAAGGTGAACCGACGACATACACCAGTGATGGAGAACCTTGGCACCCCGGAGGTTTTGGACATTTCCCATGATGCTCATGCACTCTGCAGTGTAGTGGAACATCCTGAGAAACTTAGTTCAAAAACATCTGGAGTGCCAAGGGTTGCCATCACTGTCATACACCCTCCTCACCGCCCAGTCCCCAGGACTGATCAGAGCCATGCTGACTGGTGACTGCCGGCATTGAGCATGGAAGCGCTGCACAATGGAGAGGGTGAGGAGTGGAAATTTCAAATCAGATCGCTACACCTGCTCTGTGGGCAGAGACACCTCTGCATCCACAGGAATAAGTATAGTAAGGATCAGAGAAGTTGGGAAGGGTGTTAGTTCACCTTTTCTGAAGACGTCAACACTTTAGGCGCCCATTCACATTTCCTGAACATGCGACAACACACACAGAAAACGTGCGTTTTGCCACGCTTTGGAAACCTAAGTTTTGCCACTTTTGGAAACAAGCTGCAAACTCACGCCGTGCTTTTGGTACCATTAATGGTTAATGACCCCCCAAACGTGGTTAGCAAACACATTTTTTTCCACATGTTTTATCATGCAGCAAATGCAAAAAGCACATGGACGAATCGAGCAACGTTCCACCCCCAAAAAGGGTCCAACATAGGGCAGCCACCTCAAATGAAAAATGTGTGAAAAACTGAGTGGAAACATGCGCTCCCACTACAAGCAGATGTAAATGCGGCCAAAAAGGGAAGACTGAAGAAGAGCGATCTTTTTTAATTGCACATCCCTGTACATGTTCAAACATTACTGTGAAGATTCAGCCAGTCATATTTGCTTAGTTCTGATTAAAGGACACCATGAAGAAACATAACAAGGTGATATAAAGCTCTAGAGAACTACAGAGATGTCCTTACCTTGGCTCTACCCGTGCTTTGTAGGATGTGGACCAGCGCGCAGGCCATCTCCTCCTTATTACGGACGCTGATCACCGGCTCCAGCACAGAACATAGCATGGTGTAATTAATTGTAATAAATTCAGCAAACTCCTTGTACTGCTCCATAGGCAGGATAGTGATCGTCTGATAGCGGGATTTAATACGTATCGAAGGTCCCCCAGTTTTGCCTTTGTTAGCAGTAGGTGTGCTCACAGGGTACCACTTCTCCACAAACTGCCTGCCAGTCACACTGGCCATTGGGATGTTCACCAGTCCCACATAATTGTTCTTATCCTTTTTCTTTTTTTTCTCTACGTCCTTATAGATGTGCACAGTGATATTGTGGATAGGGGGCAATCCAGAGAATTCAAAGTGCTCTCCCCAAAAGATATTGTCTGCTTTAGTTTTGCTTGTGGTACGCGCAAAGAGTGTGTCGTCCAGGCAGAGCTCGCAAAAATACTTCTTTTTGGGGGCCAGGTCTTTGGCCTCGATAATCCACAGCCGCAGTACATTTTCCGCCCTTCGGCAGTTGTCCTGAAAGTGAAATAACAGGAGGTTAGAAGTAATTCCAAGCCAGGTGTCAGGAGAATTCTACAGTCAAAACTGAAATAAACTATGAATTACATAGGAAACATCAGACTTTGGCATTACTTTGTATTTATGTACTCCAGTACAACAGCACTATAACTTTGCATTCAAGTAAGTATATGTCTATGTTAAAGGGACACTAAAGTCAGGGCATTTAAAAAAAAAAAATAACAAACATGTGATACTTACCTCCACTGTGCAGTTCGTTTTGCACAGAGTGGCCCGGAAAGCTGTCTTCTGGGGTCCCTCGGCGGTTGTCTGGGCTCCTCCTCGCAAAAGCTTTCCCTCTTCATGCGAGAGCGCTCGCACGGAGGAAAGCTTTTGCGAGCGCCGACTGTATCACTCGGCTCCGCCCCCCGGCGCGCCGCGTCATCCGCTCTGATTGACAGCAGCGCTAGCCAATGGCTGCGCTGCTATCAATCCGCCCAGCCTAGCCAATCAACGGCCAGGCTTGGAACCGAAGAGGACGACGTGGACGCGCCCGGGAGTTTCGAACGGTCAGGTAAGTACAACGGGGCCTCGGGGGGGGGGGGCGGTGCTGTTAGATGTTTTTTTACCTTAATGCATAGGATGCATTAAGGTAACAAAAACATGTACCTTTACAACCCCTTTAAAGGGGTTGAAAAGGTTTGTTGTTTATTTTCTAAATATTTTTTTTTTATATATTTTTGGGGGATATTTATTATAGCAAAAAGTACAAAATATTGAATTTTTTTCAAAATTGTCGCTCTCTGTTTATAGCGCAAAAAATAAAAACCGCAGAGGTGATCAAATACCACCAAAAGAAAGCTCTATTTGTGGGAAAAAAAAGGACCCCAATTTTGTTTGAGAGCCACGTCGCGCGACCGCGCAATTGTCAGTTAAAGCAACGCTGTGCCGAATCGCAAAAACTGTCCGGGTCCTTTAGCTGCCTAAAGGTCCGGGTCTTAAGTGCTTAAAGTGGAGGTTCCCCTAAAAAGAAACTTTTAACATTGCATTCCCGAGGTTAATGACAAGTAGAATCTGCGGGTTTTAAAAAAAAAAATATGTCCGTACATACCGTTTCTCATATCCCTTCTCACTGCCGCTTCCGGGTCTGATGGTCGGGGATGGGCGTGCCTAACTGATTGACAGGCATCCGACCGACGCATACAGCGCGTCACGAGATTTCGAAAGAAGCCGGACGTTCGGCTTTTTTCGGCATCTCGTGACGCGCTGTATGATTCGGTCGGATGCCTGTCAATCAGTTAGGCACGCCCATCCCCGACCATCAGAGCCGGAAGCGGCGGTGATAAGGGATATGAGAAAAACGGTATGTACGGACATTTTTTTTTAAAACCCGTCGATTCTACTTGTCATTAACCGCGGGAATGCAATGTTAAAAGTTTCTTTTTAGGGGAACCTCCACTTTAAGCTAGTGCATTGTTGGTTCACTTACCTTTTCCTTCGATTTCCCTTCTAAATGTTTTTTTTCTTTGTCTGAATTTCTCACTTTCTGTTTCTCCTCAGTAAGCTTGCCCCCATCATCTGGCTGGGGGTTAGTCAGCCAGAACAGCTTACTGAGGAGAAACAGGAAGTGAGAAATTCAGACAAAGAAAAAAAAATTTAGAAGGGAAATTGAAGGAAAAGGTAAGTGAACCAACAATACACTAGTTTAAAGGAACCTATTTAGATTTTTTTTTGTCCTCACAAAAAAGGAAGTAAATTGTCACCCATGTGTCACCATAAATATATATACATGCATAACAATTCACTTTCTAAACTTCTAGAGTTTTGATGTACTGAGCACCATTCTCTGCAACTTGGAATTCAACTTCCATTAGTGCCTTTTGGCAGCAAACAGAAGGAGGATGCAGAGCAATGTAAATGTAAACTAGACTAAAAGCTTATATGGTATATGGGTTTCTTTCATGAAAGGGTAATTCATAGTGACACATTTGATTTAAACTCTTATGTGCTGCTGGGTCTATTTTAAGCAGCTCCATTAACTCCTGATATGTCTAGAAGGAAACTGAAGTTATTTAAAAAGAAGCTGTAGTTGGTGACAGATCCACAATAATGAAAATGTTAAATATAAAGATATAGAAAAACCTAAAGACATAGCTGTTCATAGCTGTGACTGATCCAGAATAAGTGAAGCAGTCTCAATTGGTCACCCTTTAAATTTTTAAATAACAAACATGTCATACTTACCTCCACTGTGCAGTTCCGTTTTGCACAGAGTGGCCCCCGATCGTCTTCTTCTGGGGTCCCACGGCAGCTCTCGCGAATCCTCCCCGCAAGAGATAACCCCCTTTGGGAAGCTCTATGCCGAGGGGGTTACCTTGCTGGCCCGCTCCCGTGTCATACACTCAGCATCCACAGCAAGCGTATGACTTGGCCCCGCCCCCTAGCGGTCGTGTTATTGGATTTCAGCAAGCTGTTTTTTCATCTTAATGCATTAAGGTGAAAAAACACAAGGGTTTACAACCCCTTTAAAGTATTTTGTTTAAAAATAACAAAAATATAATTAACTTCTCATCAGGTCCCTCGTCCGCGCTCTTGGCCCCTCCCTCCTGCCAAGTGCCCCCACAGCAATCAGCTTTCTAAGGGGCCACCCAAGCTGAGCCACTGCTCTATGAGTGCATTTAAACACAAAGCAGCGGCTTGGCCTCGCCCCCCCCCTTCTCTAGCTCACTGACAGCAGTGGGAGCCAATGGAAATCTATATGCGTATTGCCAGCCTCCTGTTAACAATTTCACCAGCCAGAAGGCCCTTATTATTTTTCTGCATGCCGGCATATAAGCTACAGATACTAAACACTCAAAAACGTGACAGTAACTTTTTTTATGCCTGTACCATAAGCAGATATTGCTTAGCTGGTTGAAAATGTATTCCATCTATAGCCAATATTAATCTCGTGACAGCAGTGTCACAACAGTGACGCATGCACAATACATTAAAGGGGTGGTTCACCCAAAAACCTTTTTTTAACATTAGATTGAGGCTCGTTATGTCAAGGGGAATCGGGTGTGTTTTTTACAATCCAAGCAGTACTTACCGTTTTAGAGATGCATTTCCTCTGTCGCTTCCGAGTATGATCGTCTGGTCTGGGCGTTCCTATTTGATTGACAGGCTTCCGTCAGGCTTCTGACGGTCGCATACATCGCGTCACGATTAGCCGAAAGAAGCCGAACGCCGCTCTATACGGCGCATGCACACCGTCGTTCGGCTACTTTCGGAAAATCGTGACGCGTCGGAAGCCTGTCGGAAGCCTGTCAATCAAATAGGAACGCCAAGTCCCGAAGACCATACCCGGAAGCGACGGAGAAGATGCATCTCTAAAACGGTAAGTACTGCTTCGATTGTAAAAAAAAACACCCGATTCCCCTTGACAAAACGAGCCTCAATCAATGTTAAAAAAAAGGTTTTTGGGTGAACCACCCCTTTAAAGTGTTACTAAACCCAGGACCCTGCATTCATTATATCTGGTCTCCCACAGTACACAAAACATCGAAATGCAATAATTTTAGTAAATATAAGCTGCTAAATACCTTTTCTCATCAGCAGTATATATCAGTCTTATGACTTCTATCAGTGTCTTGTTAAAACTTGTAGGAGGAGCTTCCATTCTACTCTGACTGTCCAATGAGGTGGCAAGACCCCTGACGCTCTGTCTGGACAGTGTTGATTGGCCCTGTGCAGATCACATGCACCCTCCCAAGAGAAAAAAAAACTCTCTAGCAATGCACACCAAACTGAGCATGGCCCCAAGTATCTGTTGGATCAGCAGATGCATTGGGGGACAGTAAAAGAAGGGGATGATCTGAGAACGCAGTGTCAAACAGCATTTTTACACAATGTGCAGGATTAACCCCTTCCACAGTGAGAAAGAAAGCTTTACTGCATATACAGACTGATTTTATGTTGTGGGTTTAGTAACATCTTAACCAAATGCTATAAATTTGAGATCTAACTAAAAGCATACCAACAGGTATACAAAACAAAAACTACTGCATCATGTCTGCTTTTCTGTTTTGGATTCATGGATTGAAGGTTTTAGGCCTATAGCAGGAAAAAAAACAGGAGACCCAGCAAGTTCCTTACTTTTATGAAAGGGATTTATGCAAGCCAGCCATCACACACATTGCAATTCCATACTCACTCCATCCCCACAAACCTTATGAGGAAATGTGCTCTCAGCTGCAAGATCTGATCATTAACGCTTATACGGCTTCAGATCACAATATAATCAAATACAAACATCATGTTATTCTGAGTGTTTACAGGTGACTGGCGCTGCCCTTTAGCAGAACATCACTAATGTGCTCCTCATTAAAACTTACTGTTGAGAAAAGATGGAGAATGATGAAAACGATCAGCAGCGGGCTTGTTTTCCTTGACGCTTACCTTGTTAGGTTGGACAGTCCTCCGCAGATTTTCCATCCACTTATCTCTCTCTGCTGCAGATGAGCAGCTAAAACATTTGCTGCCGCTGGAGTATGTGACCTAACAGGCGCGCATTGACAAGTAGAAAGAATAAAAAAAAAAAGGAAATAAATCAAAAGGTTACTCAGGCATCTGAGTTAATAATTTACACACGGCCTCATAAAAATACATACTGCCTTACCTCAAAACAAAAGTCTTGGCCCAATATGCTGCTGTGTAGTGGCTTTACCAGGATTTTATCTTCTGTCGCCAAATCCAGAGCTTCCACTGCACTGCCTGGGCTCAGCAAGGACTCATGGGAACGAGATTCTTTCAGTTTAGGTAACCCACGTGACCTGCATTAAAAAAAGGCTGTAATTAAAACAGCTGCCGGTCCCTAGGACATGGGAAATACCCATTCATTTGCAAATGGTTTAATTTCTACACAATACACAAGGAGAACAGGACTGGCCCACCCAGTGGTTGCAGAACTATGAAGGCATTGCAAGGGTGTCAGTTAAACAAGCATGACTCTCAAAAGCAGAGGCATGATGGAACTTGTGGTTCCACAACAGGGGGTCACAGGTTGAGCACCCATGTTCTTAAAGGGACACTAAAGGTGCATGTTTTTTCACCTTAATGCATCCTATGTATTTAGGTGAAAAAACATCCAACAATACCGACCCCCACCCCCCGTTTTACTTACCTGAGCCCGTTCACCTGCGGGGCTCGCTCCCGACGTCCTCTTCGCCACTCAGCCTGGTCGTTGACTGGCTAGAGTGGATGGATTGAATGCAGCGCATCCATTGGCTCGCGTTGCTCTCAATCACATCCAATGACACAGCGTGTCGGGGGGCGGACCCGAGTGATACAGTGAGCAGCTTAGGTTCTTGCGGGCGCGCTCCCGTGAGCCGCTATCAACATGCTTGCTCGCATTAAGGTGTAAAGTTCTTGCGGGCAGGACCAGAGACAGCCGCCGAGGGACCCCAGAAGTTGTGGATCGGGGCCACTCTGTGCAAAACCAGCTGCAAAGTGGAGGTAAGTAGAAAATGTTTGTTATTTTTAATTCTCTTAACAACCCCTTTAAGTCAGCCACACATGGATCAAAATGCAGCTGGTTCAGCAGGAACTGGCCAAATGTTGATCCATGTATGGTGATTCCCGTTTAAGAGGAATTATCTATTCCTCCCAAACGGTTCTATCAGTATTCAGCGCAGCAGCTGGAGGGTCACAGGTTGAGCACCCATACTTTAGAACAGGGGTGGGCAACTTCGGCCCTCCAGCTGTGGTGAAACTACAAGTCCCATGAGACATTGCAGGACCCTGACAATCACAGACATGACTCCTAAAAGCAGAGGCATGATGGGATTTGTAGTTTCATCACAGCTGGAGGGTCACAGGTTGAGCACCCATACTTTAGAACCTCCATCAGGTTTTGTTGTTTTGTCTCATTTTCCGTCCCAGTTACAGTGGTCACCAAAACAGGACATGATTGGAAATCTTTTCAGTGCAGACAACAGTAGGGTTCAGAATTTCCTTTCTGGTTATTACATCTTGGCTCCTGTGAGATTTCATTTTATTTCCCATCACAGTGACAAATATCACTCAAACAGAGAGCGAAGAAAGCTCTTAAATGGGATACATATAGAAAAAAGTATTTTGCAATAAAAAGTTAAAATAAAAAAAGTTTATTTTTCTGGATTTGCATTTTAAAAATAAGCATACAATGTTACTATTACTCTATTTTTACTTGGTTTTGTTAGACATAACATTTTATGAATAACCTTTAAGCACTTTTATCATTTTTATAGATTAAGATGACCGAAGGAGGTCACCAAAAATATTTATAGAATGATCCGTTTTAAGTATTCTTTTTGACATTTAAAAAAACACATTAATATCACCTGCAGACTACAAAGCATTTTTTTTTGCACACAGGCAGCAAATAAAACAGGTTTAAAAATAATAATAATAATAAAAAAACAAATTGGTATTCTAATAAAGTTTTCTTTTATATATAAAAACATAGTCCATCCTAATATTCTGAAAACATATCCATGAAAAACAGAAATTGGTATTCAGGAGATTTACACCAACAGACAATAATAACGTTATTCTAATAAAGTTTTCTTTTATATATAAAACAGAGAAAATCGTTTTTTGTTTTTTTAAGTCCATCCTAATATTCTGAAAACATATCCAAGTTCCAGGGAGATTTAAAACATCTTAAATGGGGAATTAAAATAAGTTTACGTAAAACAAAAAACAATTCCATAAAGTTCTGCCTTTCAGAATCACTTACAATAAATAGAAATCCGATTCAAACAACTGAACAGCAATCAGAACAATTAAATAATTACATTTTTATAAGCCGCTAATTACCTCCATTGCAACACAGGGAATATAACGAGAGCATGCATGCTGTGATAGACAATAAAATTAGACTTACATGAAGCAATTATACAGCCACCTTGCTGTGCACGACCAAATCATTGCTAGGACTCATGTCACAAAACCTCACCCATCCATCGCTCCTTTGCACAGGGGTCAAGGGTCACATGCCGGTAGGGAGTTGAATAGGCCAGGGGCAATGTCAGGTAACCAGGCTGGGCATCCTGGCCGGGAGAAGATGATGTCCTTGCAAATCTTATAATATTACCAAATGGGCTGAATTCCGATCATTCCGGGCTCAGGGGCAGAACTGGCAATCGGTGGAATAAAATAGCTGGCTACTGCATCCTTCCCCCTCCTCCTTTTAGCATCCCGCCCCTCAGGTAGCACAAACAGAGTCCCGGTGTGCCCAGGCTGCTGCTCTCTGGGCCTGTTGCTATGACAATGCACCTATAAGCAGATTACAGCTTGCAGGCAAGCAGGCAAGAAGCTGCAGCCAGGCTGGCTCAAAGAGCATGCTCTGTAAACATTGCAAAGGTCACCTTTTCAAGCAGCTTCCCTTGCATAAACCCGACCCGGACAGGGAGATGCTGAGGAGGAAAGGGGGGCCTTCTGAAGACTGCACTGCACTTTTCCCAAGAGGAGACAGATCAGTGACACTTAATGCGTCAAACCTCCTGGAAGCATCTCCGCTGGGAGAAATTACCACCTTCAACCCTTTACTGGCATCTGCTTATTTCCTGACTCTCTAGTCATCGCACAATATGACAAACGGGCACCTTGGTGGACCTGGGACTGAAGACTGGAAAAAAGGCAGAAAACTGCAGGGAGTGATGGAGGGTGGGGGTTTCACAGATTTGCAAACCAGCTTTTTAGTCAATGCCTAATGATCTCAGACACAAACATCACAGATTCTTTCCCGGACACATTAGCCTTGCACTAGATGCGGTCAGACGCACAGGAAAGGGTTAATGATGCAGCTCTGGAACAAGATGGCTGCCCGACACTTAAAACCCAAACTAGCAAGGGATCAAAGCAACCTGCAGCCAATGCACGCTGCTGTACGGATGGATTACAAGGCTCTTCCTGCTATTGGAAAACTGAGCAGCGCTTAGCTGGCCTTGTGCAGACGCAGATAATCCCATGGAAGCAGGATTACAGTAAACAGCACGAGCCACAGGGGCAGGGAAGGGAGCACCATAAAGAGCATCCTTTACACAATACAAATCCACATCAGGCAACATGAACCTCTAATAGGTATGGTTAGAGCTGGAGCCCATTACAAGAAACCACTATCATTATTCCAAGTAACAAGCACCCTTGTCAGTCACCTGAATCTTAATGCCTATTAATGCACCGAGGGCGGACTATACAGCAAGTGACCCGCGTTCTCCAGAATTCTCTATTTCTAGACATGAAATCTACGTACATCGAACAGTAATTAGATCATCAAAGACTATATTCTGCCAACCAAGAGTTATACGCCATAACAAAGGTCAACAAATTAGGGCACAATGGAGGAACTGTTGAGTGCAATTTAGTAGCTTGCTGCCAGCTTTAAAAAAAAGTACCTTTGTTAACCGATTCAGCCCCGGGAGATTTTACCCCCTTCCTGACCAGAGCACTTTTTGCGATTCGGCACTGCGTCGCTTTAACTGACAAGTGCGTGGTCGTGCAACGTCGTAGCCAAACAAAAAATTTAGCGTCCTTTTCCCCCCAAAAATAGAGCTTTCTTTTGGTAGTAAATGATCACCTCTGCAGTTTTTATTTTTAGCGCTATAAACAAAACAGTGACAATTTTGAAAAAAATAATTATCTTTTACTTTTTGTTATAATAAATACCCCAATAAAAAAAAAAAAAAAATGTTTTCCTCAGTTTAGGGCGATATGTATTCTTCTACATAACAAAGCAAATAAGCGTATATTGATTGGTTTGCGCAAAAGTTATAGCATCTACAAAATAGGGGATAGAATTATGGTATATTTATTATTATTTATTTTTTAACTAGTAATGGCGGCGATCTGCAATTTTTATCGGGACTGCGATATTATGTCGGACAGATCGACCACTTAACACATTTTTGGGACCATTGACAATTTTACAGCGATTAATGCTATAAAAATGCACTGATTACTGTAAAAATTGGCAGGGAAGGGGTTAACACTAGGGCACAATCAAGGGGTTAAATGTGTTCCCTCTTTGTGTTCTAACTGAAGGGGGATGGGACTTACGAGGGGAAATTACAGAGCGATGTTCATACTTTGTATGAACACACGATCAGCCATTTCTCCCCTCAGAGAACCAGGATCTGTGTGCTTACACACACAGATTCCGGTTCTCGCTTTGTCACGAGCAGTCGCGGGTGCCTGGCGGTCATCGCGCCCGCCGGGCATTCACATGGGCTCAGGGGATCGAGCAACATGCACGTGCCTCCGGCGGCGTACGCGCCCCTAGTTGCCACAGGGCGAAGCGACGTAACATAACGTTGTTTAGCAGAGCAGAGCCATGCTGCCACAATAAAACTGCGGCGGCTGGTTGGCAAGTGGTTACTATCAAAAGAAAAGTTACAGTTCCTTGAAAAAGTATTCATGCCTCTTTAAATTTTTCACATTTTGTCATGTTAAAACCAAAAATGTAAATGTATTTTATTGGGAATTTATGTGATAAACCAACACAAAGTGGCACCTAATTCCCTGGTCATCTCTCGCCTCAACTACTGCAACTGTGTGCATTTGTATTCAGCCCCCCTGAGTCAATACTTTGTAGAACCACCTTTCATTACAATGACAGCTACAAGTCTTTTTTGGGATGTCTCTACCAGCTTTGCACATCTAGAGTGAAATTTATGCAATTTTTCTTTTCAAAATAGCAAAATTTCTGTCAGATTGGATGGAGAGTGTCTGTGAACAGCAATTTTCAAGTCTTGCCACATGAATATGATTTGATCCAAACCATTCCATTGTAGCTCTGGCTGTATGTTTAGGGTTGTTGTCCTGCTGGAGTGTGAATCTCCACCCCAGTGTCAAGTCTTTTGTAGACTCTAACAGGTTTTCTTCTCAGGCTGGGTTCACACCGAATACGGATATGGCTCACAGCAGGGGTCCAATGTGTCCCTGTTCTCTGGTTTAGGAACAGATCCGGCCCAAATTTGTTCCTGAATTTGGACCTGAAACTGAGCCAAAGGCGCACAGGACCCCTGCACAATGCACTCCACAGCCAGCACAGAGATGTGTGAATCGGCTCCATTGAAAGCCAATCACAGTCTCCTGTTATGCGAATCATATGGGGTAAAATCCAATGGGCATAAGTGTGAACCCAGCCCAAGATTGCCCTGTGTTTAGCTCCATCCATCTTCACATCCACTGTCCCTGCTGAAGAAAATCATTACCACAACACGATGCTGTCACCACCATGTTTCACAGTGGGGGTGTTGTGTTTAGGGTGATGTGCAGTGTTAGTGTTTCGCTACACATAGCGTTTTACTTTTAGGCCAACAAGTTCCATTTTTGTTATCATCTGACCAGAGCACCTTCTTTCACATATTTGCTGTGTCCCCCACATGGCTTCTCACTAACGGGACTTCTTATGGCTTTCTTTCAACACTGGCTATCTTCTTGCCACTCTTCCGTAAAAGGCCGGATTTGTGGAGTGCACGACTAATAGTTGTCATGTGAATAGATTCTCCTACCTGAACTATGGATCTCTGCAGCTCCTCCAGAGTTACTATGGGGCTCTTAGCTGCTTCTCTGATCAATTCTCTCCTTGCCTGGCCTGTTAGTTTAGATGGACGGCCATGTCTTGGTAGGTTTGATGTTGTGCCATACTCTTTCCATTTTCAGATGGATTTGTAATTTTAGAACTGCGGTTTGTCCAGCTCTTCATTGCAAATAAAAAGCACCAGGAAAATAAAACTGTTTTGCCCAGAGCAACTACATTTTTCTTTCAAGACTTGTTTCCATGAGTGTATTTAAGCATACATCTGTGTGAGGGCTGCATTTGCCTGCAGGGGATGCACAGGTGTTCCATGCATCCGAGTTCAAGCAGTCCCTTTCATATCTATTGGGACGCAATGGCTGCATGGACTCCGCCATTGCAACCAATTTGACATTTGTGTGGGTGTGTCCCCCCCAATGCAGACCGTGTGAGTTCAGGAACATGCACCTGCATGGATGTATGGATGTCAAATTGGAAGCAGAAGCTGTTTCTGTGCAGCCACTGCATCACAACAGACATAGATGGGACTACCTGCACGTGGATATGTGAGACACCTGCACAGCCCTTGTGGAATTCCAGTTAAAAATTGTCTTTTTTTTCTTAGAAAACAATAAACTATTATGTTATGCGCCAATTGAGTTGCTAAAGATCTAATTAGAAAAAACTTTCTAATGGAGACATTCAGCAACACTCCTATTTCTCACCGACAATGGTTGCCATGTGCAGCCCAATGTAGCTACTCACAGACATTTTCTGGTACTGGTGTCCATTTAAAAAGTCCCTTTTAAACCAACATAGGCTAGCACTGCACAATCCAGCCCAGCAGGCCCGTTGCGACAAAGCAAGCAAACCGAGCAATTACTTGCTTGGGGCCCCAAGCAGGGCCCTTGCCTTGCTGTGCTTCCTATAAAATGCTGAAGTTGCCTGAGCACTCTATAGAGAGCCTCAGGCAGCTGCAGTGCTGCCTCTCTCGTCACTTCCCACTGTAGCGTGGCCGAGCTCCTCTGTTCCTCCTGTCAGTCAAGCCGGGTACAGGAGATTTAGTGCTCACTTCCTTTCAGTCCGGCCGGGAACAGGAAACTGAATCTCTTGCCGCGATTCGGTCAGTAGGGATGGGGGGTAAATGGAACATAGGGGGGGGGGGGGGAGTAAGAAGAACATGGGGGCAGTAAGAAGAACACAGGGAGGGGGGAAGGAGTAAGAAGAAAACAGGAAGGGGGGAAGGAGTAAGAAGAACACAGGAAGGGGGGAAGGAGTAAGAAGAACACAGGAAGGGGGGAAGGAGTAAGATGAACACAGGAAGGGGGGGAAGGAGTAAGAAGAACACAGGAAGGGGGGAAGGAGTAAGAAGAACACAGGGAGAGGGTGTGTAAGGCGATGGAGGAGAACACAGGGAGGGAGGGGTGAGGAAAACACACGCTATGCTGTGGTTCCTGTAGGCTTTGCCTGTGTGGGGGGGTGGGAGCCTCCATGTCCATTTTGCTTGGGGTCCCCAAATTACTTCAAATGGCCCTGCAGCCCAGCACAACCCAGCCTTGATCCACCCCATATGTAAAGTCACATTCTTTTCACAAATAAGAACACACATGCCCCTCATTCATTTGAGCGCCAAGGGGGAACCTATAAGGAAGCTTCGGGAAATAACACCGTTATAAATGTGAAGACACGCCCGCCAGCCGCCTCTAGTACTGAAAGATTGGGGCACTGTCCAAAAGAAGGGGGTCCATATAAAGTTTTTCATGCAAAATTCCCAAAGCTTTCTCCTATTTTTATAATTAGATTAAATTGTAAAAAATTAAGAATCCTTGGAGAAAATTATATAAAAACCTCTAAAAACAGAGCCCACGGAATTGATTTGCCTTATAAAGAAGATAATTGCCATAGCAGGCTTGTCTGGCATTCTAAGCAGCTAGGCATCTCACAAAACACGTATCACAGATTACACATTTCTCCGTGTATTACACTAATGAAAAGAAAATGAGATGATGCACATTATAACGAACGTCTCAGATATGTGACACCCATTATACAGGGCAGAGAACAGGCATACTCATCCCATACCAGGCACATAAAAAGCTGCTCAGCTTATTAAACCAGGCAACTTAAAAATAACATGAATCCCTTCATCCAGCAATGACAACAAGTTAAGTGAAGTGATCTATATCAGCCAAACACGCTCTCATTTACTGTACTTACATCAATGAAAGCTGATTGGTTTCTATTGGCTGCACTTGTTGCTATCTTGCAGAATAAACACTATAGGGATTATCATAGCAGGCATAAACAGAGCAGAAGAATAAAAAGCTGAAGTTTAGGTACGATTCTTATTGCATAATTACATTGTTCAACCCGGACCAAGCATTCATATCTAACACCTGAGCCTTGAATCATTGTAGTAGTCACCGCCACTACAGGTGACAGCAACAGTCTTCCGGGTCCAGTGCCAAGAGGCTGCTCGCTTGGCATGACCGCCATTCACAGAATTCCTTTGTATCTTTTTTCATTGAAAACAAGGTGCTCCTAAAGTTTTAATCGATCTTGTTTCAATATTATTTAATACTTATTATTACATTCTCAATTAAGGGCCCTTTCACACGTACAGACCACCGGTCCGTTTACGGACTTGTAATGCATCCCTTTGGGATCGCGTACGTTAGCGGATGATGTATCCGCTAACGTCCGCAAAGATCCGCGTCCGCAAAGATCCGTTTTTTCTTCCGTCTGGCGGATTGGATGAATACGGACAGACGGTCCGTATTCATCCGATTCCCCATAGGGGAGAGCGGCGGAAAGACAGGGCGGTCTCTGCACAGTGTGCGGGGACCGCCCTGTCCGCCGACAGCTCAGCAGGGATTTACGGATGATCCCCGCTGAGCCGACGGACACACAAGGGGCGGATAAAAAACGGTCCGCTCCGTGTGAAAGGACCCTAACACTGAGCTTCTCACCCCTGACTGTATAATATTGTGTTTACTTTATGCAGTTTGTACACTACTTCTGTACTATTCAATAAAATATTTTGACAAGGAAAACAAGGTGCTCTCCGATTGGACAAGGTGGAGATTGTGACGTCAACGGATCAACGTCCAGATTCAGTCACTCTTGACACGGGTAGGTGCTTCCAATGCCACTTATCACCTGTAGCCTGGCCTAGGGCAGCAATTTGCAGGGGGGCAGCAAAAAAGCTGCTTAACCCCCCCCCCCCCGCACAACAAAAAAAAAGCCCCTTTTTCCAGCTCCTGCACAAAAACATACAGGGAAAAAAAGAACAAAGTTGCCATTAGAAACACTTCCACTGGCTTGGATATTTACCCCGTCTACTGCCCCACTGTAGTACGAGAGACTTCCCTGCTATTATGTTGCACAGTAATAAAGTTTGCAATACGAAACGGCTAAGCAGTAACCTCAAACCTCAAGCTTTTGCTTTCCGTAAAGTGTCTGTGAACTCCATTAGAAAAAAAAGCATCTGGGAAAAAGGTGGTTGAAGCTAATTACTTTGGTGCCACTGCTCAATCTGACCCATTTAAGAGACTGGCTAAGAGGAGGGAGCAGTTTACAATCACTCAGCATGCTGTGAGACTTTATCATATTGCATTGAAATCTGCCTGCGAGGATTATGAAATCAGAAAAAGGATAATACCGCATTAATAGAGCCTCAGCAACCATCAACAGCACAGACTCACATTACATCCATTAGCTGATATGGAGATGGGGGGGGGGGGGGGGACATTCTGCTGCAGGACAGAGCAGCTCCCATATACCACACATTCTAAACTGTGTTTAGCTGAATACAAGGGAAACTATGCAGCTTGGAGAACCCAATACTTATAAAAGCTTGCTTTATACACACAGACAGTCCAATACAAGGAGAATTTAAAATATATTTTTTATTAGGATTAAGCATTCCAAACACAGAGCTTCCAATGATCCCATCAGAAATGATTTAGACTTAAAAATTGATTTTTCAATCCCACAAACACATTCTACAAATTTATAGAACAGTGCACAATAAAATAAGCAGCATCTTAACCTCCGATAGATTTACCCCCCCCCTTCATGACCAGGCCATTTTATGCAATATGATATTGCATTGCTTTAACAATTGCGCGTTCATGTGATGCTGTACCTAAACAAAATTGATGCCCTTTTATCCCACAAATAGAGCTTTCTTTTGGGGGTACTGTAATTATCTCTGCGGTTTTTATTTTTTGCTGTATAAACGAAATAAACCTGACAAATTTTCCCCCCAAAAAACATTTTTGACTTTCTGCTATACAATACATCCAATTTTGGTAAAAAAATAAAAAATAAAAAAAATCCTAAGCAGCATATATTGATTGGTTTGCGCAAAAAGTATAGCGTCTATAAATGATGGAATATTTTTATTATTTTACTAGTAATGTTAGAGCGGGACTGCAATATTGCGGTGGACAAATTGGACACCAACTGACACTTTTTGGGAACCAGTGACACCAATACAAAGACCAGTGCTAAAAAAATGCACTGTCACTGTACTAATGACACTGGCAGGGAAGAAGTTAACTTCAGTGGTGATCAAAGGGTTAAAAGTGTGCCAGACCAGTTCTTTACTACCGCGGGGGAGGTGCTTGTACTAGAAGGCATGGATTGTGCCCCTGCTTAGCAGAGGCACAGGATCCATGCCTTCTGTAGTGACAGAAGGATGATCTGCCTTGTTTACATAGGCAGACCACGGTTCTGCCTGTGTTCCGAAGAACCGGCAGGTGTCAGTGGACATCACGTCTGTCATACCTGCCGATCAGCTTCTGCTGTGTCTAATCACAGTGGGAGTGGGCCACCAAAGGTCCTCACATCTGCCCAGTCCAGCACCAAAGGTCCTCCTCACATCTGCCCAGTCCAGCACCAAAGGTCCTCCTCACATCTGCCCAGTCCAGCACCAAAGGTCCTCCTCACATCTGCCCAGTCCAGCACCAAAGGTCCTCCTCACATCTGCCCAGTCCAGCACCAAAGGTCCTCCTCACATCTGCCCAGTCCAGCACCAAAGGTCCTCCTCACATCTGCCCAGTCCAGCACCAAACAATCAGCAAAGTAGAAAATAAGTGAATGGGTAAAGTCACCAATTCACTTTAGAGGATCTGCTTAATGGCCAACTAGTTCTAGATAGTAAATAGGGGGGTTGATTCATTTTCAAGATCAATGTCCTCTTAGAAAATTGTCTCTGTCACTCTCACAAGCAGTGGTGTCATTCACTTGCATTTGGATTGGTAAATTTATTCATTGCCTATTACTGAGAACCATTTAGCTTTGCAACAACCATGATTTAGAAGGCTCTGTGAATTCAGGCGGAAAATTTGTTCCCAATTTGCTCCCAACAAATTCAAAAGGTCAGGACGTTATATAACAACCAAATAACACAGAAACATCAGATGCGGGTGGAGCCTGTGTCTCTGGCACTAATCTAATGAAATGCATTGGAAGCCACACACACAGCGCCAACTGTGATGTAATCCTTCACATTTTGCGATTTTAAAGTGGAAATTCACGCTCTCAATCAGCATTGACTATTTATAATCCATATGCCGTTACCATTAGTCAATAGATCGGAAAGTGCTTTACTGCCGCTGCCCCCGCCCCAGTGTGAAAGGGGCCTTAGGGTTTCTGTCTAGGCTTTACAAGCGGCAATATATATCTTAGAAAATATGCCACTGACACACTTAATTTATGGCAAGTATATGTTATTCTCAGGTTAAGATAATATGTTTAGTGCTAAATGACTTGGGTAGTGATTATGTTTGTTATAGACTCATTATTATGACCACATTTTTGCCTTAGTGGTGCGGTGGGTGGGTGTAGCTTCATCTGACACCCCCCCCAATTGAACATATAAGGTTGGACAGCTGCAAGGCCTCACAACACAAGTCTCGTCATAACCGACCACACTGGTGCAGTCCCTGACATTAGTTGATGGGCCCCCAAGGATTGCTTTAAACTTTTTACCCAAATATGGGATTGTTGTTTGTTTAGAGTTTATGATGTCTGAACCATATTGTACTTTTTCTGGTATTAAACTGTAAAGTTCATTTTATTATTTTGCAAACTGAATAAAAAGCTTGCTCCCTCAATCTGACTGATTTGAAGTGTTTTTGCAAAGAAGAGAGGGCAAGTCAAGATGTGACATGGGAATGGGGGAATATACGGATCATTTTAACGCACTGATAATGTCTGTCGAAAAATAACAGACTATTCAGTGTCTCTAATGATGTTAAACAGCCACAATGCACTAGGTGATCAAAGACCATGTTACCCTTGCCTGAGTTGTAGGGTGACCAGACATCCCCGGATTCCGGGGACAGTCCCTGGATTGAGGACCCTGTCCCCCGAGCCAGTCTGTCCCAGGATTTGTTCCCGTATTGCAGTGGCATTGGAAGGGCATCTGGTACTCTCGCCCGGGTGCAACATTTGGGGGGGGGGAGCAAAATCATTACTGTGTCCACCAAGTTTTCTGTGTCGCCCCCCCTGCCCAGTGACTCCTGTGGTCCTGCCTATCCCCCATGGATTTCTCTGGTATGGGTGGCCCGTGTGTGTGAAAAAACAGCGGGGGGGGGGGGGGGGGGCAGTGCAAAGCGTACGGCTATTGGAAAATCTCTTAGTAGGAGATACTGAGGAGTGGCTGGGTGTCGGGAACAGTACATGGTGCTGGGGAGTCCTGCGACGATGGATTATCATGGAGGCCAGACAAATCAACCGACCTGTGAGTAGTACAGGAATCAGGTAGGCTAGTACAGTGGTCAGTGTAGGAATCAGGTAGGCTAGTACAGTGGTCAGTGTAGGAATCAGGTAGGCTAGTACAGAGGTCAGTGTAGGAATCAGGTAGGTCAGTGTAGGAATCAGGTAGGTCAGTGCAGTGGTCAGGTAGGTCAGTGCAGTGGTCAGGTAGGTCAGTGCAGTGGTCAGTGTAGGAATCAGGTTAATGCAGTGGTCAGGTATGTCAGTGTAGGAATCCAGTTGGTCAGTACTACTGCAAATTTTTTGCCATGTCCCGAGCGCCGACAACCCACACTACACCACTAACAGCATATATAATTTGAGGAAAATATGCGTATAAAATAGTTCACCAGTTTTTTTTCAGCGACAGGGACAGATGGAAAGGACTTACCTCTAAATAGATCATATAAATAAAAGATCTGTCTGTAAATTGCCTGTATACTACCTCACTGCTTTAAAAATATCATAGTATATACTTTCCTTGTGCTGAAGATAACAGGTAATGGCACATCTGTATTGCGTGCCCTTCAGTCTATGTACAGTCTGTGCTGCAGCACTAACACTGCACCCTGAAGCTCTGCCCAGTTTCAGCTGTTAATTACTTAAATGCCCAGTCTCTCTGCCAACTCTCTGGGGAGGCATGGCAGCTCTCAGACATCACATCCTAAGTGCTCAGGATTTATATGGCTCGAAGTGTAGGGACGCTGGGTCAGATATGGTCACAGAAATCATTTTTTCCTCTGCTGCTGGTGCCAGAGAATGTTTAATGCGCCTTATTAACCTTATCTTCTAGTTCTACAGGAAGAGCCTTGAAGAGGAACACCTACAGTGGATCTGTACGGATTCTCAGTAGATCACATTACATTTTCTTCAATTCTACCCGAAAAGAACAATTTTAGATTTGTGAGGGCACCATATAAAAGTGTGAGAAGATAACCTGGGACCTATTTTTTAATCGTTGGTGCTTACTGCCCGATTCTTTAGCCTGCTCTCTTACCCTCTTAAAGGGTTAGTAAATGAATTTTTTTTTTTTAAATAACAAACATGTCATACTTACCTTCACTGTGCAGTTCCTTTTAGCACAGAGTGCCCACGATCCTCGTCTTCTGGGGTCCCCTGGCGGCTGTCTCGGTCCTCCCCGCAATTAGTCACCACAGTCATGCGAGCGCTCACACGGTGGTCACTAATTGCGGACGCCCTTCCGTGATACAGCGAGCAGCCATAGCCGCTCGCTATATCACTCGGCCCGCCGAAACCCTGGATGTGATTGACAGCAGCGCCAGCCAATGGCTGCACCGCTCTCAATCGATCTGCACTAGCCAATCAGGGGCCAGGCTGAGCGGCGAAGAGGATATCGGGAGCGCACCGGACTTTTGATGGGTCAGGTAAGTAAAACGGGGGCTCGGGGGGGGGGGGGGGCGGCCACACCAGATGTTTTTTCACCTTAATGCATAGATTGCATTAAGGTAAAAAAAAAAAAAGGGATTTTTAAATACAGCTTACCTGTAAAATCCTTTTCTTGGAGTACATCACGGGACACAGAGCGGCATATTCATTACTATGTGGGTTATATGGAGTACCTTCAGGTGTGGACACTGGCAATCTTCAAACAGGAAGTCCCCTCCCTATATAACCCCCTCCCCTAGAGGGAGTCCCTCAGTTTTGTAGCAAGCAGTATGCCTCCCAAAATGGTCACCCAAAAGAGGGGTGGGAGCTCTGTGTCCCGTGATGTACTCCAAGAAAAGGATTTTACAGGTAAGCTGTATTTAAAAATCCCTTTTTCTTTCTCGTACATCACGGGACACAGAGCGGCATATTCATTACTATGTGGGATGTCCGAAAGCAATGCTTTAATGAGGGGAGGGAGACATCTTCCAAAGAAGGATTCAATTTTAGAGCTAAACTCAAATCATAATAATATTTCCAAATTAGTCAAGAAAGAAGAACCTTTTTCTTTTTTTTTTTTTTTTTTTTTTTTTTTTATATATAACCAAGGGTGTTTCTGATCCCGAGGATTTCAAACTGCAGCCTGTAGTACTGCCTGACCAAAGGCAGTATCCGCATTTCTTCTCACGTCTAGTTGATAAAACCTTGTAAACGTGTGGACTGATGACCACGTTGCCGCCTTGCATATCTGAGCCATAGAGATCTGATGGTGTGCTGCCCAAGAGGCGCCCATGGCCCTGGTAGAATGGGCCTTTACCGACAACGGAGGGGGCAACCTCTTCAATCCGTAGGCTTGAATGATTAATTGTCTAATCCATCTCGAGATGGTGGATTTTGCAGCTGCCTGCCCCTTCTTGGGGCCATCTGGTAGAACGAATAACACCTCTGTTTTCCGGATCTTTTCCGTAGCTTTAAGATAGGCCTTCATGGCCCGGACAATATCCAAGGTATGCAGCAACCCCTCCTTTCTAGATGTAGGTTTTGGAAAGAAGGATGGAAGTACCAAATCCTGGTTTAAGTGAAATTTGGATATAACCTTTGGTAGAAAGGAAGGATGGGGCCGGAGAACTGCCCTGTCCTTATGCAGAACAAGATATGGTTCCTTACACGATAAGGCTGCTAATTCTGACACTCTCCTGGCCGAAACTATGGCGACCAAGAAAACCAATTTTCTTGTCAGTAAGAGTAAAGGAATCTCAGCCAAAGGCTCAAAAGGCTGTTTCTGTAGAGTGGACAGGACAAGATTTAGGTCCCAAGGACAAACTGGTGACTTGACAGGAGGATTAATACGCAAGACCCCCTGTAAGAAGGTCTTTACCAGCGAGTGGGTGGCCAGCGGCCTCTGAAACCACACTGACAGAGCTGAGATCTGTCCTTTGATTGTGCTTAGTGCCAGGCCTTTATCCACTCCTAGCTGGAGAAAACTTAACACCCTATCAATAGTATATTTGCGGCAATTCCATCTTTTGGATTCACACCAGCCTATATAGTTCCTCCACACCCTGTAATAAATTACCCTGGAGACCGGCTTTCTAGCCTTAATCAGGGTAGGGATTACCTGCTTAGACAGACCCCTACCCCTGAGAATCAGGGATTCAGCCTCCAGGCCGTCAAATTTAGACGCTGTAATGTAGGGTGGAGGATCGGGCCTTGTGAGAGTAGGTCTGGTTGTAGAGGAAGAGTCCAAGGGTCTCCCACTGCCATATTCAGGACTAGTGAGTACCAAGCCCTCCGGGGCCAAGCTGGAGCTATTAGAATGACTGGCTTGTGCTCCACTCTGATCTTGCGCAACAGGCGGGGGAGTAACTGTAGTGGAGGGAATGCATATAGAAGTTTGAATTGATGCCAAGGGCAAACCAACGCATCGGTTCCGCAGGCCATAGGATCCCTCGCTCGCGACACGAACCTGTCTAGTTTCTTGTTGAACCTGGATGCCATTATATCTACGTCTGGCGTTCCCCACCTCTGGCAGATTGTCTGAAAGACCTGGGGATGCAGAGACCACTCCCCTGGCAACAGACTCTGGCGACTTAAGAAGTCTGCCTGCAGGTTGTCCACTCCGGGAATGAATATCGCTGAAATGCAGGGTACATGAACCTCTGCCCATTGAAAAATCAAGTTCACTTCCCTTTGAGCGGCCTGGCTCCTGGTTCCCCCTTGGTGGTTTATGTATGCCACCGCCGTGGCATTGTCTGACTGGATTCTCACCGGGAACCCCTTTAATCTGGAGGTCCACGCCAACAGGGCTAGGCGAGCAGCTCTGATTTCCAAGATATTGATGGGGAGCTGCCTCTCTGCTTTCACCCAAGTTCCCTGGCGGGAGAACCCTTCCAAGACCGCCCCCCAGCCTGCCAGGCTGGCGTCTGTGGTAACTACCTTCCAGACAACAGGGCTGAAGGATCTTCCCTTTAGAAGATTCTGAGGGTTCAACCACCAGGCCAGGCTCTGTCGGACCCTTGATGATAGCGTCAAAGGGGACTCTAAGGCATGTGCCCTCTTGCCCCAGGCTGCTAGAATGGCTGCCTGTAGGACGCGAGTGTGGATCTGAGCGTATGGTACTGCCTCGAATGTGGCCACTAGCTTGCCTAGTAATCGCATACACAGGCGAATAGTTGGTCTTTTCTTGTTTATAACCAACTGAACCAACCCCTTGATCGCCTTGATCTTTACAAGGGGCAGGAACACCTTTTGATGTTCTGTGTCTAACCTCATGCCGAGGTATTCCAACTGCTTTGTAGGCTGGAATGCTGACTTTCCCTGGTTTAGGACCCAGCCGAATTCTTCGAGGTACCGAACCGTGAGGTTTACTGCCTTTTGCAGACCCGTCCGTGAGTGATCTATGATTAAAAGGTCGTCCAAGTATGCTAGGACTGTGACTCCTTGGATCCTTAAATTGGCCAGAACTGGGGCTAGGATCTTCGTGAATACCCGGGGGGCCGTGGCCAGCCCGAAAGGGAGCGCCCTGAATTGGAAGTGTCGCTGCCCCACCGCGAAGCGTAAAAACCTTTGATGCGACTGAAAGATTGGTACATGAAGGTAAGCATCTTTTATGTCTATGGAGGCCAGAAAATCGTCTTTCTGAAGCGCGGCGGCTGCTGACCGGATGGATTCCATCCGGAAGGACCGCACCCTTAGATAAGCGTTTAACCTCTTTAGGTCCAAGATTGGCCTGACATCGCCGTTGGGCTTTGGTATGACAAAGAGATTGGAATAGAAACCTAGGCCTTGCTCTTGGGCTGGCACTTCTATAATTACGTCCTGGCAAAGCAGGTGATCCAAAGCTGCCAGCATTGAGGCCTTCCTTGCTGGATCCCTTGGTAGCCTTGATTCTTGAAAATGAGGCGGAGGATATCTTAGAAACTCCAATCTGTAACCTGTGGTTACAGATGCCCGGGCCCAATTGTCGGGGATCTTGGCTTCCCAAACTTCTGAGAAGAGACGAAGCCTTCCCCCCACCCGTGAGAGTGGGGGCGCCCCTTCATAAGGCAGACTTAGGGGCTGTCTTTGACGGCTTGCGATACCACGGCTTCTTACCCCCAGGGGTCTGTCCCTGCGATCTACTGTTAACGTTGGATCGTGCAGGCGGCCGTCGATACTGCCTGGAATTAGAGGGCCCCGAGACAGGAAAAAGCTGCCTTTTAAATGTAGGAGCCCGGAATGTCTTTTTGACCGGTAAAAGGGTACTCTTGCCATTTGAAATAGTCTGAATATATTTATCCAGATCTTCTCCGAAGAGTCGTCCTCCATGGAAGGGAAATCCTGCCAGAAGCTTTTTGCATGGGGGTTCTGCCGCCCAGTTCTTCAACCATAAGAGCCTTCTCATGTGTACCAAACATAGTGATAAACGAGAAGCCTGCTGGATGGAATCTTTTATAGCATCTACCGCGAAACACAGAGCTCTGGGAATATCAGCAAACTCTTCTGCTTGTTGGGTAGGCATGTCCTTTAACATCTCTTTTGTCTGGTCTTTTAATGCCTGACAAACTCCAATTGCAGCTACCGCTGGCTGCACCACTGCTCCTGCCGTAGCAAAGGATGCTTTTAAAAGTGTCTCTAATCTTTTATCAACCGGATCTTTAAACATATGTATGTTTTCCACCGGGCAAGTTAGTGATTTATTCACACATGAGATGGCTGCATCCACTACTGGGAGCCTCCACTTCTTGGAGAATTTTTCCTCCATGGGATAAATGACCGCAAATCTTTTCGGTGGCAGAAAAACCCTGTCCGGCCGTACCCAATCCCGAAAGATCAATTCCTCCAAGAGAGGATGGACCGGAAAAACTGCGTTGCTTAACGGGGCTTTCAAAGAGCCCAGAGAGGATACCGGAGGAACCTGAAGTTCTGGCAATGGCAAACTAAATGCCGAGCGGACCATGTCCGTCAAAGACTGTACCCACAGTCTCTCTGTCTGGGAGTCTGAAAATGGTTCCTCAGAGGTAGACCCCTCCATCCCTGAACCCTCTTGGTTCAGGTCCAGTTGATCCTCCTGTGATTCTAATTCCTCCGGAGAGAGAATCTCAGCATCTGAGGATACACCCCCTGGTGATGGGGATCTAACCCGTTTCTTACCAGGAATAGCTCTGGCGATCAATGCCGCTATTCTCTCTTCTAGCCCCCCTAGGGATACGGCTAGCATCTCCTCTGTGATAAACACAGGGCTGGGCTGATCTGGGCCAGCCTCCGCACCAGATCCCCCTAATGGCTCATCCAAGGCGCTTCTTAAATTAATAAGCTGCGGGGAAAGTATCGGCATATCAGAATCAGAAAGGGACCCCTTTTGTTTTTTGGTCTTTTTTGTCCCCTTTGACCCCGAACCCTTGGAAGCCATAATACAAAATCGAGGGACTCCGCCCACACAACAGACTGTAGTGGCCAGGAGTACAAATTTCAGAGTTTAGGGGAGAATAGATCACTAGTGTCCCCAAAAACTGATGGGCCCGTATGTTGGTCTTTTCTTTTTTTTTTTTTTTTTTTTAAATAATTATATATTATATATTATATATTTGACAACATACAATGACCCTAATTTAAGTTTGCCAGCCTCCAACCTGCTGCAAAATAAGGGGGATTTCTTGGCTTAACAATAAAGGAATTGGAACAAAGTCCACATGTACTACCCCTCTTCCGCCACCGGGAGTCACTGTTCTGCCGCTCTGCGTCCTCTCCTTGAAAAAATCAGCCTCAGACTGAGCCCTGACAAGGCCTGCTGTCTATAACAGCACAAAGGCGCGCCCCTGTATGACGCCGCAGGCCCGCCCCCCCCCGCCCTCCTGTCTGGACGGCGCGAAAAACGTCAATAAGACGTGCGCGCGCACGCGCGCGCGCGCGCGTATGCCGGATACAGGAGGAACATGGAGGAGCCGCGCTGCTGGAGATCCAGGCACGCAGAAACAGGCGGCAGATTCAAACCCCCGGCCAGGTAGGACTCTCTCAAGGCCCCTAGGGATCCTTACTAGCCCTAGGAAGAAACAGCAGGTTAGCTAGCAACACATATTTAGACAGGGGGGCCTAGTGATGGGGGGAGAAAGGGTGTCATCCTGTCTCTTTTAGACATAGTGATCACGGTTGCCCATGCAGAGCATACTTAGGCTATCCCCCCTTTTAGGTTACCCCGGGGAGCCTGCTGTCGAACCAAGTCCCGCAGGCTCCCCCTTACCTGCTCCATGCTGCAGGATGTTTGACCAGCAAACTGATCCAATCTTCTCCCATCTCCGTGGGTAGCGTAGTAGACCTTCAGGCCCTGGGGTCCTATGAAGGTACCCACTGTCCTGGACCTATATAGCACCCTGGCAAAACAGGAACTTTATGGTTTTTGCAAACTCCAAGTCCTGGGCCCAGGGTCCAGCCCTCCAAAGAGGAGCATTATAGGCAAAACCCCACGGTTTGGGGCCCGGGTACTGTCCACTTTGGCACTGAGGCTCCTTGGACAGATCCGGTAGCCCGCCCTTAATCCCAAGGATGTGGAGCAAAGCTATTCCGTGACCAACACCTAAGACACTGGCGAAAAAACTGAGGGACTCCCTCTAGGGGAGGGGGTTATATAGGGAGGGGACTTCCTGTTTGAAGATTGCCAGTGTCCACACCTGAAGGTACTCCATATAACCCACATAGTAATGAATATGCCGCTCTGTGTCCCGTGATGTACGAGAAAGAAAATTCCTTTACAACTCCTTTAAGCAGACCATAAAGGAGTCAAAACCCAAATGAAAATTCTTGTTTGATCGTCAGATCTCTTGTTTTTTGCGCGCGAGCTTCGACGCACGATTTTAAGGCCGCACCGAATAGTGGCCGATTTAACATGTTAGGGTTTTTTTTCTTCGACAAACAAAAAAAGGATGCCACAATCATAAGATAAAAGGCGAACGCCGTTTTTGTTTTTCAATCAACAGAACGTTTGTTTTTTGACTCATCTTTGACCTGCCTAAAGGCCGTACACACGATCGGATATTCCGACAACAATTGTGTGATGGAAGGGTTTTGTCTGATAATCTGACCGTCTGTATGCTCCATCGGACAATTGTTGGAATTTCCGACAACAAATGTTGGATGTGCATTCTCTCAAACTGTTAGACAACAAATGTGTTCCGGATTATCCAATTGTGTGTACACAAGTCCGTCGGACTAAAATCCAAAGTACCAACACACATGCTCCGAACCAATGCTAACCATAAGACAACATAAGCAGAAGTTGCCCAAAGGGTGGCGCTAAAGAGCATAAAAACCACGTAGTTTCATGTATGCTGGCTGAAAACGTTCTGCGGTCTGTATGCAGAACAAGTTCACAGCCAACGCCCTCTTAGCACAAACTTCCACGGATTTGTCCGATGGAAGTCCGAACGTGTGTATGAGGCTTTAGTCACTAGGCTCACGTCATTTCTGTAGACAGATATAAACAAACACTGTTAAGGGGGAAAGAAAGCGACAGCTGTAGGCACCTAATGCAGTCTATGGAACAGTCAAGTGGCACAGAGGGCTTGTTGAGAACAAATTGAATCTGATGTACTGTAGCTGGTCCATTTGTATCTCCCTTAAGCTACCTACTGTTGGATGCAGTATAATGGTCTTAAAAAATAAAATACATTTTTTTAACAAAACAAAACATTAAAGCAGAACTTTAGACACTTTTTCATCTTTCCAGCTAGTAAATCCTCTGCTCTTGTTCTAACTTTGGATAGTAAAATATTTTTTGTTCTGCCAGTAAATACCTTATACAGCTCACTTCCTGTTTCTTGTCTGAGTTAAGACATCATGCATAGCTCTTTCTCTCATTCTCCTGAGAGTTTGCCAGGAAGGGAGGGAGTCATAAGAAGGCAAACGAGAGCTGCAGAGCTGGAGGTGTGGGTCTGTAAATCCAGCTGCCCACAGTTAAAATGGTTGCAGCCAAACTCAATGGAGGGTGATTTCTGCAGCATATTTGCTGTACAGAATCACAATATATACAAAATAATATGCAAATTGGTTGAAGGAAAGCTTCAGAATGGCAAAGATGTTTTTATTGCAAATTATGTGAGCATACTGCAGTTCCTCTAAATATTACAGAACTCATCTATATTCCCTACTGGTGTTATACAAACAATGTGACAAGTCAAAGTTTTTTCCAGAAATTGTGACTAGAGCACTTTTATTTTATCAATGTCCTTTACTGTTAAAAAAAAAAAAAAATATATACAATTTAAGGAGACTTGGCACTACAAGCTACCGTAGGTCCGCTTCTTCCTGTGCAGTTTTAAAATGACTAAATGTTTGGATGATAATAATAATAATAATAAAATAAAAAAACATACTTGCTCTGTGTAATAGTTTTGCACAGAGCAGCCCTGAGCCTCCTCTTCTCGGGTCCCCTGCCGGCGTTCTTGGCGACTCCTCCCTCTTGACCAGTGCCCCCAATAGCAAGTGCTGGTGCGTGCTCACTCCGCAGCCCAGATCTATGCATCCATAGATAGGACACACATAGCCATGGCTCGACCCTCCCTCCTCACTGGCTCACTGGCTGTGATTGACAGCTGTGGGAGGCCATGGCCCCCACTGCTGTCTCAGCCAATGAAGAAAGGGAGTCCTGGGACAACCGAGTCTCTTGTGCAGGTAAAAAAACCTTCAGCCTTTACAACCACTTTAATACAGGTTTATTCAATGTACTTAACCAGCAGCATTTTACTAATGTCCACCAATCATATCAAACCTTACCCTCGAGGAACGTTTAGAAACTTACAATATAGTATACCGATAACCATTCTAAAAGAACACACCTGGTGTTAAAGAAGCCAAAACACAAGCAGTGATCCATACTCTGGGGTTGATTTACTAAAGCTGGAGCGTGCAAAATCTGGTGCAGCTCTACATGGTAGCCAATTAGCTTCTAAGTTCAACTTGTTCAATTAAAGGGGTTGTAAAGGTACCATTGTTTTTTTCCTAAATAGCTTCCTTTACCTTAGTGCCGTCCTCCTTCACTTACCTCATCCTTCCATTTTGCTTTTAAATGTCCTTATTTCTTCTGAGAAATCCTCACTTCCTGTTCTTCTGTCTGTAACTTAACACAGTAATGCAAGGCTTTTCCCCTGGTGTGGAGTGTCATACTCGCCTTCTCCCTTCAACAGGAGAGTCAGGACACCCACTAACACACAGCTCCTTTCTCTATTTGCAACGTAGAGAGCGTCCTGACGACACTCCACACCAGAAAGAAAGCCTTGCATTACTGTGTGTAGTTACAGACAGAAGAACAGGAACTGAGGATTTCTCTGAAAAAATAATGACATTTAAAAGCAAAATGGAAGGATGAGGTAAGTGAAGGAGGACTGCACTAAGGTAAAGGAAGCCATCTAGGAAAAAAAATTGTACTTTACAACCCCTTTAAGCTCTGAAAAAAAAAACAACAACCTGAAAACCAATCGGGTTCTATGCAGAGCTGCACAAGATTTTGCACTTTCCAGTTTTAGAAAAATCAACCCCAAAGACTCCCTTGCAAGGGGGAGAATTTAAAGAATAACTCCACTTTTGTTGAGGAACCCCACTGGGTGATCTATGTACATTGCAGGGATTTTAATAAACTTCATTGCAGATTTCTACCTTTTGTTATTCTGAAGAAATCTGTATGGGAGTATTTCTTTTAATATTCGGTCAGTTGCTGCACCTGCAGGGCTTTAATGAGGAAATTGCCAGGGTCTGCATCCCTTTACATATGATTTCCCTTTGGGAGTATCTCACAAAAAATGCTATTTTTGTTGCAGGGGATGCCAAAAATTTGATTAGTATAGTGCAGACTTCTGGGAAAAATCAGTAAGCCAATCACTCAAGGAGAAAATGACAATTATTAGGAATGGGTTCTGTACACCATTCTGCGTACAAAACACCTCCAGGCAGCCATATTGCCTTTCACTGAAAATTGCAGCACTGCAGATTGAAAAGGAAAAGTAATTTTAATATAACATTTAATTCCAATGACTCGAAATGTATGCGCTATCATTTTTGATATTTTTTTTTCTATGAAAGTGGAGTTACCCTTTAAGCCAGGGCCCAACTGCAGGAAAGAGTGCTAATCACTCTGCTGCATAATATAAATGTAAAAAAATATACTTTTAAACAGGGAAACAATGTTGCATAGGAGTTATACTCTTCTTGTCTATAGTCATGCATAACAAGGGTGGCAATGACTGTATGAATTGTATGACTGCTGAGCCGTGTGCCCATATGCTGGAGTGACAGCTGGTGGTATTTAGGGTCAGGCAAACCAGATACACAGGGAGGTTAACAAATGATCTCTTACAATCTGTTCCTGCAATAACCTTGAGCATTTTATGAAACCATTTACTATTGCTAGTAGACTTTATATACACATTTCTAGTCCTATTATCCTCATTATTGAGATCAGAATTGGACCATATCAAACAATCAATTCTGTCCTGATTTGGTTAGCTTTGGTGAAGTGCAGACAAAAAATGTCAAATACAAAATGTATTAAATCTTTCAAAATCCAACATCACAAAGGCTTCAAGCATACTACTAAAAAGCCATCTTATATATGAACATTTGCATGGTAGGTCTAGTCCTCTGTATATTATGGAAGAAAACATCCAGTAGAACCTACCTAATACTGAAAGAACTAGCAGAGCGGGTCCCCCGGCTTCTTCCGATGGTGAAAGCCATGACAGCTCTCCCTCTGAAGACTGTAAAACTAGTATACTGATCTGCATGCGCACATATTAATGCCAGAAAATGACTTTCGCTTAATCTGCAGGAATCCAGCCCACGTGTTAAACAGTCCAGAGAGGAGCACAATTTAGCCCAGCTGTCAGAAAAGACCAAGTTTCAGTTCTCCCCTACTCCACATGCTTACTATACTGAAAGCTAAATGGTCAGCCCACAAAACCAACACTGCCGGTGGAGAATGATTGGCTGAAGCAACCACAGGCTTTCTGTAGCTTCTGGCGATTTTTTTTTGATAAGACTGCCCAGATGATCTATTCTAAATTTATTAACCGCTTGCTGACTGTATCAATTACATGTATGGCGACAAGGCAGCTTTGCTGCAATAAATCACATACTAGGCACATGATCTGGAACTTCCTGGTAGGGGGCGTGACCCCCTTGATCTCCATAGAGGTTTAACCCTTTCCCAACCAGTGTCATTCGTACAGTGACGATGCATATTTTTAGCACTGATCATTGTATTAGCGTGACTGGATCTCAAAAAGTGTCAGTTGGTGTCTGATTGCCTGCCGCAATATTGCAGTTTTCTGCCTTCTGCCTAGCAGCACTGGGGTCCTCAGTTTGGTTAGAATCCCAACAAATGCACCACCTGCCTGGAGTTTGCATGTTCTCCCTGTTCCTGAGTGGGTTTCCTTCCACACTCCAAAGACATTCTGGTAGGTTAACTGGCCCTAGTATGTGCATAAATGTGAGTTAGGGACCTTATATTGTAAGCTCCTTACACACCGGAGTACCTGGAGGAAACCCACGCAGGCACAAGGAGAACATGCAAATTCCAAGCAGGTAGTGCCTTGATTGGGATTCTAACTGAACTGACTACCCCTGTGCTGCTATGTGGAGGTGCTAACCACTGTATGTTTCTCTCATAATAGGCTTTCTTTAATGTTGTAATTGTAATTTATTACAGGTACTTGTATAGCGTACTTTATGCGTCACTCATATTTATACATGCTCGCAATCCAAGGTTTTACTAATATATTATTATACACACACACACACACACATATATATATATATATAAATAAAAGTGCTGCATAAAGTACGCTATACAAGTACCTGTAATAAATAAAATGAAATTACTTCATTAAAGAAAGCCTGTTATGGGAGAAACATACAGTGGCTAAGTGGTTAGCACCTCTACCTAGCAGCAATGGGGTCGCCGGTTAGAATCCCAACCACAGCACTACCTGTTTGGAGTTTACATGTTCTCCTTGTGCCTGCATGGGTTTCCTCCAGGTACTCCGGTGTGTGTGTTTTTGTTTGTTTGTTTGTGTATATATATATATATATATATATATATATATATATATATATATATATATATATATCTATATCTATATATATATATATCGGAGTGTGGGAAGAAACCCACTTATGCTGTGTGTGTATATATATATATATATATATATATATATAATCGTTGGAATGTGGGAGGAAACCCACTTATGTGCAGGGAAAACATGCAAACTCCAGGCAGGTAGTGTTGTGGTTGAGATTCAAACCAGCAACTTTAGTGCTGCTAGGCATTATGCAGAAAACTTGATGCGATATTGTGATGGACAATTAGGCACTGGTAGTTTTTGGGAACCAGTCACACTAATACAGTGATCAGTGCTAAAAATATGCACTGTCACTGTACTAACGACACTGGCTGGGAAGGGGTTAAACATCTATGGCAATCAAGGGGTCACGCCCCCTACCAGGAAGTTCCAGATCATCTACCCAATACGTGATCTATAGCAGCAGAGCGATACTTGTAATTGATATGGTCGGCAGGGACTGATGTGAATGTACAATAAAATGTGGGTAAAGTGCTGCGTAAATTGGCGGCGCCATATAAATACCTGTAATAATAAGGTGGAAGCAGCCATTGCTAAGCTTTCTATTTTAAAATACTACCCATCGGCTGTCATGAAAATGTTTTTTTTGCTTTTAAATCTTGAGTCACTGATAAAGCACTATCATACAGGGGTGTTAAGTTAGTAACCCCAACAACTTTCAGGTCAGTAGCCTGGGTTTTATTTCACCTAGAGCTTCCATTCCAATATACAGTATGTATGGCATGTAAAGTATTGCAAGCCCTCATCACACCTTCAACAATAACATAATAAAAGCGATCAATAAAATGGAATGCATCACCTTTGTTTTTACATAAGGGATCTACTCTAAGCAGACAACAGGGAGCCCGGGTCAGAATTCTGCAACATGAAATGTAAACTAATACAGCTATGCCAAATACTTCTTGCCAAACAAGCAAAGCTGGAAGAGGAACATTAACTTTAGAGAATAGTCATCAAGATACAATAGAGACTAAGCATGAATACACAGAGAACAATAAAACAGAGATTACGAATACATTGCTTTTGTAAAGCTGAGCACTGTTGAAAATAAAAAGAAAGCATTTGCAAATTCACCCAACAAATAGGCCGGGGCAACCTGCCCAGAATGTGTGTTTTAATATGCATTAGCTTGGCAAGATGAGAGAGTGTGTGTGTGTGTGTGTGTGTTTGGGGGGTAGGGCAATAAACAATGGCAAGCAGATGGATATACACAAAGATGGCTGCCCAAGTAGGGCACTTTTGAGGCAATCCTCACAACTTGTAGACTCCTAGGCATGGCCAGAGTCACAAGACGATGCTTGGACACAATTTACAATGCTTTTGCAAAAAACAAATAAAAAATAAAGAATTTATTCTTGACCAGATTAGGGCATGTTAGCAATTATACAAATAACTTGAACTAGCATCATTCTTTGGGTGGGGGGGGGGGGGGGGGGGGGGGGTCGCGTCCAAAGCTACTGGCTATGAGAATCCACTCAGTCAAAATACTTTTTACTAAAGATTATGCATCTAGCTGACCCTATAATCTAGCTTAATCACAGCCCAATTCGGCCATAACTTTCACTAACCAACCAAAATTGAGACGATCCCCCTTTTTTCACCAAAACAGCCCAGACCCATCATGGCATGGGTGTCACTAGACCTCTGGAGGTATGCTGTGGTATCTGGCACCATACCTTCATTCAGTAGCAGATCCTTTAAGTCATGTAAAGCCTCGTACACACAATCAGTTTAACAGGGAAAACTTTGAGGAGAGCTTTTGGCCGGGAATCCTGGCCAGGTGTATGTTCCTTGCAGTTTTTCCGATGGGAAAACTGCCCAAAAATCACCGGACAAAAAAAAAAAAAGAGAACCAGTTCTCCTTTTTCCCGCCGGCAGACTTTTGCTCGGAAGTTATTGTCAGTTTTCCTATGGGAAAAACTGCGATGAAGCATACACACGGCCGGTCAAAGTTCCATCGCAGTTTTCCTGTCGGGAAAACCGGCTGTGTGTAGGGGAAAGACTGAACCGAGCAGGTTCTCGGCTTTCCCCTCGGGATTTCCGATGGGAACTTTTCCCATCGGAAATCCCGTACGTGAACGAGGCATAAGATGTGAGGTGGTGCCTCCATGGATCAGGCTTGCTTTTCCAGCACAGTCCACAGATGCTCTACTGGGCTGAAATTTGAAGAATTAAATTAACAACTCAAAGTCATTGTTGTGTTGTTCAAAACGATTCTTGAACCATTTTTTGCAGTGTGGAAGGATGCATTTTCTGATGAAACAGGCCACTGCCATCAGGGAATAGCATTTTCATGAAGGGGTGTACTTCGTCAGCAACACCGTCTGGGTAGGTGGTACATGTCAAGTAAAAAGCCACATGAATGACAGGACCCAAGGTTTCCAGGTAGAACACTGCCAAAAGCATCAAACGGCCTCCCCCGGCTGGCCTTCTTCCCATACTGCATCCTGGTGTCATATCTTCCCCAGGTAAGTGACATCCACATGATGTAAAAAACAAAGTAATTCATTAGACCAGACAACCTTCTTCCATTGCTCTCTGGTCCAGTTCCGATGCTTACGTGTCCATTGTTGGCACATTTGGCTGTGGACACGGGGTCAGCATGGGCACCCTGACCGATCTGCAGCTAGGCAAGCCCCATATACAAGAAACTGCGATGGCCATTTTATCTGCTTTCAACAAATTAACAAATGAATTTCATTAACAACAGGTTTTCTTGCTGCCCAATATTCCCCACCGATTTTCAGATGCCATTGTAATAAGATAATCAATGTTATATTCACTTAACCTGTCAGTGGTCAAGGTTATGGCTGATCGGTTTATGTCGTTTGCTATGTTTAATTGTTTAAAAAAACAAACAAACATATTTTTCATGATTTTTATTCCCCTAAATCATTTGTTGGCTTCTCCAGTTCTTATGAAACTAAAGAAGAAGAAAGTTATGCATTTTTAGGTATGCACATATTACGATACATGCTTGTATACAGGACATCTTTGTGGTTTTTACTCTTTCTGCCAACATAAAAACGTCAGTTATTTTTTTATGTCTGTGTGCAAGAGATCTTGTTTTCATTTTTTTTTTAAATAGAAATTTGAATAAAAAAATGAATTTCTTTTAAGAGGTTTTAATTGGCATCTTTTAAAGCAAATCTATGTAATATATATGTGGGGCCACAGAGACTAGGAAAGGTGGTGGAGGGCATGCAACAAAGATGTATACTTGGAATGGTTTGGTATGGGGGGGGTATGTTCTAGGGGGCACTAAAGGAGGGAGAGGAGGACTAGTGCTAGAAGAGGGGGGGGGTTTGGATATGAACTCTACCCCCTCCCCCCCATTTGCCCAAATTAATAAGATGCGGGCAGAGGGAATGATAGTGGCCCCTGGTACCCCAGGCACCCCGCAAGAGATGCAACTGCCCCAGGTGCCCAAGCTAGTGAACCCCTGCCAGGCTAGTTAATGGCGCCAATTGGAATAGACTACTAAATAACCAGGACAATTCCCTTTACAGACCAACCCGTAGCCAAGCACTTTCACTTTTGGTATCCAGTGAATTGCTCTAGTAGTATTGCTACAGTCAAAGCAAAGCCGTGCTTTATTTTAAATTCCTATAACACAGTTTGTTCTGCTAGACCAGGGATATGCAATTAACTGTCTCCCGCTGTTACAAATCTAATAGTCCCATTATGCCTCTGTCTCTGGGTGTCATGCTTGTGGCTGTCAGAGTCTTGCTATGCCTCATGGGACTTGTAGTCCTGCAACAGCTGGAGGTCCTCTAATAACATATCCTGTGTTAGATCATATACATATTAAAAATAACTTTGTACTATAAGAATGACAACTAATTCTTTGAAATAAACACTCATTTTTTTTATAATATTATTACATTTTTAAACAAGAACTATAAAATGAAAAAAATTCAAAAATAGCAAATAGTTAATGAACTAGATTTGTAGCTTGTAAAGAATGCAATTTACAAAAGTGGACAGGAAACCTACTAATACTTCCCATAGTTAAATCAAAAGAAGATATTTTTTTTTTTATAAGATAAAGTCAGACCATTTTTTAAATTTTGGGAACACCGTTTTCTTCAGAAACCCTTGCTCAACAAGAGAGAACAATGATCAATGACAATTTTTCTTTCGAAAGCATAAAATCATACTAGAGGTCTTCAGTAGAGTCACCACATTTGTTATTTGCCAGCAAACTTAATAAACCTCTGCTTTCTTATAGCCTTCTACTTTAGAAAAGGAACGAAGATAACAAGTACTTTGGAAGTGAGATCTCCATGAGTACCAGTACTTCAAAAGTGAGATCTCCAATTCTCCATGCTTTAGTGGAGGATGCTGGTGTCTTTCTTTGTTTTCTTTTATCTACAAATGAACTGCAACAAGTAAAAATATGGTTTCTGTGCATTCACATTAGCAGGGCCGCCATCAGGGGGGTACAGGCAGTACACCTGTAAGGGGCCCGGAGGCCACCAGATGGCAACCGCCTCTTTTTTTATAAAAAAAATATATTTTTATTTTATTTTTTATTAAAGGGACAATTTTTTTTTATATATATATATATATATGAGGCTTGGAGGTTCCCAGGGGCCCGGAGGCCCCCAGTGCCCCGGATGCCAAACCCCCTTTTTTTAATTTATTTTTTATAAAAAAATATATATTTTTTTAATATATATATATTTTTTTTATTAAAGGGTCCCATGTGTCAAACCCCCTTTTTTATAATTTTTTTTTTATTTTTGTTTATATATTTTTTTATTAATGGGCCCAGAGGTCCCCAGGGCCCTGAGAAGGCAACCCCCCTTTTTTTTTTATATATGTTTTTTTTTTTTATTAAAGGGCCCAGAGGTTTCTTTTTATTAAAGGGCCCAGAGGTCCCGGATTGAAAGCCCCCTTTTTTTGTAATTTATTTTTATATATAACAAGAATGATTAAAGGGCCCCAGATGGCAACCACCCTTTAAAAAAAGAAAAATGATATATATATACATACATATATATATATATATACACATACATACATACATACATACATACATATATACATATATATATATATTTATTCCTATTTTTTATTACAGGGCCCCCCCTTTTTTATATATATTTTTCTTCTTTTTGTAAAGAGCCCCCCGCCTCCTCTCAATTCGCGGAACCCCCCCCCCCCCGCTTCTCAATTCCAGGCGGCACCCCCCCCCCAGTTCTCTGCTCCAGGGGGCCCATGCCTGAAGCTGTGTAAGGGGCCCCAAAATTCCTGGTGGCGGCCCTGCACATTAGTAAGACCCGATATAGGGGAGGAGATGGCAGGCCTGTAGCCACAACATATTAGTCTTTAAAGTGGTTGTAAACCCATACAGACCACTTTAACCTACAGGTAAGCCTAGATTAAGGCTTACCTGTAGGTGCAACAAATATCTCCTAAACCTACATGGTTTAATAGATATTTGCAGAAAAGGCTGCACGATTTTTCTATGGCGTGCAACGGCGCAGGCGCAATGAGCGTGCCGTTAGTGAGGGCGATTGTGCCGTCATTGACGACTCCCGCGCGCATGCGTGGGAGTAACGTCATCGCGGCGCCGGCCAATCACAGCGCAGGAACCGCGATACACGGAAGTAACTCGGTGAGGAACGAAAGTCGCTTCGGGGGCTTCGATCTCAGGTAAGTAATTCATATGCATACTAGCTCATTATGCCTTTCTCTTGCAGGTTTTTTTTCTTTTAAATATATGCTTCAGAGGGTTTACTTCCTCTTTAAACTTCGTAGAAGTTAGTGATCCAACCTCCAGACAACTAACCCAGACGTTTTAAATGGGCAATGCCCTTAAGAAACCCATCATTATAAGATGCTCCACACTAAAGTGAACTCTCCCCTTTTTAGATGCGGAATAAAATATCGAAATAAAAATGAAAAATAATGCTCAGGGATGTTTTTAGTCTAAGGAACTTTTAAGAATATGGCATACTGTAGTGTTAAACTTGCTGGTCTTATTGCATATCTGATATACTGCTGTCCTATGTCTAATATAGCTAATACAACACGAAGACGTGTTATGAATAGGGGCAAGAGACAATTATCCTCTCTTCTTACACTGACTGGGATCCCTGTGTGTCATATTCAGCCCAATTAGACAGCTAATTATTGCCATAAAGCCATCTTCATCCTGTTAAGATGGCATAAATCTTCCTGCTACAATATACTAGCAGACAGGATCCCCGGGGACGCTCGTCACAAGTATTTTTATATCCTGGCTTTAGCAGCAAATTCAAACGGCTCTAGCCAGTTGTCGCCAACAGATTTATGGGACTATTTATCACTGTGGAATGGGAGATGGGTGGACTGGATTGCACAAAACCTGATAGCAGCCAGGGCAACACTAAATAATCGCAGACACCGCACTTACCTGTCACTGTCTGCAGGACGCAACGATGGGAGGCGAAAGCTTGTGTTTCTGTCCAGCTTTGACTGACTCTTTGTCCTCTTGATTGAACCTTTTAGACGTTTGCTGAAGAAACCCTTTGAGAAAAATCAGAAACAGTGAGGTACTGCAAATTATATAGAAATAGGTTTTCAAAGTGTCTGGAAAATAAAGAACTGTCTGTAAAGCCCTGGGAGAGACTTATCAAAATCAAAACGAAGTCTCCACCTGTCATTCTCCAGCTACAGGTTTAAAGAAAATGGTTGTATTTTGGTAACTGCGTGTGGTTAATACCCAGAAAAGTTTTTAGTATAAAATATTTTTTATACTCAACATTAGCGATGGTCTTGTGCGTGTTTGGATAGAACCCCGCCAGGAAATCGGCACTGCACACCACAAATCATAGGCAGCGTGTGTATGTGCAGCTGCAGGCTGGGAAATGCCTCACTGCCTATGATTGGCAGTGTGCTGCGACGGCTTCTTGGCAAGTTTGATCCAAAGGCGTCTGAGCCCATCATTGCTCAACATTCCTTTATCAATATTTTAGGGCTTGTTCACACCAACTGCTGCATTGCAACATAGCGGCTGGTGTGCGGTGGGGCCAAAATCAGTGCGATGAGGCTGATTTTTTATTATTTTTTAAACAAATTTTGAGATGTCACACATACATCTCAAAGTTCAACTGCCACGAGCACAGTGTTCACTTTGGCAACAAATTTCGATTCAGTTTTAGGATCAAAGTGGCATTTTAGTTTAAGTCCCATTTTAGTCTTCAAGTGTTTTAGTCGTATTTAGTTGACTAAATCTACAGGACATTTTGGTTGACTAAAATCTCCAGTACATTTTAGCCAACTAAAACTAATTTTAGTCATCTAAAATCTAATGGGTGTAGTTAAATTGTAATGCATTATTTGAGCATTTCTCTACAATTTTAAACTCATTATATACTGCTGGAGTGAAAATCGAATATGTTATAGGTATGCACTAAAGACCAGTTTTAATTTTGACGTAAAATTTCAATTTAGTTTTTGGTTTATGGCCCGTACACATGATCCGAATATTGTACGACAGATTGTGGGACTTCTTTTGCTTAATAGTCGCAAGTAGAAATTGAATAGTACTAAATAGTAACTAATAGTACTAAAGTCCCGAAAATTCCCATACGAAAAATAATAATTGCAAGTGATGTCATATGTTGTAATGTATTTGTATTGTATTTTCGGACGACAACTATACTGACTAAAACGAAAATCGTCTGATCTGGTATCGTACGAGGAAAATTTTCATGCTTGGCCGATCGAATATAAAATGGGATGAATGGTCGTGATCGGCTCTCGAAAATAGTGTACACATGATCCGAAAATCGTACGATTCTTCCTTGGACAACCGCTTTCGTCCGATATTCGAGTCGTGTGTATTGGTCATTGGTCTTTTGACTAAATTGCCATTTTAGTTTTGGTCTCATTTTAGTCATCTCAATTTATTTTGTTTTAGTCGACTAAAATGTTTTAGACGATAAAATCAACACTGCACCTGCACGGTGCGAGGCAATGGTGTGCCTTGCACTGTGCTGAAAAGAGTACTGCACGCAGTATTTTTTTTTTAAAGCGCATCATGCCCACACAGCAGTGCAACAGTGGTGTGAACCGGGCACATAGGAGACAAGGCATTTTGCCTTGTCCATATGTTGGGACTGTGCCAGAATGGCCAATAAATGCAGTCCCATCGCATTTACTAATACAAACGTATTAATATTGATGAAAGTGCTTACAATGGTCAGCTTTTATTCACATGGTCTGCCTAAAAAACGTAAGCTGAATGTAGGCTTTAATTTGTTTGTCGCTTATTTAAAACTGCTCATCAAAGACTGCTGTGTTAATGCTAGTGACAGACTGCATCATACATGTAATTTTTGATTATGACAATGCCAGCAATTCAATAGGGATCTAGTGGGAAATATTTTGAGTATCACAAATCAGAGGACAACTGACGCACGAGGGGTCCTGGAAAACAAGGTAAATTGTTGGGCCACTCGGTTCCTGACAGCTAATTTAAGACCAAAACACAGTGCTTGGTTGTTTAGCAGGTATAACCAGACAAAGCAACATGTTTTTCTAAAATCTTTTGTGCCAATAACACAATAAAATATAAAAATCAGTCTGGGTGCAACCAATTTTTATGTTTAGTGCTCTACATCAGTGTTAATAGTCTGCCATCTAGTGTATACTACATAGGAATGTAGAGAGCATGTAATCCAACAACGTTCTTTTCAGTTGGTTTACTACACTATACGATCATTTCTAGGCGATGGGTCAGCAGAAAAGTCCTGGGAGGTTGATGTAACCCTGCCTAACTACACTCAAAATGGGCACATCAATGGCACAATTGCAACTCATCAATGTCAGCACAGATAAAATAAAAGAAAAATGTTCAACTTGCTCTACATGACTGAACTTAATGTGGAAAATGTGACTAATTTGCTACAAACAAGCAACCTAAATAAGTACTGTATTTATTGGCACATAACACTCACTTTACCCTAAAGGAGAGAGTAAATATGGTAATTATTGTTTGTTTGACAACATGGTCTACTCAGGACAGTCCAGTAGCAGGCAGACTTTCAGCTTTAATTCAAAGGGTTGAACATAATATCAAGTACAAATTTTAAGAAATGCAACCATTTTTGTACACACTCCCCCCCATTTTCAGGGGCTCAAATGTAATTGGACAAATGAATGTGATCATAAATAAAATGTTAATTTTTTATATTTTGTAGAGAATCTTTGGCAATGGCAATGACTGCATGAAGTCTGGAACCCATGGACATTACCAAAGTCTGGGTTTCCTACTTTCTGATGCTTTGCCAGATTAACTGCAGCTGTCTTCAGTTCTTTGTCTGTGGATCTTTCTACTTTTAGTTTTGCTTTAAGTAAAATCATGCTCAATTGGGATGAGCTAATGGGATTGACTCGGCCATTGCAGAATATTCCACTTCTTTTCCTTCAAAAGCTCCTGCTTCCAGCTGCTTCGGTCACATCATCGATATTCACCAATGACTCGGTGCCACTAGCAGCAATGCCATCACACTGCCTTCACCATGTTTTACAAATGACGAAGTGTGCTTTGGATCATGAGCTGTTCCAAGCCTTTTCTACACTGGATTCATCTTAGTTTCATCTGTCCAAAAAATGCTTTTCCAGAACGGGTCTGGCTTTTTTTGGATGTTTTTTTGTAAATCTAATTTGGCTTTTATTCTTCAGGCTTACGAATGATTTGCACCTTGTGGTGAACCCTCTGTATTTGCTCTTGTGAAGTCTTCTCTTGATTGTAGACTTTGACAATGATAAGCCTACCTCCTGGAGTGTGTCCTTCACTTGTCTGGATGTTGTGAATACGTTTTTCTTACCAGAGAGGATTCTGCGATCAGCCACCACTTTTGTCTTCCATGGACGTCCAGGCCTTTTTATGTTGCTGAGCTCACCAGTGCATTCTTCTTTCCTCAGAATGTACCAAACTGCTGATTTGGCAGCTCCTAATGTTGCTGCCATCTCTCTGATTAATTTGTTTTGTTTTTGAAGCCTTACAATAGGTTGTGTCACTTGCATGGACATCTCCTTTGAATGCATAATGTAGATAAACAGCAATAGATTCCAAATGCAAATTCTGCACTTAAAATCAACTCCAGACCTTTTACCTGCTTAATTCATGAATAAATAACAAAGGAGTAGCCAAAACCTGGCCGTAAAACAACTTTTGATTCAATTGTCCAATTACTTTTGGTCCCTTGAAAAAGGGAAGTGGCTATTAAGAGCTGCAATTCCTAAACCTATCCTCAGATCTGGATGTACATACCCTCAAATTAAACCTGAAAGTGTGCACTTTCGGCTCATATATAACTATAGCTTGAATATGTTTTGGTAGGGAGAGGGAGATAATTTTGGATGTTCAAGATGAAAATTATTTAAAATTACACAAACAAAATCTTGAAAGAACCAGGGCAATGCCCTTTTCCCATAATCTGCACATCTTCTTTTGCTTGCTACAATATTATGAGTGTTGACTACTTTTCTTAACGCTATCCATCATGTTTAGGCATTCAAATATAAATTGACAGGTATGAACAATAGAATCTCTTTGGTGATCACAGACCCCCCCCCACACACACACACACACACACACTTTATATACAGACAGCTTTTACAAATTACATACATATTTTTTGGGCAGGTGACATTTATGCTTACAGTTTATACCAGTCCTGTGCTCATCACTGTTCATAGATACCAAGTCAACCACACAAGCTGAAGCCATTTTCAATTGACTTATTCTTTACTATGAAGCTGGTTATCGTCAGTTCACTTAAACCAGCTTGTCCCGTTTCCATAAATGAAAAATAGCTAGCATCCCACCAAAGGGTACTATAATTAGACAATCAATGTCAATAATCTAGATTTAAACCTCTAATGATGCTTCAAGGCATTCTGCAACAGAACGTTTAGTTGAGCTCCCATAAGCAATTTCATGCACAATGTGCCTTTGTGTTCAGCCAGCATAACATGGATATGCAGCAAATCTCAATTATAGTGCAAATATGGGGATTTTGCAAGCAGCATATGCCGAAGAATGTCTGAAGGTTATTTTATAATTTACAGTTGCCGTTTAAGATTACACAAATGACAACAAAGAACTGTCAAATTGAAAAGTGTTTTAGTTTTTCTTTTCATATTACAACTTAAGGCAGAAAAGTCTTAAACAAAATTCACATTGGAATGTTCAGCTATAATGTGCTTAGGGAACAGCGGTTAGTTTGACTTAGAACTATCACTTCAGACTTGTGGTTTCAAATAAAGCCCTTAAAGGAAATCTATAATAATTTTGGGACACTCTGTTCTATAAACATTTAATAAATGATAAAGGATTTCCAGAGTACTGTGGATTTGCAAAAGACTAGCTCACAATATTAGTAATTACTTTCTGGTTCACTTTTTTGCGTGTTTGGGCAGAACACGTTTAGGGTAGCCCAATCATTTCAATAAGCTGCCCTATGCAGTCACGTTATTTACAATTACGCTGCACTAAATGGCATGACACTGCTGTAACACAAGTTTTGGCAGCTGTGAGCTCACATGCATTTGCCAGGTGCATGGGGTGCCATTAAGAATGCCGTGTGCCTCCTAAAAAAGCAAAGTGTTTTCGCACAGTAGCGGAAAACATCCAATTTCTTGCACATTCTTGCTACTCACCTGGTGTGAGCAAGCTCTCAGGCACACCACCTCTCACTAAGGTAAGAGAGAATTAAGTTGGCCATACACTTCGTTTTTTGTTCCTTAAGCTAGCAGGCTGAACAAAGGGAAAAAACAAAAACAGATTCTTTCATCCTACTACAAAGTAGGTGTTGACCCATCTTGTTTTTTCAGGGCCGATATCGATTTTTCGGATGCCTTCAGGCCAATAGCCAATATTTAAAGTTTTATTTTTACACTGTCCTTTTAATTATTTTTGTATCACTTTTTATTGCTGTCACAAGAAATGTACACATCCCCTGTGACAGTAATAAACAGTGACAGGTACTATTTATGGAGGGATCTGGCTCCAAACTCCTCCTCTGCACTTGAAAGTATTCAAAACGCCAAGATTGGCATTTTTGAAAACCTTGTTTTTTATTAAACTGGCGTCTTTAGGATGCCAGTAATCCAGAAGTGATGTCATGACATTGCTTCCGAATTATTAGACCGAACAAAGCTGGTCGCTTGCAGCTGCAGGCATCACCCTGGTACAACCCCTTGGAGCAATATCGGTAAGTTTGTGACCAATTACATGGAATACAAGCCTAAAAAATGGAAATTTAATTTTTTAAAGCGTGTTAAGAAAGTTAAGACATTAAAATGTATGTAAACCCACTCTCATCCTTTTTAAACTACTGCCATAGTGCTGATCTATAAGGATATAGATGCCTCCTGCATGTATCCTTACCTGTCAAATGTTTCCCCTCTGTCTGTTATAAGAACTGAAAAACTGCAGATTCTGTTTCTGGTGCTCTGTGGGTGGAGTCGGGATGTCAGTTGACTCTCCGCCCTCCTCTACACTCCCCTTGTCAACGTGCATTGTTTCCTATTTATTCCTTACACTAAATTCTGCTATGATCACCAACATCCAGAAAAGTAACCACATGACTTCAGAAAAAGAGTGGGGGTGGGAATTAAAAAATAATTCCTGTCTCTAAGCTTGTGCATGAGATATGTAAATAACCTATGACTGACAGCAAGGGGGCAGAACTGACTAAGGTTATTCTCTGTAAGTCTGTTTTTATTTCCCTAAAAAATAAAAGAGAATTGCTCAGAGCTGGATTAACTCTTTGTGGCAAGACTGGGCACAGATGATAGGAAATCTTATACTCTACATTGTGAGAGCAAAACATGTTTTTTCGGGTTTACATCCACTTTAAGGCAACCATGTCATGTCAAAATTTGAATTGAAAGTGGTCTAGAATGTTCTAAACCCTATATAGACCCTATATAGTCAACCCTTTCATAATTTTTCGGCTGGATGCCTTAGTAAATGTCTCCTTGCAGTTTGATAAAGTTGTAAAGGTACTTGCAGTTGTTATTTAATCAACAATTATTTTTGTATTTCTTGGGACAAAAATGAAGTGGCTCGCAGAATTACCCTACTTGACTCAGCACTTTGTTTCATTTGAGTTTTATATTCATGCATTTTGGGAAAAGAAAATTATTAGCAATAAGGATCATCCCAGAAGATGCAGTTATTCAGGAGTGTTTTCGGAAGGTTACTGGAAGATTTAACAAGTAGAATATGATGGTAAGGCCAATTTCTGACAGCATTAGCACAAAAATAAGGCTATACCAGCACTGAGAAAAAAAAATCAAAGCAGTGGCTTATTATATTAAACAGAAATTGATTCAAAATGGTGGGAAGAAGGCGGAGGGTAGAGTTATTTTAATGCATAAAAGGGTTGTGCACCTAATTTCATCATATTAATGGGTAGCTGGGAAACACTCACTGTAATTTAGTAAGAGAAATGTGAAACTAGGTGAGGAGATGGAGAAACTGCAGCCAAGAGAAGAAATAATGTTAAAACAGAGGCTGAATGCCATCATCTGCTGTACAACTAAAATAGCATACCCAAGGTTTGCAATAAAATAACCCATGTACTGTATTATAAAGCCTGGCCCCTGATAAACGCAAACCCTGCACCAAATTTAAAACCAACTGGCATTTTCAGGAGTCAGCAATGGCAACTGCCATACTTTATCATGAAAGGTTCCTTTCAAAGAATGATAATACATATACTGTACCATGTGAAGATGTACAGTAAGCCATAAATTAAACACTATGACCTATCATTAAAAATGTCATAAGTGCATTTGCACTTAATGGTTTCCCTTAGGCCCTTGCAAATGGGGGCAACACAGCTGCACTGCTCCTGGGGAAGGCAGGGGTGGAGGTAAAAAGATATATACACAGATTAACCGTACCATCATGAACACCCACATAATATTGTGTTTCTGCCAAAACAGTCCTGACCTGTCGAAGACTCCACTAGACTTCTAAATGTAAGCTGTGATATCTGGCACCAAGCCATCAGTAGCAGATCCTTTAGGGCACTTTCACACGGGGTCGGGGGCGCGTCGGCAGTAAAGCGTCACTAGTTTTAGCGTTGCTTTACCATCCATTTTGCAGTGCTTTTCTGCCGCTAGCGACTGAACAAAAGGTTAAAAGCGCCCACAAAGGGCCGCTTTAATTTTTGTTAAAGTTTAACTTTGTCTTCAAAGGGGAGTTTCAGGCTTTTTACGGTTTACTAAAAGTCAGCAGCTACAAAAACGGTAGCTGCTAGCTTTTAATAAAGGTAGCTGCTAGCTTTTAATAAACAGACAGACACTCACCTGCTCCACGGTCCTGCGATGCGCCGGCTGGAGCTTTGCTCCTCCTCCCCGGCTGGCGTCTTCATTCTAAGTGTGGGCACCAGGCCGTGACAGCTTTCAGCTTCACAGCCAGGCACTCACTGCGAATGCGCGAGCAGGGCTGCGCACTGATTGGTCAGGCGATTGCCTGAGACCTGTCACGTGTACCAGGCGATCGCCTACAGGGAGGGAGGAACGTATCGCCTAGGCGGTCCCTGGGTGGAATGAGGAAGTGGGACAGGAAGTCCCACTCCTCCTGAAGCCCCCACTCCCCCCAAAAAGATTACATGCCAAATGTGGCATGCAAGGGGGCAAGGAGTGGATTAAGCGGAAGTTCCACTTTTGGGTGGAACTCCGCTTTAAAGAAGAGGCATCAGGGCACTGGTCACACAGATGGAGATGGCCTGCCAGTGCACCTTTTGTGTTATTCCCGGAGTTGCTACTTTGGTGGAGCTCATGTGGTTTATGCAGTAGTTTCTGATCATATGACCAGCCTTGAGGCAACGGAGTGCACAAATTTATGCAGCAAAAATAAAGGCTTATTTAAATTGACAGTAAACCTTTTTTTTTTTTTTTTTTTTAAATAACAAACATGTTACACTTACCTGCCCTGTGCAATGGTTGTGCACAAAGCAGCCATGATCCTCCTTTCTCAGGTTCCCTGCCAGTCCTGGCTCCGCCTCCCTGTCAAGTGCCCCCATAGCCCCACCCCCTGTTGACTTGCAGTGATTGAAAGCAGCAGGAGTCAAAAAAAAAAAATGAAAATTAATCCCACAATTTGCATATAGAACATGCAAGTAAACGTATGAAAGGGACCATAAAAGTACAGCCCAAAGGGATTTTTTGAATGGCTGGCCACACTGGCCAACTATCCAACAACTATATAAACAGGAGCATGACTCTCACCCCCAAAAACAAACTGTCCCTTTCTGGTCCCCCAAGGTTCTTTTTTTGTGACATCTACCATAGATACCACAATCATAAGGCTAACATTTGGCCTTGATCTGTACGATGGTTCATTAACTACAAACTTACTGCTAAATTAAAGAAGTGAAGTTTACTACTCAAAATCCATCGGCTCATTATTTGCATTGAGGCTTTTTCTAATAAAAAAAGAAAAATCCTAGGGGGTCTGAATGAACTATGAATTGAATCATGTTCCCATTGTCTTGGTTTGCTGGTTCTCTGGCTAAAGATGCCCACTGCTTTCCTAGGCATTAATAAAGTAGCCATCTACAGGCAGGGGAACTAGAACGTACAAAGCCTTTTGAAAGTTAAAAACAAAAGGACCGAATTCTTTGGAAAAACTTCTGAGCACAACTGGTGAACTAGCACAAAACAGTTGTACGTAGGAAGAGGGGAAGGCTCGTATTCTATGCAACTACTATAATCCTACATTTTTTTACATTCATTTTCGGAATTTTACAAAATGGTGAAACCTGAAGGTGCTTAAAAAGAAGAGCCAACTGTGAAATAGGAAAAAAGCATGAACTTATCAATTTGAAGGTTTATAAAAGACATGCTGGTAAATGATTAGGCTAGTATGTGTATGAATAAATGTGAGTGAGGGACCTTAAATTGTAAGCTCCTTGAGGGCAGGGACTGATGTGAATGTACAATATATATGTAAAGCACTGTATTTTTTGATGGCGCTATACAAGTACTTGTAATAAATACATAGGTCGTTAAGCGAATTATTAATTCCAGCAACTCTACAATTGCTTTTATAAAAGTACCGACTAGCAAACTAACTGAAAAAGCATTAAAAGAGACGTAAAAAGATTTTTTTTTCGGATTCATACTCATCTAGGTGAATGCAGCATCAATCCGATGCTGCATCTGTCCCCCACCGACTCAAACACGAAGAACCGAGCGATAAAACACCACTGATCACTCCGTTGTCACAGCTCCCTGAGCAGAGAGCTGGTCACTGTCAGTCACTGCTCTGCCCCCTCCTTGCTCACTGAAGTGCTGGACTGTGAAGGGGGCGGAAGAAGCTGGCTCAAGCTCTCAGCAGATCGCTGAGAGGCTGAGCCAGGTGCTGGTCCAGGCATGTGGGCGGATACCGATTTCATTATCGCGATCTTACCCGAGACGGGACTAGCTCTGTGACAACAGCTGACAGCAGGCTTTAGCCCGTTGTCCGCTGAAAACGGGTGACAACAGCTGACAGCAGGCTTTAGCCCGTTGTCCGCTGAAAACGGGTCACAGGAGTGCAGAACTAACTGCACTCCTGTGATCCACAGAAGAAGTACAGCAAAAAGCATTTTGGCTGTACTTTTACTGCAATATATCTGGGGAAAAAATCACTAAAAAGGCTCATTCACAGAAAGACATACAATCCAAAAAAAAAAAAAAAGTATTTTTCTGCGTCACAGGTGCTTGTGTACAGCTATCTGTACAAATCAATGAAAGGTTGTGGCTGTATATATGCTGGTATCTGCACATCCGTGTTATGTGTACAGAGAGAGATGAACAGTCCTGGATGCAAACAGTGTCTGTGTCCAGGCATGCATATGCATCCCTGTGTGCATGTGAATGAGCCCTAAGGATTATGAAATACAACAAAAAGTAGGTATATTGACACGATGCAAACAATCAGAGAATGGGGAATAGTAATCTTTGACTATGGAAACTTGTTAGTTTTCAAAAGGTGCAAATAGGAACATGTATCTTGCTCTCAGTTACTGGGGTCCGCAAAGAGTTCATGATTACATCAATGTTTCAGTTTTTTTACAACTGAAGTTACAGAAAAATGGGGTCAGATAGGTAATGTACTAACAATAGTCACATATCATAACATGCAGGGGTACAGGAGAGAAAGGGAATGAGACTTAATGGGGCTTATTATAAAATAGATAGCAGTGTAGGGAAGAAAAGGGTATGAGTTGCTCAAAGTAACCAGATTTGGAAAGTCACTCATTTCAGTCAGGTAGCAAAAATGAAGAATATTGAGCAAACTGGTTCGCAAAAAAAAGACAATATGCACTTTTTAAAGTTCACAAATGGGGGTAAATGTGTCCAAACTGCAGACAAACACGCAATTCCTAAATGCTGACTGACACAAATTCTGAAGAAATTCCTGAAAAAAATTGTTCCTTTCAGATCCATGTACAAACGAATCCTCCTGACTAAGGATGAGCTCTGGCGCGTTCGCAAAGCCAACTAGGAAGTCGGCACTGCTCTGCGCTAATCACAGGCAGCGAGACATTGTCCCGATGCGCAGCTGCAGAGATCGGGAAATGTCTCGATGCCTGCGATTAGCGCAGCGCCGACCTCCTGGGGCGCTCTGCACGTGGGCTTTGCGAACACGCTGGGGCTCATCCTTACTACTGACCGAATTTTCACTAGAAAGCAGCCGACGTAGATGTAATACTATTGGCTGCGGATTTCTGTCACATGTTCTGGACATGCTCTGGACTTTCAACCTTCTGGAAAGATTTGTTTGCTTTTTTTCAACCACAAACTGCACCTACCGATACCTCATACTCCGGAAGTTGGACTTTTAGGAATTCTCAATGACCATGTTCCTCGTACACATGCCAGGACATTGTTATTTTCTGCATGTAAAACCATCTTACTAAACTGGAAGGATGTGGGCCCACGCTTTCTTACGCACTGTTAATCGGATCCTTCCCAAATTCAATCTGATATACAAGAGTAGGGCTTGCCCCCAAGAAGTTCACCAAAATATGGCAACCATGGTTGGATGTTGGAGGATTTCCGGGGGATGTCCTCTCCTCACAACTCTCCCAGTGAGTCTTCTACCAGTGTAACGCAGTAACTGCTCTGCAAAACGTCAAAATAAATAACCTGAGATTGCCTTGTACAACATATTCAATACCTGGGGGGTCTCAGGATTTCCATTGCTGCTGTAGGGTCGCAAGTGCTGCAGGCATGAATGTGTGCGAGCGAGAATGACTGTATGTATGTTGTGGGGGTACTTATAGCGGAGGTCCACACAAAAAGTGAACCTCCGCTTTTCGGGAACTTCCCCACCCTTGAGGCGCCGTTCAGACCTAGGCGTTTTGTCACCCTACGCTGCAGCAGCCTGTGATACGCTGGAGGGGCGAATTTACATTGTCGGCTATGGAGATGGTTCACATTTCTACGCCGAAACGTCATACGCCTGAAGCCTGAAACAAGTCCCGGACCCTTTTTTTCAGGCGTATTCGGCGTTCGGCCATAGCCGACAGTGTAAAATTCTGCCCTCCAGCAAAAAAACAATAGGCGTTTTGTCGCCGCAAATCGCGGGGACAAAACGCCTATTGCATATCGCCCGAATACGCCGCTGCCGCCTAGGTCTGAATGGAGCCTAAATGTCACATTTGGCACCTTTTAGGGGGGAGGGGGTGCAGATACCTGTATCATACAGGTATTTGCACCCACTTCCGGGAATAGACTCCTGCGGGAGTCACGCCCCTTCCCGTCCCCCCTGCTGTCTTCTGGGAAAAGCACAGGTCCCAGGAGACAGCGAGGACCAGCGAGGATGGGCCGTGCCGCTCACGCAGTAGGAAACCGGGCAGTGAAGCCGCAACGCTTCACTTCCTGATTCCTTTACTGAGGATGGCGGCGGGTGCAGCCAAAAGACGAGCGATTGCTCGGCTTCCGACATTGCGGGTGCGATGGACAGGTAAGTGTTCATGTATTAAAAGTCAGCAGCTGCAGAATTTGTAGCTGCTGGCTTTAGAAAAAAAAAATTGGGTGGACCTCCGATTTATGTTGTGTACGGTCTGCTCAATTGATTTATTTTATGTACCATCTGATTTATATACATAGTATATGTGCACTTTACACACTTGTAATAGCAATCTGTCTTTGTTCTTTTATATGCTGCAAAATAAAATAAACACCTTTAGAAATAAGAAAGCAGCAGACGTGCTGCCCACGGCATTATTTTATATTAATTTTCTAACTTGTCCTAGAAAGATGTCAGCTGGAATGGGATTGGTAGTTGTTGTGGGTATTATTTTTTTTCATGAGGATATTCCCACAACAAAAAGTTTCATCATTGTGCACTCTTTATAGAATGCTATGCTCCAAGTTGGCACCTATACTAGACATCTCCCAGCAAGAGTGAATCGGAGCCGATTCCCTCTTTTTGAGGTCATGTTATGGTGTTTTGAGGTCTGGTCAGGCACCCTAACTTAATGAAACCTAGTCAGCTTTCACTGTTCTGCAGCAGACGTGTCACTCAAACTTGCAGGAGGGTCCCTGGGAAGCAATTAAAACTGTAATGCAAGCATATGACAAGCCCAATTGGCAAAGATCTATGAAGACATCTCCCCAAGCAGGCTTTAATCTTACCCTCCAAGCAGTACAGCTATGCACTGTGATCAAACTTCTTCATGCTGATGGAAAAATGAATTCTAGATATGAAAGCCAATGCCTATAATATTTACTCAATCTGGCACAGAACATAGAACATGTCTTGCTCTTTAATTTAGATGCCATTTTATTCTGCTCATTTTACACACTAAAGAGGAGCTATGACTGAACAAATGCTTTGAGAGAACGTGTTCGGGTCCCAGAGGTAAAAAGGGAGTTTGCTTGAGGAAGTTCCTCCAGGTGCTCTAGTTTTCTTCTACAACCCAAAATTTGCTATACTAATGGGATACTGGCCAGATAATACTACATATGTATATGCATGAATGACTGGAAGGAATATTGGTAGATCCCTGACACAAGGTCTGATGTTAATGCCTACTATAAGTAATTAATTTAGTAACTAATTAGTAAGTAGACCTGTAGTGTGAAAAGCAAAAAATAAAAATAAATAGAAGAAAACAAAATGACTAGTCCCCTGTGTTTTCTGTAGGCTCTCTGTTGTTCCCCAATACTCATCTACTATGCCTTGTTTAACGCCATCTGTGTGAAGATGGTAGAGCTGCACCATTGATGATTGGTGATTGATGGTAAACTCAGTAGGAGAGGTGGAGAAAGCATTGGCTGGCGCTGCTGTCAATCACATCCAGTGACACGGTGCGCAGAGGCCGAGTGATACAGTGAGTGGCCATGGCCACTCGCTGTATCACGGGAGCGCGCCCGCAATTACTAACCACCATGCGAGCTCTCGCATGACTGTGGTGAGTAATTGAGGGGAGGACGAGAGACAGCCGCCGAGGGACCCCAGAAGACGTCGATCGGGGCCACTCTGTGCAAAACGAACTGCACAGTGGAGGTAAGTATGACATGTTTGTTATTTTAAAGGAATTTTTTTTTCCCCTTTACAACCGCTTTAACATTTCTAGATGCTGCCTCTGGCCCCTTTCACACAGGCTGTCCAAACAAGTCCACTTTTTTTAGGAGTAACTGATTGGACCTTGCACTTTACCCTATGAAGCGGCGGATATCAGTGGTGACAAGTCAGCTGACATCCACCACTATTTCATCCTATCCTGTACGCAAAATCCAGATGGAGGGCAGTCCTGGTCCTATTTTCCATCTGTCTGGTGGATTGGATCGGGTATGATCGAATGAAAAATGTACAGGCGGTACGTTTTCACCCAATTTCCCCCATTGAGAAAAATGATACTGGGTCAGTCTTCGCTCTGCAGGCTATTATCGGGCGAATGTTTTTCAACGGTCCCATTAGAGAAGTCAATCATTAAATCAACTTCTCTCAAGCTGGAAACGGCCATGAAAGGATAGAAATTTGGCCAGTTCCTGCTGAACTTGGTGAATTTCAATCAATCAACCTATGGCCAGCTTAAGACTGCTATACATGAGATTACAGGCAGTTGATCAAGTGCTTGATTACACTAGCTGAATCAGTCTGGAGTTATGCTTTAACAGTATCAGCAAAGAATTTAAAGTGGATGTAAACCCACTCATTCTTTCTAAACTACTGCCATAGTGCTGATCTATAAGGATATACACGGCTCCTGCATGTATCCTTACCTGTCAAATGTCTCCCCTCTGTCTGTTATAACAACTGAAAAACTGCAGATTCTGTGGGTGGGTCTGTTTCTGGAGCTCTGTGGGTGGAGTCGTGATGTCAGACTCCCCGCCCACCTCTACACTCCCCTTGTCAACATGAATTTTCTCCTGTGTATTCCTTACACTAAATTCTGCTATGATCACCAACATCCAGTCAAAATCCAGAAAAGTAACCACATGACTTCAGAAAAGAAGTAGGGGTGGGGGGAATTAAAAAATAATGCCCGTCTCAGACTAGTGCATCAGATATGTAAATATGTCATTCACAGCAAGGGGGAAGAACGGACAAAAGTTTTCTCCCGTTTGTCCGTTTATCTCACAGAAAAAAAAAAAGAGGATTGCTCAGAGCTGGATTTACTCTTTGTGGCAAGACTGGGCACAGATGATAGGAAATCTTATACTCTACATTGTGACAGCATATAAAAAAAAAAAAAATTCGGGTTTACATCCACTTTAAAATAAAATCTCTATTCATTTTAGTTCTTTTCTCTCCATTTACTTCTTCACTGGTCAATGCACAGAACAGAAGAGATTAAAAACAAAAGTCTGGATGAAACAGACCTTGCATTTTTTATCTGCTACGGACTAAAGCATAAGAAATTAAACCAGGAGAAAAGGATAGAAGTGCAATGATGTGATATTAAATTCAAGCATAAATCTCAAGTGGGCAAATAAAAATGAGTAACATTTTGCTGCATTTTCCTTCCAGGAGTTTATGAAGGAAAAAAAACAGCAAAAACTTTATTAGTAGGCTTCAACCTGCTCCCCAACTTGATCCACAAATGGATGTGAACCAGACACAGTGAAGGAATAATTCTCCATCCTCCCAGGAAAAAAAAATGAACAGCGATTGGTTGAAAGAGGAATTTCCCAGCGAGTCAGAAAATCTCTACATTCTCCCCCCTCTACTATTAACCCCAAACTGAAGGCTAGAACATACTGCATAACTTGCTTTTACACAGTTATTGCTAGGGTTTATTTCACACAAATAGAATTTCAGTAGTTATAAATTATAATCACTACATCCCTAAATATATTTAAAGTGGTTGTAAACCTCAGACATGAAATATGAACAAAGCACATCCCTCTATAGTGTGTCTCAATCCAAAGCACAAAGTGTAATTTCTGTCTGCTGCTTCATTTCTCTGCTATCAACATGAAGCACTTCTGACAAGTTTTCCTAACACCAAAAGCAAAAAGGTGACAGGGGAGGGATCCCAAGCACACAGCCTGTAATTGACAGGGACGGTAACTCCAGTTGATTACCAGCCTCAGCTATGTCCCTGTGTGCTGTGTGAAGGGGGATGTGTCTATTCCCTCCAATCAGCTCTCAGAGGTCTCCTCACTGAGCTCTGTAGTGTGTGATTTCAACTCTCCACCCAGTTTTTTAAAAGCTCAGAAAAGTTTTATAAATGATGGACTTTGTACAGATGTAGAGAAGACGGCAGATAAACAGGTGCAACTTATGTAGGAGGATTTATTTAATCTCTGTACATCACCTGAGGCCAGTCACTTCACTGAGTTTATGTAAAGGTTTACAACCACTTTAAGAATCCTTAAAATAGGAACACCAAAACTAGTGAAAATCAAAACTACCAGATTATTGTAGCAGTTAAAAGTTCACCATATTTAGGGCATAACATGTTGCGAACAGACCGAACCCTGCACCTCCCCGGTCCCTGCTGCAACAGCTACTGGGGTTCCTCTCCCTCCCCACTAGCTGTCACAATTAAAAAAAAAAAAGTGGCTGAGCAGGGCTCCGCCCACCCAGCCGTGTCACGTGCATGGAAAACTACAAGGTCCAACAGCCCTTGCAGATGTTGGCTACCACGGCACTGTGGAGCGTCGCCATAGTTAATTTATGCTTCCTGTCAGATTGTACCCAATTACCCGTACGGGATGTACACAGATATACTGGCAGGTCTGCTGGAGACCTGCATGGCACCAGTGATCTGCGTATCGCTGGTGTAATGCTTTACAGGCTCCAAATAAAGAAAGAAATGCACATTTTTTTAGATGTAAAAAAATTAGCTTTTATCCAAAAAGTGAACTTTTTAACTTAACACTTGCCGACACAGCCACATGTATATATATACGTTGGCAGAATGGTGTGACTGCGCAAAGAAACATACCTGTATTTTGCTTTGAACTTGTGTGCGCCCCTACCGTGTGCTCAGTGAGCGTGCTCGTGGGTCCCGCGGACACTATGTCTGTCGGGTGCCCGCAATCGTCTCACGGAGCGGCAGAACAGGGAGATGCCTATGTAAACAAGACATTTCCCTGTTCTGCCTAGTGACAGGACAGTGATCTACTGCTCCCTGTTGTGTCACTGGTAGCCCTTCCCCCCACAGTTATAATCACTCCCTAGGACACACTTAACCCCTTCAGTGTCATTTACACAGTAATCAGTGCATTTTTATAGCATCGATTGCTGTATAAATGACAATGGTCCCAAAAAAGCGTCAAAAGTGTCCGATGTGTCCGCCATAATGTCACAGTCAGGATAAAAATCGCTGAACGGCGCCATTACTAGTAAAAATAATAATATTAAAAATGCCATAAAACTATGCCCTATATTTGCGCAAACCAATCTATATACGCTTATTGCTATTTTTTTTTACCAAAAATATGTACAAGAATACATATCAGCCTAAACTGGGAAAGAATTTTTTGTATATATATTTTTTTTTTATAGCAAATAGTAAAAAAATATTTTTTTTTCAAAATTGTCGCTCTACTTTTGTTTATAGCGCAGAAAATTAAAACCGCAGAGGTGATCCCATACCACCAGAAGAAACCTGCATTTGTGAAAAAAAAAAAAAGATGCCAATTTTGTTTGGGTGCCACGTCACACGACCGCACAATTATCAGTTAAAGCGATGCAGTGCCGTATCGCAAAAAATGGCTCAGTGATTGGGCAGCAAGTGGTTAAAGAATAGGCTATGCCAGCAGTGTAGTCTAATATTAGGGTTAGGGTTGTCCCGATACCGATACCAGTATCGGTATCGGGACCGATTCCGAGTATTTGCGGGAGTACTTGTACTCCCCCAAATACCCCCGATACCAAAATAGAATACTCCCCCCCCCCCCCCGCTGTAAAGCCTGCTGTATTTTGCACGGGGATTAACACCGGCAGCAGCAGCGGCGGTGCCAGGTATGAGGTGCATGGCTGCAATATGTGGGGGCACAGGACATGGCTGCAATATGTGGGGGCACAGGACATGGCTGCAGTATGTGGGGGCACATGACATGGCTGCAGTATGTGGGGGCACATGACATGGCTGCAGTATGTGGGGGCACATGACATGGCTGCAGTATGTGGGGGCACATGACATGGCTGCAGTATGTGGGGGCACATGACATGGCTGCAGTATGTGGGGGACATGACATGGCTGCAGTATGTGGGGGACATGACATGGCTGCAGTATGTTGGGGACATGACATGGCTGCAGTATGTGGGGGACATGACATGGCTGCAGTATGTGGGGGACATGACATGGCTGCAGTATGTGGGGGACATGACATGGCTGCAGTATGTGGGGGACATGACATGGCTGCAGTATGTGGGGGACATGACATGGCTGCAGTATGTGGGGGACATGACATGGCTGCAGTATGTGGGGGACATGACATGGCTGCAGTATGTGGGGGACATGACATGGCTGCAGTATGTGGGGGACATGACATGGCTGCAGTATGTGGGGGACATGACATGGCTGCAGTATGTGGGGGACATGACATGGCTGCAGTATGTGGGGGACATGACATGGCTGCAGTATGTGGGGGACATGACATGGCTGCAGTATGTGGGGGACATGACATGGCTGCAGTATGTGGGGGACATGACATGGCTGCAGTATGTGGGGGACATGACATGGCTGCAGTATGTGGGGGACATGACATGGCTGCAGTATGTGGGGGACATGACATGGCTGCAGTATGTGGGGGACATGACATGGCTGCAGTATGTGGGGGACATGACATGGCTGCAATATGTGGGGGACAGGACATGGCTGCAATATGTGGGGGACAGGACATGGCTGCAATATGTGGGGGACAGGACATGGCTGCAATATGTGGGGGACAGGACATGGCTGCAATATGTGGGGGACAGGACATGGCTGCAATATGTGGGGGACAGGACATGGCTGCAATATGTGGGGGACAGGACATGGCTGCAATATGTGGGGGACAGGACATGGCTGCAATATGTGGGGGACAGGACATGGCTGCAATATGTGGGGGACAGGACATGGCTGCAATATGTGGGGGACAGGACATGGCTGCAATATGTGGGGGACAGGACATGGCTGCAATATGTGGGGGACAGGACATGGCTGCAATATGTGGGGGACAGGACATGGCTGCAATATGTGGGGGACAGGACATGGCTGCAATATGTGGGGGACAGGACATGGCTGCAATATGTGGGGGACAGGACATGGCTGCAATATGTGGGGGACAGGACATGGCTGCAATATGTGGGGGACAGGACATGGCTGCAATATGTGGGGGACAGGACATGGCTGCAATATGTGGGGGACAGGACATGGCTGCAATATGTGGGGGACAGGACATGGCTGCAATATGTGGGGGACATGACATGGCTGCAATATGTGGGGGGACATGGCTGCAATATGTGGGGGGACATGGCTGCATTTGGGGACACATTAAAAAAAGTATCGGTATTCGGTATCGGCGAGTACATGAAAAAAAGTATCGGTACTTGTACTCGGTCCTAAAAAAGAGGCATCGGGACAACCCTAGTGGCCACCTTTATCTATGAAGGCACAGGTATGCAATCTGTTGTCTGGGACTCTAAATGGGGTCCCCCAATTAGGTAACATAGTAAAGGGGTTGTAAAGGTACACTTTTTTCCCCTAAATAGCTTCCTTTACTTTAGTGCAGTTCTCCTTCACTCACCTCATCCTCCGATTTTGCTTTTAAATGTCCTTATTTCTTCTGAGAAATCCTCACTTCCTGTTCTTCTGTCTGTAACTCCACACAGTAATGCGAGGCTTTCTCCCTGGTGTGGAGGGTCGTGCTCGCCCCTTCCCTTGGACTACTGGAGAGTCAGGACACCCCCTAACACACCGCTATTTTCTCTATCTTCAATGTAGAGAGCGTCCGAACGCTCCTGTATTTCAAGGAAGGGGGGCGAGCATGACACTCCACACAAGGGAGAAAGCATTGCATAACTGTGTGGAGTTACCGACAGAAGAACAGGAATTGAGGATTTCTCAGAAGAAATAAGGACATTTAAAAGCAAAATGGAAGGATGAGGTAAGTGAAGGAGGACTGCACTAAGGTAAAGGAAGCCATTTAGGGGGAAAAAAAATATGTACTTTTACAACCCCCTTAAGTTTATGGGTTCATATTTGGAGTCACATAATTTTAGGGTGCAAGAACAACTGCAATGGACTAGAACCAAAACATGAAAGAAAAATGTGTTTCTCACCATTTGTGCTATTTTCTGAATAAAACAAATATCACAGAAAACGCATGCATTCTGTCTTATACAATTTGCAAGCATAAAGCAGTGTCTCTGGTCATATTTGCATAATGCAGAGCTGTCTGTGAATGTCCAGCTACATTGCGATCTTCCTCCCAGGTAATTCTGGGCACCAACAGGGTGGAATCTGCGACTGCGGAAGACACAAGCACCGGCAGCTGGAACATCTCAGCAGGTTTTTCCTGACCTTCACTTTTGCTGACTGTGTTGGCTTTTGTTACACTTGCCAGGACCAGAGGAGCGAGAAGCAGACGGCATTCCCTCACATCCAATTACACTCTGTGCTAGACAAAAGAAGCTCCTTGCTGCATCAGTATTAACACTAGCAGGAGCATTCCAACTGCACCTAACATACAATCAGAATGCTGTAGTGATTCTTAATCAGATTGGGCACTGATGGTTATTACTCGCTCAGAGACCCGACGTCTTGTTCCCACAATACAGCTGCCTAATGGAGCTAATGGTGCAGGTCTGCTTAACCCCCCAGCTCCTGTATAGGTCTGGCCTGTCATCTATATATTGACGGATCTGTAAAACACTGCACTGTACAACACCAGAATAACAGAATACAATTCACATACATAATAAACAAGCCCTACATGTAAAAAGATAAAGGCCATACGGTTTTGTTAAATGGCTCTTGTTTAAAGAAAAGATTAGAACTGTGTATGGGCAGGCTGATTGTACCCAAGTTGATCCATCGACTGACTTGGGTGCAGTCTGCATGTCGGATTTTTCATGCGATTATAGCTGCTAGCAATAGTCACTGTGTGTTCTCCCAGCAAGGACAGCATCCCGCAACCCCCCACCCAGGAGAACACGATAGAGGGGGTTTCAAGCGATTTTCCTTCCTGCAACCTGTGGTCTCAGGAAAGAAAATCACAGCTTCTATGGCCAGCTTTACCACCTCAATACAGGGCACTTTCACCCCCTTCCTGCCCAAGCCATTCTTCAGCGCTGTCAACACTTTGAATGAGAATTGTGCGGTCATGCAACACTGTAACCATGTATTTTTTTTTACATTTTCTTCACACAAATCGAGCTTTCTTTTGGTGGTATTTAATCACTCCTGGGTTATTTTTTACAAATTAAAAAAAAAAAAAAAAAAATTTAAGTTTTGCTTAGTTTCTATCAGTAAATAAGAAATGTTTCTCCTTCACTGATGTGTGCTGATGAGGCTGCACTGATGGGCACTGACTGGCATCACTAATGGGCACTGATTGTGTAATCAGGGCACTGAAGGGTCTTTTTGTCCCCTGCAAGGAGATGCCGCTGATTGCCCCTCCTCTATCAGTGTGAGGCGATGAGACCCAATTACCGGCACTTCCTGTATTTACCTGTGACCAGCTGTGATTGGTCACAGCCAATCACATGGTTAAAGAGCAACATCAGCCACTCTTTACAATGAACAAGGTCGCGACGTGCCCTAGCAACACGGTGTGCACTTGATCGCCGCGCGGGAGCAGGCGTTGGGTGCGCCCAGATGTGCACCCAGAACGAGAGCTGCACCGTCCCTTCGTCATTTGATGGTGTGTGGGCGGCAACTGGTTTTTACCTTCATGCATTCGAAAACTTTCAGTGTGCAACTCCCCCCGCAGCCCACCCCTTGTACTTATCTGAACCCAATCCTGATTCAGCGAGGTGCACAAGAGCACAGGCGCTCCCAGTTCTCTGCCTCCTTAGCTGGGACACAGCAGCCAGAGCCATTGACTCTCACTGTTGTCAATTGCAGCCAGTGAGGGGTGGGGGCCGAGCCACGCTGTGTGCGCCATATAGACACAGAGGTGGCTTGGGATCGAGCAGACATGAGTGCTCCCAGAGCAAGCAGCTTGCTATGGAGGCACTCAGCAAGGGGAAATAGCCAGAGGAGGATCTGGGCTGCTCTGTGCAAAACCACTGCACAGAGCATGCAAGTATAACAGGTTTGTTTTTTAAATTTGAAGCTTTACAACCGCTTTATCATGGATGGTCCTAGTATGTGTATGTATGAATGTGAGTCAGGAACCTTAGACTGTAAGCTCCTTGAGGACGGGGACGGATGGAAACATATATATATATATATATATATATATATATATATATATATATATATATATATATATATATATATATATATATATATATATATATATATATATATATATATATATATATATATATATAGATATAAAATAAATAAATTTTTGCAAGTTTGTGGGACATGCCTATTATATCCTACACACACACTTTTCTTTTTCTTATGTAGTGCTACCCCATTCAGGAGCCGCTGAGTATAAACGGGATCGGCGTGTTGTGTTACCTGGCAGGTGTCTAGGGGTGATACTTGTGAGTTGAGGAGAAGGGAACGAATGTCCAGTCTTTAGTGGGATTTTCTTCCATGCTTTATTCCAAGGCCCAACATGGCCTTCATCAACATAGTATAGGATAGGAACAGGTTGATGAGGAGAGAAAGAGAGCTTGAGTATCAGGCCTTGGATATTGAAATATGAAAGAGCAATCTTACTCTCAGTAGTAATGAACTCAGTTCGTCGCCACTCTAGTTGGAGTGGGTAAAGTGCTCCCGGACAGGTCTCTGCCACAGGCCTGGCAGCCGGAACGCAAGTGTTGGGAGGACCAGGCCTCTGCCATAGGCCTGGCTCGGACCTCTGCCACAGGCCTAGTAGTTGAATGAGCATGAAATTGGAGTGAGTCCTCCCAATAAATTTAGTTAGAGTCTTTGGATCCCCGATGGTTTGTTCAAGCCCTATTGGATCACCTGCCTCCGGGTCCTCATCAAGCCGATCCCCCATCGTACAGCTTCCAGCCTGGGATCCTTTTAGAAAAGGTTTGGGACCCAGCAGCTTCTGGGATCCCTCTCCATGTTAGAGTGAAGCTCCACATGGTGTGCAACTTCGGCCAGGTAGGCCATGGCTGCGGGGTCTATGGATGCACGCACCCTGAAGGTGGATGCCGCACCTGGAACTCGCACCCCGCAGGAAACAAGAACGGCCATCAGGCCAAGGCGGCTGCCCCAGATATAGCCTCCCTCAGCATGCCCCGACGAGGGAACCAACCCCTCCGATTGGCTGCTGAGGAAAACGAGTCCGCCAGAACCCCTCTAGCGCCAACTGCCGCCCAGGGGTGAACACACACCCCTGGAGCGCAGACCGGCCCACAGGACAGTTCTGGAATTGGCAGCAGCCCAATTTTACAAATTGCGAATGGGAGCCATGCAACTCTCCCATTCCCCACTAACTTTAGCATAACGGCCCCACAAATAGCAAAGGGGCGCTACACTTAAAATATAAATAAATGCATGTGGTATATATTGTATAGACATAAACATGCCATGTGTGCCATCCTAAAAAAAGATCATGATTGCACATAAAACAGATGATTAAAGGGAACCTGTCATCAGTTAGAAATAGGGAAGCAGCTGTTGTTGCAGCCATTATCTTTGCTTTCCTATTGGGTGTGAATTGCAAAGTGGTGAATGAAGAGGACAGCCCTTAACCGACACCTTTAAAATCAATTTAGCAATAGAAGTATAGCCACTTAATTTTGACTTACAAGCCCCAAATATGCCACTTGCCATTCCAAAAGCTAAACACATAAGTATCTCCTGCCCACTGAAGTAAACGAGGAGAAACAAAAATTGTAAAAACTAACAGAAATCCTATGTTCCCCTCCAACCAACTGCCCCACATTAAGACCCCTTCAGACTCATTCCACAAGCTGGTGTAAAGCACAAAGATTGTGTAAAAAGTGCATTAATCCGTATCAGCCAATAGACTTTCAGTTCACAGGAGCCATATCAGTGAACAATAGTTTGCCCTATAGACATTTTCCAATCGGTGAATACAGAGGCTTTTCTAAAGCCCCGTAGACAACAGGCAGAATGTCAGGAGACATTGGTCAGTACAAAAAATACCAGCTGACATTGTGCCAGTGGGTAGGACGGTCTGTCAGGTCTGACTTGTATGCTGGACAACCAATCCCTGGATCACTACTTATCGATGTGTTCTGGCGGGGGAGTTGTTAGAGGGAGTCCCCCTTTCAGAACACAGCTCACCGGGGGAGATCGCTGGACTAACGTTGCGTGGTTAGTACAGCGGCTCCTGACCAGAGCTGTCTTTTTTATTGTACAAAAAAAAAAAAACTAACTGTAGTGTGTGTACCAGGCTAATTTACTTACAGAACTCTACGTTTTTAAATTGGCTGTTGTAGAGACCTCTGTTTCTACAATGTCTAATACTGAAAGGAATATACATTTAAGACTTCCAATTCTCTTCTAGGAGAAAAATACAACTGAGTAGGGGGTGTAAGGTGAAGGGAAATATGTTGTGTGAATTATTTAAAAATTGGCAGAACTGTTTCTAAACAGATTGTCTGGGGAACAAAAGGTCTAGTTCCACCTTTGTACTCTGATGGCAAATGTATTATTGTCTTTTTTTGCCTTTATATAAATGAAAGTGGTTGTGAACTCTTCCACATACCCAGTGAAGTGACTGGCCACGGGTGATACAATGAGATGAAGCAAATCCTCCTACTTTTTACCTGTTTATCTGCAGGCTTATCTACTATACATCCGTTCAAAGTCCAGAGTTGATAAAGCTCGTCTGAGCTGTCAGAAAACAGGGGATGAAAAGCTGAAATTACACTCTGCAGAGCTCATGGAGGAGAAATATGGGAGCAGATTGGAGGGAAGGGACCCACCTCCTTCCACACAGCAACAAAGCTGAAGCTCCCTCCCCTGTTAGCTTTTGTCTCCTGGTGTCAGGAAAACTGATAGCACAGGAACAAAGCAGCAAACAGAAAATAACACTTGGTGCTTTTAACTGAGACAAGTACACACTATAGTGGGATATGCTTTGTTCATATTTCAGTGTACAACCACTTTAATGAGTCTACAGCAACATATAGCATGTCTATATCAGGAGTAGGCGGGTGGAGATCTACCTGAACAACAAGTCAAAGATCACTGAGCAGTGTTGCCTCCTCTCACCTGATTGCCATGCTACCGTGTCAAAATCGCATGCATTGCACAGCAATCGTGGGTTTAAATCAGGTGATGAGGAAGCAACATATCACCTCCATAACACCTGTCAACACACACTCTTATCACTTTTCAGAGGAGCAGCAGTGCCTGCTGAACTTGTGAATGAGCTCTTAGTTGCATTTGACCACGGCACCCTTAGGCCGGATCAGTACTGACACTGTGCAGGGACCGCCCTGTCTTTTCTCCGCTCCCCCCAATGCGGGGATCGGATGAACACGGACCGTAGGTTTTTCCTCCGTCATACTTTGGCGGGTCGGATGTCAGCAAGCATGTCACCATAGAGGAGCACGGAGCGCCCGTTTAGGTCCGCCCGTGTGAAGCCCTTAGGGCTCGTTCACACGTAAAATTGGGGGGTTTTAAAACAGCAGGATAAAGTAGAAGTCTATGGCTAAGCACAGAAAACTGGCAGGAAAGCTGCAGGTACACTGCACCTGCGTTGTGAGTAAATCACAGCACATCAGTGTGAAAGCAGCCCTATACAATTATTCCCAGTGTATTGATCACAGTGACCCAAAGATCACTTCTTTCCTGTTGCTGGCACCACTCTGGAGACCGCTATCCGGGATAAGGAGGTGAAGTGCAGTTGGTATCACTTCGCATGGGACAGGAGCCAGATTACAGAGGAGGCATCAGCTTATGTGGCTCTTGCTCCCAACCATAGCTTCAACTTTACAAGTAGTCCCTCTGTATTGCACTCTGATGCTCTGGAATGGCGGGTCAGCAAGCCCAGACTGTCATCTACTGGTAGATCACGATCTACAGGTTGCTGACACCCAGTCTATGTTTTTGAAGCCACACAAAGGTTATATGAAGAAGTGTTCATAAGTAGATAAACACAAATACAAAGAGCACTTATATAGTGTATAGTAAAGACCACAGAGATTAATAGAAATATTAATAACTTACAGAGACTTTAAATGGAGAGGTATTGGCAGGGTCCATGGAGCTAGCCTTGTCGGATGTGCTGGTTCCCGATATGCTTCTCCTTCGTGGCGACCTCTCAGCTGGCACCTCTGTACAAGTAAAGAAAAAACACCTGACATGAGACTGACGCAAGGTCAACAGTGGAAAATAAAACCTCACCATTCTCTAAGCAGAACAAGCAGGGCGGCTTGTCAAATAATAACAAGCATCTTTTTGTTTAAGCTTCTTGTGAGAAAAGATAATTGTTCTTTAGATTTCACAGTTGGGCTCCTCGGAGCAGACAAAATAAAAAGAATTAACTCTGCAGACAGTGAGGAGCACACATTCTAAGCATAGGTCTCTGGGAGTGGATTAGGATACAGTAGAGCATGCTGAACAGGTGAATTCCATTGATACAAATATGCCTTACAAAATAAACAGACTGCCAGATACCGAGACTCACATTACTTAGATACGGATAGAAATGCAGAATAAGAAAAACACACATTCAGCTTTAATGCAGGGCAGGATCATTATATATAATTTAGGAGCACGGCACTCCAATCCAGGGACGGCAGGAGCTTTAAGGAGCCCATAAAGGCTAAAATAATGCCAAGTTCATGGACTACCTGGTTCCTGGGACTTGGCCAGCCCTGAGTCAAGCTTATTATACAACTCAGCTAAATGGAAAACATTAAAAACTGGCTTTTAACACTTTGCTAAATAAAAAAATAAAAAACTGTCAACGAAGCCAAGCCTTGCTTAGTTTTAATACCAATAAAAACAATGGGATAGATTTACTAAAACTGGCGAGTGCAAAATCTGGTGTGATCCGGCATGGAAACCGATCAGCTTTTTTTTGTCAAAGCTTAAAGTAGAACTATAAGCAAAACATTTTTTCCCCAAATTTTGGATAGAGAAAGGGAGGGTTATATAACCCTCCGCCATCTGTATCCAATTGCTGAGACTTTCCTTCACTTCCTGTCCCATAGTCAAACAGGAAGTGAGAGGAAATACCTGCAAACTAAGGGAATTCCTTGGGGACCATCAGGTCACCAGAACTAGTGTCCCCACTGGAAGATTTTCACGCCATTACTTTTCTGGTGACAACCCAAAATTTAGAGAGGGTGAATCTCCCAAACAAAAAGTGTTGCCTGTAGTTATACTGTATATACTCGAATATAAGCCGACCCGAATATAAGCCGAGGCACCTAATTTTACCATAGAAAAACTGGGAAAATGTATTGACTCAAGTATAAGCCTAGGGTGTCCATCTGCTTGCCTCACTGTGTCTATGTGAATGCCTCACTGTGCCCATGCCTAGACTGACATTTAACATGGGAGTCTATGGAAGGGGTGCCCGGCATTGAAAAATCAGTGTTTCCCAGCCGTAGGTCCCCCAGACAACAAAAACTTTGCACACTTGTAGAGGAGAAATGGGGCTACATGTGCGCCAAGTTCCAGGTCCAGGGGACCAATGACTGGCTGGTATCGGGTCCCCAAAATCACTGGAGAAATTACAGTTTAACATGGGATTCAATGGAAGGGGTGCCCGGCTTTTAAAAACTGGTGCTCCCGGCCGTAGGTCCCCCAGACAACAAACTTTGCACACTTATAGAGGAAGAGTGGGGCTACATGTGTGCCAAGTTTGGAGTCCAGGGGACCTACGACCGACACACGGTCCCCAAACATGGAAGATCAGGCGTAAAAAGGTGACTTAAGTATAGGCCGAGTGGGGCATTTTCAGCACAAACAAATGTGCTTAAAAACTCGGCTTATACTCGAGTATACACGATACTTTAATTTGAACAAGCTGAAGTTAAAAGCCCATGGTCATGTAAAAGGCTTCAGACATTGGGGTTGATATACAAAATGTGGTGCAGCTTTACATGGTAGCCAATCCGCTTCTAACTTCAGCTTGTTAAATTAAAGTGATAGTAAAGCTCGCATTGTGATTTTTACCTACAGATAAGTCTATACTAAGGTAAAATGAAAATCTCCTAAACAAGCATCGTTTAGAAGATATTCACCCTGGATGCAGCCGGTGATGTCACTGGACTGTGCTGGACCTTAGGAGCCTTGTGCCGAAACCGAGAGCACCTGCGTGCACGGGCAGGAGTTATGTCATCACAGCTCTGACCACTCACACAGCTGGAGTCCGTGAACCAAGACAGAGCGGGGGAAGATGTCAGCCCTCTCAAGGATTTGTTCTAAGGAAGTATTTCATAATGTGCTAGTATGTGATGCATACCAACACATTATGCAATTGTGTTACAGGTGTTTTTTTTTTTTCTTAAACTGCCGCTGTGTACTACTGCTTTCAGCTGACAAAAAAAACGGGACCCAATTGGTTTCTAGCTTGCAGTGCGTGCCAAAAAACGTTATATAATTCTGTGATGACCCTGCTACATTTTGCTGCAGGTTTATAATGCCTTCTTATTATTCTGCAACAATAAAAATACTTTTAAATACCTTTGTGCTCCATGTGCAGTATTCCATTTTATAGAAGTAGTAGACCAGAAATCAGCACTTTATTTGCAACCATACTTTTTTTTTTGGCTCCAATATAGCATACAGTCTATGAATTAAACTAGTTCACCCAATTATGTTTATTTAGTAACCAAGGGCACCCATCCGGGGGTTTTCAGAAAATATTCGCAAGGTAAACAGTTTTTATCAGCTTACAGTGGGAGGGCCAGTGATTGATCGGATTGATTGCTGAGGGTTCCGGTACATCTCTGGCCTTTGACTAGGTTGTTAAATATATCTAGGTTTACAAATATCACTGTTCCTAAAAAAGCCACAATATTCAACACTACTAATATATTAATTTATCAGTCTAATTTAATGTTTCAACGCGCCTTTGTAGGAAACATGTAGCGTGTGGTTCTATGGACAATGGTAAAAGGAAAGACAGGTTAGGTGCAAAATTACTGGTATTTTTTAGAATGGAAATAATACTGCTAATAATAATTAGACACATATATGCAATTGAGGAAAGTCTAAAACCAGCAAGCGCATCAGTAGGGATAATTTACTAAAGGAGTCAAAGCTGTTCACATCGTAAAGTGAACGTTGGTGAAGAATATGAAGCTGTGTTTACTTTGGATAACCAATCGTGTGCAAAGGAAATAAAAAAATGATTGGCTGTTCAAAGTGACCATATGACCACCGATGATTATAGTCCTTCCCACTGGAATATCCCTTTCTTTGGAAGCATCTACGAGTTACTGAAGGGAACTTATCTAGTAATATAGCATTATTATGATTGTAAAATTAGCAGTTCAATCATTTATAGGATTTTAAAGTGAGCAATTATACAATTTATACAAACCAAAGACCCATATGTTGATTTGATGACCATAGGACCACCCGATTACTAAATATGCACATTGCTAGGTGAACAACCTCTACTCCTTTAACAAATTAATCCCATCTCTGTACGACTATGGGTCAACCGTGAGTTAAATGGAATTAAGTCTAAATCTTAAAGCTTAAAATCCAGAAAAAAGAAAAAAACACATTCTTTGCATGTACCTTTATCACAAGTGCTACCCATCTCCGCTTCAAAGCCTGGGCAGAGTCCAACTTCGGAGACGCAACCAAGAATCCCACACATGGATCTACATCCTATGCAGTGCTGCACTGGCTTAAAGAAATGCCGGTGTAATATAGCAGGGGCTGTGCAGCCTGGCACAGTCCACCGTTCTCGGAAAACTGGCGCAGCGAAGACGAACAATCCTGGCCTTTTGGCCCAGGGGATCCGTGCTACTTCCAGTTCTGAAAGAAGCTGGATCTGATCCTGCCGCTCTCCCCCCTCCCCTGGCAGTGTGCAGAGAGCAAGGAGATACACACTGACGACTGCAGCTATTCAATCAATTGCCTCAACTGCACATCCTCGTTAGAGATCAAGCTATTTACAGATGCTGAAGCACTCTGGCGTTTAGTCTGAGAAAGTGTCATCAGCGTGCCTCAATCCATGCAAACAAGAAACGCATACTGAAAAGTGCTGCTAACCTGTGCCAATGCAGAACTGCCTATGCAACCCAAAAAGGGTTTAATCTAGAATCAAGCTGTCTGGAGCAAAAAGATGTAAAACCACATCAAGATCAACATCAGTTTAAAATCAATCCCAACAGAAAGGGCCTAAACAGTCATATCATTAAATTTGGTTTGTACTCGATGAGGATCGGGATAATGAGTACAAGCAAAACATACATTCATTCTGATTTTTAAAGGGTCTGCAGCACAGTGAGGGGATAAGTGGACCACAGCAAAAAGATTAAAAACAAACTGCTGAAACAAGAATGGACCCTGCATAAAAAAGCCTGTAATTAAAGCCAACAATAAAAAAAAAAAGGTTCAATAAAAAAGAAAAAAAGAAAAAAGTTTAGCAATGCAAACAACTTAGCGGAACTGTTAATTCAGCAACTAAGCTTCCATCAATGACAAAAGAAACAGTTTGCATAGTGAATGCCTTGTCTTCATGTAACGACAATAGAAGATCCCAGACAAATTTCGGAAGAAGCAACAAGATATAAAATTCTCCCCAGAAGTTAAAGCAACTCTGTTGCAGAAAAAAAAGTTTTGATCTGAGCAGGTTCTGAATACCACAATAGTCCTATTTTCTCCCTTTAATATTCCACGATAATTGCCTCCTCTGCAAAATTACAGCTCACTCAGCAGTCAGAGAAAGGGCTGTTTGTTAAGGTGAAGGTACGGCCACAGATTGTGTATTTGGAGCTTGGCACTGAAGCTCTTCCTCCTCCTCCATCATTATCACCGGACTTCTCAATTTTTTTTTCCCCAGCAGCGGTGGGAGAAACTGGGTTGGAGTCACCTTGCAGAATAACAGTGAGATTCCCCAGTGTCATTGTTATGCATTCTCCAAGACGTCAGCCTGAAGTCGCACACTGTGGATCCTCTCCCATCCACAGGGAAAGTTGCAGCCGAGTCAGAGAGGCAGACTGCAGATCTTCAAGCCGGGTTAGAATTCTCTACCTCTGATCTTCCAAAATTAAATGTCTCTTCCCCCAAGTCATGCTACACACTACTGTTGCATTATCACCTGCTGCAAAATCAATGCAGCTCTCTTCTGCTTAATGGTTCCTATCTCATTGTCATCTGCACTTAGTCCCGGGAAAGAATAACTGGCGTCCAATAAACAGAAATAACATCTAATAAAAAGGTTGCATTAAAAAGCAGAGTCTGATTTTGCAGCATAGCAGGGAGCTGTAGCAAGGTTCACATCTTGCACATTCTATTCAAGCAACAGCACACAAATAAGATCTTTAAGTAACCTAGACCCAGTGTCCGAGTCAGCAAACGGATGTGGGCAGGAGAAGGAAAAAAAAAAAAACCTCCCTGAGATAAGTCATGGTAAAAGCCTCGGCAGAGATGCTCTGGGAAGCCGCCTATCTAGTTTGACTGCTGGAAGGGAATTTGGAGTATTTTTATGCTCTGCTGGTGTGTAGTTATACAGAACACACAGCCAATAAAACATGTTAACCAGCTAAACAAGCCATCGGGGGAAACCAGAACAACATCTGTCTACTACAAAAAGGTTCAATCTGTGCTAGCCAATCATTACAAGAGGCGTTATTCATAAATCAGTATTTTCACAACGGCTGCTTGACATTTACTAAGCCGCTAAAGCCATCAGACAAGGTGATCAAAGGATCTTGTAACAGATATATATGCAAAGGGTAGCTACATAGTACCTGGGATAACTGGTACTACATGTGTATGAGCGCTGATGACCATTATGATTGTAATGGAAATGTCCAAATTAAAGTGGTTGTAAAGGCAGAAGGTTTTATTTTTTTATTTTTAAATAAATCATACAATGTGCCTGCAGTTTCAGTTTCATTTTTCATCTAGTTTCATGCTTCTGTGAAGGACAGAGACACAGAGCCAATACAGGGCAGTGTTTGTTTTTAAAATGAAACCGATTGGTTCTGAGGGGTTTTAGACACACAGTAATCACACCTTCTTAATTAGAGACCACAGAGAGGAAGCTCCCAGTCCTTTTTTCATAAGGAAACAGACAACCAGGAAGTGTGCAGAACAGAGGATTACAGCAAAAACAAACAATAAGGACATGAAACCAGGACTGCATTAGGGTAAAGGAAGCTATTTAGCTAAAACAAATGATAATCATTTAGTGACCCTTTAATGCATTCTATGCATTAAGGTAAAAACACCTGTTGCATCAGCCCACCCCCCCCCCCCCAATACTTACCTAAGCCCCATCGCGAGCCAGTAAAGTGTACGAGAGCCTCGGCTCTCCTCATTGGCTAGAACCGCAGCGGTAGCCAATCACAGCCAATGAGTCAATGAGGAGAGAGAGGGGGTGGGGCCGAGACGCGGCTGTTTGTGAATGGACATGCAGAGCAGCGGCTCTGGGAGCACTCAACAGGAGGGAGGGGCCAGAAGCACCCAAAAAGAGGAAGATCAGGGCTGCTCAATGCAAAAACCAATGCACATGGCAATCATATCATATTAGTTATATATATATATAAAAAAAAAATAACATGGCCTTTTATGTCACTTGAACTTAGTCAGGTAAAAGGGTTAATGGAGATGTGTGGATGTGTGTGTGTGTGTGTGTGTATATATATACACATACACATACACACACAAAATACACGCGCACGCACGCACGCGCACGCACGCGCACACACACACAACGCGCGTTGGTAGGTTAATTGGCTTCTGTCTAAACTTGGCCCTAGTATATGAATGTGAGTTAGGGACCTTAGACTGTAAGCTCCTTGAGGGTAGGGACCGATGTGAATGTACAATGTATATGTAAAGCATATATACAGGAGGGAGGGGCCAGAAGCACCCAAAAAGAGGAAGATCAGGGCTGCTCAATGCAAAAACCAATGCACATGGCAATCATATCATATTAGTTGTATATATAAAAAAAAATAACATGGCCTTTTATGTCACTTGAACTTAGTCAGGTAAAAGGGTTAATGGAGATGTGTGGATGTGTGTGGATGTGGATGTGTGTGTATATATATATATATATATATATATATATATATATATATATATATATATATACACACACACACACACACACACACACACACACACACGTTGGTAGGTTAATTGGCTTCTGTCTAAACTTGGCCCTAGTATATGAATGTGAGTTAGGGACCTTAGACTGTAAGCTCCTTGAGGGTAGGGACCGATGTGAATGTACAATGTATATGTAAAGCGCTGAGTTTATATATATTCTGCTTCTGTCTATAGCAGCGTCAACCAATCAAATTTTCCACTTTAGCTGACAAAATCCAACCTAATCTTGATCAATAGGCAAAATCAATCCTGATTAAAGCATTAGTCATCTGCTTCGAGACCAAGTCTTAATCTCCAATAGATTAAGATCTAGCAAGGCTGCCACATTTTACCAATAAACAATTGAGTCTGACAAAAATTTGAATAAAAAACACCTTTCAGTTTATATTTAAAGTAGAACTATAGGCAAACATTTTTTTTCCATTTTTGGATAGAGTAAGAGAAGGTTTTAACCCCTGTAAGTTTTTTTTTTGCCCTCTTTGTCCCATTGGGGAAATTTTCCTACTTTTACTCTACAATTAATCGATTACAATTTTCATAAATCGATTAATCGGCCAGTAACATAATGGGGGTTAAAAAAACTAAAATTAGCCCTTTATAGTACAAAAAAGCAAATCGCTACTGTAAATATTACTTTCACTGTCCCACAGTAAAAAAATGAACCCCTTACAGTAGTGAATATTTGCTCTTTTTGTACTCATTTTTGTTTTTCTTAACCCCATTATGTTACAAAAATCTCAGGCCTGGGTCACACTTCTGTGTGTTTTTTGGTGCTTTTTGTAGAAACACACTACAGTTAATTTACATGTTTTCCTATGGGACACGTTCACATCCATGATTTTTATTTTAGCTGCTGCATATTTGGAAAGGGCAAGGACTTAACGCAAAACGGTGCTATTTTTTTTTTTTCTTGGTTCAATATACTTCAATGGAGAAGCTGCAGAAAAGCATGCAATGTGTTTTTGCGCAATTTGCGCTTTGTAATCTGCCCAACAACAAATTGGCCCAAGGCTATTATCCAAGAAATCGAAACAATCGGCCAACTAATCGATTATGAAAATAATCGTTAGTTGCAGCCCTAATCGTCACAGAAAAATTGCAAGACGAGGCTCCGTGTTCAGCAACAGATCACTACACGACAACGCTGGATTTTCTGGGCATGCTACCCAGAAAAAAGTGGGTAGAGTGAAGTTCTTTATGACGTGATCGGGGCACAGTACTACATCTGAACAGCAGAGGATGAATTTACAACTAGCTGAGATCTCACTATAAATCTGATTCTTTGTTCCCGTTTTGCATGGCCTTGCTGTGCAACAGAATTGATACATTTCCACCACAGCCGTTCAATCTGAAGCTGCAAGAGAATTACATCACAATGCTCCTTGCAGAATCTGCTTATGATGGGCATAACCAGATCCTCAAAGTATGACGCTACATACACAAAATATAAATCAAATATACACATCACTTGGATAAATATACCAAAAAATATATATATTTAAAAAGCTATTGTTCTCGACTCTGAACGTTACCAATCAACAAATATTCATATGCGCGCTAGAATGTCTAAAGCAAGTTGTGTTTTACAACATTTTATAAGGTCAATTCATCCCAGCAAACAAGTTACACAAAATAATGAGTCAGAGGGGAACTGGCTACCAAATATTCCAACACAACAAGGAGGAGATCTATGAAATCACACTAAGCAAACACACTACAGACATCATTGTATACAGAACACCACATAGTTTATTCCACATTTGAAGTTCATATATGACGCCCAATGTTTTTTTCGCTACCATTTCGATTTCCCAATTAGGGAGATTTCTCGTCACTTCCTGTTCAAAACACAAAACCTAACCTAGGTACTTTATTCAAAAGGCATGGGGGCATCTCTAAGGATAGTCATACACACTTTATGGACTGAATCAATCAATCTATTCCCCCATCCATAGTCAACACAGCGTGGATGAAGGAATCCCCACTGCCAAGTATTGTATTCAGTAACGTTGCACCTATACCGGTATTGGTGCCGATATTAAGCGCCACCTTAAGCCTGGGTTCACATATGTGCGGGTCTAATTTGCAGTGCGATTTGTAAAAGTGCTTGGTGCGGTTTCATTTACTGGTTCACTTGCAATTCCAGTGAAAATTGTTTAACCGTATGGCATTGGAAATCACACCTTTACTGGGATGAAAATGGTACCGGACTTTTTTTTTTTTTAAATCGCACAGCGGCTGGCCCTCACATGTGACCTGGCTCCGTAGAAAAGGATTTTGGTTCACATTTGCATATAGGACGTCGTGCGAGGGTGTGGCAGTGTGAGACGGGACATCCGGACTGCAGAAGCTCTGGCAAGTGCTCTACCGTGAAACCACGACACTAAAAATAGGTATTGGTATTGCCAAGTACTTGAGAAAAATTATCAGTACCCATACTCGGTCTTAAAAAAATGGTATTGGTGCGTCCCTAGTATTCAGACAGCAAAAAGAGCGTTTGGTCGGGGGACTTTAAATGAGGCCTTTTTTTCTGTTCAAATTTGGGATGGAGGCCATTTACCTATGGTGCCTTGGACCACATCATTTTTTTTCTCGCTAGTATTCAGACAGCCGCAGCACCTATGGCTGCCTAAATACTCAGACTGCCTCTGACTGGATGCAGGCACTGGTTAGCTGCTAATTTCTACCCGGCTCCTTCACTTTTGAAATACATTTTGCAAAGCTGGGTGGTGCCAATAGGGTGATAATAATGAAGACACTTAAAGTGGTAGTAAACTCTGTACTGCCACTTTAACCTACAGGTAAGCCTATAATAAGGCTTACCTGTAGGTATAAAGAATATCTCCTAAACCTGTAAGGTTTAGGAGATATTCCCCCCGCAATGCCCCGCTGACTGCAGCGGTGCATGCGCAGCGGGGATCTTTGGCTAAAGGGCCGGCAGCATGCGCGGGAGTGACGGCATTGCCGCTCCAGCCAATCACAGCGCTGAAGCGGTGATATCCAGAAGACACGCCGAGGAAAGATGACATCTCCCTCGGTGTGGACCAGGTAAGTTCCTCTCACCTCATTCCAAGGTAAGTATTTCATAATCAGCTAGTATGCGGTGCATACTAGCTGATTATGGCTTTTGCTTTTCAGGTTTAAAATAAAATAAAAAAATTACAGCGGGTATAAAACCGTTTTAAGCCCCTAACACAAGGGTAGAATGTCAGGAGACATATCCCCGTACAAAAAGTAAAGCCGACATTCTGCCTTTGTGTATCAGTAAGTCCGACAGAAGGGTGGTGTACCCGGCTTAAGGCTCCATGCACACTAGTTTTTAAGCTCCTAGAAGCTGTTATTAGCATTTTTTCTGCTTCTAGATGCTAAATAGTGTTATCCTATGTGTCCATTCACGCTACTTTAGGCTATTAGCATTTTTTGAGCTTTGGCATCTAGGAGCAGAAAAAAATATTTTTTTGTAGTGTTTTTTTTTTTTTTTTTTCCAGCAGGACGCTCATAAATGCTGCTAAAAGCATTTGAGATTTTATTTTATTTTTTAAAGTGGAACTGCAAAAACACTAGTGTGCATGGAAAAATGAGAAAGGATATGGTGAGGCAAATATCACTGCAGAACAGAGAAATGCAAGAATTATATAATGTATTTAATTGTGTGACAGGTATTTTTTCCTAAAATTATGACATTTCAATTTAATAGAAAAAAAATAAAAAATCTGTTTCTCTGGGCCAAAGGCATAATTAGCAAAAAAAACAAACCATTCACAACTTCATATTTGCTGTATTCATTAAACGTGTGAAAGCATCAAGAAGACTCACAGGTCTGGATGTAGACTGGAAATGAGGTCAGGAAGATCAGTGAAAATGTTGTGTTACAATATTTATTTTCTCCAGTACGTCACGCAATCGATGGAAAAGCCTTGTCTACCTTCAAAGCCTCAACCAGTTATTGGATGTAATAGGTATGTGGAAAACCATCTTTCCTTTGATAGAAAGTGGCTTCTGCACCTAAAATTGTATCCAACTAGTTTTAATTCCTTTCCTTCATTGAATGAAATACATTCAGCAGTATGGTGTGTCAGATGTTTTGTTCTCTTCTACAGTAGCGGTTTGCAACCTTTATCTGACTTGTATGTTTACGCAGCATTACTAGACCTAGGCCCTAGCAACCCATTGGCATTTGTAGTTCTGCAACAGCGGGAGACATGATGGATGTGCTGTTTGCATACCACAACAATCATGTCTATGATATGTTTGTAAATTAGAGTGCCGCCTTCTATTGATTAGCTTTGACCAGTAGGATGGTTCATGATAGATATTAGGTGGCTCCACGGGTAAATTATGGTGTTGATCTCTCTTTAGAGCAGCTGCCTTGCTGGTATGATAGAGCTGTTCCTTCAGCTAAGATATACTTGAGGAGAAAGGAGCACCCGGTTTCCAGAATAATTGTGGACACTGGGCAATGTTGCCAACCGTCCGGATTTTTACAGACAGTTCGTAAAAACGGGCACTTACAAAAGGTAAGAGCCCATTCACACTGGGGCAACACAACTTCTAGCACGACTTAGGGAGGCAACTTGGACACGACTTGAGTATGAATCATCAGGCAACTTATAGTTGCCTCCAGGACAGTACAAGGCAACTTCAAGTCGCCTCCAGGACAGGCTTTACAGTGGCCAATCACACAACAATCAGCTCTGTGGGAGGGAGGGGTTTGCCTGAGAAATGTATGTTCTCTTCCTGTAAAGTCGCTTCAGTTAAGACAGTGATCAGACTACTGAGGCGACTTCCATTGAAATCAATGGGTACAAGTCTCCTAGAAGTCGGATTGAAGTAGTACAGGAACCTTTTCTGAAGTCGAAGCGACTTCAGTAGTGTGCATTAAGACGGCTCTCATTCACTTCCATTCATTTTCTCGACCGGGCAACTGTGAACCGGCTCTGGGTTTATAGACCCAATGAAATCAAATACCAATAATAAAAAAAAATATTGTTAGGGTTTAGAAACATTTTAAAGTGATACTAAACCTTTTTAAAAAAAAAACATATATACTGTTTAATACTTGCCTACTCTGTGCAATGCTTTTGCACAGATCAGCCCTAATCCTCCTTTTCAGGGGTCTCTGCCAGCGCTCCAGGCTCCTCCTCTGCAGTGAACGCCCACAGAGAAAGCCACTTTCCCTGGGGGCACCTGTGCGTGCTCGCTACTGAGTAACGCTATTGACACAGACCAGGCGACTTTACCCCACCCCCAATCACAGAATTTGATTGAAAGCTGCTATCAATCTGCCCAATGAGGAGGGAGGCAACAGCAAGAGCCGCTGCTCTCGTGTACATCGCTGGATCAGATTGGGTTCAGGTAAGAATTAGGGGGGGGGGGGGTGTTCCTGCAGCACAGAACGTTTTTTTACCTTAAGGCATAGAATGCACACGTTATAAAACCTTGAGCCTTTAGAACCACTTTAAGGAAGAAGATGCCACCCACAAGTAAAAAAAAAAAATGTGAATGACACTATACAACATTTCTGCAATCAGGACTAGCTATAGGTAAATCCCCTTATTTTTTTTTTCCTCGGCTCCAATTCTATGCTACAGATTTCTCTTGTTGCTTTAGAATTTTTCTCTTGCAAAGTACTTGCATAGTTATACATATCTTCAAAATGTAAATCTGGAGTCCCAGGAGTGTGTTTTAGATGTCTAATTTCTGGAGGCTTCTAATAAATATTCAATGCTAACATCACAGAGCAGTTTAATAGATGTAATTATTTGTGATTAAAGTCTCAGGATATAGAAGTGAACAGAGAATCACGCTTCCCCAGGAGCCGCAGGAAATGATATTTCCGCCTCGGAGGTGATGTTCTGACAGATGCAGATGGCAATGGCTGTGTGGAAATGACACCCCTTCACTTCAATCTCTCAGAACTTTATTAAAATGGACATGTCATACCTGCATAAAACCCCACGGAAGTCTTTTAATAATCCAACCTAAATATGCCGAGATCTGTTTGTGTTTACTGGAAGCATACTTACCTCGTCAATTCCATAGAGCTGATGTACAGTATATTTATTTATAAAGCAGTATCGAACCCAAAAAGGAAACCTGCATTATAATTCAGCTTACCAATACGTAGATGTGATGGCTGCATTTGTTTTCCTTTATTAGGCTCTCTGTTATTTTCACCTGGTGAGTAAGTCTGTCCTTGGAGATCTGGTGAGCACGTCTGTCATCTGTCAAACAAGCTCTCTTGCAAAAGGTATCAGTTAGGAGTGTTGAGAGAAAAAATTGTTACCACTAAAAGGGGTTATTACAGCGATCAGTTTGATTTATACTTTTACAATTTTAGAGTTTAGTTTCAATTTGTTAGTGTACCTAAATCTGCTAGTACATCTAATACTGCACTCTCCCCAGACTGACAATGCTACTGTCCTAAGGTGCCGCCTGTTCTCCTTCATCCAGAGTAAAGGCACTCTAATACAGGTAGGTGTGTTACTGGCCAGACTATCAGGGGAAAACAGAAAAAAAGCCATCCACCACATTTAATGATTGGTAAGCTTCAATTTGTTTTGGGTTTATTATTGCTTTATTGTATGTATTGCTAACATATTAGAGAATGCAGAGAGCCATTCATGTCATTCACTGACCCAGGAAAGCTGGTATCACACATTGCACTGTGTGTATATGTCGGCTCGGTTGTATCCGACCCTCTGCGATTCTATGGACCAGCTCTCTGGGCACCATGTCTGACATGTTTAAAAGCCTTTTTCCATAAAACGTCATTGATAATTTTTTTAATGAGGTAGGTTGCCAGAATTTTCTTTTTGCTTTTCTTGAAACTGGCATGCAGAATGTGAGAACACATTTACACAGCCAATATGTACACACGTACATGAGCCAATTTACACAGCAACCAATTAACCTACCAGCAAGTCTTTGGAGTGTGGGAGGAAACCGGAGTACCCGGAGGAAACATATGAGAACACAGAGAACATGCAATCATCATGACAATAGTGTTTCTGTCCGAAATTCTAGACAAGGACCCCAGTGCTGCAAGGCAGAAGTGCCAACAAGCCATCGGTGCCACCCCAACCTACATTACAATCTGGAAATATACCTGTACAAACTTCTGTACATTTTGCAGCCATTATGTATTATTGGGGCTTAGCTCAGCTATCCATTTCATCTAATCAAGCAGGCCATACATAGTAAAACCAAAGATTACAAGCAGATTGTAGCATGTGGCAAGATTTGAGCCTCTATCCTCATAAATGAGTACCGTACCGTATATACTTGAGTATAAGTAGACTAGAGGCACCCAATATTACCACAAAAAAATGGGAAAACGTATTGACTCGAGCATAAGCCTAGGGTGTCCATGTGCATGCCTCACCGTGCCCATGCCTCACTGTGCCCATGACTAGACTGACGTTTAACATCGGAGTATATAAAAGGGGTGCTCGGTTTTGAAAAAAACAGTGCTTCCGGCCGTAGGTCCCCCAGACAGAAAACTTTGTACACTTGTAGAGGAGAACTGGGCCTATAGTTTGCCAAGTTTTGGGGTCCGGGGGAACTTAGGGACGGTACTGGGTCATCAAAGTCCAAGAGATCAGGTGCAAAAAGTTGACTCGAGTATAAGCCGAGGGGGGCATTTTCAGCACAAAAAAATGTGCTAAAAAAATTGGCTTATACTTGAGTATATTCAGTGTGTTTAGTAAGAAGAACGTAATGTTTATGGTGTTTAAGCTGTGGGGAAAAACCTAAGCTTAACATGGTAAACAAAAAATAAAAACATACAAAAAACTTTTTGAATCTTTCCTAAGTGGGATATGCACCAATTGCAGCACTTAAATTGTTACTAAACCCACAACAGTAAAATAAGTCTGTATATACCACAGGTGCAAAACTGGCGGCCCACCCGCTGTCACGGAACTACAAGCCTGACATTTACAAGTATGACTCCCATACATTTATAGTTTAACATTTAAGTTGATCCGGGGTAAATCAGATTGCCTCTCGGGGATCAGGAAGGAATTTTTTCCCTTGCTGCAGCAAATTAGATCGTGCTTTGCTGGGGTTTTTTGCTTTCCTCTGGATCAACTGAGTATAGAATTGGGTATATGGGATTGTATGATATTTTTTATTTTATTTATTATTTATGGTTGAACTTGTCTTTTTACAACCTGACTATGTAACTATTGCATTTGCATGTTCTGTGTAGTGTGGGAGACCCGATATAGTGAAAGCAGGGTCCTGGGTTTAGTAAAACTTTAAAAGGAGAACACCAGCTAATATAAAATATAGGAAATGGGCTACTCATGGACAGATCTGCATTGTGTGTAATTGCCAATTACAGAAACAGGACATTGCCAGGATTCACTGCTGTGACTAGTGAAGGTAGATACCAAACCACGTTCTGTATGTACAGCTCAATACTGAATAAATCATGCAGTGCCGTCTGCTGGCTACAATGAGAATCTGATGCTGGCTGAACAGAAGATGGAACATCATCATACAGTGCTAATAGCAGGGAGCTAAACTGCTAAAAGCTGCTAACTGGCCTGTTCTTCTAACCATGTGGTGGGAGACGTATTGTTTGCAGATTAACGGACCACAAAACATAACCTCAGTATGATCTCAGGAAACCCCCAAAATGTATTGTCCCTACACCGCCATCACTCTTAAAATCTCTTCTCGTGAGTCAACAAGAGCGCAGCTTTCTGTGGTTCATGTGTCAGCCAAACAAGAGGGCAGGAAGAGACACAGCATAGCACCCAATGACTCCATTATTATCAAAGTAGAATCAGCAATTTTCATATTAGCAGGCCTTCATATTTTTAGAAACTGAACTAAGCGGTTATTAGGTTATATTTGAACAATCATGCCTTTAAAAAAAATATAGAACATTTTTTTCTTTCTGGTGTTCTGCAGCAAATAGAACCCTATGTACATTGTTTTACTGCATTAAAAGACAAGTATGGGATTTTTTTTAAATTTTACAATCATACTTGACTAGGTTGATGCTGCATCTGTCCCCCCACCGAGAAGGCCGAGAACCAAGTGATAAACCACCACCGGTCGCTCAGTTCTCAGGGCTCCCTGAGCAGAGACCGTCGCCGCCGTCTGCTCTGTCCCTCCAGTGCTCACTGGAGGGCTGGGCTGTGGAGGGGGTGGGAGCGGCCAGCAGCTCTCCGAGTGGCTGAGCCGGATACTGGTCCAGGCATGTGGGCGGATCCCAACCATATGGTCGCCAACTTTTCCAAGCCTGGACCAGCTCTGTGGCATTAGCCAATAGTGGCTTAAAAGGGGTTGTAAACCCTTAACACATTCTATGCATTAAGGTGAAAAACCTTCTACAGTGCAGCACTCCCCAGACTCCCCCCCCCCCCCCAAATCACCTGAGCCCGGTCTTTCCAGCGCCGAGAACGAGCACACCAGCGCCAGCCGGTGTCTTGGGTCCTGATTGAATAGATTGATAGCCGTGCAGCCATTGGCTCCCACTGCTTTCAATCAAATCTAATGATGCAGAGGGGGTGGGGCAGAGTCCTGCTGTCTTTGTCAAACACAGCAGCAGGACATGGGAGCGCATCAGACTGTGTGCCCTGAGGGAGAGTGCTTCAACAGGGAACTCGAGAAAAGGAGGGGCCAGGAGTGCCGCTGAGTGCAAAACCAACACAGGGGAGATAAGTATGGCATGTTTATTATTTATTTTAAATGAAGGTTTAGTTACTCTTTAACCACTTAAGCCCCAGACCGTTTGGCACTTCTGGATGGATGGCAGATCACTTCATTTCAGAAAACAACCTCACCACCGCTGGCCAGGTGGGGAAAAAAAACAGGAAGTATGGTCAGAACCAGGAAGCCAGGGATCAGTGTAGTGCAGGCCGGACCAGTAGTGTTGTCAGACGTTGCTGGAGGGCAAAGGGGGCATAGCTATACGTTTAGGAGCCACCCAGGCTGCTTTCTTAAGCCTATAATATCTATTGTAAGGGGGCTATTTATATTTATCCGGTATTATATTTCCCAGTGTTCCTAGGGTGACAATTAACTACTACTGGGAACGGCTTCACAGTAAAACTTTACATGGAAAGCAATAATAAAATATCTGCTAGACCAAGACTATTTCCTCTTACATTAACTTTTTGGAAGTGTTCACGCTCCCACAGCTTTCTCCATTGGACCATTACCCAGGCACGCTAAACTAACCTCTTGTGCAATTTTTTCTTTTTTATGATCCGCAGACTAGAAGCCTCTCCCTACAGGACCTGGAGGATCGCAGCCACCACTGTAGTAGTGCCAACTCCTGCAATGATTTGCAGCTTCCACATCGATTTCGTAGTTATAAGATATACTTAATTAAATTGCTCCAAGCTGGAGCAATGTAAACTATGCAATAAAAAAATTATACCTAGAGGTTAGTTTTAATCAGGGTTTCTAGAGTTTATGCAGAAAACACATGGCGGGAGGGGATATTTATTTCTAATTAGCAGTGATCGATTAATTACCGGTAAAATTCACAATTACTGCTTTGTAAGTATACCCCATAAAGTTACTCTGAACAGGCAATAAAACGATTGGTTCTGTGCCTTTTATTGTTTCTCACAGAGAGGCATCTGGAAGCTGCTGTCCACAGGCACAAGTATTAGAACATTGTTGGAAACTGATTGAAGGTGAGTAGATCTTCGAAGGAGCATGCTTCAATGGGCTGTCCATCTTTACTAACAGATTTCTTTTGGCCATAACATTTTCTGTAAATTTTACTATATTAAAGCCCTGTACACACAAGCCAAATATCAGGCAGTATCGGTTGGTTCAATAGAATGTCCTGCTTCTGTGGAAGGGGCATGACCAAAAAGGTCTGCCAATCGCCATCCGAACAGAGCTCTAAGTCAATGGCCTTTACCCTATCAGAACACAATAGCTCAGCAGGGAAGATTGCAGCACTTACATCGGATTGTTAGAACAGGAGCTCCTCCTGAGCTCTTTAATTTTATCTCATTCAATAGTGTGTGCTAGGCTTAAAGTGGATGTAAACTTGATTCATTAAATCTGACCTGGGCACATCTATCTGTAGTGTTTACTTATCAATGCTCAGAGTCCCATGTCTTTCTGCTGCTCCAATGCTGTTATCAGCATAATAACTTCTAAAAAGCTCTCTGACACAGAAGATAAAAGCAACCGAAAATTTGTGTCAGGGAGGCAACAGACAGATAAGCAGAGAGCTGGTCAATTCACAGCAGAGCTCTGCAAGTTTCTTCCTTATTCTGCCTATGTGGAGGGGGTGGGTGTGCCTTTTCTCCAATCAGCGTACACACAGTGAAAGCCCAGACTCTACTCCCACCACTGTTGAAACAGGAAAAAAAAATTCTAACACAATGTGCACATTATAAAGAGTCTAGAATGCTGAAGACAGCAGATATACATGTAAAACTTATGTAGAGAGATTTGTTTCATCTCTGTGTATCATCTGAGGCTGTTCACTTCACTGGGTATAGGAGAGCGTTTACATTCACGTTAAGGTTCTGTTCCCACCTCTGAATGGTTCGGAGTGTTTTCACTGCTCATTTGTAATGGCATTCTACCAGATCTTGTAATGCATGTACGTTGCGGCACACCAAAACACATGGTAGCTTAATACCAGGAGCTGGATTTAAAAAAAAAATATGTTGTGCACTGGACAGCTCATTCAAATAAATAAGCTGTCCTAATCCAATGAGAAGAAATGTGTAAAAACATGCCAGATGAGCGCATCTCAAAGATGTGAACCTAGACAAACTGCTTTTTATTTTTATTTTTTTAAGCATTTTGCTCCGCACTTTCCTCACAAAAAGTATAGGTCTGGTTTCCTGTAGCAGGCACACTTCAGTTTGAAAGATGAAAGAAATTTACCTGTGGAGGCAACATGGACATTTTCACCTTTAGATTATGCTACATGGCACTATACAAAGCCTGTTCTGTGTTCTTCGGTGACTGGCGAGGGGTGTAGCATTTGGAAAGCACAATAGTTTCATAAAAGCCAGGGAAGGGTCTGGGGCAAACATCGGACACTCTAAACGTGTTGGATTGTTTTGGTGCATGCAACTCTGCAGCGGTTTGATTTAATGGCAGAACTAATACTATGCTTGTGCTATGCAGTAAATAAAATATAAACATTGCATTTGTTGACAGGGTCTTTTTACCCAAAGAAAACCACAGACAAAGTTTGCTTTGAGGTTCCTTTTGGATAATTGCAACCTCAGACTGAGCTGCCAAATAACGAATGAGAACTCTGTTTTGTAAACAATAGGCTTCTTTCAGCATAGCTGAGAATGACACCGCTACATATGAGAAAAGGAGACTAGAGCTCCACCTGTTGGCTGACAAGAAGGCACAATATGCTATATTCCGAATTTTCCTCTTTAGAAAAAAAAAAAAAAAAAAAAAAAAAACAGTTGAAGTTTAAAGCCCTGTACACACGGCCCGGACTCTCCGTTCTCTTGAATGGCACGAACGCGGTGACGTTATTGACTACGACAAGCACATGCGCTCGTCACATTCGATGCCGTCGCCGCCATATTGCTTCACCCTTCCTATGCCTTGGAAGTTTCAGCGCATGCATCAAAGTCATTTCAAACATGCGCAGGTTTCCATGGAGAGGTAAGTATACACGTGCTCGGGTTTCTCAGCAGGAAAAAACTTTATTTCTCGTTGAGATTCTGGGCTGTTTTCTTGACGAGAAACCTCAAAGCCTCGTACACACGCACAGTTTACTCAGCAAGAAATCTCTGCCAGCAGTTTTCTTGCAGTTTCTTGCCGAGAAAACCGTCTGTGTGTGTACGAGGCTTTAGTCCACTTTTGGTGATCGATGTACATTGCAAGGATTATGACAAGCTTTATTTCAGATTCCTACCTTTTGCTATTCTGAAGAAATCCATGCATGTTTGTCTGTGCCTCTGCATTGAGTGGGTCTAATGGGAATGGTTTTATAATTGGCTGTCAGGTGTGCAGCTGCAGGACACCAATGAGGAAATCTGCTGGGCTTGCATCCCTTTAGATGGGCTCCTATGGAAAGTATCTCTCTAAAAATGACATTTTTGTTACAGGGCATGCCTGAAAGCCGGTTGTTTCTTAGGCAGACTTCTGGGAAAATTGGGGAGCCAATCACACAAGCAGGAAATGATGGTTTCTGGTGAGTGGTCAGTACACTCTGTGTACAGAACAACTCCAGGTAGCCAATTATGCAATTTGCTATTTTTTTCCCCGCCCCGAAAGTGGAGTTACCCTGTAAATGTATTTTTCTCCCAAGTCTTCCCTTCAAAATAAATGAATGGCAGAAACTCATTGGCTGCTTTAAGGAGTTTGAGTAAAAAGTATAAGGGCCCTTTCAGATGTGCGGACTGTATGTCCGCTTCTTCATCCATGCGTTTGCGCATGAAAAAGGGACATAGATTGGTCCCTATGTGATTGCGGGTGTCAGCTGACACCCGTAATTGTCCACCTCCGCAAACATCTGATTTTGTAGACGGAAGAAAACACTATTTTTTCTTCGGTCTGCAAACCGGATTGGATGAACACGGACACATGGTCCGTGTTCATCTGCTCCCCCATAGGGGAGAGTGGAGAAAAACAGGGCAGTGTCTGCACAGTGTGCGGAGACCGCCCTGTCATCCGACGGCTCAGTGGGGATTTACGGAGCGATGCCTGCTGAGCTTACGGACACACGGAGGCGGATCAATACTGATCCGCCCCGTGTGAAAGGGCCCTTAGTCTTAGCAGCACATATATAAACCATGATTAAAAAGAAGAGCAAACCATTCTTAAAGTGAGCCTGATGATAGGTTACTGAAAAAGCAGGAATTTCATTGTGGGACTCAGGTAGGGCAGCGCTCACTATTAAGAAGTGTGGCGGCTAGTGTAAGGGTGGGGGACACGGATTGGCACCACTCTGCAATATCACAAAAGTATAGGTTTCTGCTGACAGAATTTGCTCCCAGCGATGTGACACTTATGTGATTTTATTACATTTGTCTTTGCCCTAGGTTCGCTCTAAAGTTCTAATAAAGAGCAATCAAAAAATAAACACTGCAAAAAAGGTTACCAACATGCCGCAGTGCAGTGAAACAATGGCATCATTCTCTAAAAAAAGAAAATGTGAGCGATCACATTATCACATACGTCACTGTGCGGCTCACATTTGTAAAATCTGTTTTAACAGCTCCAGAAACCTGTGAGAGTTCTCTCCTCTATAAGCTACATTGCTTAAACCGATACTAAAGTCTCCATTTTTTTGTATGAAAATAACAAACATGTTATACTTGCCTGCTCTGTGTAGTGGTCAGAGCAGAGCAGCCCCGATCCTCCCCTTCCGCTCTACTGTCCCCTCCCAGCTGTCGAATGCCTCCCACAGCAAGCAGCTTGTTATGGGGTTCTCCCGAGTTGAGTCACAGCTCCTTGTGTCCATTTAGACACGGAGCCGCAACTCAGCCCCGCCCCTCTCTCTCCTCGTTGGCTCACTGACTGATTGACAGCAGTAAGCGTCAATGGCTGTGTCTCAGTCAATCTGAAGGGAGAATTCCAGACAGCCGAGTTTCTCATACAACTCTGCTGGAACAAGATGGGGCTCCCATTCATCTGTGATATTTTAGTTATATCTGGCACATAGTGGCTCCCTTTTTTATTGCTACATTTAAAAGTGGAACTTCACTCTGCCAATCAACATTGACTTTTAATGCTCAGGTTGCTAGCATTAGTAAATAGATCGCAAAGTATAAAATGTACTTGCTTTAAAAACTTTTTTTTTTTACATTTCTTCAGTTACTGTCTGGTTTCTTGCCTAGGCAAATTATGTCATACATCCCAGGAGTCTTCAGGAAGAGGAGAGAGAAGAGGAGCGGTTTTCTCAGCTAACCACTCTCCTGCATTTATGCTTGAGCTAAGGGCAGATGGATTCCAGGAAGTAAATGCTACATGCATCATCTGCCCTTACTCAAGATGGCCACGGCCAGAAATGTTAGGGGGTATTTTCTGAACATAATAAAGCATGGAGGCATGGAGACATGGATGGATGGGTGAGTTTGGTTTAAATATTAAAAATGAATTAAATAGTGTTTTGGGTTTGTGGCGAAGATCCGCTTTACGCTGCCAGTGAAGAATCCACAAATGGTTGGCAGGATAGACGAATATAAGTATTATTTTTTTGCAGGGGGCTTCTTGTTATATCTGTACAAAGTGCAAAAAATAGTTGTCTTGTGAGCACTTCCTGCGCTCTCTGCCTTTGCTGATGATTGTTGGCATTGTTCCCACTTATCTTCGTGGACTATAAAATACCTCCTCACTATGTAATAAGGGGAGAGGGGAAGGTGTTCTGCAGTCCTATATGAGGGCGACAACGCTGCTCATACTTACAGTACTGGTACAGTGAGTGAATGTTTTACTCTATAGGTTTATATAATCTTTAAAGGACCACTACACCCCTAAACAAATGAATTACTATACACGGTACGTAACATTTTTGTATCTTTCCAATACAACTTAGAACTCTCAGCTGCCATTGCAGGCAAAATGAGACAGTAAGAGGACAGGCAGTGTGTTTCTATGGGATTATTGAATGTCAGCTGTGTGTTAGAAAATACTGTTCCCTGCAGTGCCACGTTTGGTCTAAACACCACCTGTTCTCATAATCTCTTTTACTTAAACCAGTTTATGAAAATTCCTTTTAATTAATGTGTGCATGTGACAGAAGGATCTTTACATCATTACGTCTGGCGACACGTGGAAGTCCTAACTGGTCCATTTAAAGAGCAGCGCGGCTAGGAAAGAAAATGGTCTGTACTGCCATTGGTAGCCAATGATATTACAGCTGACATTTTTCAGGTTCTAAATAGATGATCAGACCGATATTTGATTGGTTTCTACAGAGAACACAATGTTAGCACTAAAAAGCCATAATATATACTATATTTAGCAGAAACCAGAATGTCTACCTTTAGACACAATTCCAAAGTCCTTGCATCTAATCCAATTTAATCCAGAATTTCAATGTGTATGGCCCTCCCTGTTCAACAAAATTCTCTTCTGTCAAACGGACATGCTAGAAAACTTAAAATCGGCTTCAGCAGCGGAAGCCACTGTCAGAATACAATGTCCTGGGGAATTCTTCCAACTACCTGGCTTGTGTGGATGGGGGAATTGACCTATGGCCAGCCTAAATGGCAGTTGTATCATTTTAAAGTAGCCTAAAGTCTGGTCCACAATATAGGTCTTTTTCTGTTCAGAGCCACTATACTATATAAAGTATAGTGATCTCCCCCCGCTGAGCTGTTGTGTTCCGACATGGGGATGCCCCCCGTCAGAACACTCCGATCAGTGATCTCTGCCATTGGCCGAGAGCACTGATCAGGAGTTGGTCGGCTACAGGTTTTCCAGCATGCTTTTCCAAAAACAGATATACTTTTGGGCCGAATGTTGGCCTTTTTTCTTAACTGGCCAATGTCTCCCGAAATTCAAACCATGTGTACCCGGCTTTTGCCACTGCAGTCCTTCTCACCCTCGTTTCTAAACTTGGCCAGTCACTGGCCCTGAACAAGCATAAAGCTAGTAAAGTGCAGAGATACATTTCATACACATACCTGTTCCAAGCTACTTACTAGAGAGTAAAGAAAGGACAAGGAAGACAATCCCATAGTTTGCGCATGAAGTTGTACATAAATTGCGAGATTATTTCCGCAACCCGGAGAAACAGTTGTAGCGTACAGCTGCCCAAAGTAATGGCTGTACACAAGTTGTATGTGGGTATAATTTGTACTTGTGTACACATGGACAAGTGTGTAAGGCCAGCCATACATGGTTAGAAACTCAGCCAGAGATTCAAATCATTAATGGGCAGGCTGAATGTTAAAATCAATCAACTTGGGTAAAACCAGTCTGTCGGATTCTCTTGAGATTGTCGCTAGCAACTGCTATAGGCGCTAGCCTTCTTCCCCGCCGGGGGAAGGCAGTTATTGATTCCCCGGTCAACACTGTCTGTGTTGATTGGGGGAATTGTGTGAATTGCTTTGTTGCCACCTGTGGTTGCAGGAAAATTTAGCATCGTGTATGGCCTCCCTGCTGGATGCAGACTGTGTGTGTCTAGGGTTTTATGTGTACACAACTGCGACGTATAGCTGCCTACAGCCATTCATTACTATGCAGGAAAGTTGACTCCCAAATTCCGATAATGTCAGGTTTACTTTAAAAGATAAGTGCACTTTACAGGAAAGTGCACTTATCCCTTAAGTGAGATAATGTATGGAACTGCAGCACACAGCAAGCTAAGGCTGGAATAACAGAACAAGTTGCCTAATTACTACTGCCTACAGAACAGCAATATCTAGACATCACATTAGCTTAAAGTTTAGGAAACTACAATCTCCAATGAATTACAGTAGATTAAGCTTTAAAGAGAACAATTCACACTGGAATGGAGCAAGAATCTGAATACTCAACCCTAGATTATAAAGCCTTACTTATTGCGGTTTTAATTTCGTATAGAGTGTGACCCTTCTGCTCGACGTCTAGGGGTCAGAATTTACTTAAAGGTTGCCAGTTACTGCCCTGTCAGTTGCCTCACTTCATATACTATCTTTTAGCTTCCAAGAGTTCATAGCATAGGCAATAACAGAACTAGGTAGCCAAAAAAGTTTTCTGGTACCACAAACACTCAAGAAGCACCCCCAACTCTCAAGCATAAGATTGTGGATGTGGGCGAGGAGTGCGCAATTGGAAAGTCCTGGAAATTCAATCCAGTTGAATAATAATCATCACTTCATAAGTGTATAAACAATAACTATCTAACCCGTTTCAGGAAACTGTGGCACCAACCTTCGCCAGGGCATTGGTAGTGACACTACAGAACACCATCATCATATTAGCCCATGGCCAACAGATCCAACTCTACCAAAGCCCTGAAGAAGGGGGGCCCTTAATCTCCAGAAATACATTGGCCATGTCTTATGTCATGCTCAATATTTTTCAACCCGCTGGAGTTTTCTAGGCTATTTCATTTTATTTTTTTAATCAGAAAAAGTTTTATTTGGTTTTTCATAGTGCAACATACATAGTATACCAGATAATGTGTAGGAAGACCGAAAACCTTTGCCAATACAAGATATACCTATGTTACGAATCCCTACAGATGCAGTGATATAGAAAACAGTTGCGTGTCATAAATGGCAATACAAAAATATATATCATAACATTTTGAAAAAATGTTTTTTAGGCATACTAACCAACAAACCTTGGTCAAAATTGAAATAAAAAAAATAAAAAAAATATAATAGTAGACTATACCCGCTACCCGGTCCCAGAGCCTTGGGAACGTACATCATCCAAACATTCTGCCCGACCCATACCAGTCACCATTATCCCTGCAAGACCATATAACAGCCAATCTATCCGGTCCCTCAAACCAGTTTTATTTGACCACTATCCTAGGCTTTCTATTTATGCATGGTGCTCCTCATCTATTGCCAAAATCGTGCTTGAAGTTATCCATCCAGGACCATTCTTGAGCCAAGCTGCCAAAGATGTACTCCCCAATGACATGGGCCAATGGCCATCTCACCCATACACTACATGGCGCCTGAGCATAAGAATCAGAGTTAGACAAAGTAGTGTAAAGAAAAAAAAAAGTGGAAAAATAAAACTTCTTAATGAGAAAGTTTGAATAAAAAAATAAATAAAAAATGAAATTAGGAGCCAAGAATGAATTCTCACATATGTATGGTTGATTCAATAAGTTGCTGTAATAATTAGTAATTATTAATTACTACTCACGAACCTACGAGTTCAAAGTTGAAGGGTTAAGAGAAGATATAAACATTAGCAGCATGGCTTGCAAGACAAGTTGAGACCTCTAGCTCCTCAGGAGCTTCCGGGTGGTAGATTCCCAACAGCCTTTTTAGCAAATCAGTATGTCCGATATCATTAAACACGGTTACAAACTATAAAGCAATCACTAGTATATGCCCTCTCACCCAACACCGATTCAATACACATTCCTAAAGAATATTTAACCCATTTGACACCAAAACACAATTTTTACTGCCAAGACGCAACATAAGCATACAATGCATATTATTACATTCATGACTGCAATAAAAAAAATAAAACCACTAGAGTGGAAAACAAAAAACTTAAAAAAAAAAAAAAACACAACAGTCTGAAGTCTACAAAGCACATATAAATCTGTAACACCACCACACCACAAAGACACATACACAAGAGAAAAAGTGCAATGCTTCAGTTCGGAGACCCTACCGAAAAATGACAGAAGACTCCTCTCCTCTTCAGTGCTGCTGTCCAGCCACTCTCCATCGCCAGGAGAGAGAAAACTCATGTTTGCAGCTGAAAACTTCACCACGTGGTGCACAGTCCTATACGCCTGACCTCAGAACGGTCAGGACAGTCCGGCTCTTTAGAACAGATGAAAAAGAGCTGTATTGTAATGCAAAGCCTATGGATCTCACTGCATTCCAGCTAGATCAATAGAGCTAGGCCTGGTTTAAAAGCTCTGTGATGCAGAAAAGATTGAAGGCACATCAGGGGGTAAATGGGCTTGTGAATGAGGCGAGGCCGCTGATTTTTTTTTCCCTTCTAATCCAACCAGAATACGCAAGCGTAAACGAACGGAAATACACTTTTGTGAACTCAAGGAGTATATTGATAAATGTTCTCATTCATCAAGCTTGAAAATGCTGGGTCAACCAATTCCTTGCAAGTGCTACCAGCTGCCACCAGCAGCAACATCAGCAGCACAATCCTCCTTGTGCAGCCTTGTAATGGGCTGGAGCATCCTCCCTAGTAAGGCTCCTTCCCCTTCTACACAGGCAGGTTCATCAATCTCTGATTAGGAAGCACTAGATGATCCTTTCATCCCTCCTTTTCCCAAGCCTGATTTCCACCCCCTTGCAGCCCCTACCTAGCGTATGACGGCTGCATTGATCGGCAATAATGGAATAGGCAGTTAAGTGCCAAAAGCGACATTATGGGCTATTCCAGGGCTCTCTCATCAGAAGGAAAATAAACGCTACTGGTTGAATGCCCAGCCTGGCTTCCGGTCCTTATGCCCAGTGGGAGTAGTAGGCAGGGGGGTGCTAGTGAGGGAGGATATACACAGTCCTCTGCTCAGCTTCTTCTGCACAGTGCTGGAGCTAAACAGGGACCAGAAACCTATTTCTGTTGTGTTATAACAGCCCAGCCTCTTTCCTTCCAGATGAGAACACTTCTTAACTTCACCGAGGAGATGACAATGTATGCCTGGCACAGATCCCTGTAATGCAGTAGCAAGTGTTAAGAGAGAGAGCAATACTTGGTTTGAAGACAACAGATTGTTACAATGCTCAGTAAGAATTTAAAAGTATAAATTGACAGAAAATATAAACTATTTCCTTCACAAGCATTATATACAATGTGCATTAATTTTATATATATATATATATATATATATATATATATATATATATATATATATATATATATACACACACACATATTATATATATATATATATATATATATATATATATATAAAATGGCACATGTGAAATGATGCTAAGGGAGGAAATTAAAATTTTACTAAGTGTTTATAGCCGTGATCAATGGTTGCCAACCACTGACAGTCAGCAAGAAAATTAAGGTTCTGCCCAGGGATGTACTCCGCCCAACGTTGTTTTCATTGTTGTCCAGTGTGATCCAGGGGGCAGGGGGGCATCAGAGCATTGTGTGTACAGGGTATGTCAAATTCAGGTTAGTGGTCCGCAGGATTCAAAATTGTGAATTTAGTCTTCCGTGAGGTCCGAAAGATTGGCGACCACTGGTCTAGATGACCGTGTAGGGATTCAAAGACATGTCATGTAAAGACGGCACTGTCAATGATATTGCACCTCATCAATTAGCAGCGGTGCCAGCTTGAATCAAACATACAACTTTTTGCGGGGAGACATTAGACCTGGGGAGCAAGGCGGCTCACACCAATACATGTACAGAGGAAGCGCAACTTTAAACAGTGAGCATGTAAGATTCGGACATTATCATGGGAAAAGATTAGATCAGTACAGGGAATGAAATGCATTTTATACATTAAGGTACAAAACCTTCTGGGTGCAGCTCCGGCCCCCCTTTATACTTACCTGAGCCCCATCTCAATCCAGTGATGTGCATGAGAGCAGCGAGTCTCTCAAATCTTTCTTCTCATTGGCTCACACAGCAGCTGTCAATTACAGCCTGGAGCCAGTGAAGAGAGAGCAGAGGGGCTGGGCCAAGCCATGCGCTGTATGTAAATGAACACACAGAGCGCAGCTCGGGAGTAAGCCTGCGTGAGTTCCCGGTTAGCAAGATGTTTGTTAATGGGGTCACTCAGCAGGGGGGAGGGGCCATGACCACTGGGGGACCCAAAAAGAAAAGAATTGGGGCTTCTCTTAACAAGTGAACTGTTATGTGACATTCGACAAACTGTGCACACAGAAACCAAGTTTTGAATTTGTTTCAAGAAGCAACTTAAAGCGGAGCTCCACCATAAAGTGAAGTCGCTCTGATCGGCACCCTCCGGTGTCACATTTGACACCTTTCAGGGGGGAGGGGGGGTGCAGATACCTGTCTAAAGACAGGTATTTGCACCCACTTCCGGCCACACATCTCGGGCAAACGACGGGCATTTCCTGACATCCCGTCCGCCCCCCGTTGTGTGCTGGGAACACTCGGCTCCCAGCACACAGTAGGAGCCAATTGGCGGGCGCAGCACGACTCGCGCATGCGCCGTAGGGAACCAGGCAGTGAAGCTGGAGCGCTTCACTTCCTGGTTCCCTCACCGTGGATGGAGGGGGGAGCAGCAGAGTGACGAGCCATCGCTCGTCCTCTGCTGCGGACGCCGCTGGACTCCAGGACAGGTAAGTGTCCTAATATTAAAAGTCAGCAGCTGCAGTATTTGTAGCTGCTGGCTTTTAATATATTGAAGCACTTAGGCTGTGAATAGGAATGCCCACTCCCACGAGATTCACTACCCAGAAGCCAGGGGTGAAAATATTGCTAAAATGGTATGTACGAAAAAAAATAAAAATAAAGAGCTGCATACTCTCAGGAGTCTGCTCAATGTAATGTTAGATTTTTTTTTTAGGGTGAACCCCCGCTTTAAATATCAACAGACTGGGCCAACCCATCTCAAGGGCAATAAAAATCAGCTGTGTGAGATTTTTCTGGAAAATTGGCATGCCTTTCTGAAGACGAGGCTTCTACCACCTGACTATTTGTCTAGGTCAGTGATGGCGAACCTTGGCACCCTAGATGTTTTGGAACTACATTTCCTATGATGCTCATGCACTCTGCAGTGTAGCTGAGCATCATGGGAAATGTAGTTTCAGAACATCTGGGGTGCCAAGGTTCGCCATCACTGGTCTAGGTAAAAGGTTTCATTCTACTGCTAAATCCATCCAAACTCCCTCCCCTACCCAAGAGTTATACTTTCACTGCGATCCTCTTTAGCTGGAGTGTGGCAATTCACTACCAAGAGAGACTTAAAAATACCTAGATGTAAAACATATTTTATTAAAATAGATTTGTCAGGAGTGGTTCTTTAAATAAGCCAGCTGTTACGTTGAGTCTTCACATAATCAACCCAAACGTATCAGCAAACCTTATACGAATAGTCCATTACATCTGCAATTTTCCATACAATATATTTAATATCCTATTGACAACTTCTGCTGGTAAGCATAAGATTTTTCAACACAACACAATGTACAACAAGCACTCACTCTACATAAAAGCGTTAGATGTCCATTTATTATGGAAAAAAAAAAAACTATTTGACAATTTTAATGTATGCAGCTTCACCACGATCGATTTCTTTTCAAGGGATGGAAGCTAGTAAATGAAAACCAAAGCAATTTTTTCCATTCTGCCCATTTGGAGTATTTAACTCTTCCCTTCGCAAGCCAATTACTCTAACATTCAAGTCATTCTGAATGTGCCTGGCACATGTTGAGACAAAATTCAAGGTACGGGCAAGAATGGTCGAGTTGACTTGCAATAAACAAATAACTCGAACCAAGATAAAGAAATTAACGGAATTACCAAGGTTTAACCAGTCATACATTTTTATTTTATTTTCATCCAAAAGAGAAGCCAACATGACGAGGACTGATACCATAGAACGTTTTTATATCTGAGCATATCCCCCTCCATTATGCCATGCTGGCAGTGCAGCTATTCCCCCTTTCACACTTAGTATGAGCATACCAATCAATTTAAAGTTTTTTTTTTTTTTATCTTAACTTGTAGTACAGTAGTATGTAAAAAAATTTTTTTCCAGGTGCTCCCATTAACCACTTAAGACCCGGACCAATACGCTGGCAAATGACCCAAGGGGTTTTTGCGATTCGGCACTGCGTCGCTTTAACAGACAATTGCGCGGTCGTGCGACGTGGCTCCCAAACAAAATTTGCGTCCTTTTTTTCCCACAAATAGAGCTTTCTTGTGGTGGTATTTGATCACCTCTGCGGTTTTTATTTTTTGCGCTATAAACAAAAATAGAGCGACAATTTAAAAAAAAATGCAATATTTTTTACTTTTTGCTATAATAAATATCCCCCAAAAATATATAAAAAAACATTATTTTTCCTCAGTTTAGGCCGATACGTATTCTTCTACATATTTTTGGTAAAAAAAAATCGCAATAAGCGTTTATCGGTTGGTTTTCGCAAAATTTTTAGCGTTTACAAAATAAGGGATAGTTTTATTGCATTTTTGTCAATTATTTTTTTTTTACTACTAATAGTGGCGATCAGCGATTTTTTTCGTGACTGCGACAGTATGGCGGACACTTCGGACAATTTTGACACATTTTTGGGACAATTGTCATTTTCACAGCAAAAAATGCATTTAAATTGCATTGTTTACTGTGGAAATGACAGTTGCAGTTTGGGAGTTAACCACAGGTGGCGCTGTAGGGAATGTGTGCCCTAATGTGTGTGTTTACAACTGTAGGGGGGTGTGGCTGTAGGTGTGACGTCATCGATCGCGTCCCCCTATTACAGGGATGACGCGATCGATGCTTCCGGCCACAGAGAAGCACGGGGAAGCCGTGTGTACACACGGCTCTCCCCGTTCTTCCGCTCCAGGGACGGATCGCCGCACTGCAGCGGCGATCGGGTCCGCGAATCCCGCGGTCCCGGTCCTGGAGCTTCGGACCGGGTCGCGGGCGCGCGCCCGCGACCCACGGCTGGTTACTAAAACCAACGTGTATATATACGTTGATGTGCCCAGCCGTGCCATTCTGCCGACGTAAATGTGCAGTAGGCGGTCCTTAAGTGGTTAAAATACATAGGCCATAAACACACAATTCTGCGGCAGATAAAGATCATGTACTTTTTGGAGATTTGGGCGACAAGCAAAAGAGCCAGGTGTGAACAGGTCCATAGAGAATAATGGGATTATTTTTCTTGAGTAATGTAATTGTGTGACGCAACAATACACTAAGGTGTCAATGGCGGGTTTAGGTAGCAGGTATTGGTACATGCTGGGATGAAAACGGGGGTAGACACAAACTATATTTTTATTCTTCCACATTCTTCCATGCGTATCCACAATAAAATCAATCTAAAGAGAAGAATCTAAAAAAACACAAAAAAAAAACACGGTATACTTACCTGCTCTGTGCAAAGGTTTTGCACAGAGCAGCCCCAATTCTTTTCTTTTTGGGTCCCCCAGTGGTCATGGCCCCTCCCCCCTGCTGAGTGACCCCATTAACAAACATCTTGCTAACCGGGAACTCACGCAGGCTCACTCCCGAGCTGCGCTCTGTGTGTTCATTTACATACAGCGCATGGCTTGGCCCAGCCCCTCTGCTCTCTCTTCACTGGCTCCAGGCTGTAATTGACAGCTGCTGTGTGAGCCAATGAGAAGAAAGATTTGAGAGACTCGCTGCTCTCATGCACATCACTGGATTGAGATGGGGCTCAGGTAAGTATAAAGGGGGGCCGGAGCTGCACCCAGAAGGTTTTGTACCTTAATGTATAAAATGCATTAAGGTAAAAAAAAAACAAAAAAAAACCTTGAACCTTCTATATATATTTTTTACTAAATGGGTAGCATGCAGAAACTGGAATAGGGTTATGCTATGGTATCTGTAGGGATGCAAAGTTGGGCATTGTTGCCCCCCAACTAAAACACTTAAGGACTGTAGAGTTTAGACTTACCCCAGCCTTGAACAGTTAGGTATCCTATTAATAGAAGTTTATTACGGCTGTTAATGGGGCCGATTTACTAAAATTGGAGCACAAGATCTGGTGCAACTGTGCATGGTACCCAATCATATTCGAATTTCAGCTTGTTCAATAAAGCTTTGACCAAAAAAAAAAAAAAATGGAACCCAACTGGTTTGTATGCAGAACTGCAAGAGATTTTGCACTCTCCATTTTTAGTAAATCAACCCCAATGTAAAGTTTTTAGGTTGCACTAGTAGCACCACTCAGCGGTTCCTGTGTCATCCTAAAAATTATGAACAGGATCTAGATTTTCACTCTTCGGGTCTAACAGGTTCCAGCATGCACTGAAAGTTACTGGCCAGCCGCACTGTTAGAACTTGTAGTTCCTCGACAATTAACCACTTAAGACCCGGACCAAAATGCAGGTAAATGATCAGGCCCCTTTTTGCGATTCGGCACTGCGTCGCTTTAACTGACAATTGCGTGGTCGTGCGATGTGGCTCCCAAACAAAATTTGCGTCCTTTTCTTCCCACAAAGAGCTTTCTTGGTGGCATTTGATCGCCTCTGCGATTTTTATTTTTTGCGCTATATACAAAAATAGAGCGACATTTTTGAAAAAAAAATATATATATTTTAAACTTTTTGTTATAAGAAAAATCAAATAAACTAAATTTTAGTCAAACATTTAGGCCAAAATTTATTTAGCCACATGTCTTTAGTAAAAAAAAAAAAAAAAAATCGCAATAAAAAAAAAAAAAAAAAAGTTACCTAGCGGGAACAGTGACACTAATACAGCGATTAGAAAAATGATCGCTTAGTGATGCTGGAAATAGGGAGTGAAAGGGTTAACTAGGGCGGTGATCAAGGGGTTAAAACTTTATTAGGGGGGGTACGGGGGCTACCCTGAAACTAACACTGACTGACTGTCACACGGACACTAAATACAGTAATTATACATGTATGATTACTGCATTCAGTGACACTGTGACAGGGGGGAGGGGGGCGATCGCAAGAGGTTAACGTGCCTATGTGTAGTGTGTGTCAGTGTAGTGTTGTGCAGACTTACTGTGCGATGTGATCTCTCCTCAGCGGCGGTTGAAAAAAACGCTGAGAGGAGAGATCACATAACTTCCCCCTTCCTGTGTTTACACAGGAGGAGGAAGTGCAGGGTGGGGGAGCGCGCAGATTGGCTGGGAGCGATCCGGAGGGGGCGGACAAAAACGAATAGCCGCCCCCTTGTCCCGGATCGCTCGGCCAGCCACGGGGACCGCCTCATGTACCGGGGGGGGGGGGGGTCCCGATCGGACCTCAAGGCACCAACGTATATATACGTTGATCTGCCTGTCGGTGCCATTCTGCCGCCGTAAATGTACATGCGGCGGTCCATAAGAGGTTAAAGGTCTGCATGTTTGCAAGCTCTGCTGTAATTGATCACTGGAAGAACACCAAAGGAAAAGTTCAGTAGAAATACCCAGCGGAACATGGGCGCAGCAAATTAAATTACCCTCTCTCACTGACCAATCAATTCTTATTACATAGTTGGGATAAAGCTGCCTCAGCAGATACAGCAGCTGCTAACTCATACCAATATGTGCACACAGCGATCAATGGTTTGTTGAAGGCAAGATCAAGATGACTTAAGTGATCCAACGACAGAACAGCAAGTGGAACTTTTTACTGTGCCGAGTTTTAGTGAAGAAACCCTTTGTCTTCTAAAGCATGTGCTTCAGATAGAGAGATGTACACACACATACGCACTATAGGAGACTAAATAAAACCATGTTAAATACAAATTCTTTAATCCTGCCTTATTAGAACCATCACATAGGGATATAGATATATAAAAAAAAATGTGTGTGTACACACGCGCGCGCGCACACACACACTATTGTCAAAAGTATTGTGACACCTGCCTTTATTGAACCCTAGACTGTAGGGTTCAATATTGAGTTGGCCCACCCTTTGCAGCTATAACAGCTTCAACTCTTCTGGGAAGGCTGTCCACAAGGTTTAGGAGTGTGCCTATAGGAATGTTTGACCATTCTTCCAGAAGTCCATTTGTGAGGTCAGGCACTGGTTGGACCAGAAGACCTGGCTCGCAGTCTCCGATCTAATTCATCCCCAAGGTGTTCTATCGGGATGAGGTCAAGTTCTCCCACCCCCAGACTCATTCATCCATGTCTTTATGTACTTTGCTTTGTGTACTGGTGTGCAGTCATGTTGGAACAGGAAGGGGCCATCCCCAAACTGTTCTCACATGGGAGCATGAAATTGTCCAAATTGTCTTGATATGCCGGGGCCAAGCCCAACCCCTTTAAAACAACCCCGTATCATAATCACCCCCCTCTACCAAATGATTTGGACCATTGCACAAAGCAAGGTCCATAAAGACATGTACATTGAACCCTATGGATTAAGGCTAGGATGTCGTCTTTAAAATTCATGTGCATGTAAAGGCAGGCGTTCCAATACTTTTGATGTGTATGTGTTATATGTATATACACACACACACACACACACATATATATATATATATATATATATACATATACACACTGAGAAAACAAATGCAGCCATCACATCTAAGAATTGGTAAGCTGCAACATAATAAATATCTACCTTTGAGTTTAATACTGCTTCAAGAAAGGAAAAGTTCTGTGAAATATAGACTTATAGAAATATAGACTTATTATGAATTATATGAAGACTAATGGTACAAAAAAAAAAGTCAAATTTTTCTTTTTTTTGTTGAAATTTCTAAAATTACTACAAAAGTAGTATAAAACCACCACCAGACAACACAAATCCACAACCAAAAAAAAACCACAAAATATTGCTCTGCAAACACGGTCTCAAAATTGGGTGCTTCAACTACCATCTACGGCAGTGATGGCAAACCTTGGCACCCCAGATGTTGTGGAACTACATTTCCCATAATGCTCTGCAGTGTAGTTCCAAAACATCTGGGGTGCCAAGGTTCGCCATCACTGATCTATGGGGTAATTTTTCATTTTTTATGGTTAATTGAGGGCCAACTCGATTTTCACCCAAAATTGACAATGTAATGATCTGGCCGATCGGTGCACAGGGAAGTAAGGGGTTACCATATCCTGCAGGGGAAAGGAAAGCACTTATATTTAATTTAGGACACAGCCGGCGTTGTCTCCTCTCATTCTTTTATGCAAGTGCAAAGTTATAAATATTCATTGTCCTGTGCTGCCGTCTGCAAAAAGGAAAGCAGTTTCTTAATATAATTGCTGTGAAAATACTGGAAATAAGCAACTAATCCAGACAGATTATTCCATGTATTGTCATTTTTACTCTAACGAGCTGAAAAATATATGGGTAGCTCTGCAGGTTTACTGTGCTAGTCAACATTTCGTGCATGCGCTTCTTTGTATTATTATACAAATTAATAGAGTTACATTTATAGCATAGGTGAGCTGGATTGACTTTTCGATGAAGAACCACTAATAGGGAGAACGCAGAATTCTAATTACCAACATATGTACAGGATAGGCTACTACAACTATGGTGGGCCACACATGGGCCATGGTTTACAGATGATGGGACAGAACGATAACCCAGCTATTTGGAGGTTAAAAGCTGACTGTACACAAATCAATATTTTAGTTTTGCGAGTCTGGTGGAGCTAGCTTTTCCATAATGCAACGTAAAAAAAAAAAAAAAGGAAAATTGAAGGAGCTTTCATTATGGCGGAGCTTGTACAAAAGGCCATCAATGAGATTTGGGTGGAGCTGCAATATCATTCAGAAGACAAGCAGCATGTTTTTAGTGTACGGAGATGTTAAAGAAAAAAAACGGAAACCTTCTGTAACGGTTTTGAACAGCATGTTGATTAATTTGGTGGAGAATCTGAAGCCGGGCCCAGGTTGTGCTGATGAGACCTCTCACGGCAATCTGTAGGACTTAATAGATCTGCCCTGGTGTGACCTGCTTAGAAGAGCTGCATGTCCTTGAATCTATTGTTAAATGCTGCTATCTGATGATCATCACTTCTGACTCAGATGACTTTATGTGCAGTGTGTTCTTTTCCTAATGCAATTAATGAATATCAGTGGCAAGAAAAGGTTTAACATCCTGGAAAAAACATCACCACCCAAGGGTGTAAGGCTCCATTCACACCTCAGCGTTTTGGAGCTCAAAGAAAAAAAGAAAATCAATTATTCTCTACATCTCCCCTCCAAAAGAGCTGAAGCCCAAAGTCTGAAGCTCAAAGAAGTTTTGGGGCTATTTTTGTAGCTTGAATCGGGCAGATTTGTGCATTTTTGAAGCAGCTGAAAGCAGAAACACAGCAACAAATGGTGTACCAGATGAGAGTTTTTGCTATTGGCCAACACAAAAATGGCAACGCTCAAGAAAACACTATACAAAAAAAATGTGCAACAAAAACGCCAGAGAGAAAAATGAGGAAAACTGCAATGCTCAGGTGTGAATGAACCCTAAAGCTGGCTACAAATATACAATGTTCTTGTTTAATTACCTACAACTATGTAGTGCAAAAGCCTGCCTGATTGCATATAAAATGAAAGGGTTTAGGTTTGACCTCATATTATATGGTTTTGGTAAATCTAACGCTGCTTTCACAATGAAAGCGCTGGGCCATTAGCGGTACAGCGCCGTTTGTTTAAGCGGCGCTGTATCGCTGTTTAAATGCCGTTAACTGGTGTTTTTAACCCCAAAGAAGGGGGTTAAAGTGGAAGTAAACCCATCGATTTAACAGTTTCAAAAAGCAGTTACATTTCCGGCATGCCGGGATTGCCAACTGTCACATTGGTTGTGCTCTCAACCAAACTGTCAAACCATCCAATGGCTGGTGTCATAACTGATCACATGTGCAACATCATTGCAGTTGAAGATTAAACATAGGCCAAGATGGCAGCTTCCTTGCCTGAAAATGATAGGTGGGTTTACTTCCACTTTAAGAAATGCCCACATTGTGGCACATTCAAAACGCTTTTCAGGTGCTTTGGAAGCGCTGCCCATTTATTGCAGGGGCGTTTTGGGAGCGGTGTATATGCTGCTTGCAGGACTTTTTCCAACGTCCCCCAAGCGCACTGCCCGTGTGTGAAAGCACCTATTGCAATAAATGAGAGGCAGTTTTCAGGAGCTGTACAGGCACTATTTCTAGAGCTAAAATGCCTGAAAATTGCCTCAGTGTCTAAAGGAAAATTGTACAAGAAAATTTGTATAATGTGTAGCCAGCTTTATGCAGGCCATACATGGGTCAAATTGCTTAACAAGTTTTCTTTAGAAAATCAGACATTTTGTGGGTTTTGTCAGCCAAATTATGCCACCATTGATTCTCGAAAATTGACAAACCAAAGCTTTAAAGTGGTTGTAAACCCTCTGATACTACTTTCATTTACAGGTAAGCCTACATTAAGGGCTCTTTCACACGGGGCGGATCAGTAATGATCCGCCCCGTGCACCTCTGCTCAGCGGGGATCGCTCCGTAGATCCCTGCTGAGCCAGCGGAAGCCAGGGCGGTCCCCGCACACTGTGCAGGGACCGCCCTGTCTTTTATCCGCTCTCCCCTATTGGGGGATCGGATGAACACGGACCGCCTGTCCGTGTTCATCCGATCCGCCAGACGGAAGGAAAAGTAGGTTTTTCCTCCGTCACACTTTGGCGGATGGGAGCAGGTTGGATGTCAGCGGGCATGTCACCGCTGACATCCGCGGCTCCATAAAGGAGCACGGAGCGCCCGTTCAGGCCAGGTGGACTTAAACGGATGCTCCGTGTGAAAGAGGGGGGGGGTTTACAACCACTTTATTTTCATCTCATGTTGCTACAGAAAATAATATTTGTGGCAGGGAATCTACTTTTATTGTGCTCATGCGCATTTCTTTTTTGATTAGAGACAAAGAAACATAGAAAAGTTACCGTAGGGTGAAGTACCCAAATAAACATGAGTGTTAATTAATTATTTAATTTTTTTCATATTTCCTGGTCTTTTGTTTTTTTTATGTGCAAAATGTACTTTAAAATATACAAATTGGCATCTGAAATAAAGATTTTTTTTTAAAAAAGATTCTCTTGTTTGTAAAATAGGCAATGCCAATGGGAACCAATATTTCTCTTTATTAAGAATGAATGAAAAAAAGGAAAGGAAAAGTAAAAAACAAAACAAAAAAAAAAGAATACCAATGCAAACCAATTGGTTGGAATCATCTACACAGACGACGTCTATATGGTATGAAACGTCTTAAGCAATACACAAATATATCACAAGCGACAGCTGATAGTCTTTTAAAGAATTGCTGTGACGTGACTAGACATTACCTAAAATAAGTCCAAGAAATTTGTCCCTGAAGCAATTACAAGGACTCCTCGCTTCCAAATTGTTGTGAAGAGTTTAGAACTTGGCAATGCAGTTCTGTCCTTCGGGCTTTGTCAGTTCACGTCTAAAGTTAATACAAAATAAATGGCTTGGGGGAATACAGAGTGGCAGGAAATAGACACCTATCATGAAAAGTTTCATACACAATCTAGAGGCACAACAAGGTGTGTGATTGTTGTAAGGACGTTACAGATTATTTCTACTTGTGGACAGGTCAATGTACTTCCGAAAGTAACCCTGACACTATACAAAAGCTGTATCAAGGCATACTTGTAAAATGAATCAAAAAAGATTTACTTTTCTGTTCTCAAAGTGTAGCTTCACTCTCCCAATCAACATTGATCATTTTTTGCATTTCTTCAGCAACTTCCTGGTTTCTTGCCTAGGCAAATGATGTCATACATCCCACGAGTCTTAAGAATGGGAGTAGAGGAGGAAGAGTTCTCAGCCAAGTACTCTACTGCATTAATGCTTGAGCTAAGGGCAGATGGATTCCAGGAAGTAAATGCTACATAAATCATTTTCCCTTTCAAGAGGGGAAGCGATTAACCAAAAAATAAAGCACAGAGACCATGGATGGATGGGGGAGTTAAACAAGGCTGTATTCCTAGTGATTATGAAGCTTTATTTTTAGTGCGTTTCACAAGCTTTATGCAAGCATTTCTTTGCATGTGACTCAACCTTTTTAGGGTTTGTTTGCTGGGAAAGAGAAGGAGTAGTAGGTGAAGAGGAATTTTTCAAGTGCAAAAATGCATACGTCACATATTTACAGGTGTCGGGGGTTTGTCCTTTTAAGGGGAGGTGGTGTTGTCATTTTTCAGGCTTGGGTATTCTGGGTTGCCAATTCTTTTTATATACTGCATTTGTTGTGGTAGCCATAAGTTGGTGCTGGATCCCCATTTTCTTTTTCGGTTTGTTACAGTTTAGAGCAGGGGGTCTCCAAACTTTCCAAACAAATGGCCAGTTTACTGTCCTTAAGACTTAAGGGGGGCCGAACTGGGGCCAGTTGGAGTAGAAAAGGTTCAAACATCAGTTGAAACAATGCCCCATCTTTCATGTCAGAGTGTAGGAATCGGTCCTCATCTTTGGTCTCATTGGGAGGAATCGCGCCCTCATCTTTGGTCTCATTGGGAGGAATCGCGCCCTCATCTTTGGTCTCATGGGGAGGAATCGCGCCCTCATCTTTGGTCTCATGGGGAGGAATCGCGCCCTCATCTTTGGTCTCATGGGGAGGAATCGCGCCCTCATCTTTGGTCTCATGGGGAGGAATCGCGCCCTCATCTTTGGTCTCATGGGGAGGAATCGCGCCCTCATCTTTGGTCTCATTGGGAGGAATCGCGCCCTCATCTTTGGTCTCATTGGGAGGAATCGCGCCCTCATCTTTGGTCTCATTGGGAGGAATCGCGCCCTCATCTTTGGTCTCATTGGGAGGAATCGCGCCCTCATCTTTGGTCTCATTGGGAGGAATCGCGCCCTCATCTTTGGTCTCATTGGGAGGAATCGCGCCCTCATCTTTTGTCTCATTGGGAGGAATCGCGCTTTGGTCTCATTGGGAGGAATCGCGCCCTCATCTTTGGTCTCATTGGGAGGAATCGCGCCTCATCTTTGGTCTCATTGGGAGGAATCGCGCCTCATCTTTGGTCTCATTCAAGGAGGTGAATTCTAGTACCTTCTTCTCTTCTGGTGTACGTATTTACAGGTATACCCAAGTCTATGTGTGCAAAAGAGCCCGTATATGAAAAAAAGGGACAGTGTAGGGCAACTGAGTGTACATGTGTGAACAGGAACAATAAAAAAAAAGGGGGGGGGGGATTCTGCACATTTAGTATAGTCAGGTGTAGGACAGAAACTAAAAAACATTGTGAATGGGGACCAAGAAATCTGCTGCTAAAGTCTGCAGGAAAACCATATTTCAGAGAGTAACTCTTGAGCTCCCCTCTGTGCTTGCTAGTTCTTCTTAATGACCTTCGCATCATTCTGCAATTATGTGGAGGTCAGCAGAATTACCAGGGAGTAAAATAAGATAGACAGGCCTAGGAGTGATGGTAAAATGTGTAATTTTGCACATTCCCATAATATTGGTAGATATAAAAGGATAGCGAAAAGATTTAAATACAAAATAATCTTCAGACCTGAATCACTTGCCATATATTAACATACTGTAGTTACCAGCATGTGAATGCCAAGTCATTTTCAAATATTTTCCTGCCTGAGATGCTCTACTACTAACAAAAAAAGCAAACTATCAAAATACTATTCTGCAGCACAAAAATACATAAAGTTGTGGATATATGAAAGTCATCAAGTCTCAGTGGATATCCCTGTTATGGATTCCATTAGGTTAATTACGAGATGACACCAAATACTCAGTAGGCCATAGATAATGCAGGTTACTATTCCCAGTAATTCTCCGTTTTGGAATTCCCTTTAATTTCTCCTAGTCAAAGGGGAGAATGAAAACCCCAAATAACAGTGAGGAGATGCAAGCACATTCTTTTGCCCAAGATATTTAGACATCTTCAAATCATGCCCTTTGTCACTTACCTATTTTACAGGATTTATATAGCGGCAACAGTTTGCGTAGCGCTTTACAACCTTGGGTCAGACATTACAATTACAATACAATTCAATATAGGAAGAATCAGATGGCCCTACTAGTTAAAGCTTACAATCTAGGAGGGGGGTCAAGTGATACGAAAGGCTAATAACTGTGGAGGATGAGCTGATGAAGAAAATAAAAGAATAGTTATGTGGAGGCAGGATAGGCTTCTCCAAAGAGAAAAGTTTCCAGGGATTGCCTAAAAGTGGATAGAATTCGAGTCTGACAGATTGGGGTAGGGTATTCCAGAGCATAGGAGAGGCTCAGCAGAAGTCCTGGAGGCGAATATGGGAGGAGATGATGAGGGAGCTAGAGAGCAGGAGGTCTTGGGAGGAACAAAGAGGATGATTAAGTTGGTATTTTGAGACTAGGCTAGTGATGTAGCTGGAGGCAGAGTTGGATGGCTTGTAACTTATTGTTGGAAGTTTGAATTTAATTCATTGGGCGAGTGACAGCCAATGGAGGGATTGGCAGAGAGGATGCTGAGACGTTTGTAAGGTAGATGAGCCTGGGAGCAGCATTCATGGTGGACTTAAGAGGGGATAGTCTATTTAAAGGTAAGCCAATGAGGAGGGAGTTGCAGTAGTCGGGGCAAGAGATAACCAGGAAGTTAATCAGGATCTGTGTGGTTTTGTTGGTTAGGAAGGAAGTTTGGAGATGTTGAGGAGATTGAGGCGGCAAGCTTTGGAAACGGATTGGATGTGGATCCGAAAGGGGAGTTAGGAGTCCTGGCATGCGGGGATGGGTGGATGATTGTGCCACTGCTCGACAGGTAAGTCAGGAGAAGAGGCACGTGGGGAGGAAATTTTATGAGCTCGGTTTTGGACAAGTTGAGTTTGAGAAAGTAGTGCGACACCTAGACATACATGTCTGTTAGTAAGCTAGTGATGCGTGAGAAGATTGATGGAGTGAGTTGAGGGGTGGAAGAGATAGATTTGGGTGTTGTCAGCATAGAAATTATATTGAGAGCTGTGTGAGGCTATCAGCCGACACAGATACTATTATTCATGACCCTGAAGCCATATATTCCAGACCTCATAACTCTAGTCCTCTCTTCGCCGACTACAAAAACTACTCCACAAATTGGATTTGGCTCAAAGTGGGAAGCTCAGTTCAATATTAAATTTGACCCAAAATCCTGGATGTAACTATGAAATGCGACCTCCAACAGCACCAATAAAGTATACACAAAAGATTCAACTATAAAGTTCAAGGCAGGGCTTGGCTGCAGCTCCTCATCTTAATGACCACAGGAAGCTGTGACTCAGCTCGGGCACCCCCATAGCTCAAGTTTTAGTAAATCAGCCCCACTGTGACTTTGGAGCAGCCCCCATCTATCCCCATGTAACTGGTACGTCTCTACTAAAGAAGTTCTAGAGACAACGACGACTCCCCTTTCTTTCTCTCCTCTACAGTCCCCCATTTCTTACACATTTATTTTCTTCTCTTAATAAGCTTCTTGTCGTAAGTCACCAGAAAAGTCTCCCATAGATCAGGTGCTTCCGTACTCTTAAAATAGGTTTGATATTGTGATCTGGACAAGGACAATCTGGGACCTCTGAATTATTTGCCACAGAGCAAGCTTTATTTCCTCTGCTCACCAGTTAATGTCTCTTGTGGAATGATACCATTAACACATTTTTACTTGTATTTTTATGTTTTCCTGTTAATTATTTTTTAACAAAAGCTTATTGAAAAAATGAAGTTTCAGTAAACGTTGCCCAAGTGGCCATCACTGTGTGCTTAGATTAGGTATGTTTATTCCACCTGTCTTTGAAGGGATTTCTTTCTCATGCTCCCGATTCTTATTACAATACAAAAACATGCTGGTAGGTTAATCGGCTTAGTCCGTATCCATATGACGAAGGCAGTGACACTAGACAGTAGGATTTTTCATGGATAGGTACGGATGTTAATGGCTGAATGTAGAACCCTGTTGGGGCTATAGAAGGCGGCAAAATGCTTACATACAAATACAGCTGACAAGTCTTTGTGGACAAAGGATACTATACTGTAAATATAAAACAATAAAAAATGTTGACACACCAAACATACGGTGGAAATAAAAAAGGTCTATACACCCCTTTTAAAATGTCAGGTTTCTGTGATGCGACAATAAATAATTTCAGAACTTTTTTCCAGTTTACTGTCCTTCAGACATTGATGGGGCTGGACTGTGGCCACTGTGGGTAGAAAATGCGCTGGAAGTAAACAATGCCCCCTCATTGGCATCAGTGGGAAAAAATAGTGCCCCATTGTCAGTTACATAGTTACATAGTTAGTCAGGTTGAAAAAAGACACAAGTCCATCCAGTTCAACCATAAAAATAAATAAAAATAAAACAAAGTAAAACACAGTACATCCTCCCATACACCCAACTCCATACCCACAGTTGATCCAGAGGAAGGCAAAAAACCCCAGCAGAGCGATGATCCAATTTGCTACCGGAGGGGAAAAAATTCCTTCCTGATCCCCCGAAAGGCAATCGGATTTACCCCGGATCAACTTTACCTACAAAACTTAGTACTCAGTTATATTATGTGCATTTAGGAAAGAATCCAGGCCTCTCTTAAAGCAATCTACTGAGCTGGCCAGAACCACCTCTGGAGGGAGTCTGTTCCACATTCACTGCTCTTACTGTGAAGAAACCTTTCCGTATTTGGAGGTGAAATCTCTTTTCCTCCAGACGTAAAGAGTGCCCCCTTGTCCTCAGTGTTGACCTTAAAGTGAATAACTCAACACCAAGTTCACTATATGGACCTCTTATGTATTTGTACATGTTGATCATATCCTCCCTTATTCTCCTCTTCTCAAGAGTGAATAAATTCAGTTCCTCTAATCTTTCCTCATAGCTGAGCTCCTCCATGCCTCTTATCAGTTTGGTTGCCCTTCTCTGCACTTTCTCCAGTTCTCCGATATCCTTTTTGAGAACTGGTGCCCAGTTGAAGTGGAAACAATAGTGCCCCATTGTCAGTGGAAGTGGAAACAATAGTGCCCTATTTTTGGTGTCAGTGGGGGAATAGTGCCGTGTCTCAGGGGCCACATCAGGGAAAGCCAAGGGCCGCATCAGGGAAAGCCAAGGGCCGCATCAGGGAAAGCCAAGGGCCGCATAAAGGAAAGCCAAGGGCCGCATAAAGGAAAGCCAAGGGCCGCATAAAGGAAAGCCAAGGACCACAGTTTGGAGAACATGGATATAAAACCATTGCATGTAGAACGGCAAGATTAAAATTGGTTGTATAATTAAATGTTCATTTAGTTCTGCTGTTTAAAGCTGCAGGTTCTGTAAACAAAATACAGAATGCAGAAGTACTATGCCTTCTTAAAGATTTGTTATGGTATGATACACTGTAGAAACATTTGTATGTATATTTCTTTATGCTATTAACAGACATTTTCTAAAACATACCTTGTGTTATGCTTACTGCACCTCTCAGACCTATGATATAACCTGTACTTACAATGGGATTTCCTGGGTGTTGGCTTTTTAGGGATGTTTTAATCTAGTGATTTGTGTCCCTACCCAGTATTCATCACCCACGTGTTAGAAATGCAGGAACTACAAAGAGCACTATATTTAGAGCTGAACTCCAGGCACAAAAACTCTCATTGAAATGTAGTCACTTATAGTCACAAAAATATATATCCACTTTGTATGTATCAAATGCCATTGTAAAAACATATATAACCTAATACAAATAGAGACATTTGACTAAGGCCCCTGTTGCAGGGCCTGTGCAGAGAGCAGAGTTGTGGGAGGGACACGACAGCTCCACCCACTACAGGATTTCTGCAGAAAACTACAGGAGGGGGTGGAGTCCAGACCAGTCACCCTGTGCAAGAGAAGAGAGTAGCAGTGACTGGTCTTTATTATAGGAAGCTCCTACACCAGTGGTTCTCAACCTTCCTAGTGCTGTGACCCCTTGATAAAATTTCCAAAGTTGTGGGGACCCCTAACAGTAAAATTATTTTCGTATCGTGGGTTGTCAGCGCCCGGGGCAAGACAAGTAATTTGCACCCCTAACCCACAGACATTTAGCTCTCCCTTCCACTTGTACAGTATTAAAACCCCTTATGGCACATTTTCGGATGTACTACTCTTTTTGTTCTCCTCTCTTTCCCTTTTATCTTTGTCTATCCAAAATATCTTGTTTTTTTCCCTCCCATCCCTCTCTTTAACTGTCTTTCTTGTTCTTTCTCTCCCTTTTTATTTGTTCCACCCAGCTTTTCCTCTCCCTTCCATGTATTCTTTATTTTTATTCCTTCTCTTACTCCTTGGTGGGATGAGTGGATTAGGTGCTCTTGAACAAGGTCACCTGCTGATCTAAGAACTGTTGCGAGGACTTTTAATGGCAACTATATACACAGGTAGTGTTACTCACTGTGCCTCCGACTTTGTGGCATCTCGTAGCAGTGCCACCTATGCCGGAATCAGGAGATAGGGTCTCCTCCAGCCCCTCCCACTTCAGATTCCTCACCAGTTAGCTGACCTCTAGCCTCTTCTCCCCCCCCACCCATGCCGTGAACTGAATGGGCGGCTGTGAAGAGGCTGAGTGGGAGGCCACGGGCTCCAGGGACAGCCCAGCTGGGCGGCCACAAAAAGGCGGGGAGAGTGGTGCGGGCTTCAAGAACAGCCCAGGATTCAGGGACCCCTAGCAAATCATAATTTGACCCCCGAGGGGGTCCCGACCCCCAGGTTGAGAACCACTGTCCTACACCAAAGGAAAAGTTTCCTACCCGATTAATACAGATATGGAAAAAATACAGAAAGCACACCATGATTACAGAACATACACACTTCTTGCATTTGCTTATCACAGAGTTCATCTAACAATAACCTTTGTGGTGAGCATAGAACTAAAGCACAGAGGCTGCTCTGTGTAGACATGTGGTCATAAACCAAACAGAAGAGGAAGGAACCTGCTTATGTAAACAGCAGATCAGTGCAGGGTAATACGCAGTTTAGACATTGAATACTAAAAATAAAAACACAACAATGGATATAGGTATGTATCTAGTAAGATTCATTAATTCTTCACCCCAGGCAGGGGTAATATTTTATTCCTTGCTCCAGCAGGCAACTAGTTCCAGGAAGTCTATTCTAGACTCTGGCTGGCAGTCACACAATGATGTCACACAGTACAATGTAGGGGCAATAGTCCTGCATTGCAAGTAAGAACAGCGAGGGCTCACCCACAACACAGTGTTGGAAAGAAGAAGAGAGCGGCAGAGCTTGCCGAAGTGAGGAATAATGCCGCATACACACGATCGGAATTTCAGACAAGAAAACCGTGCATTTTTTTCCGACAGAATGTTGGGCCAAACATATGTTGCATACACATGGTCACACAAATAAGGTTGGAAATGCCAACAGTCAAGAACGCGGTGACGTACAACACTGCGACGAGCCGAGAAAAATTAAGTTCAATGATTCCGAGCATGCGTAGGATTTTTGTGCGGGTTGAAATTGCATAGCGACGATCGAAATTTCCAACAAGAACTTTCCCCGTCGAAAAATTGGAGAACCAGCTCTCAAATTTTTGCTGTCAGAAATTCTGACAGAAAATGTCTGGGGGGCCCTACACACGGTCGGAATTTCCGACCTAAAGTTCACAACGGACCTCTTTTTTTTTTTTTTGATCGTGTGTACGCGGCATAAGACATCTAATTTCTCTACCCCTAGCCCCCATGAGCATTTAACCCTTGCAGAGCAGGAGAATGGGGAGGGGGAATACAGCAGCACACGGACTAAGCAGAAACCCGTTGATAGGAGGAGAAAGCCTAAAGATGACCTCATTCTGATCCTCCACTGTCCAATCACAGGCTGGGGGCAAGAAGTCCCTGTTGCACCCATAACATATAAACTTTTCTTTTGAGCAATTTTGAGTAAACATTTGGTGTCTTCAGGCAAAAGCCCTTCCTTCCTTTTCTGTCAATATTCCTACATGCTGCCCATCATTAACACTTTTGCTATATTTAGTGATGTATATTTTTTGGCTTTCAATCGAGAGAAAGGGGAGCTGTCAATGCAAACGAGCTCTGACAACCCAGAGAATCCTTTTTATTCCCTCGCTTCGTATATTTAATTTTTTTTTAACTGCTGGCAGAGAGCCCAGAACATGGAAATTTAACTTTGCCATCAGTTTCTCTACTGCAGTGACAGATGAACATTTCAGGAGCAGTAATATTAAGTGGTGCCGAAAGCCAATAACAGAACATTCTAGGAGGACCATAAAATTCTAACCAAGCCTCTACCAAAAATAAAAGTTTTACTTTTTTTTGTACGTCACTAGAAATTTTGATTGAAGACATGGAATTTGACTAGACAACTTTAATACTTGTATTTCCCTTGCTTCTACAGGCTCTTGAAGTGACCTCCATGCCAAGATTAACCTCACTATCGTAAAGTCCATAGGTTGGACTTGAGTCTTTTTTTCCCAACCTCACCTACTATGTAACAATATGGAATAATAAAAATAGAATATATATAGATCGAGATCGAGATCGATAGATAGATATAGATATAGATAGATAGATAGATAGATATAGATAGAGATAGAGATAGATCGATAGATATAGATAGATATAGATAGATAGATATATAGATAGAGATAGATCGATAGATATAGATAGATATAGATAGATAGTTCTGTACATCATATAAAATATAATTTCAAGTAAAATTTTAAGGCACTCTTGCAATAGGAATTTCAGTTTTGGTGAAATACTCCATGGGTTAAATACTAAAAGGGAGAAGATGTCTACACTGCAGATTTTCCCATTAGAATACTTGAGTGCACTGGCTGATTGTAATGAACCAGGCCCTCCCATTCAGAATCAGTTTGCAAGCAGTCTGGTAAAACAAATATGTTTCTTTAGAGCAGGGGTCTCCAAACTTTCTGAACAAAGGGCCAGTTTACTGTCCCTCAGACCTGGACGGGGCCGGACTGTGGCCTGTGGGATTTGAAAATCCCTTGGCGTCAATGAAAGTGAAGAATGCCTCATCACTGGCGTCAGTGGGAGGAATAGTCCCCCATTGTTCTTGTCAAATGGGAGGAATAGTATCCCATCATTGGTGTCAGTTGGAGGGAATTCAGCCCCATCTTTGGTGTCATCTGGAGAGAATTAAGGCCCGCCACTGGTGTCAGAGGAATAGTGCCCAGCCAGTGATGGCATAGTGAGCTCCTGGCCCCTCCCTCCTGCAGAGTGCCCCCACAGCCAGCAGCTTGCCATGTGTGCACACGAGCCGCTGCTGTGTGTCCCCATTCAACACAGAGCTACGGTTCAGCCCTATCCCCTCTCTTTCTCCTCACTGGCTCACTGATTGACAGAATCGTAAGCCAATGGCGTCACACTGCCATCTCAACCAGGGCAGCCGAGATACTCCTGCAACATTGATGGATCGAGATGGGGCTCAGGTAAGTATTTGGGGGGCTGCTGCACGCATGTTTTTTTTTTTATCTTAATGCATAGAAGGCATTTAGATAAAAAACCTTCTGACTTTACACAAAACACAAATGACCCATTTTTAATAAAAATAAAATAAAAAATCAATGGATTTTTTTTTGATTAAAATTAGATTTTTTTTAAAAGAATTTAATTGCGTTTGGAGTAAAAATCTATCTAAAGATTGTTTTCTGTTCAGGATACATCAATAATTTAGGTTATTCAGCATGCAATGGAGCTTAGTTGTGTAGCATGAGGCTATATATTCTGCAAAATTTAAATCTTTGGTAAACTCATTCAATGAATCCAAGCTCTGCTAGCCGAGATAACATGCACTGCATTGATGCATTCACACAATTTCACAGTAACCATGAGATAAAACAGATTTTGCCCATTGTTTTGCAAATCTATGTACACGACAACCTGTATGACGGAATCGGTTCTGATATCGCTGTTTTACTAAACTGATAGCTTATTATTCTAAATAGAAAACCTTCATTTTGTTTGCAAATAATAAAGTTTCTAACTACCACCAAGAAGTCCTTACATTTAAAGAGCACCGGTCAATTTAGATCCATCATGGCAACGACTGTTAGCGGGCATCCACTCACCTGCTGCCGCCACGTCACTGCCGCATCACCAGCTGTCCCATTAAAGTGAATGGGACTGTCAATGAGTCAACAGCGGGTCAGAGGAGGAGCCGCTGCGTAACAGAGATGACATTTGCTCTTTAAAAATTATGATTTATATCTTAAAATCAAGCCTTTTTTACTAGTGATTGAAATCAAATCCACCCTGACTGCACAACAATGATGGTTGGGGTACCATTCAAGACACATCTTTCATTACTTTTAAGTGGTTGAAAACCCTCACATATGAAGTGACTGACCTAGGGTGATACAGAGATGAAACAAATGCTTCACCGTTTGCGTTGATGGGGGAATCAAGAACATTTCTTCTTTGCAACCCGTGGTTGCAGGAAAGAAATTTGTTACGTGTATGGCTGGCCTTAGCCTTTAACCTAACATCCACCTAGACAGGTAAACCTGCCATAAAGAAATGGATATGGTAAGTGACAGCAATGATATCAATGAGTGGAGGATAGATGGAGAATAAGGAGGGATTATTTCCTGGCATGCAACAGAAAAACACCACAAGGGAGATAATTGGAGAACCTGTCATCTCCTTTTACAAAGTGTCACTTTTACAACCCAAGAGAAGGTGCCATGACATGTTTGTGTGGGAGGTTAAAAAAACAAAACTTCCTAACCAGCACAAATGGCCAACAACATCAGTGAATGGTATTCCAAGTGCAAATCTACACAACAAACACTACTTCCTCCAAACAAACTGTCTATAGCAATCTCAATAATAATAATAAAAAAACTCATCATATATATATATATATATATATATATATATATATATATATATATATATATATATATATATATATATATATATATATATATATATATATATATATATACACACACACACACACATATAAAAAATACTCTTTGGCTCCATGCACACTGGCTTAAAAATCTCTGCTTCTACAGTAGGAGGTTCGTGTTCTGCCTGTAGAAGCAGCTCAATGTTATCCTGTGTGTCCATGCACATTAAAGTGGTTGTAAACCCTTTAAAAACAAATTTGTGCTACAGGTAAGCTTATATTAAGGCTTACCTGCAGCTACCCAGGATATCTGCATGGTTTAGGAGATAACCCCTGTCCCCTGCATGTGCCATCATCATGGCTCCGGCCAATCACAGCACCGGAGCCGCGATACCCAGAAACAAGCCTCGGTGGCCCGACGGGGAGACTAGGACGGCTGCAGGTGCTTCAATGTGAGGCAAGTAATTCATAATGAGCTAGTATGCTATGCAAAATTGAGCACAGTTGTGGAATGGCACCAAACTTCGATACTAAAAAAAAATGAACCCTTGAATTAATTTTTACAGGTTACCTGTTTAGAGTTAAAGACGAGGTCTTGGCCTAGAATTATTGCTCTCACTCCAATATTTGCACATATGCGTTTGCTTCTGCATGCTCGCGTGCACGGACATGCGCTTTAGAAAAAAAAATGCATATTGTTTATTTTACTTTTATTTTGACACTTTCCCCTTTACATTTTTTTTTTGTTGATTACTTAAAATTCCTATTACCTGGTAATAGGAGTAGGTAGTAAGACATCACTGGTCCTTTTTACAGCGTGATCTAGGGTCTATAAGACCCCAACATCTACCATCTAGGTTGGAAAGAATTAAATAAAAAAAAAATCTCAGCTTACCAGCCGAGAAAACGACAGTGTCATAATATCACACGTGGGCCTCCGGAGGTCATAGAGACTGACGGGGACCATCTGGTCTGTGGTATTCTTTATGGTAAACGGCCGCCGCAGGCCAATTCATTCTCCGAGGCTCACTGATCGCATGGAGCAAGCCAGGAGAAGCACCAGAGGGTGGCAGGTGGTGGGGGAGGGGGTATGATTGTTTTTACATGACAGGGAATCGCTTGCGGAAAATAATGAGATCTGAATGATGCCTGCATCATTCCGATTTAACCACTTAAACTCCAGGACGTCTATGATGTCCACCTAAGGAGAAGTGGTTGGTTACGTTTTTTTTTTCCATGCCTGTAAACATTGAAAACACTTCTGGTTTGCATTTCTGATTGGAGCTCACTGGCAGAAAAAAAAAAAAAACTCTCCTAAACTCAGTAAAAAAACTTTCTATGAATGTTTTTTTCTGCCAAGGGAACTGCCATTTTTTTTTTTTTTTAAGCCGTGTGCATGGAGCCTAAAACAATGCAGAAGTTTATTCTGGAAGTCAGCCTGCCAGGACAGAAACGTGACAGCTGCCGTCACACTGTCTAACATTTATCACCCTTTACAATCGACAACTGTCATTCTAATAGTTGTGTAAGTCAGGAAGCAGATCATGGTTCAGTACGACAACCCTTACTGTGAACCAAGCATAAAAATATTTTTCAGGTTATGTGCCTGCATGCTAAATGATGTGTATGAATGTCATATACAGGTATTTATTAGCGCTCACACCATAACTTTATTTATGTAAAATGTGCCATTATACTCCAGGGCTCTGAGGAAGAGGCTTGTACTCAAAACACCTTAGGGCCAGGCTATTGGCTTTACACTTTCTCCCGGCACATGTTATCATGTACTATGCACTGGACGATGCTGTGCTTTGTGATGAGCTTTGATGCAATTGGTATTCTGTGAATATAATACTTGCCACGTTTTACATAGTAAAGTTATGGTTTTAGGATAATGCACTAGGTCAGGGGGTCTCCAAACAAAGGCCAGTTTATTGTCCTTCAGACTTTAGGAGGGCCAGATTGTGGCCAGTGGGGGCAAAACGTGTCTTGAACCCAGCACCAGTGAGAAAAAATATGGCCTTGAGGTTGGTGGTCAGTAGGAGTAGTGTCATTAGTAGGAGGAGGAGGAATAGTATCAGTGAAAGAAATAGTGCCCCCTTGTTGCTGTCAGTGGAAGGAATAGTGCCCAAAATCGGTGGAAGGAATAGTGCCCCAAGGGTCGGATAAAGGCTAGCAAAGGGCCATATCTGGCCCTTGGGCTGCAGTTTTGCAAACCCCTGCCTGTCTGCCTAGCCTGGCCTGTTGTACAGCTGCCAGCTCTGCCCACAGCTGACCTCAAGCAACATAGAAGGTGGAAACAGAGACCCAAGAAAATTCCCTGTACTGCCCAGAGCTAGGACTATTTTTCTTATGAGAATCATGGAGCTTGTCATTTCATCAGTCGCGATAATGATGTCACAGCTAGCGATCAATCTCTTATACATGCGGTCAGAGAAAATATTTCTTTATTGTTCATTGGCTAACAAAGTGGTTAAAGATTCATGGTGATCCTGGAGACCAGTTTTAAAACTAAAACCGCCCACTAGCCCACTAAGTCTGTTTGTCTAAAGCTCTCAACAGGTCCCCTTGCAAATGCAGCAGTTAGAACGTTGCCGAATACCGCCGCAAAAATAGCGGCGCTATACCATCACCACACATACTGCCCCGTGTGAAAGGGGCCGAAAAGTAACAAAACGGTTTGCCGTAACTGCTTAGAAAGTATTAGCTGGAGTATGGCTTCAGTATGTTTGTGTATCTAAATCTGCTAGTCCATCTAACACTCCCTCCCCCCTAGACTGACAATGCTCCTGTCCAAAGGTGCCCCCTGTGCTCCTTCATCCAAAGTAGGGCCACACTAATACAGAAGGTGTGTTACACCAGGTGAAAACAGAGGGGGGAAAAGCATAACAAATAAAAAGTAAAATGATCCGTAAGTTACAATATATTAGATTTTTGCATTTGGGTTTATTACCACTTTAAAGAAAAATATACTTTCAACATTTATTTCATGGGTCACCTGGCATGGCTTGCAATATTTTAGAGGCACATCATCGCCAAACAACATTTTTACCTCGTTTCCTGCTCTACTGAGTGTTTTGCAGATCAAATCACCTCCTGGTGTCATGCGACAACGTCATGTCACCAAATGGAGCTTCTGCAGCATTCCTTCTTCCTAGTCCTTTGCATGACAATGCCGTTATCTTGTGCCAATTGCTGAAATCAGCGCAAGTCAAATCAATCTGAGGGGCCAACATGAAGGAGGGGAGGGGAGGGAAACCCTTCCCCAGGTGGTCACAGTAGCTGGGCTCCACAGGTTAAACCAAGTAGAGCTGATATGGTGGGGCTAGGTGGGCAATGTTAGGAGAGGAAGGGAAGAAAAATCATGTTTTTATGCCCCGTACACATGATCCGAAAATCTTACGAAAAATACCGCCTTCGAATCGATCGTACGATAATAGGTTAGTACAGAGCTTTCGAGAGCCGATCACGACCGTTCATCCGATATTATCCGATCGGACAAGCACAAAATGTTTTCCTCGTACGATACCAGATCTGTTGATTTTCGTACATTACAACACAAGACATCACTTCCGATTTTTTATTCTGTCGTACGAGAATTTTTGGAACTTTAGTAAGCTCTTTATGTTCGATATACGACTAGCATGCAGAAAACAAAAAATGGACAATCAGTCATCAGATTGGCGGATCGTGTGTACGGGACATTAGAGCAAAGTGTTTTTGGGGGCCAGAAAAGGCCAACACTCATTTAGAGCAGGCAGAAGGAAAACTATTAATAGGAAGGATCAGTGGGGTCAGCCTTCTATCTGTTCAGCAAAAAGAAAGCGGATTTCCCAACCACCCACCCTAAAGATTCTGTTCCTTTGCAGGCCCAGTTACTTATGCTTTGGGAGACTGTTAGGGGATCGGGGAGACCCCACAAGGTGGATTTGGCACCCCCTTAGAGCTGCAAGTAGGAAAGCACTTTGGCCAGGTGGTACAATTCTATTTCTGGACCAGTAACAGGGGAGGCAGAGAATGTGCATGACGGGCGTTCCACAAGTTGGTGCATCTCAACCTTCCTCTACAGAAAGCCCAGGACAAAGCATGGACCAGCTACAGGAAAGGGGAAAAGTAGGCCAAGAATATACTATGGCAAAGGTGTCAAACTCAATTTTAATGGGGGTCGCATCAGCATTATGGTGCCCTTCAATGGACCGATTGCATATGCAAGACTAGACGCCAGGAGCACCCCCCTCCCCCTTAAATCAGATGTCAAGAGCCCTCCCGCCATCAGAAGTCAAGAGTTTCCCACCCTTCCCTTGTGCTGCTGCTGGGAAGAAGCTAATACAGGGTCTGGAGGAGGACCAGAGGATGGCTTGAGTCAGCTGCCAGAGTCTGCTAAATGCTGAGACAAGGGGAGGCGGAGAAGAGGGGTTGCTCTAGCTGCACAGAGAGGCACACAATCTACAGGAGGAGTTCTGTCATCTCTGCTGCCAACTGCTGAGACGAGAAGTGGGCAGAGACGAGCTGCACAAGGCAAGTGCTGCAGCTACACGGAGAGGTGTGAGGGCCACATGAAATGGCCTGGAGGGCCAGATTCTGTGTTTGACAAGTGTGTATGATGAAGACTCTGGAGCAGATGACATATGGACCTTGGCAGAGCCTGAGCAGGCATAACTGAGGGCATCCTTATGAGGTATTATGACCTACTGTAGGTCAGTCCTCATTAATGTTACACTCTGGGGGAAATGGGTGGTGGAGATAGAGAGGTCAGAATGGACCATCAGGACCTTAAAGTGTTACTAAACCCAGTAATATGAAAATCCACAGTGCCCAAGGCTTATAAATCTTCTTTTAACATTCAAATATTGCCACTATATACCTTTTTGGATGCTCTGTATACCAGTCACATGATAACCTGCACAGTTTCTCCAGTGCTGAGAGTTCAGGTAAGAGGAGATTTCTACTGCAGCCTGTATACACGCCCACATGTGTGATGTCAATATCATGTGACTTGGCTAGCTCTGGGAACAAGTAATTGTTCTCTCCAGCATAAAAGACACAACTGAGCATGTGCAGGTTGGCTACACTGTCTGCGTTAGCTGGCCTTACTCAGAGGGAGGAGGAGGATCTGTGCATACAGGATAAAAACACAATGCAGAGGATTAACCCCTTAAGTTCCACAGTGAGTATAGCAAGCATTGGTTACTGCATATACACACTGATTTTACTGTTCTGGGTTTAGTAACACTTTAATGACTTGTTTGAAGAAAATGTTATGCTCCTATTTTTTTTTCTAGTACGTACTGGGGATTTCCCTGTAGCACTAGGTCTATATTTTGGTGCGGTGTCTTCTACATAGCAGGTGAAGCAGCTCTGACAATATATTCCCATACTGACAGAGGAAAAGATGAGAAGAGATCCAGGAAACTCCAATTGTCAGAGTTGTGCAGAGTAATCTGCCGCAGGACCCAATACAAGGATCTCGCCCAGTTATGAATGAAAGCCTTTACTAAAAATCTCCCACTGTGTTCTGCACAACAAGAAGAAAAGGCCTTTTGACTAACAGCTATCAGTGTATTAGAAGCTTAAAGCGATCAGCCGTTTTCAAACAGAGTAATTATACAGATTACAGAGCAATTCCCCTAAATGTCTGACTTGTATATTTTTTAAATTATTGCACATACCAGGATAATCCTCATTAGCTGGTAACCTGGCCTGATTCCCATTCCTGCCTCCATGAGTCAATATCTTTATAGGATGTGGCAAACATTTTATAGCAACGGCTTTATTCTTAAGGGCACATCACGCAAACAAGATTGGCAAGTCAGAGTACTGCCTGCACCGTGTGGTTACAGTGGGTCACCCGGCACGTGGGCCATGCCAGCTGTCGGGTAACACCAATCGATTGTAAGCTCTAATAAGCAAGGCCCTCCGATCCCTCCTGTATTGCTCTGTCTTCCCCGATGTTGTAAAGCACTGCACAAACTGTTGCTGCTACCGTATATAAATCCTATGTAATCTAATAATATTATTCTAAAGACAGTGGAACATCCACAAGTTATGTTTGGGCCCATTGACACCAGAGAGGACTCTGTAACGTGTGCCCGCTGGTGTGTGTTTTGTAAGGGTGGTGTGTGTGATGTAATGTGTTGTTACAATTCATCACATTTTTTTTTATTTTTTATTAAAATGTCAATAAATAACATTTCAATCATAATTGAATCCTCCACACTATGCTATAGTATTCTGACAGCGGGGCCTCCTCCACGGTCAGGATCCTGGCGGGGGACCAGAGAAGAGAAGGATCGGGGCTGCTCTATGCAAAATCACTGCACAGAGGAGGTATGACGTTTGTTATTTAAATAAACAACTTTTAATATCACTTTAACCACTTGCCGCCCGCCATATAGCAAAATGACGGTGGTAAAGTGGTTGTGATATACTGACATGACGTTGGCAGGATAACAAGCGATCAGTGGTGCGGTGTGTCAATCTCCATGTCCATCTGATGGAGACTCTTTACCACATGATCATCCGTGTCCAATCACGGCCGATCACGATGTAACCAGGAAGAGCCGTTGACCGCCTTTTCCTCACTCGTACCTGACAGACACCATTAGAGGAGAGCCGATCAGCTTCTCTGACAGGGGAGGGGGGGGGTCTGTGCTGATAGTTTATCAGCAAAGTATCCCTCAGATCCCACCCAGGACCACCAGGGAAGCAGCCCAGGACCACCAAAATGTCCACCCCACTGGACCACCAGGTATGCCCCCCCTAGACCACCAGGGAATGCCAATCAATGCCCAGGCAGCTGCCAATCGGTAACCATCCACAATGCCTACAAGTGCCACCAGTGCCGCATATCGGTGCTGCCCATAAGAACCCATCAGTGCAGCCTTTCAGTGCCCACCCACAATGCCTACCACTGCCACCAGGGATGCCTACCAGTACCATCTACCAGTGCCACCCATCAGTGCCGCCTTGCAATGCCACCCAGCAATGCCACCCATCAGTGCCGCCTTGCAATGCCACCCATAAGTGCCGCCTTGCAATGCCACCCATCAGTGCCGCCTTGCAATGCCACCCATCAGTGCCGCCTTGCAATGCCACCCATCAGTGCTGCCTAATTGGTACCACCTCATCGGCGTCGCCTTATCAGTGCCCATCAGTGAAGGCATTATTTACAAAATGTTATAACCGAAACAATAGAAAACCTTTTTTTTTTTCTAACATTTGTCTTTTTTTTTAAATTTATTTAGCATAAAATAAAAACCGCAGAGGTGATCAAATGCCACCAAAATAAAGCTCTATTTGTGGGAACAAAATTATAAAAATTTTGTTTTGGTACAGTGTAGCATTTATTTAAACAGCGACAGCGCTGAACGCTGAAAATTGGCTTGGGCAGGAAGGTGTTTAAGTGCCCAGTAGGGAAATACTACTTAGTAGTAGAGCAGAGTTTTATCATTTGAAGTGGAAGAAAAAACAAAAAAACGTAATAAGAAAGCAAGGCTCCCTGTGGCAGGTGTAGAACCAGAAGTCCCAGCATTTGTCTCATCAGACATGTTCAGGCATGACCTCTCAACAGCTGAAGAGCCACAGATCACCTCTTCTAAATTACAGACAAAACATTGCCCTGGACAGCATGCAGATCCGATATACTGAGGCCGATTTACTACAGGATGTGAGAATATTCACACAATGAGCTGTGTGAATAATCACTTCAATTATCCAATCATGTGCAGACAAAGTAAGCAAACCGGATTTACTTTTCACTGATGTGACTCTTCAAAAAACAAAAAAAAAATGAATGATCTAATAATTTAATAATCTGAAATCCTTTAGTAAATCATCCTCACTGACTGGCCAATATCAAAGAGCACTCCAAATAATCATACTTCTGAGACTTGGGAATTCAGAGCGCACTACAGAAATGCAAATCGCAGTGATGTGCTGCAACCTGAACCAACCAGACTGGATAGGTGACTAAAGATTGCTTGATATCGCGTATCACCATAAGATACAATCAAGGCTGCGCGTTGGAGTTCTGTGAAAGTTGGGTTACAAATAGTTCATGCTACTACACATTTTAGTGAACGTTCTTCTTGGTAAACTAGTATACAGTTCAATATCTAATCAACAACACGTCACAACGTGATTTATAAGAGCGTCACAAAGCAGAATGTCCGTTAATAAACTGCAAAAAACATTGATATATCCGCCTAATACAGGACTCACACCTATGCAGTTTTAGCCCAGATTTACACTGGGCTGCGGGAGTGAAGCCGTGCGAGTTCAGATTTCACTCCCGCTGGCAGTCCCGATTTCGGCCGAGATTTAAGAGACATCAGTGCAGGTTTCTGCACAGATGTCAATGTAAATCGCGGCCCGAAATCGCAAAAGGTAGTACAGGAACTACTTTTTTAAATCAGAGATGCGGCGTCACACCGATTAGGATGGTGCCATTGTCAACAATTGCCATCGATTCGAGATGCGATTTGACATCTCAAATCGTACCAGTGTGAACCAGGACTTAGTGTTTTTTGCAGATTTGCACTGTAGTCCATTTAACATGGTTTCCTATGGAACATGTTCTGTAGTGCAAATTGGCAAAATGCAAAAAGCACAAAAATGCATAGGTGTGACTTCAGCCTACAATGCTAGCTGCGTTGAGGTGTTTATTCATTTCAATGGCCAGTACTCTGGCCAATGAAATGAATAAACTCCAAATGGTACATGCGTCAAAAACACGGTACTGCTAAAAATAAAATTCAGGGATAATGTGCAGATGTAGCCTAAAATTTGTCGCATGGAAAATGATCTGATGGTTATGCTAGAAAAAAAAAAGGAAAAGGAAAACACCACAAAAACAAAACAAAGAACAAACAAAAATAAAACCAAGAAAAAATAAAAAATAAACAAAAAAGTAAAAAATAAATAAAAGGCAAGAAGAACTACAAAACAAAAAAACTAAATATTTGCATTTGGTAATCCCCCTTGTGTGTCTCAATATACATCTAAAGAACAACATAGAATACAATACATAAAAGCAGTAGTGTTGCCTGGGCATCCTATGACATGATGCAGTCCAGTGCGTTTTTATTCTGCATGAAAAACACATGGACTTCAATGGCTCTAGTTCACACCAGTGCAGTGCGTTCCAGTGCAGTCAAAGTAGAACATGATGCATTTTTTCTTTATGAAATGCATCTGAAACACAGCAAAAAGCATCAAAAACACACCAGAATGCACATCTTCAACTGAGATGGGATCAAAAAAAGGGGGAAGAGGACAAACAAAAACGTTTTTTTTTTTGTTTTTTTTTAAAGCATCAAAAATGCACTGAACACATAAAAAATACACATGCAGTAATGCATTCGGAGCGCAGAAATTGTGGTGTTAACCGGTGCTAAAAATCTCTGCAAACATTTATCATAAAATTAACTTTAAAAGCATTCAGCCACAAAACAAAAAGGATTCAACTCCGGCATCATACAAACAACCTAACTGATCACCCTGCACAACTCCTATGTCACATTATCAGATAAAGTTTGCAGAGTGTTAAAAGCAAAGCATGTGAAACAAACAAACAAACAAAACAAAAAATACAATAAATTACAACACATAATAGTAACAGCTCAAAACACATAACTTTATGCAACTTTTCATCACAACGCTAAATAATACAAACTGGAGTAAATAAAACAGCAAAAGTTGGAGCTACAGAAAATAATCAGATTATCCGATTGACATGGGAAACAAAGATTCCTTTTAACTCCTGTTTTCAAAAAGTCAACGCACAGCAAAAAACAATCAGATCCTAAGGAGAACACAAAAAACAGACATAAACAGAAGCAAATGGGAGTTGCATTGCACTCTTCTTACCTGTGATCTGCATTGTATTCCAGGATCACATTGCCAGGACTCCACACAGAAACTCTCTACAAGTTTCCTGCTAGTATTCTCCTTCCTGTCTGAGAACAGACACACATTGAGGAATGCAGAAAATCAAGAGAGTCCAACCCAATGAGATCCTCAATGTGCCACATCCAAACAATAGCTGTCTCAGTGTAGATCCAGAGAGCACTATTCTGCCTGCCTGGGAACTCTGATCTGCACTCTCTCAGTGACATTCCTACAATGTGCACTGCTCTCTCCTCTATCACAAGGGCGTGTGTTAGCTTTTTGGAGGTGTGTGAGGAGGGGGCAGGGGTGGAAGAAGCTTTACCTAAATAAAACCTTATTTTATTGGACCTGAAACTCCCCACATAGGCTGATCTCTGCTTTTATAAGTTTACACGTCTCACACAGGGACATCCTTTCCTATGTACACAATGCACTGATATGAGCTCTGACTTTTATTTATTTTTCCACACTACAGTATGTGCAATGGTTTTCTGTCCTGGGGAAAAATACAGCACGTCTACATCTTTCCACACAACACTGAATGGTATGACTGACACTTCAATGAAAAAGAAAGAAAAAGAAAAAGAATAGTTCAATGTACAGGAACACACATCACACAGTTCCCTGCCGGAGGAGAGTTGCACTCTAATGATAGCCACACATGTATCAATAAGAAAATTACATTTATCACACGATTTAACCAAGATCGCATTGAATAAAACATTCAGATCATTCAATCGCTGAGCTTTTGAGCAATTTCATTATTGGCAAGTTGACCAGCCATAGCAGAAATCTGATCGACTCAAAAAACGTCTGATCATTTATTAGACAATGTAAGAGTCCTGACCCAATAGAATACCTTTGGGATGAATTAGAGTGGAGACTGCAAGCCAGGTCTTCTCACCCAACATCAGTGCCTGACCTCACAAAGAATAGTCAGATTCCTATAGCCACTCCTAAACCTAAATCTGTGCGTCCTCGGATGCGAGCAGTGATATGGGTCATGGCTGCATCCATAATCCAAATGTTGTTTAGTTCAGCCAGATTCCCTACAATGTAAAGGAGATCCAAGTGGCTATACCACCACCCAATCACCTTTAAATGGCAGGGGAAGGGGGTTTCTCCCCCTTACCATCCCACCAACAGGTCGCATCGGATGGCCTAGACCAGGGGTCTCCAAACTTTTTTAAACAAAAGGGCCAGTTTACTTTCCTTCAAACTTTAGGGAGGCTCAACTGAAGCCAGTTGGAGAAGAAAATGCTCTATGATTGGTATTAGGGGGAGCAATGGTGGCCCGTCGCTGGCGTCAGTGGGAGCAACGGTGCCCCATTGTTGGTTTCAATGGGAGGAATAGTAAGCCATAGTTTGTGTCAGCGAGAGGACTAGCGCCTCAATCTTGGTGTGGGAGGAATGCTCCAAGGGCCAGATAAAAGAAAGCAAAGGGCCCCTTTGCAACAGTCCTAGACAGCAAGAGCTACTTCCGTTCTTCTCCCTTCTCTGCAAAGTAAGAAACCAGAAGCGATTTAGTCCCTTTCCGGTTTGTTTGTTTACATGCCATTACCAGCTTGTAGAGCATCACGTCAAACCAGTCTTGGTTTGATCAAATGCTTTGGAGGCCAGAGGAAAAATTTGGGGTCTAATAGATCCCAGATCTTTTTATAAAGATGATATGTTATGGCCCATACTATGAACAACATCCCTTGTGATAGCAATAAAGTAAAAAAATAAAAAGGTAGTGTGTCAAAAAAAATAAAAAAAAATAACACAAAAAATAAAAATTAAAGCACCATCCACCCATGCAAATATGCTTTTACGTCCCAAACGTATATGTAAAGATCACACCACACAAGGCATTGCCGCAAAGGTCAGAGTGAGAGCAATAATTCTAGCACGAGGCCTGTAACTCTAAATTGTAACCCGTAAAGGCTTACAAAGCTTTGCCTATGGATACTATAACATACTGTAGTTCGTCGCCATTCCACAGGCATGTGCAATTTGATCTATTTACTTGGAGTAACATCATTTTTTAGCCGCATTGCGTTTGTATTGTAATGCACTCAGTGTATTTTTTCCTGAAAATGTGCACTTCATAAACCACTGCGCAAATATTGTGTGAGATAAAAAAATTCAAACAACCCCTTTATTCTTCAGGGCCTCTGCTTAAAAATTGATATATAATGTTTTGGGTTCTATTGAGATTCAGATTGATACGTGTATGGCCACCTTAACACAATTCCATTACTCTAAATGTAAATAAATCAGTGCAGCACCAAAACTGGACACAAACAAATGGCTAGAAAGATTTGATTATTCATCAACAGAGTTCATTAATTAGCTCAATGCACCAGTTCATAGTCTACGGATTTACCTTCTAGTGTGAATTCTGTAATTTTGAATGCTGTACCCAAGAAAAGACCTTTATTATGTGGCTCAGCATTATTATCACAATATAATCTCCTTGCTCAATCACATCATCATCTACACCATGGGTGCTCAACTTGTGGCCCTCCCGCTGTTGCCAAACTACAATTCCCATCATACCTCCTCTGCCTTTGGGAGTCATGCTTACAACTATCAGCTTTGTAAGGCCTCATGGGACTTGAAGTTCTGTAACACCTGGAGGGCCACAGGTTGAGCACCCATGGTCTACACAAATCTATGCATGCATTCCTATTTATGGGAAAACCTAAATCACAGGCAGTGAAACAATTCCTTATCTGTGCAGCTGCGGATTGAGAAAATGTCGCACTGCCTGTGATTAGAGCGGTGCAGTGCCGACTTCATGGAGGGCTCTGCACGCACTGCTGCGAACATGCCTGAGCTCAGCCTTGCTAGCCATACACGCTTAAATTTCCCTTGCTAGCTCTGCAGGCTAAATGTGGGAAATCAAAAGAATTTCCACCATATCCATGAAACAGCATGGAAAAATAAATCTACACTACCAGCTCTTGTTATTAGACAGCCACAGTACCCACAGCTGTCTGAATACCCAAACAGTGACTGCATCTGACTGGACATAGTCACTGTTTGACAGATAGTTTTTCCCTTTGACTCTTAATTTTAAAGTCGACTTTTGTCAAAGCTGGGTAGTGCCAACAGGGCCACCCATGGCTCAAAAGTCAGCCAATTCAGCAAGAACTGGCCGAAATTTGAGCTGTGTATGGCCAGCTTATAGTGTATGTACCCCAAATTCCTTTTTTTTTTCTAGGTGTATGTTTACATATGTGTTTATTCTATAAAGAAGAGTCTATCATTTTCATGTACTTATTCCATTTGAAGCACCCGTCAGTCAACTTTCTTTATTCTAAACTGACCACACAAAGCACAGAAGCTGATCCGGTCTTGCGTGGTCAGTTCTTATTCTTTGGCTCCCATTCATAAGTACAGGGCATGGTGATCAGTAAAACCACCACACCATCCAACCAATTACAACCTGCTTCTGGCACACCCCCCCCCCCCCCCCTCAATCACAGCCTTGAACACACCCCCTGCTGAAGAACAGCCTGCATCTTGCCTCTGGCTGATTAGACTATGAAACACTGGCACACTATGGAGTTGATTTACTAAGACTGAAGCATGCAATCTTGTGCAATCTGGTGCAGCTCTGCATAGAAATCATCTTTCAGTTTTTTTTGTCAAAGCTTAAAGTGCTTGTTACCCTAAGGAAAAAAAAATAACAATCCGTTCCTTTAAAGCATGAATAAAGGCACAGTGCTTGTGCTGTGTATTTTGACCTCTTCCATCACCTAAAAAACCTGGCTATGCTCTCCCCACTGTAAACTGACCACGGTTTTTATGGCCATTGAGAACTCACATCGTAGTCAGATGGCATGCCTTTGTCATCCGTAGATATCCTTCTCTGCTCTCCCCCCTCCCCTCCCTGCCTGTCAGCTCCATCCACTCTCCACCTCTCCCCTCCAGCTCTGTTAACATAACTACAATAAAAACACACAATCCCCTCTGTAAAATAACATCCCCTATTTTTTTTTTATATAAGAGAGACACTTTAGCGCATAATGTTATTTTACAGAGGGGATTATATGTTTGTATTGTAGTGGCTTAAACACCACTTTAAAGTGTCAATAAACCCAGGACCCTGCATTTACTATATCTGGTCTCACACACTACACAGAACATGGAAATGCAATTATTTTCTAAATATTAGCATCCAGTTAAGTACTGGTTAAAGCTTGTAGGAGGCGTTCTCCTCCTATGAAACTTCATAACCCCTGGGCCTCTCTGTCTGGTCCTGTGCTGATCACATGCATCCTCCCCAAAAAAAAAAAAAATCCATACACACCAAACTGAGCATGTGCTGAGTGCCTCTAAGGCTCTGTATTAACAGCAGATGAATTGGAGACAGTAAAAGAAGTGGCGGATCAGAGAACACAGGATAAAAGAGACTTTTTAACACAATGCAGAGGATTAACCTCTTAGGTTCCACAGTGAGTATAACAAGCATGCTTTTCTGCATATACAGACAAATTTTACTGTTGTGGGTTTAGTAACACTTTAATTGAACAAGCTGAGATTAGAAGCGGATTGACTACCATGCCCAGATGCACAAGATTTTGTACTCCAGTTTTAGTAAATCAACCTCTATGTGTCTGCACAGAGTCCTGTAACCCCTCCCCCACTACCAAGAAAAAAAATGGCCAGGACGATGGAACTTTTTAATCTAGTTAAGAAAAAAAAAAGGGGGGTTCAAGATAATTTCTGAAACCAAGCAAAGGCAGTAATGGTGCCTGCATAGGTATAACTGTATTAGAAAGTATCTATATCATTGTAAGTTCACAACTTCTTTAAGCCACTGTGCTGCCCAAGTTTAAAAATATACCTTGCAATTAGAACTTTCTGTGATTTTTAGCCCCCATATAACTACAACTTAGAGATGCCAACTTGTACTGACGCAAAGCTGGTGACTGGAAGCAACATTCCCAGAGACACCTAGGCAAAGGTTGGCAGGCGTGCTGGGACGTGTCATTTCACAACAGCTTGACAGCCGCAGGAAACCTGAACACAACGCAAGTGAGAAAAGAAATGCTAAGCAACAGGTCTCCAATATCAGTAGCCATGTGAAGTGACATTTTGTACAGAAGCTGGAATTACATAGGAAATATCTCAGATTTTTAGCAGTACGTACATTTCTAGAGGTTGAATGCAATAAATCATCAGCAGAGAAAAGGAGACATTTTTGAAGCTGAAAGATGAGCATTCTCTGCATTGTGATAACTTCATTTTATCGGTTTTACTAGGACGCTACCAAAGGTATGTGGGCTTTGGGAGTAAAATACCCACCTGCAGATACATTATTATTATTATAATACTGCAATTGGTGCTTCTGAACAGCTGCAGAAAACGCATGTCTTGTGTAGCGCCCCCTTGCTTTTCGCATGGGCAATTTTCCAAAAGTTAGTTTGACTGGGAGAGTTGCATTGCTCCCAGCCGTGATTTGTCAGGGTTAATGACCTGTGTTATTCTAGAAAGGACCACAGGCTCGGACTGCATTCTGAGGATGTGAGTTCGTCCTTGGCCCGGCAGTGGGAGCTAGAGGGATTTCTGGCAGATGGAATCTTCCCCAGCAGCCAATTAGAGAGGGTTTTCTTTTGCTGGGCATGCTGGGGAGGGATATATCGGGGACGGTGGTCAGGTGTTTTGGGGGGGGGGTTTTCTGGCGTGGGGTCCCGGAGTCGGGGTGCGGCACCCACCTTCAGGGTGTGCGCATCCAGGGACCCTGGCGGCGTGGCCTACCTGGCTTCAGGCCTTATTGAGTCTCAACCAGAGACAAAACTGAGGGGACCCCAGTGGCTCACTGGGTTTCTGTTGCCGTGGAGAAGGTCCGGCGACCGGGCAATGGACAGGTATGCTTTGCTGTCACATGGAGATCTTTTCTAAGGAGAAAGTTACTGGGAGGATTCGCTCTGTTCGGACATTCTGAATCTTTTACATTTTATTGGGGGGCTTAGAGCCGAGTCAGCGAAACTCGTTCCTCCCAGCTAGAATTAAAGGTGAAGTCCCGGCTGCTGTCTGAGAGAGACCGGCCCGGGAGATATCTCGCCCACCCCAGGGCGCTGATTGGTGACGTGTGGGCTCTGTGTTCTTTTTTCAAGAGCTAATCTCTGCTACACCTATATCCAGGCCTGACATCTAGAGTTCTTTCCTTCTCATCAACCTGTTCTTCCTTCATCGAGTTGATGTTCGGCAATGTTGGCCTGGAATTAAAGCGGAGTTCCACCCAAAATTTGAACTTCCGCTAGACCCACTCCCCTCCCCCTTACATGCCACATTTGGCATGTAATTTTTTTTGGGGGGGGAGGGAGTAGGGGCTTCAGGAGGAGTGGGACTTCCTGCTTCCGCCGAGGGGCTGGTTAGGCGATTAAGCGTAATCGCCTACAGCAGCCCCTCCCTGTAGGCGATCGCATGGGACACTGACAGGTCCCATGCGATCGCCTGTCCGATCAGCGGCGAGCCGTGCTGCTCGCGCATGCGCAGTGCCGCTCGCGCATGCGCAGTGGGTGCCCAGCCGTGAAGCCGAAGGCTGTCACGGCTGAGTGCCCACAGTTGCGATGAGGACGCCGGCCGGGGAGGGGGGGAGAGGAGCGGAGCCCGGGTCGGTGCGTCGCTGGAACGCAGGTAAGTGTCTGTTTATTAAAAGCCAGCAGCTACACTTTTTGTAGCTGCTGACTTTTAATAAACATATAACTAGGCTGGAACACCCCTTTAAAGTATTGAGAAAACCTTTATTCACTGTGTGGACACTCAATCATCTGGTACTTCTGGTGCATCCCTAGACAAAACAAAAAGTGAGAGTGACTTAATTTGCCGATCCCATCATCAAATCAGCGGCTCCTTCGGGGGTGAGCGCTACACTTATTTTTACCTACCAGCACTTGGGCCCCTTGCACATGGTTAGACAGATGAGGTCCACCCGTTAGTTTTGTCGGCAGACCTGAACGGCCGCTCCATACATCTCTATGGAGCGTTGGATGTCAGTGGAGACATGTAGTGGGAATCGGCACCACACATAGTGATTAGGGCAGGGGTGTCAAACTCAATATCATTGTGGGCCGCATCAGCATTATGATTTCCCTCAAAAGGGCCGGTTGTATCTGTAAGATTAGATGTCCAGCACATCCCCTCCCCTTTACATTAGATGTCAAGAGACACCCCACCATCAGAAGGAGAGTCCCCCACTCTCCCTTACATCACAGTGCACCCCCTTTCCTTATGCTGCTGCTGGAAAAAGGTGCATGTATTGCTTGAAAGCAGAAAGTAGGGGTCTGGAATAGGACCAGAGGAGGGCTGGAGCTCTCCTGCAGCCGCAGGAGAGGTGCGAGGGCTGGATTCAGCCTGCAGACCTTGTGTGTGCTACCTAAGGATTAGGGTGTGCCTAGGCACCTAGCACAGCCCCTGGGTATGCCTATGTAGCAGATTCGAATACACTAACAAACTGAAGCCATACCACAGCTAATAATTTATAAGCAATTCCAGCAAACAGTTGTTTAGCTTTTTGGGATAAAGGTTTTATATGAACAAAAAGCCAATTATTGTAAGCACCCTAATCCGTGATAAATGGTTTGTCTCATCTCTGTAACTAACAGATTTGCAGGAGAGCTTGTTCTTTTGAACAACAGACTTATGGGCTGGATCACCAGCTAATTGAAAAAAGCCTAAAAAAGAAAACAAATACACTCATCACATCTATGAATTGGTAAGCTGCAATATAATGATTGCTTTTGGGTTTAATACTGCTTTATTTTCCACCATGTGTGATCAGCAATAAGGGCGCTATACTATAAAATAAAGGCGGTGGGTTGGGAGCCCCTGTTCCCACCATCAGACATCCCTGTACATTGAGAAGCTGTGTGTTCTGTTTAGGACAAATCTTTTCTTCAAGGGTCACCCCTCCCCCGGCACGGCTTGGTGTTCCCAGCAGGAGGGAGCTGTCCAGCCTCTGACAAATCTGCATATAAACAGCCAGTTCTCAAGAATGCAATCAGAATGCAGTCACCGCACCAGACTGGACAGACGTGACTATAGGAAGCAGAAATTGAGACAGATCTGCTTTCTGGGGAACATAAAACGTCATTATGTAACACCAAAAACCTCAAATTCTAGTTTGCAGAGAGGTCTGGACAAGGCGTCACAAACTGGCAGCAACCCTGCCTGGCAATGGGAATATCACTAAAACATGTGATCACAATTTTAATATTTACCAATCTGAGAATGTCACAAGACGTCATACTTCCTCAATCGTGTGTGACTGTTCAGTCTGGAATGGCAACAATGAGTAAGAAAGAACACCAGCTGGAGTCACAGGTCTAGATCTCTATCACAGGTGAAATACACACAGGAACTGACCTACCTGATCAGACTTTGGATTCTGTTCAGTCAGTCTTACGATGCATAATATGTGCCTGCTTTGTATAATACAATATAAGAGGAATGAATAAAGCTGGCCATAGATGGGTCGTGTGTGGCTTTACATAACTATACTACTAGTGCTTAAAAACAGGGTGGGTATTAATTTTTATTTAAAATCATTTATTTTTTATTTTAATAAAATGCTTTTGGAGTAAAAATCTATTCAAAGATGGTTTTCTATTTAAGATACAGTATTCATTTAGTTTCTTCAGCATGAAATGGAGCTTAGTTATGTAGCATGAGGCTGAATATTCTGCAATATTTCCATTTTTGCTAAACTCATTCAATGAATCCAAGCTCTGGAAGCTGAGATACCATGCACTGCATTGATGCATTCACACAATTTCACAGTAACCATGAGATAAAACAAACTTCAGGAATATTCCTTTATCCCATTATTTTGCTAATCTATGTACACTACAAACTGAATGACTGAATCGGTTCTGATATCGCTGTTTTACTAACCTGGCAGCTTATTTTTCTAAATAGGAAACCTTAATGGAGTTGCAAAGGAATTTTTTTTTTGCTGAAATGACTGTTTACAGGGTATAGAGACATAATAGTTAACAGATTCCTTTTAAAAACTATTAAAAATAGATAAAAATCAATCATATAATGTACCTGTAGTTTTTTAGTTTTTGTTTTTGCATGTTATGCTGTATCTGTGCTATACAGAGCCATAGAGCAGTGATGGTTTGGAAAACGAAACTAGAAGCTCCCAGTACTGTGGCCATCAGGATACAGACAACCAGGAAGTGTCCAGAACAGAAGAGAATTACAGCAACATCAGAGCAAAAACGAACAATGAAGACATGAAACCAGGACTGCAGTAAGGTAAACGAAGCGATTTAGTTTAAAAAAAAAAAAAAAAAAATTCCTTTAGTGACCCTTTAAATTTGTTTGCAAATATTAAAGATTCTAACTCCCAGGAAGAATAAGTCCTTACCAGTGGCGGTTCGTCAATAGAGGGCGCTGGAGTGCCGCCCCCTCTGGCTCTCACCGCCACTGAGTCTAATAACAGATTCATGCATTGCACGAATCTATGTTATTGCCGCTGCTGCTGTTATTCAGATGGTCGGCGCTCATGTCCGGCCATCTGAATAACGCCAGCTGGTTGGCTGTACGGAAATGTCTATCAGAGCCAACAGCTCTGATAGGCTTTCCCAATACAGCCCTCGGGTCCCGGAAGCTTATTCTCGGAGCGCACAGGCTGTACGCCCCTTGGATAAGAGGACAGGCGTCTCAGCCAGTCAGGTTGGCCGGTTTTGGCTACCGGTAACCTGATTGGCTGAGACGCCCGTCAGTCATCGAGGGCAGGAGAAGACATAGTGGGACGTGGATGCCTGACTCCAGTAAAGGTAAGTGCGGGGGGGGGGGGGAGCACTTTACAGGACACAGTGGGGACAATTGGCACAGCCGCGACCATGGGCACAGTGGTGACAATGGATGGCACAGTGGTGACAATTGATGGCACAGTGGTGACAATTGATGGCACAGTGGTGACAATTGATGGCACAGTGGTGACAATTGATGGCACAGTGGTGACAATTGATGGCACAGTGGTGACAATTGATGGCACAGTGGCTGATTTAATGGCATGGAACAGTGGTGCGAATTGATGGAACAGTGGCTGCATTTGATGGCATGGCACAGTGGTGCAAATTGATGGCACAGTGGCTGCGTTTGGGCACAGTGAGGGGCCGGATATGGCATAGATATCTGCGTATACTGCAACCATCTATGCCCGGAAGTGGGAGCAAATACCTGCATTACACAGGTATCTGCTCCCTCCTCCCCCTGAAAGGTGCCAAATGTGACACCGGAGGGGGGAGAGGGTTCCGAAAAGCAGATGTTCCATTTCAGGGTGGAACTCCGCTTTAAATTGTGATGTAAATAGACTTGATTTAAATCAAATCCACCATGCTTAAAAGTACATTATATTATTCAAAATTCATGTGCAACTGACATTTCTTTTCTCTTGTATTCTTCAATCGGTGTATGTTAAAAACAACGTAAAACATACTTAAAGCGGAGTTCCACCTAAAAATGGAACTTCCGCTTATCCCACTCCTCACCCCCTTACATGCCACATTTGGCATGTAATTTTTTTCCTTCTGCCGAGGGGCTGGTAAGGCGATTAAGCTTAATCGCCTTATTGCAGCCCCTCCCTGTAGGCGATGGCCTAGGACACTGACAGGTCCTAGGCGGTCGCCTGTCCAATAGGACGGCGCAGCGCCAGGCGCGCATGCGCAGTGGGTGCCCGGCCGTAAAGCCGAAAGCTGTCACGGCCGGGTGCCCACAGTAGCAATGAGGATGCCGGTCGGGGAGGGGGGGAGCGGAGCTGAGCCCCGGCTGGCGCGTTGCTGGAGCAGGTAAGTGAATGTTTATTAAAAGCCAGCAGCTACAATTTTTGTAGCTGCTGACTTTTAATAAACATAACATTTGGCTGGAACACCCCTTTAAAATAAAGAGGAGCTCACAGTGTTGGTGGGGGACTCCAAAACAGGATATAAGGGGGCTGCTCTGTGCAAATCAGGAAAGTGAAAACTTATATTTTATTTTAGGTAAAACAATAAAAATAAAACCGATGAGCCTCTTAACACTTGTTTATATAAAAGATAAGGGAAGACGGGATTCCAAGAATGTGACATTGTATGTGGAAGGCTGGCAGCCCCACCTCCTGACACAGTCCAGTAATCACAGCAGATAGGTTTGTTTTCACATAAACTCCTATTTATATGGGTGGGTGGGTACAGCCCCTCGCTGCTTTTTGTCAATCAACAGAGGAAGACATGAAGGGATTAAAAAGTGCATTCATTACCTTGTTACAATAAAAAGGAACATTCATTTTCCCAAATCAAAACATAATCAAGAGTGTTTCACATAAAAAAAGAAAAAAAAAGAAAAAAGGAAAAGCAAATTAACATTTGGCTGATTACATTTGTTTGCCAATTAGTTCCATGCCAAATCTGTGTGTGGCTATCTGGATTCGGAAGTGTTGATCAATATGCTTTTTTCTGACGTTATCACAAGGTAAGCCATTACAGATAAGGAAATGAATGCTGAAGTACCAGGTACTTAAGTATCGTCCTAGAAAAGGCATTGATTTACTATTAGAGTGATACTAAAGGATATTTAATTTTTGGTTTAAAAAAATAAATAAAAAACAAGTCATACTTGCCCCTGCTCTGTACAATTAAATTTTCACAGAATGGCCCCTTGCCTCCTTTTCTGGAGTCCCCCACTGGAAATGTCCGCTCCTTCTTCCTATTAGTGCCTCCTTAGCAAGCTGCATGCTTTAAGTGGGCACCCTCCCAAAACCATGCCACCCACTGCTGCCTGTGTTTCCTGTGAGACCAGGAAGAGGAGGAGCAGTGCTGCACCTTGGACATCGGTGAGAGGAGCCAGGTGTTTAGTTACGGGGAGGCCAGGACAGGTAGTAAAGCATTTTTTATGCTTCCATTTTGCTTTTAAATGTCCTTATTTCTTCTGAGAAATCCTCACTTCCTGTTCTTCTGTCTGTAACTACAAACAGTAATGCAAGGCTTTCTCCCTGGTGTGGAGTGTCGTGCTCACCCCCTCCCTTGGGCTACAGGAGAGTCAGGATGCTCTCTACGTTGCAGATAAAGAAGCTGTGTGTTAGTGGGCATCCTGACTTTCCTGTAGTCCAAGGGAGGGGGCCAGCACGACACTCCACACCAGGGAAAGCCTTGCATTACTGTGTGTAGTTACAGACTGAAAAAGAACAGGAAGTGAGCATTTCTCAGAAAAAATAAGGACATTTAAAAGCAAAATGGAAGGATGAGGTAAGTGAAGGAGGACTGCACTAAGGTAAAGGAAGCAATTTAGGAAAAAAAATTATTGTACCTTTACAACCCCTTTAAGACACAGGTGTCAAATACAAGGCCTGTGGGCCGAATTAGGCCCTGCAGGCCATTTCATGTGGCCCTCACACCTCTCCAGCCCTCCTCTGGTTCTCCTCCAGACCCTTACTTTCTGCTTTCAAGCAATGCATCCAGCTTCTTCCCAGAAGCAGCATAAGGTAAGGGGGTGCACTGTGGTGTTAGGGAGAGTGGGGGACTTACCTTATTTATCGGCGTATAACACGCACAGGTGTATAACACGCACACTAACTTTAAGAGGGAAGTTTTAGGAAAAAAACAAAAACTTTACACAGCACCCTGCGTATAACACGCATGCACAATTTACCCTCCATTTTCCGGGTAAAAAAGTGAGTGTTATATGCCAATAAATACAGTTAATTCTGACGGTGGGGTGGCTCTTGACATCCAATGTAAGGGGAGGGGATGCACTGGACATCTTTGGAGGGCAATAAATGCTGATACGGCCCACAATGAAATTGAGTTTGACACCGTTTTTAGGGGGAGCAGGTATCCGGTCCGACTTTCGGCCCCCTTCTTCCTTCCCCAACAGCCATCCATTCAAAGAGCACAGCACACTCCATGCATGCGCACTAGGGAACCAGCTGTGAAGCTGCAAGTCTTCACTGCCCGTTTTCCCTTAGTGAAGATGGCGGCAGCAGCACCCCAAATTGAAAAATCATCTTTAATGCCGACATTGCTGGATCTCTGGACAGGCAAGTGCCCTAATATTAAAAGTCAGTCAGTGTCACAGAAGAAAGACAAGTTATACTTGATATTTTAGAACTAATGCAAAAAGTGTGATTTTTTATTGTTACTTTTACAGGGTAGCCCTGTCTAGATTTACCATTCTGAAGGCTCACATCAAAGAGCTGACCATCAGAAAATGTAATCTGACGTAAAGAACGACATAAAATAATATGTTCATATTAATTCTGCTAATATAGACATTATTCTCTCTGACATCTTATGCAGCTGCACTGGAGACAATCCAAGGAGCGGCTACATTGTTCTTATAGTAAATCTTTCACTACCACTGGGCCTCAGTTCACAACAGACACGCTGTCTGGGATTAGGAGGTCAGAGGTCAAGGGAGGGCCACCTGAAGCCCATTATGTATGTCTGAAAAGACCACCTATATGGATGTATGCTTCTCGTTAGCCTGATTAATCTTGATCATGCAAATGATCTACTGGAAGAATAATTGCCATAGAAATTTGCATTCTGTATGCGGTTTGTGAGAATGTAATCAGTATTGCAGATTAATAGTCTTTACCATACGATATTTTGCTGGAGGTCATTTACAGCAACAGTTGCAGGTTTTGCTCATAATAACCAATCAGAGTGTGCTAGTCATTTTTATTTATTTATTTTTTATGCAGGTTGAAAATGAAAGCCGTTACCTGACAGGTTATGAAAAGCAATGATCCCTGCATATATCAGAGCTGCCTGGAGAATAGAGATGGTGAAGTGCTCAGCATTGTTTTGGAAAACAGAGGAGGTAATTGCTGAAGGGCTGATTAACCACTTAAAGGGTTTGTAAAGCGAAACATTTTTTTTTATCTCAATAGCTTCCTTAAACTTAATGCAGTGCTGTTTTCATGTCCTCGTTGTTCGTTTTTGCTCTTAAATTGCTGTAATCCTTCTCTGATCTCCAGACTTCCTGGTTGTCTGTTTGCTGATGACCACAGTACTGGGAGCTTTCTCTCTGTGGCCACTAATCAAAGAGGTGTGATTACTGTGTGTCTAAAACCCCTCAGCACTAATCACTTTCGTTTTCCAAACCATCACTGCCCTGTATTGGCTCTGTGCCTCTGTACATCAGAGAAGAATGAAACAGCATGCAAAAACGAAACTGAAACTGCAGGTACATTATATGATTGATTTTTATCCATTTTTAATCGTTTTTAAAAGGAATCAGTTAACTATTATGTCTCTATACCCTTTTTTGCACTATAAAACAAAACAAGCAGGTTTTATCTGCTCACTGACCACATTACATACTTCTATGGCAGCAAAGAGGCTCTCCTGCGGCAGATCGCGTACCTAGTATGTGATCCAGCATTACAGCGTGCGCCACGGCTGTGCTATAATTAGACACAACACAAGCTCATCAGCGGGTGCCAGCCAATGGATGTTGTTGATCAGCAAGGAGAGAGGTTGAACAGAGCGCTGCCAATGTAAACAAGGCAGAGCTCTCTGTCTTGCCACAGGGGAAGTGATGAATTGTCTTTCCCTGCAGACACTGGCTAGGTACACATTTAACGCTTTGATCGCCCTAGCTGTTTAACCCCTTGCCAGCCAGTGTCATTAGTACAGTGACAGTGCATTTTAGTACTGATCACTGTATTAGTGTCACTGGTTTCCACAAAGTGTAAGAGCTGCCCCCTCTTCATTAAGTCCTTTCTGCCACTGAGGTAGATGACTAAGTTTGAAAAAGAACTACAAGCATGTTGATCAGCACACTCAAAGCCCAAATGACACTTCCTCCAGCTGAAATCCTGTACAGAGGTACGTGTCTGCAGGAGCAGACTTTTCATGGTTTGCCGCATATCTTTTTGGAAACAACGCGGCTCGTCGTTTTCTGTCTGATAACCATTTACAATGCTGCTTGGTGACGATTAGAGGCACATAAGTGTAATAGTTTTGCAATAGTACAAGTCATTCTCCGTCTGTGTACACACAATGGAATGGAAAGCTCACTCTAAGCACTGGAATCCAATGATGTCTAACACAGCGCCAGTTCACAGGCTGCTAGGTCAGCAAACACCTCCCTGTAAAATGTGTCATCGGGGACAAAGATCCACATTCTCCTCTCCATTCACACTGTAATGGAAAAACAAGAGAGATTGCCCCAGTTTGGCACACGGTACAACCAAGGTTCAAACCGTCTGTAGTTCTACGATGACACATCTGATGATGTCAAATACAAAATACAATAGGCAGTCCATACAACAAGATGCCCATATGGCCAATATAAAAGATGTCCATATATTATAAGGCCGCGTACACACGACCAAATAAATCCGATCAAATCGGTCAGACAGACCGATTTGATCGGATTTGTCTGCTGGGATATATTGGTTTGATCGTGTACACACGATCAAACCAAAATCCCTGCGGTGACGTTGACGCCGCCACGTCAGCGTCACCAGGAAGTAATACACTTCCGCGCATGCGTCGATTCCATTCGACGCATGTGCGGACAGATATGTCTGCTGGTTAGTGTACTAACCAGCAGACATGTCGGACGGACGGGTTCCCAGCAGACAGATTTTAAAGCATGCTTTAAAATTTGTCTGCTGGAAAAACCTGTCTGTCCGCCCGTACACACGATCGAATTTGTCTGCTGAAACGGTCCGTTGGACCGTTTCCAGCAGATAGATTCGATCATGTGTACGCAGCCTAATAGTAAAGATGCCCATATTTTATAATAGTAAAGATGCCCATATATTATAATATTAACCCCTTCCATACAGGGCATTTTCACCCCCTTCCTGCCCAGACCAATTTTTAGTTTTCAGCGCTGTTGCACTTTGAATGACAATTGCGCGGTCAGGCAATACTGTACCCAAATTAAATCATTATGTTTTTTTCCCCACACAAATAGAGCTTTCGTTTGGTGGTATTTGATCATCTCTGCGGTTTTTATTTTTTGCGCTATAAACAAAAGAAGAGCGACAATTTAAAAAAAAACACAATATTTTTTCCTTTTTATTTAATACATCTCACAATATTTTTTTAAAAAAAAACTTTTTTTCCCCTCAGTTTAGACCGATACGTATTTTACGTATTTTTGGTAAAAAAAAAACGCAATAATCGTATATTGATTGGTTTGCGCAAAAGTTATAGCGTCTACAAAATAGGTGATAGATTTATGGCATTTTTATTTAATTTTTTTTACTAGTAATGGCGGGGATCTGCGTTTTTTTTTTGTGACCGTGACGTTGCGGCGGACATATCGGACACTTTTGACACGTTTTTGGGACCGTTCACATTTACACAGCGATTATTGCTATAAAACTGCACTAATTACTGTGTAAATGTGACTGGCAGGGAAGGGGTTAACACTAGGGGGCGCTGAAGGGGTTAAAATGTGTCCTAAAGTATGTTCTAACTGTAGGGGGAGGGGGACTCACAGGGGGAGGAGATCGATGTGTGTTCCTCTGTACTGGGAACACACATCAGTCTCCTCACCGCTGACAGGAGGTGGATCTGTGTGTTTACACACACAGATCCACGCTCCTGCCGTGATTTCCGGAAATCGCGGGTGCCCGGCGGCAATCACGGCCGTCGGGCACGCGCGCGGGATCGCGGGTGGTGCCGCGCGCGCGCCCTAGAACGCCGTGAAGACAGGACGTTGTGCAACGTCCTGTCTCATCGGCAAGGGGATCACCATGACGTGATTCCCCTATAGGCCGGTATGGAAGTGGTTAAAGATGTCCACATATAAGTGTTTCTCAACTCCAGTCCTCAAGGCGCCCCCCAACAGGTCATTACGAAGGCAGTGAAACTGATCAAATCACCTGTGCAAAATAATTGAAAGCCTGAAAACATGACCTGATGTCCATATATTATAATAGTAAAGATGTCCATATATTATAATAGTAAAGATGTCCATATATTATAATAGTAAAGATGTCCATATATTATAATAGTAAAGATGTCCATATATTATAATAGTAAAGATGCCCATATATTATAATTAGGGTTGTCCAGATACCGATACTAGTATCGGTATCGGGACCGATACCGAGTATTTGCGGGAGTACTTGTACTCGTGCAAATGCTCCCGATACCTAAATAGAATACTTTTTTTTGTATTTATCAACATGTTCTGTGAAAATTCTTTGAGTTTTTTACTACTGCGTGACAAGAAAATAAAACATTTTTATTAATTTTTACTCATTTTTATTCTTTTATAATGTCTTGAGTTAGAGTTCTTCATAATTCTAAAGAAAATATCCTTAGTCTGTATTGTGGTTTGAAAACTGTCACATGACATTTAAAAAAAGTAAAGGTATTCGGTATCGGTAAGTACATGAAAAAAAGTATCGGTACTTGTACTCGGTCCTAAAAAAGTGGTATCGGGACAACCCTAATTATAATAGTAAAGATGCCCATATATTATAATAGTAAAGATGCCCATATATTATAATAGTAAAGATGCCCATATATTATAATAGTAAAGATGCCCATATATTATAATAGTAAAGATGCCCATATATTATAAAATTAACAAATGTTAATTTAGGCAATACCTTTTTCATAATCAGTGTGCTTCTAAATGTGTACTTTTTAATGCAATACTTGGTAACAAACACCATAATAAATATTGTTATTACAGTATATGTATACATCTGGATGGGTTTTTGTTGATGGAAAAAAGGGTGCAAAGTGCATATCTTAACCCCACCAATCAGAAATAATGTTATTAGGTGAGCACTAAGCTAAGTAAGAGTCCTGATTGGCACAGAGCACAGCTCTGCAGGGGATTACACTGGGACACAATTAGGCCCCTTTCACATGGGTGCCTCCGTGGAATGAATTTTGCTTGCTCAGTGGCGGAACGCTCCGCTGAGTAAGTGAATGACAAGTCCTGTCCGATCAGACACAGTCCTACTCTCCTCTATGGGCCAATTGGATGGACCACCTGTCCATTTCTATCCGAACCACCAGACGGATGGGTAATAGGACCACCTTCCGTCTAGATTTTCTGGCAGGATCAGATCGTGGCAGATGTCAGCAGATGTGTCCACTGACATCTGCCACTCGATAGGGGAGACTGGGGGGTCTGATCAGGTATAACTACAGGCAAGAGTAGTTTTTTACTTTGGATAGAAGGGAGAGGGATTAGAACAGAACGCCAATTTTTACAGCTGTCTGTGCCCCCAGTTAAAGAGATTTACCCTCTCCATTTGTCCCATTTACCATTATCATTGAAAGTAACAGAAAATCCCAAATTTTGGGTTGTCTCCAGAAAAGTAAGAGGAAAGAGGGGAAATCTTCCAATAGGGACACTAGTTTTGGTGACCTGGGCGTCCCCAAGGAATTCCCTTAATATGCATGGATTTCCTCTCGCTTCCTCTTTGGCTATTAGACAGAAATGAAGGTAAATTTCCCCAATGGGACACAACAATAATTCTTACAGGGGTTATTACCCTCCCTTACTCTGTCCAAAATGAAAAAGAGTGTTGCCTATAGTTCTACTTTAAAGAGGAACCTTACTTGTCTTTTTGAGAACTGTGCATGCTAGTTTTATAATATAAAACATCTCTTCCACCATGGAAAGCTCTGGTAATTGTTTTCACCTGCACTAGACAGAGACCCAGGAATTGTGGGATATATAGTTTCTACACAGGAAGTGTTGGTTCTTAGACTAGTGACGGAGGTTATCCATTAACTTGTGCAGTGCCATGTCAATGTGAAGAGTTGCTATACTCTAGACTGTTTGTACAGACCAACAAATGACACCTACGAGATCAGTGCACATCTAATACAGATGAAAAAAATACTTCAATCAATCAAGTCAGGGCTTTATTTATGAAATTTATATGGGGGAGTAAAAGGCCTAGAATTGGTAGGAAACTATTGATCCTACCCAAGAAGGCTGGTGGAATAGCAGCACCGGATATGCTAAAATACTATCAAGCAGTCCAGCTGGGAAGGATAGCCGATTGGAGCAGACATGGGGATTATAAACTATGGATTACTTTAGAGCAACAAATGAGCCCAGTACCGTTAAATAGGGCAATATGGTGTTATTCAGCATTACCCCTTATAGTTAAAACCCACCCTACGATAGGTCCAACATTATGGACCGGAAATAAAGTATGTTATAATTCAAAATTTTCGACTAAAAACTCCCCCCTCTATCCAATAATAGGAAATCCAGAATTTCAGCCAGGCATGGAGTCTCAAATATTCAAGAAATTAAGAGATAATGGAAGATTTCAAGCCTCTCACTTTCTAGGAGAAAGGGGATGGAAAACAACAGGAGAAATTTCACAAGGGGGATATGAAATCCCGATATGGCAAGCGCGACAATTACGACATTTTTTGGAGACTCTAGGTGGTGCAGAAAAGTACAGACGCCCACTTACAAAGTTTGAGGAGTATTGTGGAGGAGCGGAACCATTGGCTCATATGGTCTCGAAAATGTATACACTGTTGACTGCACCACCGGAAGACTTTAGAATGCCAAGCCTCGCCAAATGGGAGAGAGATTTAGGCCAAACCTTTTCCCCAATACAATGCCAAAATATCATAAATTTAGCGTTAAAGTAAACTAAACTAAAGATGTACGAAAATACAAGAATTAAATTATAAAATATTAACAAGGTGGTACTATACGCCAGCGCGTCTAAATATATTCTTTCCTGAAATTTCAGAGAGATGCTGGAGAGGGTGTGGGGAGAAAGGGACAATGTTGCATATATTTTGGGGGTGTCCAATAATACAACAATTTTGGGAAACAGTACGGAGAATTACCCAATCACTTACAGAACACCAGATTCCAGATGACCCCTCATTCTTCCTATTACATCATACAGAAATTTATTTGAAAAGATATACAGGATCAATGATAGGTCATCTGATAAATGCGGCTAAAAGTTGCATTGCAATAAAATGGAAAGACCCGGAAGCACCTCCAATATCTATGTGGCTTAAAAAAGTAAGGAAAATAGGAATAATGGAGAAACTCTTACCGAGGCCAATAGATAAGAAAGAGCAAAATAAAATAATATGGGCACCCTGGGAATTATTTGTACAATCAGAAGAAGGTAAAAAGTTACTAGGGGAGTAAGAATAAAGATTAGAGGTCGAGGAAAGAAGGGAAAGGGAGGAGGGAAGGAAAGATGAAATTTCTCGCCGAGGGGGGGACAGCGGAGGGGGGGGGGGGAGGGTTGTTGTGTTATGGGGCTTTGTGTGTGGTGTTTGTTTTTTTTGTGTTGTTTTTTTTTTTTTTTTTTGTCTCCTTCCTCTCCTCTTCCCTCCGTGTCCGTGGGTGTACGCGGATGGAGGAGGAGAAGAGGTGGAGATGGGGGTCTTGAGGAGGGGATAAGGGGGGAGGGAATGAGGGGATAAAATAGGGAAGGCAACGTGATGGAGATAAAAGAGGGAATTTGTCGAATACATAGAGAATATATGGACAATCAGGGAGGAGATGGAACATTTGGGGAAGTTTGAAATTTAGTTAAAAGTTGAAATAGTATTTTAGGGGGGGAATGGAAATTGCTTGTGATATAAAATATTATAATTTCCCACTGCTGCAGACCAGGAATAGTAAAAGAGTCTAAGATAGAGATGTATTATAATGTCCATATATAAACAAGCTGTTGTATTGGATTCTGCATATCCCGTTTTCATGTGTTTTTCGTGTTGCTTTCTTGTTTATAAAAATAAATAAAAGATAATTATAAAAAAAAAAAAAAGAAAAAAAAACACAAAATGTAGGTAGGAAGGTTTAAAATGCCTTTAACCTATATAGATAGCCGGCGCCGCGAACCTAGCAAGTTTGTATCAGTGAAGACTGGAGGAGAGTTGTAGCACAGCTGTCCTATTTGCAGCTATATCAGGCAGGAACTATAGTGACAGGAAACTTGTCCAATATTTTGTTGCCTGGCAGTATTTTCCAGGGTGAACAATTGACACATGAGCAGAAAACTGCCTTAGTCCCCTTTCACACTTATACAACTTGTCATACGATTTTGCAGTCCAAAATTGTGGGACAAGTCATTCTCCATTATTTTCAATGACTACCATTCATACTGGCACGACTTTAAGTTGTGCCTACTTCAAAGTAGTCATTGCACTACTTTGGTCCGATTTTGATGGCACTTACACAGGCATTTATTCGCGGCAACATCGCGGTAAAATTGTGGCCGTGAAATTGCGGTAAAATCGCGCGAATTTGAAGTCGTACAAGTGTAAAAGGTGACTTACTAGTAGTTTGTTTAAAGCTGGCCATAAACATTAATGATTGGTCAAACATGCCTACATGATCCAGGTATCTCATGAGATCATCTGGGCCAGTTTCTCCCCTAGTCACACGGCTGCTCCTGTTTACAGCAATGTCATAAATGGGTCATTCGATTCTTTCAGCTAACCACCTTAAAAATTTTACTAAACCCACAACAGTAAAACCAGTCTGTATATGCAGTGAAGCCTGCTTGTTATACTCACTATGGAACCTAAGGGGGTTAATCTGCTGCATTGCGTTAAAAGGCTGCTTGATCCCGTCTTCTCTGATCCTCCCCTTCTTTCACTGTCCCCAATCCATCTGCTGAGTACAGAGCCTTGGAGTCAATCTGCACATGCTCAGTCTGGTGTGTATTGCTAGAGTTTTTTTTTGGGGGGGGGGGGTGCATGGGATCACCACTGGGCCAATCAGCACTGTCCAGACAAAGTCGGGGTTATGCAGCCTCACAGGACAGTCAAAGCAGAATGAAAACTCATCCCACAAACTTTAACCAGTGTTTGGCTGAATATGATTAATCACTAAACAATAGTGTGAAACGCGTCAGCTGGTGTCCTGTTTTATTAAAGTGGTTGTAAACCCACTTTTTTTACTTTTACCTACAGGTAAGCCTATAATAAGGCTTACCTGTAGGTATAAAGAATATCTCCTAAACCTGTACGGTTTAGGAGATATTACCCCCGCAATGCGCCGCTGATTGCAGCGGCGCATGCGCAGGGGGAATCCACGGCGAAAGGACCGGCATCCGCCGGACCCTGACCGGATTTAAAACTCCTGCGCACACGCGCAGGAGTTACGTCATCGCCGCTCCAGCCAATCACAGCACTGGAGCGGCGATACCCGGAAGACACGCGGTGCATATTAGCTCATTATGGCTTTTCCCTTGCAAGGCAACATTTTCGGAGTGCGGCTGTCCAGATTTTCCTTCTCGTTTGCTTGGCTGCATACTGATAAAAGGCACAAGACTGCTATATACTGCTGATGAGAAAAGGTATTTAGCAGTTTATAGTTACTAAAATAATTAAATTTCCATGGTTTGTGGGAGACCAAATATAGTGAATGCAGGACCCTGCATTCACTAACACTTTTAAGTATGTCATCCTTCTCAATATAACATTTGCATGTCTGTGTATGGCGTAAAGCAGGGGTCTTAAACTGGTGGCCCTTCAGCTGTTGCAAAACTACAAGTCCCAGCATGCCTCTGCTTGTGGGAGTCATGCTTGTAACTGTCAGCCTTGCAATGCAACATGGGACTTGTAGTTTTTTAACAGCTGGAGGGCCGCCAGTTTGAGACTCCTGGCGTAAAGCTATATAAGGCATTTCTGGGAGCGTTATGGTTGGAAGAGTTGTCAGAGAAAAAAAAAGTAATTTTCCTTTTGTTCATAGAATCTCTTCCACACAGAGGCTGGGGGACAATGTGGGTGAGCTCTGAATTAAGCGGCCATAATTAGTGACAATCCCATTGCTGCAAAGACGCTGTGACCTATATGGAATGCGGTGGGCTGAAATGAACAACCAGTGCTTGCATTGTTTTTGGTAGCTCTGGGTGGGTGGGCAGTAACTGGTACTCAGTGTGCCAAGACTGAGATGTTCAGTATATCTAGATATTTTTATACTGTTGTGCTCATTTGGTATTTGGAACCCTTTCAAGTTCTATATATTCGATTCATCATAAAAAAAAAAAAAGATTGTATGTTATTTAGACCTCCTTGCTTTTCATGTGCTCACTCTGCTTCAGATTCTTGATTTCATTCTTAAAGCTAAACAAATTTGAAAGAACAATTATGTAAAGTGACTGTCCCTTTAAAAAACCACAACAAGGTGACAACAGATGAGAGCTGGCATCTGGAGGTACCTGGGAGTAGAGGATTAGAGTGCAGCAACTCTGTATGGGGGGGTGGGGGGGGGGGGTGAGTGGGTGATACAACCACTGGGAATTTTTTTTACTTTAATGCAGGGAATGCATTAATGTGGAATATCAGCCAAACCCTAACCAAGCTTAAATCTACTTCCAGTATGGTTAATTACGCAATGGTTAATTGCAGCAATTGGGAAACCCTGACACTTGCGGCTCAGCATTGCCCCTTCCTCATAGGATTTGATTGACAGCATCAGGAGCCAACGGCGGGGCGGGGTCCTGTGAGAAAGGATCGAGATAGGACAAGTTAGGCAAGTATAAGATGGGGGGGGGGGGGGGGGTACAACGATACAACCACTGGGATATTTTTCTACTTTAATGCAGGGAATGAATTATTGTGGGTAATCACTCAAGACCTTACCAAGCTTTAATCGACTCGCACCCCCATTCTAAACCTATTCTATCCAGGGCCAAGGCAAGGTTTGGGTAGTATGGTTAATTACGTAATGGTTAATGGCAGCGATTGGGAAACCCTGACACTAACCCAAAGGGGGGGGGGGGTGGCAAAGTTTGGCACCTTTGCCATTGGTGCTGGGTGACCTTGCCCCAGCACCAATTCTATATACACTGTAAAAGAAAATATGCCTATACTTACCTATTGTAACATTGCTCTGGTCCGGTCACATGATCGGGTCCCAGCACCGGCTTTAGTGTAGAGGGGGGACAGCCGATGAAACATCCTTCATTGCAAGCCTATGGGTGATGTTATCACTCAGGCTCTGCAGCTGTAGAGCAGATCTGTCCTCAAAACTGAAGCCGATGCTGGTGGGATCCCATTTCTGGACTGGAGAGACTTCAGAATAGGTAAGTATAGGCATCTGGTCTATAATCATGTATAACAGGGGTCTCCAAACATTCTAAACAAAGGGCCGGTTTATTGTCCTTCAGACTCTTGGAGGGCCAGACTTTGGCCAGCGGGAGTAGAAATGTTCCTGGCATCATTGTTAGTAAACATCTGGTATTAGGGGGAGGAATAGTGCCCCATTGCTGGTATCATAGGGAGGAATAGTGCTCTATTAGTTGTGTCAGTGGGAGAAATGGTGCTCCATTGTCGGTGTCAGATAGCAGAATAGTGTCTCGTATCATTGGGAGGGATAGAGCCCCAAGGGCCGGATAAAGGCAAGCAAAGGGCCGCAGTTTGGAGACCACTGGTGGATAATGATAAAAATCTTTCCCTTTACAGTTAGGTTTTGACTTAACTTTTGACCATCCGCTTATTTTTATAATTTTTTTTCTCTCTCGTTTTTTTTGGGGGAGGGAGTGGGGATATTGGATTTCAATGTGATGTTTGTTTGTAATGCGATGTTAATAATTATGTATTAAACTTTAAATAATAAAAAACATTTTTTAATAAAACTGACCAGCCGCTTTGCCTCTTTTCAAGGTACAAAGTCTACCATGTTGTTCCTGAACATTTTGTAGGTGAAAAAAAATAAACTAAAACATCTCATTTATTCTGTGTGGCCTTTCCTTGGTCACAAAGGTACCAAATATCCTGGGTTACAAAATCCCCCCCCCCCCCCCCCAAAAAAAAACTTCTCGCACTGGTGAAAACAATTATTTTTTCTCCCATTGAAAGGTTTTATTTCTGTCACCAGGGCAAAAAGTGAAATGAAGCTCCCTAATGGGGAAGCCTCCAATAATAGAGTGACAATCCTTCCCCAATATACACCAAAACCAAAGTTTTAACCACATCAGCCTTGTGTTTTGCCGCGTACAGACCTAAAAATATAAAAAAAAAAAAAATGTTCCTCAGAGACTTGGTCCTGTAGCACAACAAGAAGCCTGTCCAATTCCCTATGTCTTCTATCTGCTACATACAAAGCTCTTCAGCCCAGCAGGGGCCCCTCCCTATATAAAGCCAATACTGGTCATTGGAAACTTGTCATTTCTAGGACAAGGGAGTTCTCACACGTTCTGCCAATTTTTAGGCCTTCTCCAAAAACGAAATTAATTCTGAATAGAGGGAAATAAAGGAAGACTATGGGGCCCATGTATAAAGGATAAGCTGTGCGATTGACACACAGCATTTTTGCCGGATAATCGTATGTCTGCATTTTACAGCATTCAGCTTTTATTTTACAAAATTATTCGCCCTAACCCCCCATATTATTTAAAGAACATACACCCATTAGCATGCAATATAACAGAGAGATTACATCTTCAAACACGATTTGCCTGTTGCAAAAGCCTGAGGCTGCTTTTACACCTGAGTCTTGCAAAGTCGCGCATTTTAAGACACGACTTTGTACAGGTCACCAATGTAAAAGGCAGAAAAACGCCTGTAATCTGCCCTAAAGAAGCTTGTGTTCTTTTTTGAGCTTAGGGCAGGCCTTGACAAAATCCGGGCGCCAGGTCGCAATTGCGACAAAAAATTGTGACCTGGTGCCTGGGGAAGCTTAGGGCTGCAGAAGGCCGCAAAGCCGCGGCCTCAATTACCGGCCGGCGTGGGGCGCGATGGCGGCGGGCCTGCCAGTAATTGAGGCCGCGGCTTTGCGGCCTTCACAGAAGAAAGCTGAGGCCTGCAGAAGGAATCTAGGAGTGGCCATCATTACATGACAGTTGTAGAAAGAAAATGTTTGGACAGCCGCACTCTGGAAAAACCTTCTCGGTTGCCTTTATTTGGTAAAAGTAATCAAAACACCGCACATCACAGCAAAAATAGGGGCATACAGCTGACGTTTCGCACCATCAATCATTGCTTACTCATAGCTAATTGAGGCCGTGGCTTTACGGCCTTCACAGAAAGAAGCTGAGGCCTGCAGAAGGAATCTAGGAGTGGCCATCTTGTGGTGGCCGTTGGCATTACAGGTTACATTACATGACAAGTAGCAAAAACAGCAGTTCTAATGTGTTTTTTCACTGCCATATCCTTCCCTCTAATTAGAACCCCAAACATTATATATATTTTTTATTCTAACACCCTAGAGAATAAAATGGCGGTCGTTGCAATACTTTGTCACACCGTATTTCAGCAGCGGTCTTACAAGCGCACTTTTTTTGGCAAAAAAAATTTTTTTAATAAAAAAATAAGACAACAGTAAAGTTAGCCCAATTTTTTTTTCATATTGTGAAAGATAATGTTACGCCGAGTAAATTGATACCCAACATGTCATGCTTCAAAATTGCGTCTGCTCGTGGAATGGCGACAAACCTTTACCCTTTAAAATCTCCATGGGCGACATTTAAAAAAATACTACAGGTTGCATGTTTTGAGTTACAGAGGAGATCTAGGGCTAGAAGTATTGCTTTCGCTCTACCAATCGTGGCGATACCTCACGTGTGGTTTGAATACCGTTTACATATGCAGGCACTACTCACGTATGTGTTCGCTTCTGTGCGCGAGCTTGACAGGACAGGTTTTTGGCTCCTAACGTTTTTCGCTGGCTCCTAGATTCCAAGCAAATTTGTCAAACCCTGGCTTAGGGCGTTTTTCAGGCGTTTTGCTTTAGGTGACAAAACGCTCAGATGTGAACAGGTGCCATTGAAATGAATGGGATTTTGCATGGTGGGCAATTTTTCAGGCTTTTTTTGGGGCGTTATATGAGCTGAAAACGCTGAGGTGTGAATGCAGTTTATCTCCATGTTTAATGTGCCTTTAAATAGTTTGTTTGGGTCAGGCTGGCCCAAATGAACCATTTACTGCACTATATACAGTCTATGTACAGTATACAGCGCTGCGTTCCGACAGTGGATGGGTACTTTCTGTCCAACTTCCGGAACCAAATAGAAACCTGCTGAGTGCTGCTCAGCCATTCACAAGAGGCCTTGTATTCCCACTGGTCCCTCCTGTCTTCTGGCACCTGTGTGTCACCCAGACAGGAGGGGGGGGGGGGAGTAGGAGGGGGCCGGGCATGGCGTAGATATCGGCGGATACTGCGGCTATCTATGGCCAGAAGTGGGAGCAAATACCTGGTTTAGATAGACATCTGTTGCCCACTCCCCCTCAAAAGGTGCCAACAAATGCGTCACAGGGGGAATTACGAAAAGCTGAAGTTCCATTTTTGGAGGGAACTCTGCTTTAATTGAACAAGCTGAAGTTAGAAGCCGATTGGCTACCATTCACAGGTGCACCCGATTCTATGTGCTCCAGTTTTAGTAAATCTCCCCCCAAACTGTACCTTGCCTATGAGGATAGCTGTGATAACAATGGCAATCCTATTGTTTGACTCCCCAATAGAGGTCGACCGATATGGGTTTTTCTCTGGCCGATGCCGATATTTAGAAATCTGGGCAGCCGATATATGATGCCGATTTTTGCGGCCGATATTTTAGGCCGATTTTTATTTTTTATTGGTGGCACTGGCTCGTGGCACCAATTGGCACTGGAAGGAAGATGGCACTAGCAGAAGGCACTTATTGGCACTGGCAGGTTGCACTGGATGGCACTGAAAGATGGTACTAGCAGGTGGCACTGGCAGATGGCACTGGCAGGTGACACTGGCAAGTGGCACTGGTTGGCACTGGCAGGTGGAACTGATGGCTTTAGTTGGCACTGGATCGCACTGGCAGGTGGCACTGGATGGAAGGTGGCACTTCCTGGCACTGGAGGATGCCACTGCTATTGGCACTGGCAGGTGACATTGGCGGATGGCACTAGATGGAAGGTAGCACTAATTGGCACTGGATGGTGGCACTGGCGGATGGCACTGGATGGAAGGTGGCACTAATTGGCACTGGATGGTGGCACTGGTATTGGCACTGGCAGGTGGCATTGGCGGATGGCACTGGATGGAAGGTGGCACTAATTGGCACTGGTATTGGCACTGGCAGGTGGCATTGGCGGATGGCACTGGATGGAATGTGGCACTAATTGGCACTGGATGGTGGCACTGGTATTGTTACTGGCAGATGGCACTGGTATTGTTACTGGCACTAATTGGCACTGGCAGGTGGCACTGGTGCAAAAAAATGGTGTCACCCCCCCTCAGTACATACCCCCCCTCCCCCTCCAGTATAGACACCCCCCCTGCCCCCCGTAGTACAGACACCAGAGCGGTGTGTGTCCCACGAGCGCGGGCCCCTCCTCCTTTGTGGGCGTAAACAGAGGAGGGACGCCTCGCTGGGTGTACCAAGATGGCTGCGGCTCCGGAGCTAGGCCGAAGCCGCGGTCTTTCCTGATGTTGTGACGCCGCGGTCACAGCATCAGGAAAGGCCGCGGCTCCGGCCTAGCTCCGGAGCCATGGCATCGCTAGCGGAAATTGTAAAATATCGGCCGATTTGGATAAAAATCGGCCGATGCCGATTTCTCCAAAACAGCCAAATATTGGCCGATATATCGGTCGACCTCTACTCCCCAACCTTGCTCACTATCAGGTGGGCCAGGACATGGATGGAGTACCATCCCGATCTATGGTACTCGCAGAGTTAATTTTAAAACAATGAAGTCACCATCTGTGTAGCTTACAAATGAGTGTTTAATGGCAGCCTCAATCTTGTATGTAATGAAAGAGGAGCCGATGAGAATGATATTCTTTGACTCATTCGAAATCAATCCAATTCATTCGGTGCACAGATGGAGGAAGCGATCTGATGCTGCCCGAGCGGCTAATGCCTGGCGCAGAATTGAAGACAAACATCCGACAAATTAACTAACTTATCTTCAAACTGGTGAAAGTGCATCAAGTAGTTTCTACAGAATGGCTATAAAACTGAACCATCCATTAACTTAATAAACCCCAGATGTAAAAACAAAGACGCTTCGAAATTTTAACCCTCGCAAACCATACTTGTCACTAGAGTCAAATCTTTGAGGGATCATTTAGACGACATCGTCATGGTAACACACCTTACATGCATTGCTGTGCCATTCATTTTGGCTTGTAGCCCAACAAACTAAGGCAACACGCATGCATTGCCACAATACACCAAAATGACACCGCGATTACATGTCTAATTTTCAGGACATTGAGGGGCATTGACAGCTCATCGATTTCAATGGGCTGCTTTAAAGAATATGTAAACCCAACTATTCCTATTCTTGATATGTGCCCTTAGTACCATGTACTTGTGTTCTAAAGTAACCTGCTCTCTTTGTATTGCTTCATTTATGTGAAATCTCTAATGTCCCTGCCAGTCCCTCCGCTTTCCTATTCAAACTGACCACACTATGCATGAAAACACAGTGTGGTCAGTTTTCTAGCTGTGCTGGGAGCCAATCCAATGATCAGGCTTGTGTTGACACGCCCCCTTGCAGTGTCACTGAGAGGACTAGTTTGCTGCCATTTCTCCTCCAACTCTGAGCTCTTTTATAAAGTTGAGAACAAAGGTTATGTGATCACATAGGCCCCTTTCACACTGGGCTCGGGGGGGCGGGGGGCTGGCGGAATAGCAGCACTATTTTCAGAGCCGCTATACCATCATTTTTAACACGATATTCGGTCGCTAGCGGTGCGGTTTTAACCACTGCTAGCGGCCAAAAAAGGGTTAATACCGTCGGCAATGCGCCTCTGCAGAGGCACATTGCCGGCAGTATTATCGCGGTTTTCCACTGCTTTCAATGGGAAGGAGCAGTGGAGGAGCGGTAAACACCCCGCTCCTTCACCGCTCCAAAGATGCGGCTAGCAGGACTTTTGGAGGGGTCCTGCTAGAGCACCGCTTCAGTGTGAAAGCCTTCGGGCATGTGATGTGCCCTATTCCTATTCTTTATATGTGCCTGCTGTACCATGTACTTGTGTTCTAAAGTGATGTGATTGCATGCGATTTCCTGCACCGCTCCTGTATGAGCCCAGGGTGAAGTCACTATGACAGGAGCGGTGGGGGAAACCACATGCGATTTGGACAGGAATTGCACCACATTCCTGTTCAAAGCACATGCAATTCTTTGCAGTGCGATTTGCGTCCATTTTGTGTTCAAATTGTAACGCAAAGCTATTAGAGCATTTGCACGAGTATGAGTACACATGCAAACGCTTGGTATCGGCACCAGGATCTGTACACAAATGTTTTGTCTTATTTTTAAACTGAAAGGGTTGATTTACAAGGAGTTTACTTTAACGCAACACACGTTAATGTGAAACATTTCCCTCAGCCGCAGTTCCCATTTACACAGTTGTGCTTTAGTAAAGCACGCTCCCTACCGTGATGTTCAGCAATGCACATTACACATGCTGGTTTGCTATCACTTCGAATGACACAATGATAATGTACATACATCTTTATCTGAAAAATTTGGTGCCTTAACGCAATGCACATTAACTACGGTACTTAAGGACCGAAAGATCCTCCTTCATGACCAGGCCATTTTTTGTGATACGGCACTGCCAATTGCGCGCTCGTGTGACGACAAACCCAAACAAAATTTATGTCCTTTTTTTCCCCACAAATAGAGCTTTTCTGTGCGGGTTTTATTTTTTGCACTATGAACTAAAAAAAGAGCAACAACTTTGAAAAACAATTTTTTTTTTTTTACTTTTTGCTATAATAAATATCCCCCCAAAATTTTTTTAAAAAAAATCTTCATGGGTGTAGGCCAATATGTAGTCTTCTACATATTTTTGGTAAGATTATTTTTTTTTGCAATAAACGATCAGTGACTTTTAGTGGGACTACGACATTATGATGGACAGATAAGATAGACATTTGACACTTTTTTGGGAACCAGTGACATTATTACAGCAATCAGTGCAAAAAAAAATAAAAAATCGCAATAAGCGCATATTTGATTGGTTTGCACAAAAGTTATAGCATCTACAAACTATGTTAACGATTTATGGCATTCATTTTTTTTTTTTTTTTTACTAGTAATGACAGTGATCTGTGATTTTTAGCTGTACTGCGACAGATGGATAGGACACTTGACACTTTTTTGGGACCAATTATACAGCTATAAAAATGCACCGATTACTGTGTAAATGTCACTGGCAGGGAAGGGGTTAACACTAAAAGCCGATCAAGGGATTAAAGTGGTTGTAAACCCTCAGGGAGAAGTTACACCTACAGGTAAGTATAGATTAAGATATAGATATAGATTAATTACCTGTAGGTGCTTGCAATATCTCCGAGACCTACACGGTCTCTGAGATATTTGCAATTTCCCCGAGCGAGGTCTTCTTCTACTCATGCGCCGCTTTGAAAAGGGCACGCCGTGCAGTTTTAAGCCGGGGTCATGCCGTTAAAGGCGGCTCCCGTGCGCATGCGCAGAAGTGACGTCACACGACTCCGGCCAGTCACAGAGCCAGAGTTCGCGGCCCCTGGAAGAAGAGAGGTGAAGAATGGACGCTCGCTGCCATGAAGGAAGACGGCAACATCGCAGGCTTCTACTGCAGGTAAGAATCACATAATGGGCTACTATGCGATGCATAGTAACCTATTATGCTTTACTTTTGCAGGGAGAGAGAGGAAGCAACACCCATCAGGGTTTACTTCCTCTTTAACTGTGTGTTCCCTCAATGTGTTCTAACTGTGTGGGGATGGGAGTGACTAGGAGAGGAGACATATTGTTTTTCCTACTTAGTAGGAACAGACGATATGTTTCCGCTTCCCTGACAACACAGGGATTTGTGTGATAACGCACACAAATCCCTGTGCTGGTCAGCAACAGGTGCCATTGAAATTAATAGGATTTTTGCTTGTTGGGCGTTTTTTGGGCTTTTTACGAGCTGAAAATGCTCAGGTGTGAATGCAGCTTAAAAGAAAGGCAAAACACACCACAAAATATGTAAATGGGCCCTTTAGGCCTGGTTCACACTGGTGCGTTTTCAAAACGGTGGTATTTGCCGCACCTGTGGCGCTGCACCAGTTTCAAAAAGTAGTTTCTATACTACTTTTTGCGATTTCGGCCCGTGATTTATGGAAAACTGCAATCCGAAAATCGGGACTGCCAGCGGGAGTGAAATCGTGCGTGCTCAGCTGAACTCGCACGGCTTCACTCCCGCAGCCCATTGTGAACCTGGGCTACGGGTCTATCTCTACTCCTGGGTGAGTTGCTGATGGGTGATTATTAAATATATCCTTCGGTCTGTATGTGACACCTGTACACAATGTTATCTCAGTAACTGCTTCTGCCAAGTATTTTATTAGTCCTTGGGTTTATTTAATACGCCATTTGTGTAAAGCTGTGCCCATCTATCACATTCTATTATCACTGCCAGCTGTAATCTGGCTGCTGCAGAGCATTGCAAGGCCCGAGTGGAATGTGGAGGGTAAAGTGAAATGAAAGAAAAACAATCCACAGGTATCGGTGTAAATTCTTTTGCTATTTAGAATAGAGAAAGGTGGGGACAACGCCGCATGTAAAAACAACTACAACAACCACCACATCACATCATTCTTAGTTGCCAAACCACAACATAAGCTGCAAATCAATCACAGGAGGTGTCAGCTGGTAGGATACAGAACTAGGGAGACACTCGGTAAAGTGGAAGATCTGGCACTCATAACTTTGGAAGACGGAACAAAAGGTAAAAAGGCTAAATGAGGCGATTGACCTTTTCGATTTCATGAGCATAGCAATACAGAACCAATACAGAAGTAAAACAAACCTTCGGGCTGGTTCTCACCAGCTATTCCAGCACAGTCCCACCGCATGGGTAAGGTAAAACGCTTAGTCTCTTAGGTGCCCGATTCTCACCAGTGTGTTGCATGGTGCACTGAAAACAAGTGCTGCATGTAGTTTTTTTTTTCTGCCTCTTACGGTGTGGCTGGCAATTGAACTTTATGGGATGTCTGTGTGACATCTCAAATTTTGTTTGTTTAAAAAAAAAAAAAAAAAGAAGGAAACGATGCAATCCGCCAAGCTGAGTGTTTCATCACAGCGCTGATCTCAGTCAGATAGCACCTCACACCAGCTGCTGCTCTGCTGCGAACCACCACACGCTCTTATTGTTAGAGTAGAATCATAAGGACGTGACTTTATACCAATTTTTTTTTTAATCTCATTAGAAATATACATTTAGGGCCAGATTCACGAACACTTGCGCTGGAGTATTTGGATATGCGCCGCGTAACTGTGATGATGCGCCGTCGTTTCTATGTGCCCGTACCCACCAAACTAGATGCGCCCAATAATGGGTCATTTGCGACCGGCGGAACGTTCCGACGCCAGAGTATCGTCAGCGCTTATTTTCGCTGGGCGCATCAGTCGCGCCCATTGATTTCCCCTGCAAATATGCAAATGAGGGATTTTTCCCAATTCACGAACGGATTAGCACCATACGCTGGCTACATGCGCCGCGCGTATCTCGTCCGTCCGGCGCAAAGTTATTTGTACAAAAGGCTGCTTTATCTTTACTCCAGATGGCCACAGGTCAGCAGGAGAGCAGCTACAGCAGCGTTACCGACGATAAGAGCTAGCTGAGCACCCCCACTTGCAGGACAACACCTCTGTCCATGCTTGTCTGTCAAATTTTACAGCCATGGAGGAAGACATCATAGGTCTCCATAGCCGAGATGACGGCTGACAGCTCCTGGCCATTAAAGTTCAGCTTTCTCCTGTGTGTTTGCGGGGAACGGGAGCAGCCATCTCAGAACAAAAGTAACATCACTGCGGGGAGGGGGAGCAGGATATACTTTAGTGCCGGAATGGCGCTTCTACGGGCGCATTTAAACGCCCAACGGAAGGCATTGCGTTGACGTTTCCCGTGCAGTGGTGCCGACGGAAGTTGTGAGCATGCGCACAAAGGGGGCGAGTGGAGCCTCACTCACTGCGCATGCTCCGTGGTTGATGCGCTGAACGTAAGCCTCTGCGCTGTGCTCCGCCCATCATTTACATATGATCACACCCACTTCCACTTGCGTCGGGTTACGCCAGCGCATTATCGTTACTCTGGCGCAAGTTTACGCGCAACTGCTATGTGAATTACAGGACTTGCGCTGAAAGGGTCTTCAGAGTAACGTAAATGAGAAGCGTTACTCCAGAGGAAAGATACTCTCATCTACCTGAATCTGGCCCTTAAATGGTAAGTGTTAAACCCCTGTCAGGTTTGGCAATTGCTTAGGTCAGTGGTTCTTAACGATTGTCCTCGAAACCCACTAATACCCCTCAACACTGCGGCACATTGGAGCTTAAAGGCAGTGCCGATCCTGACCTCCCTGGGGCCCTAAGCAAAATGACATGGCACATTAAAAATGAGAAGCGGGGGGCGCTGACGACAGTGACATGTCACATTAAATAAAGTTGAGAAGCGGGGGAAAGGGGTGTTCTGCTGTCGGAAATGACATCTTACATAATTGAGAAGCTGGGTGAGGGGTCGAAAATGACTTCTTACCAGACGGGGCCTCTAGTAATTTGGGGGGCCCTTCGCAGCTTTGCGTGGCCCTAAGCGGCTTGCATAGTGAGCCTATAGGGCGGATTGGCCCTGCTTAAAGGGGTTGTAAAGGTACAATGTTTTTTTTTACTAAATAGCTTCCTTTACCTTAGTGCAGTCCTCCTTCACTTACCTCATCCTTCGATTTTGCTTTTAAATGTTCTTATTTCTACTGAGAAATCCTCACTTCCTGTTCTTCTGTCTGTAACTCCACACAGTAATGCAAGGCTTTCTCCCTGGTGTGGAGTGTATTTAAAAGCAAAATGGAAGGATGAGGTAAGTGAAGGAGGACTATACTAAAGTAAAGGAAGCTATTTAGGGGAAAAAATTATACCATTACAACCCCTTTAAAAAAATAAAAAAAAAGCGCCTCAAAAGCTCCCGAAAACATAATTCTAATAAAATCAATGAATGCTTTCACACTGGGGGGGGGGTGCGCTGGCAGAGCGAGAAAGAACTCCTGCAAGCAGCATCTTTGGAGCGCTAAAAAAAAAAAGCCTAAAGAATGCCCCTCTCCATTGAATTGAATGGGAAGCGCCTCAAAAACACCACAAAAAGCTCCTCAAAAGTGCCACAAAAGCTCTGCGTTTTTGTGACAAGAGTCATTTTGGGTGGGGGCTTATGGAACCAAGCTTACCTTGGAGAGAATATAAACAAAAAAAGTCAGTGCTGCTACCCATACATCACATAGAAAGCAAGGCTCCCAGGTGCTCGATCCACAGTAGCTGGCTGAGTAGAGTAATGAAGAAAAGATGATCCGCACTCTGGTCGTTGCTCTTAAAAATTTGTAGTGTTTATTAAGAAGCCACAGTGGACAAAACGCAAATAGAAATGGTTGACACGTTTCGGCCTGTAAGGCCTTAGTCATAACCAACCTTGGAGAGCACTGAAAGCTCCTTGTCCAGCTCCCCCAGTTCCTCCTATGTGCAAGTCTCCCAGTGTCTATTATGGGCACAGGGTGACCAAGAACCCTAGTCGGTCTGTTTTACTCGACTCGCTGTACAACCGCACCAGCATTTCCTTTTAATAAGGATGTCCTGGATTCTATATGTGCGATTTGTGCTGAAGGAATGAAGGAGCTCATTCATTTGGGGCATTAATATTTCTGAACAATAGCCTTCATGGATATATTAAGATAAAGTCCACCGTTCGTCAGAGACCATTACTAGATGGTTTGAGGTGGGGTGGGGGTTGCTATGTGTTTGTTACATGCCTGTATCCCATTGTTCTATTGTGTCTGTCTTCCTTGGGAGAAAAGTATTATGGATTGTGTATGTGAATTAGCTGTGGGGAGGGAGAGGGGAATTCCTCCAACAGCTCTCCCTGCTGCTTGGACAGTCTACTGATGAGAAGTTTGAATACACCTGTGTGTCTGTTACTTAATGTAGATTACCCCAACCCGTGTTATTATGCAAAAGGAGGGAGGATTGTCCCTCTGAGTTATACCTCTATACCTGTATTCAAATAAACAGTTCATGTTCCAGTTCAGCAGCCAAAACGAGTACTACCTAGTTCTTGGTTGCAAGCAGCTGTGATATCTACAGTGCAGAAAATAAGTATTTGAACACCCTGCTATTTTGCAAGCTCTCCCACTTGGAAATCATGGAGGGGTCTGAAATTGTTATCGTAGGTGCATGTCCACTGTGAGAGACATAATCAAAAAAAAAAAATCCAGAAATCACAATGTATGATTTTTTTAACTATTTATTTGTATGATACAGCTGCAAAGAAGTATTTGAACACCTGTCTATCAGCTAGAATTCTGACCCTCAAAGACCTGTTAGTCTGCCTTTAAAATGTCCACCTCCACTCCATTTATTATCCTAAATTAGATGCACCTGTTTGAGGTCATTAGCTGCATAAAGACACCTGTCCACCCCATACAATCAGTAAGAATCCAACTACTAACATGGCCAAGACCAAAGATCTGTCCAAAGACACTAGAGACAAAATTGTACACCTCCACAAGGCTGGAAAGGGCTACGGGGAAATTGCCAAGCAGCTTGGTGAAAAAAGGTCCACTGTTGGAGCAATCATTAGAAAATGGAAGAAGCTAAACATGACTGTCAATCTCCCTCGGACTGGGGCTCCATGCAAAATCTCACCTCGTGGGGTCTCAATGATCCTAAGAAAGGTGAGAAATCAGCCCAGGACTACACGGGAGGAGCTGGTCAATGACCTGAAAAGAGCTGGGACCACCGTTTCCAAGGTTACTGTTGGTAATACACTAAGACGTCATGGTTTGAAATCATGCATGGCACGGAAGGTTCCCCTGCTTAAACCAGCACATGTCAAGGCCCGTCTTAAGTTTGCCAATGACCATTTGGATGATCCAGAGGAGTCATGGGAGAAAGTCATGTGGTCAGATGAGACCAAAATAGTACTTTTTGGTCATAATTCTACTAACCGTGTTTGGAGGAAGAAGAATGATGAGTACCATCCCAAGAACACCATCCCTACTGTGAAGCATGGGGGTGGTAGCATCATGCTTTGGGGGTGTATTTCTGCACATGGGACAGGGCGACTGCACTGTATTAAGGAGAGGATGACCGGGGCCATGTATTGCGAGATTTTGGGCAACAACCTCCTTCCCTCAGTTAGAGCTTTGAAGATGGGTCGAGGCTGGGTCTTCCAACATGACAATGACCCGAAGCACACAGCCAGGATAACCAAGGAGTGGCTCTGTAAGAAGCATATCAAGGTTCTGGCGTGGCCTAGCCAGTCTCCAGACCTAAACCCAATAGAGAATCTTTGGAGGGAGCTCAAACTCCGTGTTTCTCAGCGACAGCCCAGAAACCTGACTGATCTAGAGAAGATCTGTGTGGAGGAGTGGGCCAAAATCCCTCCTCCAGTGTGTGCAAACCTGGTGAAAAACTACAAGAAACGTTTGACCTCTGTAATTGCAAACAAAGGCTACTGTACCAAATATTAACATTGATTTTCTCAGGTGTTCAAATACTTCTTTGCAGCTGTATCATACAAATAAATAGTTAAAAAAATCATACATTGTGATTTCTGGAATTTTTTTTGGATTATGTCTCTCACAGTGGACATGCACCTACGATAACAATTTCAGACCCCTCCATGATTTCCAAGTGGGAGAACTTGCAAAATAGCAGGGTGTTCAAATACTTATTTTCTGCACTGTATATTCAGACTGGAAGAAACTGTATATGACGGAAGCATTTAAGCGGAGTGTGGGACATTCCATTACAGTTTTACTGGCAGTTTTCAGGCACCTCAGTGTGAAAGCACCTAACAGGCCAGGTTTGCAAGATAACTGAAATGCACATGCGATATCATCTGCTGCTCAGTTATTGCAGTATCCTAGTCTGAATCTCCCCAAGGTAAATACTTAAAATCTGGCCTGCTAGTGGGTCCCGAGGACAGGAGTTGAGAACCACTGGCTTAGATCCTCTCTGTGAAGATCTCCTGGTACTTCCGGTGTAGAACTGGGACAAAAAGTAAAGGCATCCCATACAATAAGGCATTCAGAAAGCAATTATAGAACTGGTCCAGGTTGCGTTTTCTCCTTGAGCTTTCTATGTGGTCACAGGGACACGAAGAGAGGAGAGATTGACCTAACTGGGACCTAGACGGCATAGAAAACCTAATGTAGGTTATAACCTACAAGGAAGTTGTATGGAGTTGGGCTCAGGAGTCTAAAACAACAGTCAGGTCTTCCCCCCCCAAAAAAAACCTCATTGTGTTAATTTTTACATCAAATTTCGATTTAGTGTTAGTTATAGTCTTTTGACAAAAAATCCATTTCATGTTTTAGTCGTATTTTAATCTAGTAAAATCTCCAGTACATTTTAGTCTACTAAAATCGAATGGGTTACTTACATTTTAATGCATTATTTCTTTAATGAACTAGTTCATTAAAGAAATAATGCATTAAAATGTAAGTAACCCATTAACTAACTCTCTTAGTTACTAGACAAAATAAACACTGATTAAAAGACCTTCACAGAAAAACTTTTTTATTGGAATGGTAAGTAACCGGTTACCAGCCTGATCATCCACTTTAGCTAAGAGACTGGTGGTATTTTATATAAGCTTATCTATTTTATGTTTATTAGAGACCTTTAAATTTAGAGTTGAAATGGGGCCATTCAACACCTCGTGTTCGCAAAATTAAATTTTATTTTTGGAATGTGTGAAAATGGCCCCGGAATGCAGAGTACCTACAGCACAAAATCACCAGCATGTGAGATGCTGACAACATCACAAGTCCTGCTAAAAGACGCTGTCAGACACTAGGGGTTTAGAGATAAATACAGAATGTGTGAATACAGTGACATGCCCATATTTTTGGACAATCATATGCCCTTTAACTAAAAGCTTCCATTCATACAGTACACAACAAAGCTGTTACATATACAGCCTGGAGCAAAGAACACAGATAAAACCCTCATGTCTCTCAAGCACTCTTATCTATGTCTTGTCCATGTCCTCTTCATTGTTGTGTAACACATGGAACTAATGAATTGGCCTTTATAAGGACTCCTGCTTTCTGTAATTTATACGGATCTGAATGCAGCACTACTGTATGTTTTGGTGTGTAGCATATGGCCACAAACACGAGGTCCTGCATAAAGACTGTATACCTGACGCTGGGCACATGTAAACATTTATGCTAATATTTATATCCAGCCAGCTTACAAGGGACCCATTGGTCGCTGCACAGGGCTGACGTGTAGACATCAACAGTGCCAGCGATCGCGTGATCATTTGATCGTTAGTAGACAGCTTTTAAGAGCCAGTCATGACAGTTTATCCGAATTTATCCAAAGGGACAAACCCAAAATATTCTCGTATGTAGGATTTTCATTTAATCAGTAGAGTTTTCATCTGAAACAAATTGGAAGAGACCACACATGCTCGGAAACGCAAGATTACAATACAATATATTACATCACTTCTGAAGTTGTATTCTATTTTGCAAGAATTTGAGTAACCTCTTTTTCAACTAGAGACTAGCATGCAAAAAAAGAAAGAAAGGACGATCATTTGTCTGATTTTCTCATTGTGTGTACCAGGCTTTATAGATGAAGTAAAAATGGGCGTGTTTTCTTTTTCTTTTGATTCACATTAGATTAAATCGGGACCCGTGTATTTTTTTTTTTTTTTTTATTCAAGCCTGGTAGACAAGGTTTGCGGTGTGACAGATTACACCAGTAACGTTGTCCTTCACCCACGTATCAGTACAATGATCTTTCAGGAGCGTAGGTGTATATGTGAATTTTTATCACCTGTACACAGGTCAACCTGACCTGTTCCATGCAAAACAAAAGATGTCTTATCTTGCATTCTGCACAGGCTCCTATTTAATAAACTAGGGTTGCCCCAATACCACTTTAAGACCGAGTAGCGATACTTTTTATCAAGTACTTGCCGATACCGATTCTTTTTTTTTTAATATCATGTGACAGTGGCACATGTGTCAGTATTTTTTTATTTATTTTTTATCTTTTTTTTATTTTTACTGGGGGGGGGGGGGGGGGGGAGTGGATGGTGTCAGTGTGGTATTTTTTTTATTTTTATAATTCATTTTTTTTTTTATAATTTATTGCAATTTTTCTTTTTGCCCTGTTGGGGGGCTTTGGTGAGATATCAGGGGTCTTAAGAGACCCCTGATTTTTACTGTCAAAAAAAAAAAAAGAGACCCCTGATATCTCACCTTTGAGACAGAAAAAGGGAACAAGGACACAGATTCCCGAGTCCCTTTTCTCGGCAGCCTCAGCTGCACTGAAAATTAATGGATAGGAGACAGAAGCTCCTGTCTATTCATTAACTGAAGCATCGTAAATACCAGTTACCATGTTTCAGTTATGTGAATGGACAAGAGTCAGTGAGTGGGACAGGAGCGAAGCACGGTGGGGGACAGAAGCGGTACAAGGAGGGGGACAGGAGCACCACTGACTGCCCAAGTATTGGATTAGGCATCGGAGCATTTGCCCGAGTACAAGCACTAGGGCAAATGCTCGGTATCGAGACAACCCTATAATTAACCAATTTATTTAGGGCCCATGCACAACATATGAATTGGGTGGCATTGCTCAACACTGGTCCAAACACAATAATTCAGTTCATACGTTGCATTGTGAAAATGAAGCATGCTGCATTTAAGGGCAACAAATCACAGCACACAGCTGTGCATGGAACAAAAATCCTGCACATCAATACAGTAAAAAAAGGAAATTAGCATCCATCAAACTCTGCAACCAGAGTTAGAAAATGCTGTGGCTACGGCCTATGAACAGCCCTGTCCAGCTGTACCGTTACAGGTCAGGAGGGAAGCAAAACCATGTAGCCTATTTTACGGCACCCCTGCCATACTTCTGAAAGGGCCCCAAAGGTTTTTTTTTTTTTTTTTATAGTGGGCACATCAATGTTACTCCACACTGAAACCTGCATGTTCTGTCCCATTTATAAATTCAAACCACGGTGTACAGACTGAAGTATAGAAAGCCTGTGCTGTCCCTCTGAGATCTCTCTGCTTACTGCTGCAAAGAGAACTTCTACATTAGAAGAAAAGCTGGTCGCATGACTGAGCTCTCCTCCTGCCATTTTCTTTTCCCTTCATTCATGGTTATTAGGAATGGGCTTAGGCGTGTTTGGATCGAGCCCACCGGTGTGGAACTGCACACTGCCCATTATAGGCAGCGTGTATAGATGCTGCCGCCGGTCAGGAAATGCCTCACTGCCTATGATTGACGGTGTGCAGTGGTGGCTTCCTGTTCGGTTCGACCCGAACACACCAGGGCCCATCCCTAATGATTATTACTCTCCAGGGCTACTGGAAAGGCAGTCCTGTTGTACTGGGCCCAGGCCCCATCAGCTAAACATGTGGGGCGGGGGGCAGCTTTATTGTTAATTTCTGACAAAACTTTTTCTTAATTTGTGGGGCGTAGGCAGATAAAGTCAAAGGCGCTGTCCCACTGCACCCTGAGGGGTTGGGGGGGGGGGGTGTTATCAGGGAGGCTGTACGGGGCCCCGTGATTTATAACAGTGTTGATCAATACATATTTGTAAAGCAGACTTCACTGCTCTATTAATGTGTGGTGCTTTCTTTTCTTTCCCGACTGGCTCACGCAGATAAACTGTGGCAGAATTTCTCGCCTGGGTGAAATCCCGTATGGGTACGTCCATTTCTTTAGCGGCCACCAGAGGGCGCGAGTGCCCGCTGCAGGGGACCTGATGGGCGTGGCCACGTGCACAAGCACCAGCACAGGGATTTGTGTGTGTAAACACAAATCCCTATGCTTTCAGGGAAGAGGAGCCATATAGTTTGTTCCTACTAGTAGGAAAAATTATACGTCTCCTCTCCTAGTCAATGCTATCCCCATACAGTTGGAACACAATGAGGGAACACACAATTAACCCCTTGATAGCCCCTAGTGTTAACCTCTTCCCTGCAGTGACATTTACACGGTAATCAGTGCATTTTTAAAGCACCGATTTCTGTATCTGTAGTGCCAATGGTCCCAAAAAAAGGTTCAAAAGTGTCCAATCTGCCCGTCTCAATACCACTAAAAATCACAGATCACCGCCATTACTAGTAAACAAAACAAAAAATGCCATAAATCTTTCCCATAGTTTGCAGACACTAACTTTTGCGCAAACCAATCAATATACGCTTATTGCGATTTTGTTTACCAAAAATACGTAGAAGAATATATATTGGCCTAAACTGATGAAGATTTTTTTTTTTTTTTAATTAAGGGATATTTATTATAGCAAAAAGTAAAAAATATTGTATTAATTTCAAAATTGTTGCTCTTTATTTGTTTATAGCGCAAAAAATAAAAACCACAAAGGTGATCAAATACCAGAAAGAAAAACTATTTGTGCAAAAAAAAAAAGACGCAAATTTTGTTTGGGTACAGCGTCTAACAACTGAGCAATTGTCCGTTAAAGCGGCGCAGTGCCAAATTGTAAAAAGTACACAAGTAAGGAAGGGGGTAAAATCTTCCGGGGCTGAAGTGGTTAAAGGTACACAGGTAAAATCGCTGGTTGTGCAGACAGCAGTGAATACCTGTGGCCACCGGTGTGACCTGTCATTGTAGTAAACGGGGCCAGCGGCCTCACCTAGCCACAGCAGGAATTAAAATTACCAGTGTGATTATAGCCTAAAGAGTGTCATAGACACCTTTTATGAATTTCACTGTGAATGCCAAAATACATATGAACATACCATATACCGAAGTCAACTAAGAGCCTGCCTACCTCTTGCATAAGTTAAGTGCAAACAAGTTGTGACCTGGATAAGAGACAGTACATCACTACATTTAAATTGTCCTCCCTTTTCTCATAAGAATCCTGTATTGACAGAACTAAAGAGGCTTTCATTGCTGACGTCATGTAAAAATGCTAGTTGCCAGGTTGTCTCTGGCTTCAGTGTGCAATGATTTGATAGTGAACAAGCTTGCAGATCAGGAGTGACAGCATGAAGCCAGAACCCTGAATATCTGTTCCAAATTGGTGATTTAGAAAGTACTGCGGCTACTGAAACAGCGAGAATTATTTAAAGTGTAGCTAAAACCACAACAGTAAAATCAATCTGTATATGCAGTAAAGCATGCTTATTCTACTCACTGTGGAACCGAACAGGTTAATCATCTGCATTGTGTAAAAGGCTGTTTGATCCTGTCCTCTCTGATCCTCCCCTCCTTACACAGACCCAAATCAATCTCCTGATAAGACATAGCCTTTGAGTCACTCTGCACATGCTCAGTTTGATGTGTCTTGCTAGTGTTTTTTTTTGGGGGAAGGTACATATGATCAGCACAGGGCCTATCAGCACTATCCAGAAGGTCAGAGGTCAGACCCCTTTCACACTGAGGCGTTTTTCAGGCGCTTTTGGGCTTAAGATAGCTCCTGTAAAGCGCCTGAAAAACAGCTCCCCTGCAGTCACAGTGTGGCAAAAATTTTGTTTATAGCAAAAAAAAACAAAAAAAAAAACGCAGAGGTGATCAAATACCACCAAAAGAAAGCTCTATTTGTGGGGAAAAAAAGGATGTCAATTTTGTTTGGGTACAATGTCGCACAACCGCGCAATTGTCAGTTAAAGCAACCTAGTGCCGTATCGCAAAACATAGCCTGTCATTAAGGGGGCAAATCCTTCCGGGGCTGAAGTGGTTAAATTGGTTGTAAAGGCAGAAGTTTTTTTTTATTTAAATTTATTCTCTGCATTAAGATAAAAAGCCTTCTGTGCACAGCAGCCCCCGTAATACTTGCCTGAGCCCCATCTAGATCCAGAGACAGTGCAGAAGTGTCTTGGCTGCCTGGGACTCCCCTCCTCATTGGCTGAACCATTGGCTCCTGCTGCTGTCAGTCAGCCAATAAGAAGAGAAAGGGGGCGGAACCGGCTCTGCGTCTGAATGGATATTTAAAGTGATTGCAAACCTTGACCTTGAAAAACACCACATTGACATTAAAATTGAAATGAAAAGCAAAAACATTTGTCCATAGATACAAAAATAATAATAATTACAAATACCTTTCCTCCCTCTGATCACATTCAGCTGCATAAGAGCTGGAGGAGGAGAAACAACAGCACACTGAGCTTTCCAGTGAATGAACAGCTAGAGAACTGACCATGTTAGGTTCTGCTGCCTATTGTGGTAATGTTTTAATAGGAAAGTAGAGGGACTGGTAGGAACACCAGGGATTTTACACACAAAAAGCAATACAAAGAGAACAGGAGATTTCTCATACAAGTATATGGAACAGCAGCCACATATTAGGAATTTTAAATGTTAAACCTGCCAGGTTTTGGTCCTTGTTTAGATTTCCATCCACCTTGTGTGCTGGGACATCAAGAAGTGTCAGGGTGTCCCTGGGATGGGACAAAACCGTTCTAGCCATTTCTCACTATATCTGAAACTAAATGGGCTAGAAATTGGTGTTAATGCACAAAATTAGGCTGGTTTTCAAACCGCAGGAATCTAAAAGGTAAGGCTAAAATAACATTGTATGGTTTTTCTTGATGATCCAGAGAGTTCATGTATTTTCTTACAGTGGAGTTTTCTATTTTCGTATGCACAGATTTCATTGCTTTTAAGAAAGTACAAGTAATTAACACAAGTTTGCTTGTAAAAGGAAAGGAAATGATCCGTTACATCACTGCTCTACAGGATGCAAAATACTCAGCCGGAGCACAGAAACGATCGTTTCTAATATGAAAGTCAACACCAAACAAGTGCATTGCTCCATTTACCGGGTAATCACTGTTCAAGAAACAGGCCTTTTTGTATGGCAGAAGAACTAATGAGAGAAGACACAGAACCTGAAACAGAAAGCCAATGAAAAACAAAAACAAATCACCTGTCAACTGGACCAGCATTTAGGAATTACAAGTAATCATGAAAGGAAGACTAATATGTCACACCATTTAAAAATGTTCTATTCAAATCTAGATTGGCATGCAGGGCAAAGCTACAGGTTCACTCACTTGAAGCACTACACAATTGCAATGCCTGGTCTTATTAGACTCCATTTATCAGCACATTCTGGGGAGTAAACTGAGCCTCATGTGCCAGAAACGGTCAGGGGTGTCGTGCGCCACATTAACCAAGCAGATCGCCATGTTTCAGGTCTGTCTGTGCCACCTGCACCAGTTTGCACTTCACAGTGAAACAAACTAGCGCAGGTCTGCACCTAACAGAGGGAAGATGGCAGCTTTCCAAATAGAAAACTGCTGCAGATCCCGGTCGGGTGTGACCCGTCGTATGGGATGCGAGTGGTCAGCCAGGGCCGCCATCAGGGGGGTACAGGCATTACACCTGTAAGGGACCCGGGGGTCCCCAGGGGCCCAGATGAGAACCGGGCCCCTGGGGCCCCGAGATGGCAACCCCCCCCTTTTTTCTTTTTTTTTAATAAAAATATATATTTTTTAATATATTTTTCTTTTCTTTTTTTGTAGAGGTCCGGAGGTCCCCAAGGGCCCCAGATTTCAACCCCCTTTTTTTAAAATTTATTTTTGATAAAAAAAAATATTTTTTAATATATTTTAAATTTATTTTTTAAAGGGCCAGAGGTCCCAGGGGCCCAGATATTAACCACCCTTTAGAAAAAAAAATTATATATATATATATATATATATTTTTTTAAAGGGTGGTTAATATCTGGGCTCCTGGGACCTCTGGCCCTTTAAAAAATAAATTTAAAATATATTAAAAAATATTTTTTTTTATCAAAAATAAATTAAAAAAAAAGGGGGTTGAAATCTGGGGCCCTTGGGGACCTCCGGACCTCTACAAAAAAAAAATTGGCCCTTTAAATATATATACACACACACACACATTTTTTTCTCTCTTTTTTTCTTTTTATTAAAGGGCCCAGAGGTCTCCAGGGCCGCGGATGGCTACCCCCTTTTTTTTTTATATTCTCAAGGGGGCCCATGCCTGAAGCTGTGTAAGGGGCCCCATCATTCCTGATGGCGGCCCTGTGGTCAGCAGACACATCTCTCCGGCCGTGTAGCGATTACACTACACGAGCAGAGCCTACAGTGTCAACACCTCTTACTTGTTAAAGCAAAGCTCCACCCAAAAAGGGAAAGCCCTGCCTTTTTGCCTCCCCTCCGCTGCTACATTTGGCACCTTTCAGGGTTTTGACAGGTACCCGCTCATACTTCCGGCTGAGTTCGATGTGGCCCCCCACACGATCTTGCATTGTATGGCTTCCAGTGATGTTAGATGGCCACACGATCGGTTTAAAATATCTCCTTTAAGCCCTGGTTCACACCAGTGTGATTTGTCATGCGATTTGTCAGTTTAAAATTGCATGACAAGTCGCACCCCATTGCCAGAAATGAAACCATTCAAATCGTTGTGACTCAAGGTTCCTGCAAGACTGTTTTTGTGACTTCATTGTGACGTGCACAGACTTCTGTTAAATGAAGTTGTAAGCCACAATAAAATCAGACTGATTGTGCAGCTTTGAAATTGCGCCATTTTGCAATTTTAAGAAGAAAAACAAAATGTTACCCCAGCTCCACTGCCAATAAAGGAGTCCACGTACTGTGATCCGGTGCTCTAGCCAAGGCATTCAGACCCCACAGGTGAAATGCTTGAATCAGGGAGGCTGGCAACTTGGATGCTCTTGAATAAAAGTACTTTATTTGTTACATGAATACACTGGTACAGGATATAAACTGACACATTTCAGTTATGAAGCCTTCATCAAATCAAGTAGTGCAATTTCAAAGCCACACAGTTTACGGATAATGCAAAAGTCAAGAGTTTTTTTTTCAAATAGGCATTTAAACTGGTTGTAAAACCTAATGACAAAAAAAAAAACCTACAAGACAAAGGCATAATGAGCTAGGATGCATAGCATCCTAGCTCATTATGTATTACTTATGTATTATTACTTGCCTCAGATCGAAGCCCCCGCAGCAGTCATGTCCCCCGCTGTTTGCCGACATCTCTCCCAGAGTGAATTCTGGGTATCGTGGCTCCGGCGCTGTGATTGGCCGGAGCCGCGATGAAGTCACTCCGGCGCATGCGATAATGGCACACAGATTGAAGCAATGGCACAGTTTGCCCCAGTGCGCATGTGCCGATGACATCGGGACATGCAGGAGACAGGGGATATCTCCTTAACCGTGCAGGTTTAGGAGATATCCTGGGTAGCAACAGGTAGGCCTTAATATAGGCTTACCTGTAGCATAAAGTAGTTGTAAAGGGTTTACAGTCACTTTAATATAACAGGTCATGCCAAGTGAAGGAAAAAGAAAACAACCGTTGAAAAGGAGTCAGGCAAGATGGTGTCACACAGTGGAGCAGCACACCATCAGAGGGTGATCATATTACCAGTACATTGTTATTACTTAGAAACAATGTTATTTCACATAAAGTTCATTAATGACAGGTTGCCCAAAATTTAATTCAGTAAGGTTTGGCCTCTATGACAGAACTGGGATGAGCACATAAAAAAAAAACAATGCTAATTTAAGCTTTGTAAATTTGGGTCACAGGCACAAAAACAAAGCAGTGTTTGGAATGTCAGGGATGTTTTTCAGTCCCTCTCTGTCACTGACCTAAAACCTGACCCACTTTATAGGCAAGAAGAGGAAAATCACTGAATTATTCGTAAATGATGTGATCACTCGATCCAAAAGCCTTGCTTTCATATTTGGTGATGGTGGGTATTGTAATCAGCCACCTGCTTCTTTTATGTCTCTAGGACAAGTTCTGAGGTCTCCCTGCCTGCCGCAGCAATTCCCAAATAGTCCCACTTCTACCCGTCAGATTTTACTTTCTCCTCGGGAATGCAGGAGGAGAACTGGAGGGGATTCTTTCCATCCACATCTACCAAAATTTAATCACCTTGTGTGGCGCCTATCCCCCTGCTGATTTTTCACCAAAGCCCCTCAATGGGGCTCCTAAAAAAAAATGCAAAAATGCCTACTGACACCAACCTTTGCTCTAGTGACACGTCCACTGCCCTACCGACATGTCCACTGCCCTACTGACACCAACCTCTGCTCTAACAACATGTCCACTGCCCTACTGACACATCCACTGTCCTACTGACACCAGCCTCTGCTCTAGTGACACGTCCCACTGCCCTACTGACACCAACCTCTGCTCTAGTGACACGTTCACTGCCCTACCGACACGTCCACTGTCCTACTGACACCAACCTCTGCTCTAGTAACATGTCCACTGCCCTACTGACACATCCACTGCCCTACTGACACCAACCTCTGCTCTAGTGACACGTTCACTGCCCTACCGACACGTCCACTGTCCTACTGACACCAACCTCTGCTCTAGTAACATGTCCACTGCCCTACTGACACATCCACTGTCCTACTGACACCAACCTCTGCTCTAGTGACACGTCCCACTGCCCTACTGACACCAACCTCTGCTCTAGTGACACGTCCCACTGCCCTACTGACAGCAACCTCTGCCCTACTGACACCAACCTCTGCTCTAGTGACACGTTCACTGCCCTACCGACACGTCCACTGCCCTACTGACACCAACCTCTGCTCTAGTAATACGTCCACTGCCCTACGGACACCAGCAGCTTCTCTAGTGACATGTCCACTGCCCTACTGACACCAACCTCTGCTCTAGTGACACGTCCACTGCCCTACTGACACCAACCTCTGCTCTAGTAACATGTTCACTGCCCTACTGACACGTCCACTGTCCTACTGACACCAACCTCTGCTCTAGTGACACATCCACTGCCCTACTGACACCAACCTCTGCTCTAGTGACACGTCCACTGCCCTACTGACACCAACCTCTGCTCTAGTGACACGTCCACTGCCCTACTGACACCAACCTCTGCTCTAGTGACACGTCCACTGCCCTACTGACACCAACCTCTGCTCTAGTGACACGTCCACTGCCCTACTGACACCAACCTCTGCTCTAGTGACACGTCCACTGCCCTACTGACACCATCCATGTTTTAATACATTTTTAAATCTTTGTTTATTAGAGTGTGTGTATGTGTATGCATTTTTGATCTTTGGAGTGCACACCCTAATGCGATATGCTGCACACACCTTTGGTAGGTATCCATTTATATAAAATGCCATATATGCTTAAATACTGGTATTATAATTACCTGAAACGTCTCTTGTTCCCATAATCCCTGTGATCCCAACAGATTTCAGACACCAGAATCTGAAGGTAACATTTTTAGGCAGTAGAGGACGATCTCTATTCCCATTATGTTATTCGCAGTCGATCAGAAAGATGCAGAACTGCAGGCTTAGAATCTTGATACCGATATTTGGCATGTGGAACCACAAGAGAAACTGAACAGAATCACCAAGTAAACCATCTCCCATACGTAGCTCATATTTATCTCTGTATGGAGTTCTTAAATGCCATTAAATTGCACTCCTTGAATTAAGAGAGTCATTGAGGTCATTATCCTACTAACCCATCTAATGCAAGTATGAATAGTGTACATGCACTCTATATTTGGCAATATAAGGCAGAAAGATCAGCAACACTTAAAGAAGTTTATCAAGTTCTATTAAGGGCTTACCCAGTTTGGAGACACCTTCTGGGGGATATTCTGGAAACTGCCCCTCTGAAGGGACACTCACAGTCCTGCGGAGACTCCGACTTTTGCTGCTTTCTGGTGGTAGGTCCTGTGCGGTTTCCCCAGACATCTACAAGAAGACAAGGGACAGGGTTTAAGATGACTACGTACACCAACATCGATGCTAATCTCCCTGCAGTTAAGACAGATAAGTCAGCCCCCCCTCTTCTTGATCCTTTATCCTATGTGTGATTACCAGCCTGGTTGAAGTACCAATACGGCTAGTCATTCATAACTCATGCACTCCCTCTAGAGGCCATCTGATGGTACTGATATAGATATACGTAGCATCACTTTGTTTATAGCACCTTGCTAGACAAGTTTGCATAGATTACAACACAGACAAATAAATGAAACACAAAACGGAATTTGTCACATTCCATAGAAGCGGTCTTTGACCCTGCCCAGTGTCTGTGTAAACGATACTCTATTAAATGTGTCAGACTGTCAGCAGAAAGTATTTGCCATTTACTCTAATGGTAGAATAACAGCCTGATCACATGGGATCAGGTTTTATCCATTCATCACAATGCTAAAAGGGCCTTTGTTTAACTTCACTGCAAGAAGCATGCAAACAATGGAGATGAACACATCCTAGTTGCAGGTGGCCATTATGATGATCTAAAAAGAAGTTACTAAAAACTTTTTGGAATGTCACACCCATGATCGCACTTCAGACACATTATATGGCTAAGCCCTGGTTCACACTGATGTGGGAAACGCAGCGAATCCGGTGCGTTTCCTGCACTGCATTGCAATCTCACAGCAACACCCTGAAAAAGAGATTGAAAAATGCAGTGCGATTGCCAAAATCGCACTGCATGGGTGTGAACACCCATGCAAAGCGATGCAGGAAAAAAAAAGGGGGGGGGGGGGTGCTGCACCATTTTTGTGCAGAGGCAATCAATTCGCACAAGACATCGGATGTGATGCGCACAAGAACGTAGGGCTGGGGAAAAAATAGATTTGAATCAAGTTGGGGAGGTCCAATCTATTCAGATTTTGACCAAAATCAATTTTTTTTCCATAGGACCGGTGCTCCGCGGACTAGGCCAAAGTCGTGGCCTTGCTTAAAAAATCCTGCCTGCAGCTCGCAGTGATCCTGGGAAAGGGCCGCAAAGGCTGCACGCCACAGACTAGGCCGAAGCCGCTGCCTTTTTTCCAGGATCGCGGCGAGCTGCAGGCAGGATTTTTTTTTAGGTGAGGCCGTGGCTTCGGCCTAGTCTGCGGCCTTTTTTCAAGATCGCGGCGGACTCGGCTGAAGCCGCAGCCTCTCCTAAAAAACTCCTGCCCACAGCTCCTTAGGACCAGCTCGGTGTCCATCAGAAAAAAATAAAAAATTCGAATCGTGAATAGTTTTTTTTTTTTAAATCTCTTTTTGGGGCTACAATCGGCCAGCTCTACAGGAACGCAGTGCGATTCCTGTGAGAATCACATGTGGCACCTGTAACATACAAGTGTGAACCCAGGCTAACATCCGCACACAGAAGAGACTGATACTTTGTCATCCCCCTTGCTCTATATCTCTTTTGTACCATGTCAGCAGCCAGTGTGCTCACTCTCAATATCGTCATAATCTAAAAGGATTTATAAAAAAAATCTTACTAAAGAGAAACTATCTTTGTTCATAAAAAAAACAAAAGAAAAGAAAAACAATCTCCTCTGGGTGATCTATGTACATTGCAAGGATTTTAACAAACTTTGTTGCAGATTCCTACCTTTTGTTATTTCAAAGAAAGAGCGGTTTATTTTTCTGAGAATCTGTATGGGAGTGGTTTTTATAATTATCAATCAGCTGCTGCACCTGCAGGGCTCTAATGAGTAAGATGGCAAAGTCTGCATTCCTTTAGATGCGATTTCCCTTTGGGAGACCAAAACTAAAAAATTTGTGCAGGGGATGCCAAAAATCTGACTTGTATGTTAATGTAAAATCAGTGCGCCACTCACACGAGCAGGAAAGGACATATCTGTGCACATAGATGGTGTACATAATGCCTCCAGGTAGCCATATTGCATTGATTTTTACTAAAAATGATAGTACTGCAGATTGAAAAGGAAAGGTAACTTTTAATAACATTCACTCACAGTACGACTTGTGTACGCTTTATCAGTGGTCATCAACATTGTCCTGCAGGGCCCACTAACAGGCCAGGTTTGCAGGATAACTGAAATACATCACAGGTGATAGCATTTGCTGCTCTAGTGTAGTATTCTAGACTGCATCTCCCCAATGTAATACATAAAACCTGACTGTTAGTGGGCCCTGCAGGAATGGTTGATGACCACTGCCCTATATAAATGTATTATTAAGCGGAGTTACCCTTAAAGCAGGGTTCCGGGCATAATTTATTTTTTGCAAGCTAAAATTATTCACATTAAATAGTCCCTAAAACATATTAAAGCGGACCTTCCACTGATCGGAATCCTCCCCCCTCCGGTCTCACATTTGACACCTTTCAGGGTGGAGGGGGGTGCAGATACCTGTCAAAGACCTGAATTTGCACCCACTTCCAGGAGTCCTCGCTGCGGGAGTCTACGGGTAGTGCGTCACTTCCCGCCATGTTCTGGGAAACACTCGGCTCCCAGAACACAACGCGGACCAGTGAGAACAGCGATGCGTGACTCACGCATGCGCCGTAGGGACTCGGGCAGTGAAGCCGGGGCACTTCACTTCCCGATTACCTCACCGAGGATGGCGGTGGGGGCAGCAGAGTGATGAGCCATCGCTCGTCCTCTGCTGGGGACGTCGCTGGACTCCAGGACAGGCAACTGCTTAAACCAGGGGTGCCCAACCAGTGACCCAGGGGCCACATGTGGCCCGTGGAGCCCTCTGATGTGGTCCGATAACCAAGTCGCTTAAGTGGCCCTTGCTCTTCAAAAGTTTGGGCACCCCTGTCCTAAACTAAAGGAAGTTGTAGCTGAGAGGTAGACTTGTACAGCGTGGACCATATTCAAACAGTGGAAAGAAATTTTCTTGGGAAGTTTTGGAGCAGGGCAGATGGAAGAAAGATCAGTGTCCTAATTAAGATGGAGGGAAAAGACCACCTTGGGGGAAAAAAAAAGTCTTAGGCCTCAAAACAAAAGGTGGAAAGACTATCACAAGTGTATTATTCATATGGACTGCTTTATACATTGCTTCACTGATTTCACCTCATTATCAAGAGTATTGATTACCAATATCGTGTACTAATACTTCTTTTCACCTATGTATCGATTTCTGTATTTTTCCACATATCTATTTATGATATATGTGTATATACTGTATTCACGCATATATGGTATACGGAATACGTCTTTTTAGGGAGACTGGTAAACAAGAGAGTTGGGAGTTCACATTTGGTATTGAAATTCTGTTACTAGTAAGGATATTTGGGATTCATATATTTGTTTATGTAGCGCCCCCTATTGGTTTTGATTTAGAAGAATCTAAAAGTCAAACTTGCATGCCCATTTCAGGTCAGGAATTTGAGATCAAGATCACAACTCCAAAAAGCTGCAGATTTAAAACAGCAAATCATCAGTGGCAGCACCAGTGTTTCTATCTTTACAGGTCGACGTTAAAATGTGCTATTGATTTCTAGATTAAAAGGCTAACTCTGAAATTCCACAATACATTGTCCACTTAAAGCGGGGGTTCACCCTAAAAAAATAATTCTAACTTTACATTGAGCCGAGTTGTGATAATGAAATTATGCTGACCTTTTTTTTTTCTTGCCGTACATAGCGGTTTATCTATATTTTCACCGCGGCTTCGGGGTAGGCAACCGTGCGGGACTGGGCATTCCTATTCACATGCTAATTGATTGACATGCTTCCCACCGGCGCATACAGTGCGTCACGACTAGCCGAAAGAAGCCGAATGTCGGTGCGCAGGCGCCGTATAGCGCCGTATAGAGCCGACCCGATGTTCAGGTTCTTTCGGCAAGTCGTGACGCGCTTTATATGCCGGTGGGAAGCATGTCAATCAATTAGCATGTGAATAGGAACGCCCAGTCCCGCACGATTACCTACCCGGAAGCCGCGGTGAAAATATAGATAAAAAGCTATGTACGGCAAGAAAAAAAAAGGTCGGCATAATTTCATTATCACAACTCGGCTTAATGTAAAGTTAGAATTTTTTTTTTAGGGTGAACCCCCGCCTTTAAGGTCAAACCCAACATTAGTGAATGCAAAATGAGACCTCCAGGCCTCCACCACTGATAAACCTAAGAAAATGGATGGCACATTTGCTATCACACATACCACTGCTGTGGTACAACCTTACTCTTCTGTGTGGGGTACTCTGGAGTCCCCTGCACTGCAGAGCTATAGCCAATGTTTACTACTTAAAATATCTTTTTACAAATTGGCCATCAAAAACATAAGCAGGTCATTTTACAAGCGGAGAATCCATTCTTGGATGAAAAATGACTCGGCTGTACTTTGTGAAACCTCTGGAGATGTTGAAATGGATTATTTGGACTGGTTTGCTTGGTGGGTAATATTTAGACCCATACAGAGAGAGGAAAACACAGGAATTAAGTGCCCAGAGCCATGGGAACATGCCACACATGAAGTGACTCTATCAGGCTTAATAATTGTGGAACTGAAGGCCTCACACAGAGCCAGAGCTGCAGGATACAACCATGAGCTTGAAAAATCCACAAGAATCTTCAGTGTGTAGACTTCAGCCCACACAAGACCCTTCGTATCTTTAAATACCAACCCCATTTGCTTTGTGACAGTCAATGATTTTGAAATATTTAACGCCCAGGAGCAGTTGAACTATAACATACAGATAGATATTATCTGCAGGCTTTCGCTCACACGCCAAATACTGATAATTACACAGCGAGAGAAACGTACCCCTCTCGCCAGCTCTGGGCACAAACAGCAACAGGAAAACAAGTTATTGGCAGCAGCACCAGGTTTCTGGAGAGATCCCGTCTGTGTGCGTGGTCACATTAACTTACTTGCTGAGTAATACATTCAGCAATGCTGGGGATGGCGGTGGTAAATCTAAGGTGGATTGTACAGGATGATGGGTTTGAAAAATGCATTCTGGACATTGGGTACATCAGACTAACAGAAATTCTTCAGGACTCCTTCACACAATGTGCAGTGATCTGTACAAGTAAGCGATGTGCTGTGCCGTGCGTCACATCGCGAGTCCCCACCAATGCCGACACTATCCTGTGCAGTAATGCCCGGTACACACGATCCGATTATCGGACGAATGATCGTCCGGTTTTTTTTGTATGCTAATCTCATGTCGAATCTGATGAGTTTACTAAAGTCACGAAAATTCTCGTACGGCAGAATAAAAAAATCGGAAGTGATGTCATGTGTTGTAATGCATTTGTATTGCATTTTCGAACGACAGCTGTACTGATTAAACGAAAATCGTACGATCTGGCATCGTACGAAATTTTTTTCCGTGCATGTCCGATAAAATAAAATCGGATGAACTGTCCTGATTGGCTCTCGGAAGCTCTGTACTAACGATCCGATTATCGTACGATCGTTTCGAAGGCGTCATTTTCCGTACGATTTTCGGATCGTGTGTACGGGGCTTTAAACACTGCATTTTACCTGCCTGAATAAAATGTACTCCTCCAGCATTATTGATACTGAAATTGGTACAATCTTGGCCCATCAGTACTCACAGATATTTTAAGGTGCATGTGTCAAACACAAGCCCCATGGTCCAAATCTGGCCCTCCAAGGCATTTAGTGTGGCCCTCTCACCTCTCCTGCAGCTGTGGTACCCCTCATTTCCACATCCACTTTGTCTCAGCAGTTGACATCAGAGAGGACAGAACTCTTCGCAAGATCCTGCGTTTTTCTGTGCAGCTGCATAGAAACTCTTCTCTAACACCCCCCGCCCCCCAGTCAGCAGCAAAGAGGATGACAGAAGTCCTGCTACAGATCCCCTTACATCAGAATGTCCCCTTGTATCAAGTGCCCCCATCAGAATGTCCCCTTGTATCAAGTGCCCGTATCAGAATGTCCCCTTGACCCAGGTGCCCCCCATGAGAATGTCCCCTTGACCCAGGTGCCCCCCCATGAGAATGTCCCCTTGACCCAGGTGCCCCCCATGAGAATACACAATAACTGTACATTTTCCTCCTGCGCTGTCACCATGATCGATGGTTAAGCTATATATAGGTGGTCGACACTTGGTAAACCAAAAATCAGAAATAAGCATTAGAGAGCAGCACTAAAATGATTATATAACTATATAACCAACTAAATAATCAACATATACTGTATATTAATCACTACAAATGTTTAAAGTGTCCAAACGCAAATCTGTGTGAATATCCATTGTTTCTATCTTAAAGTTCAGTTGTTCCACCCAAAATTGAAAAGATTCCCACTAAGTTCACAAAGTGACTTCCACCTCCGTGGCAACCTATCAACCTATTCAGGCAAGTCTCCCCTAAGAGAGACAGCATGTCTTACAGTCAAGTCTGTATCACAGCACAAACAAAATACAGATATCCAATCACTGAACCAGACCTAAACTCACAATTACACCCCCCCCCACCCCCCTGAAGCTCCAGTGGGTAAATCTCCTCAGAAAGCCCACTAAGCTTTCTACTAAAACCATAGTACAGTAAAACTTTGGATTGGGAGCAACCTGGTACGAGTGTTTTGCAAGACAAGCTAATTCGCAAAACAAGCTAAGTAGCGGCAAAATGGAGTGTAAAAGAGAAGAGAGGCGCCTCCAAGTGTAGCAATATGGTTACATTTAATGAAGGTACAACATTTAGCATCTCACATGGCTGATAATGCAATAATCTTTTTATATGGACTATTAAATGAAGGAAGGACCTATGAATAAATGGTTGTGGAATGAATCATCTAAGTTCCCATTATTTCTTATGGGGAAATTTGCTTTGATATACAAGTGCTTTGGATTACAAGCATGTTTCCAGAACAAATTGTGCAATCTGCATATATCCCGACAGGGATTTTGGCAATGGGGCAGGTGACATCACTGCTCAGAATAAATGTTGGGCAGCTAAATATTGCAGGCAAGGTAGGAGAATTTTCCGGGGTACAAGACGACCTTTTATACTTAAAAATATGCCTCAAAACTCGGGAGTCGTCTTATATGCCGGTACCTGCATGCAGAGTCTCAGTCAGACTGCGGGTGTCCATTGTTCAAAAGCCGCTCCTCCTCCTCGTGCTGTTCCGTGATAGGCCTTGGACGAGAGGACATGCATGATAGGCAGAACAACACAGGCTCTGCTGGGAAACTGAGTGTTCCGCATATCACGGAACAGCACGAGGAGGAGGAGCAGCTTTTGAACAATGGACGGGATCGTCGAGGCCAGGCATGCAAAGGCACAACTAGGCATGCAAAAAGCTGAATAAAGCCTATTCCTGTCAGCGGTTGTTTCGGCTACCCCTCAGCTTCCAGACAGACTAGTAGGAAGGGCAGGGATGGACTGGCCATCGGGACTACAGGGAGTTTCCCGGTGGGCCGATGGCTCAGTGGGCCATTTAAAAGAAAAAAACGATTTTCTTAAACGGCCCCTCTTCTGTCTCTCAGACCCCTCTTCTGTCTCTCAGACCCCCCCCCCCTCTGTCTCTCAGACCCCCCCTCTCGTCTCTCAGACCCCCCCCTCTCGTCTCTCAGACCCCCCCCTCTCGTCTCTCAGACCCCCCCCTCTCGTCTCTCAGACCCCTCCTCTCGTCTCTCAGACCCCTCCTCTCGTCTCTCAGACCCCTCCTGTCTCTCAGCTCCCCCCTGTCTCTCAGCTCCCCCCTGTCTCTCAGCTCCCCCCTGTCTCTCAGCTCCCCCCTGTCTCTCAGCTCCCCCCTGTCTCTCAGCTCCCCCCCTCTCTCTCTCTCTCTCTCTCTCTATCTATCCCCTCTCTCTCATCCTCTCTTGATATACAATAATTGATGTAGGGGCCTTTTGGTGGGCGTGATTTTTTTGTTGGGGGGGGGGGGGGGGGGCAGCATTTTATTGAATTAAAGTGGACCGGTCTGGATGAAGTCCAGGGCCAAATTTTTGTCCCAGTCCAGCCCTGAGGAAGGGGGACATCTTACACAACAATTATATCCCAAAACCAACATTTTAGCTGAAAAATTAGGAGGTCGTCTTATACGCCGTCGCCTTATACTCCGGAAAATACGATAAGATAAATGGACATCTTGATGCCTGTCCATGCCCAGATTTTCCATTTCTCCCAACTAAATGGAGACTAAAGCCATGCATGAAGTGGCTTAGCCTGCGGTGAAAATAAGAGCAAGTAGGACCCCTGCTAACTCAAGTGGGTCCGTATCTGCAATCTACTACTTCTTTCCATTGCACACAAGGATTACTTCCTGGCTTTATAAATAACACCATGCGGCTTCGTTGAGAAGGCCATGCAACAATGATAATGCAACAAGGCACAGAAACTACAGAGGACTTCATTTGGTTGAGCCAATATCATTTGACGGCTTCTGGCTGGTTCTTCTGGGTTGCTACAGCTTGAAAAAAGTTTGTATGCGTCTCGTACAAATGTATTCCTTTATTTTCCACTGTAGGAGAGGGCAACAAAGGGAGGACCCAGGAGGAAATGAGAAAGTCAACTTCCATCCAGTACGGACAGTAGGAATTTACTCGGGTGTCAGATGCTGACAGAAAATAATAATGTAGTGCACAGAGGTCACCTTTCAGTGTCAGTAATGAGATCAGTGTGTATTGGAATGTATCGCAGTGCATCAGGAGGTGACAATGTGTTCTCTTCAGTTGGAAACATATACAACCTCCTAGGACTATATAATAGAGTCATACAGAGCTGTGAATCAATGAAGATCACAAATCATCCAATCGCTGTACACAACACATTTCAGAAGTGTACTTTTCAGGTTAAAGGGCAGAGATTCTATTTAAAGTAAGAGGCGAGTTGTTTTACCAGAAGAAAAAATAAGCATTTTACTGTCAAGTTTAAAGGGTCAGTCAATTCAGATATATTTCACGTATGGGGGATTCTAGAGGGCCTCAAACATCTCACAACCTCCAGGAGCCCTTCCAGCCAGGCCTCCATGTTCTGCCCATTCAAGCCATGAAGTCTTTCTTATGCTGCTTTAACCACTTCAATACTGGGCACTTTCATCCCTTTCTTTCCCAATATTCAGCTTTTTGGTATTGGTATATCCTTATAACCCAGGAGTATACAATGAGTTTGGAAATTCCAGAGAAATAGTTAAATAATGCATTACAATTTAACTGAACCCATTATTTTTTAGTCTATTAAAATGATTTTAGTAGACTAAAATATCACTAAGACAATTCAGATGACTAAAATACGACTTAAACTAAAATGGCATTTTAGTCAAAAGAGTATGAATAAAACTAAAATTGAAATTTGACGTCAAAATTAAAGTGCTTGTAAAGTCAAATTTTTTTCTTACCTTAAAAGGGGTTGTAAAGGAAATGTATTTATTTAAAAAAAATAACAAACATGTTATACTAACCTCCAATGTGCAGCTTGTTTTGCACAGTGTGGCCCTGATCCATGTCTTCTGGGGTCCCTCGGCGGCTGTCTCGGCTCCTCCCCGCAAGAACTCCACACATTAATGCGAGTGGAGTCCTTGCAGGCGCGCTCCCATGATACAGCCGACGGCCATAGCCACCGACTGTATCACTCGGCTCCGCCCCCCAGCGCACCGCGTCCTTGGTTGTGATTGACAGCAGCGCAAGCCAATGGCTGCTTCAATCGACCTATGAGTGAGCTGTGAAGCCGGCCAAGATGACAGCGTGTTCATGGCGCGGGACTTTCGAGGGGTCAGTGGGCAGCCGGTATTGTCGGAAGTTTTTTCACCTTAATGCATAGAATGCATTAAGGTGAAAAAAACACATACCTTTACAACCCCTTTAATGCATTCCATACATCAAGGTAAACAATTTTTAGGTGTCAGCATCGCCCCCTCAGCACCCCTTTACTTACCTGAGACCTCATTTGATCTAGCACCGTGCACGTCTGCAGATATTTTCTCCCCTTACTTCTGGGTCTCACTGGCTTTGCTGGGGCACTGGGAGCCATGGGCCCACTGTCTGTGGCAATGGACACAGCAGAAGGACTCGGGTGTGAGCACACACAAGAGTCCCCATGGTGGCACTGGTCAAAAAAGAGGGGCTAGGAGCGCCGGCAGGGGTTCTGAAAAGAGGAGGTACCCAGCCGCTCTGTGCAATTCCATTACATGTTCCATTACATAGACATTATTGTTATCTAAAAAAAACTCAATTTACCTTCACAAACCCCTTGAACACTGACTGCTGGGCAAATAGTGTATTTAGTTGTTTTTTAGATTATAACATACTAGATGGCATATATCTGTTTGGTAAGATGGTAAATGTAAAAATGTTGCCATTCTTTCCTTGGGGAAGGAAGGACCAAAAAGGAGAGTTATGCTGCGTACACACGGTCGGAATTTCCGATGGAAAAAGTCAGATGGAATCTTTTCATCGGATATTCCGACCGTGTGTATGCCCCATCAGCGTTTTTCCATCGGACATTCTGACGAACTTAGAAAGAGAACATGTTCTCTTTTTTTCCAGATGAAACAAAATTCTATGGGAAATTCCGTTCTTCTGTATGGAACTCCGACGGAGAAAAAAAACAACATGCATGCCCAGAATCAAGTCAACGCATGCTCAGAAGCATTGAACTTCATTTTTCTCGGCTTGTCGTAGTGTTGTACATCACCGCGTTTTTGGACAGTCGGAATTTGGTGCGACATTGTGTAGACAAGACCGCTTGAATGGAATTCCGTCAGAAAAATCCGGAGTTTATCCCGAGGAAATTCCGATCGCGTGTACGGGGGGCATAATGCTACTGAGGACCAAACTATCCAAGACAACGAGTAAAACGTATTTTTGACTAAGTAGAGCAAATCTTGAAAACATGACAAACCCATAATCAAGATTATTTAATAGTTACAAAGCGGCGATGGTTTCCCCAGGCCTGACTCTAATAGGCAGTTGGCAAATGTGATAATTTAAGTTATAGATCTGAAATCCCCTGCAGAGCAAAGAGCCTTATTAACGGAGTTGTATGGAGTCAATGATGTAACTGATGGCATGTAATGTGCAGTGAACGCGTTCAGCGCTTGTACCGCCTGCCTTCTGTGTGCTGAGAGCACTTTCATATAATTAGGTTAGTGCCGTGACATTAACGAGGTGTGAATAGATGTAATTACACTTTCCATCAGGATGGGGGTCTAATCCAGCATTCCTGCCTACTTCCCAATACTGGAGAATAGATCCTAGTTCTGTGCTGTGTTCTGTAATAGGATTCAATTACACCAGTACAGATTAATGGTTCTGGTCCGGTCCTCACCTCATCCTCGCGGTTGAGAAGCACCAGCTGGCTCTCAGTCAGGATGCAATACTTCCTCTCCCATGTTGTGCATTCTGTATATGGAGACTGGCCACATGACAGCCTGTGAGTGGGGGGTCCTTTCACATCTACAAACACAGGAGGAAGAGGAAAAAAAGTCAGCATGAGTGCAATATAACAACACAAACTTAGTGTACAGAGAACAGACAGATCGGTTAAAATTGTATTTATGGAAAACAGATTTTAATAGAACAACAGTTGCCAAAAGTCCACTTCCAAGCCTTAAAGAAAAACCCAAGGTGTCCATTTACTTACAAATAAAACGTAGTTTCAGTGATGAGCATAATTTATGTTTCATCACTGCCCAAGTGATTAAGAATTAGACAATCTTTATCACTTGCAGCATTTGACTCGATATCAACACAGAGAGGAGAGCAGTAGGTGTTCCTCTATACCTGTTCAATAAAAAGTACAAGAGGAGAGATGAAACTACAAGACCACGGAGCAAGTCAAAGAGAAGCCCCCCCTCCCCCCCCACTCCTCTGCAATTACACACGCAAGCAAGTATAGGAATGCACCAACATATCTGCTGAAAATATGGTGATCTGCATTTGGCGATAGAAAAAAAAAAGTGATAATGGCCACCAAAAATGCATTTTTTGATTGTACCGTAATTTGCATAGGTCATGTGACTCAAACTGCATCAAAAATGCATGTATACGCTTTTGCTGCGTTTTCAATTTATTTCAATGGGGAGGTACGTTATATCACAATGGAAGCACAACAGGCCAGTGTGAAGACATTTAAAAGGGAGCCATTTTTCTTGAGCTTTTTCTAACGCAAAAGCGCTTAGAAAAAAAATGATAGAGCTAGAGAGCTAGATAGAGAGCTAGATAGAGTGCTAGATAGAGAGCTAGATGGAGAGCTAGATGGAGAGCTAGATGGAGAGCTAGATAGAGTGCTAGATAGAGTGCTAGATAGAGTGCTAGATAGAGTGCTAGATAGAGAGCTAGATAGAGAGCTAGATAGAGAGCTAGATAGAGAGCTAGATAGAGAGCTAGATAGAGAGCTAGATAGAGAGCTAGATAGAGAGCTAGATAGAGTGCTAGATAGAGTGCTAGATAGAGTGCTAGATAGAGTGCTAGATAGAGTGCTAGATAGAGTGCTAGATAGAGTGCTAGATAGAGTGCTAGATAGAGTGCTAGATAGAGTGCTAGATAGAGAGCTAGAGAATATATATCTCAACACACACACACCGAATTTTCGGTTTCGGTCCAGAATTCTCATTTCGGTGCACCACTAGGCAAGTGTTCATTTTCCTGATATGTGGCTGCTGTATCATATACTTGTGTAAGAAATTCTCCTGTTCTCCTTGTATTGCTTCATTAATATGAAATCCATGGTGACCCTGCCAGTCCCTCTGCTTTCCTATTAAAAACTAACCAGGTGAACACACCTAGCTGTGCTGGGAACTCCATGTACCCTCCCCAATCATCAGACTTGTCCTGAACCCACCCCCCCCCCCCCACACTGCACAGCCATTCACTGGGAAGATCAGTCTGCTGCTGCTTCTCCTCCTCCCCCAGCTCTTATGCAGCTGAGAACAGAGGGCATGTGATCACATAGTAAAAAGGAAAAAAAGGTATTTATTTATGGGTTTTTTTTTTACGTCTATACACAAAGGTTTTGCCTTTCATTTTGATTTTAAACTGAATGGGTTACTTTACAAGGTGGTCGTTTACAATAACTTTAAGTGTTTTTATTGAAAAGGCTTGCATGTTTTGTAAATTTAATAAAATGTTTTAATTATATATTTGTAAAATATACATACAAATATTTAAAAATAATACAAATAATTTATACATGTGTCATATATGTGAAAATAAAGCTGACAAAAGAAATTCACGGCTGTGTGCAACACTAAATTCACACATATGAGCATACCTCCCTTTTAAAAACAAAATCCTACCAAGTCCCCATTCATTAAGACAATAAAAAATGAATGTGCAATTAACAATTATTTATGTTTTTTTTTTTTTTTTTTACTTTAACTTACTGTGAAAACACATGCAATGATTTATAAGCTGGTTGAAAGGTTCGTTGTGGTCTAACAATTATGATCATTGAATAAAATATAAATACATTATAGCAGAGCTCAAAATTTCAAGTCCTGAGCTACTAGCCAGGCCTAAAGAGTTACTCGCCACCAGTTGCCCCACCTAATTCATACACTGCCTTGCGCCTAATTGCACCCGTAAACACACCCTCGTAGATTATCTCAATGAATGACAACAACCAACAACAACTTTAACAAAATGGGACAGGGCATTGGGGGCAGACCAGAGGGACAGACCAGAGGGACAGGGCACTGGAGGAAGACCAGAGCGACAGGGCACTGGTGGAAGACCAGAGGGATAGGGCACTAGAACTGGGTCTCTTTCCCATTCTCTTGCTGTCTCCTCTGCAACTCCCATCCATCCTCTCTCTCTCTCCCTCTCCTATTCATCTCATCATCAGGAGCCTGTGTGTGCTGTTCCACGCTTGCCTGTCCCCACTTCCCCCCTTTAATTTAGGCTGGCAGTGTGGAAAGGAGCTGCAGCACAGCAAGGAGGGAGTACAATCCAGCGCTGAGATCCACACAACTGCACAGCCATTGACACGATAGCACAGTGCACCAACACCGCACAGCACACATTGAGACCAGTCTGTTCACAGTGCTCAGGCTGAACTGTTGGACACTTACATAGAGCACAAGGAGAAGAAAACTGCACAAACTGGAAGGCTGCCGCTCTCATGTCAGGGCAACTTTAAGTGAGCTACATTGATCGGGGGGCAGGCTCAGAGAGGTCATACTGTTAGGTCCAATGGCTTAATGAGAATTGTAAGGAGAGTACCTGTGTACTGCTCTGCCTGTGCGCGGCTCACTAGACATGCACCTTTCCTCTTCGGCCGCCAATCTCATATGGAGTCTCTGTGTAGGTACAGATTGGAGGGAGATTGGTCATGCAGCCCTCTCATCACTCGCCCCCAGCTTAAATCCACTCGCCAAATGCTAGTAGGCGAGTGGAAATTTTGAGGGCTGCATTATAGCAAAAAGAGGGATACAAAAGACTAAAGAGGGATAGAGAACAGAGGGATACAAAAGACTAAAGAGGGATAGAGAACAGAGGGATACAAAAGAGTAAAGAGGGATAGAGAACAGAGGGATACAAAAGCCTAAAGAGGGATAGAGAACAGATGAATACAAAAGACTAAAGAGGGATAGAGAACAGAGGGATACAATCCCACAAGATGGGTTTTCCACCATACAAGGGACACCTGGGAGTCATGTATAAGAATGTAGAAGAATCATTGAATGGGATGGACTGGTTTTTCAAGCAATGCCCTTGCAGATGTAACTTTACTACTATGGAACATTGCCGGCAGAGGGAAGCATAAGAACAGGACTCACTTGTGAAGCATAACACAATGGCTATTCCTAAGAAAATATGGTACACTTTATTAATTTATCCAAAAATAGGTTACTTCATTGGACTTCAAATTACAGTCAGGGATAAATTAAGGCTGAACTCCAGGAATGCTCTTTATTGCATACTTTCATTGGTTCAATATAAGTATGCATCTCTCATACCTGTGAGACCAATGGGGAAGCTGAAAATGACTGTAGTAGTCAGCACTACTACAGTGATAGCCACAATCTTCAAGGTCTGTCATAACGGCGAGTAAAGTTGGCCACAGATGGTGCGATTTTCTTTCCAACAACCATGGGGGTCAAAAGTGATTACTGTAT